>JAREIS010000110.1:0-1200000 GCA_030060385.1 Muscicapa striata striata | reverse complement strand
GGTGACTCTAGAGACTGTATTGGAGTAACCACAGATTTATGGATGTAATTGAAAGCCAGATTAGCCTCCCAATCCCGGTCTTCAACTAGCGATAGCACAGACATTTGTTTTTCGTGAGAAACTGGGTTCCAAATGGCATGGAGTATCAGTGCAGGTATTGTGTCAGGCTACGTTTGATGTGAGATAGAGCTGTGTTTACTGAAGGCTCTGATTTTGCTCATGTGCTCAGAAAATGGGGCATGAGAGAGTGTACCGTGAACGGTTTTAGAACTGCCAATAATGGATAAAGAGAAATAATCCATTCAGTGATACTATAGCTCATCAGAGCCCATGAATTAAAGACATATGTTATGTAGATTCAATGTATGGATTAAAATGGATAATCTGGTAGGTGACACACAGAATCTTGAGATAAGTGAGCTATGCAGATTCGGTATATGGATTGTGATGGATAATTCCGTTTAAGTAATGCTAGACAAGTTGAAGACAAGTAAGCTTTGGGTAGTGCTCAGGTTATGTGCAGTAATCCAATGAGTGACACTTTGGATCACATAATCTGTAAACTAAAGACAAGGAAGCTGGGGATTCTGCATTTAGATGTGGACAGGAAAAAGGAGGGGTAAAGAGAGAAAGATTATTCATGGGAAATACACTGGGTTTAAACCTTTGACTAATACAGCACAGATCCCCAGGAGATGTGTGAAAGCTGCATGCTTTCTTAGGAGCTGTGTAAATTTTGCATTTGCAACTTAGTGGCTCAAAAATTTTTGCAAACTTGTGTCAACTGTGGATGTTTTGCATTATTTTTTCGTGGGTGGTAAGTGGAGTGGCAAGACGAGAGTGACAGTCATAAGTGAGGACGTAAAATATGTTGGATTGTCAGCTTTTAACTGTGATAAATTCAGTAATTATTGCAACCTCCCTAGTATCCTTTTTCCGTTTACTTTTTTTGAGGGGTGTAATCGTAGCAAATTGCAAATTGAGCTTCAGTCCTTTGTAAATATTCCAGAAGGGCTGGGGTGCATGAGAACCTGCCCAGTTGCACTCAGGGAATCCTAAGTTTCTAGAGGAAATTTGGCAGCTCCCAAAATTGTGGAGGTTGATCACAATGCAGTGTGATACTCTCAGGCTGCAGAGAAATAGCCAGTACTAGCCACACTAACGCAGAACTTCTTCAGGCCAAAAGAAAGCCTGACGTAGAGATTGTGACTGGATGGAACTGCTAGAATGGGAGGTTAGTTGAGGGTTGTATATGTGGAAGGGAGGGTTGGAGGAATCTTTTAAAAAGCATTTATAAATGTTATTTTATGGCAAAGCAGCTAATTTAGGTTGTTTCCGATTTTTGTACATAAATGTACTTAATTTAATCACAAAAAGTCAGGTTCTAATTTTATTTTTAAGATGTGATTATTGATAGAGATAATAGAATAAAATTAAGCTAATTGAGGTAGCAAATGCCAATGAGTTTTAACATATGGAGGCCAAACCACCCTATATTTAAAAATTTTTTGGAGTTGGTTGACAGAAGGGCTCTTCTGCTGTGCTGAAGGGCCCTGAAGCTGTGCTTCATGGTACTAATATTACCTGAAAGATGTAGTGATAGAGCTGAATGTCACTGAGCTACAAGTGCCAGTTTGTCAAAACAAAACAAAGCAAATATACACACAGACATACACTTTTTTTCCTGCTGCTGTATAAAATTCCAGCAGCAAATGCTATTTTCCTAGCCTAGTTCTAACTTGTTGTCTAGACAGTAAAACAATGAATAACCTCTGAGAAACAATCTCAATACAAATGTTGTCTATTCCTTTTGCAACCTCATAAGTTGCTAACCTGGTTGAATACCAAACTTTGTAGTCTACTGTACCAAAACTTTTTTCTGACAGCAAATTAAGAGTACTCAGTGACAGCCTCTTTCCAGTGTTGTGAAACAGCAAAGTGCTGGCTTGTTACAGAGCAGACAGCTGAGGTTTTTTTTCCCCACAGAATATGAGTTCTTGAGGCTAGTAATGGCAAAAGAGAGTAATTGGTCATCATTGGTTTTATTCATTCTTCACCTTGCACTCAAACTTAAAAGATTAAGAATGTCCGTCTGCTGAATAAATACCTTCTTTATATCTCGCTGTTCTAAAGCAGATTTTTACTTGTTAAACAGAGAGGATTCATTGCATGAATCTGTATGTACAGGCAAATCAGTTTGAGTTGTGCACTTTTTCTTTCCTTGTTTTATTTTTCTGGTGTCTGTGGCTTGCTGAGTAAAAAGCAATCAAAAAGCTTTCTTTTACTATGCTAACTCGCCCTGTCTATAAGATGAAATAATTTAATTTAGCAAGGTGGGTAGTTGTAAGATGGTGGTCATTGTGTAGCAAAGTTGGCTTAAATACTTAATGAAAAATGCCACTTTTCAGATGTTTTTGTCCTGGCAGCTCCAGGGTTTAGTGGTCTGAGAAGCTATATTCTAGTCTATAATAAAGCACTCTCTGAACTATTGATTAGGGAAGCATTAGGAGAGATAGCACACGTTCACAAGCATAGAATCACATCCACCCACCAACACATCCCAGCAAGTACATAATTTGAAGCGCAATCCCGTTGCTTGGCCATAAACATTTCATATTACTGTTCAAAAACAGAGGAAAGAAGATATTAAGAATATGAACTTACCTCAGCCAGTTAGATCTGTTTATCAGACTACTTTTCCTGAAGGAAACATCAGCTCCCCTTGACTTCAGGTGATGTCAGCAGCACAAATGGGAATACTCCTCTTTAAATTTATGTTATAAATAGATTTTTACATTTTTATTTAGGGAGACCACGACACAGATTAGTTTGCTTTAAAGTAGAAGAAGACTAGGTGATCTGTTTGTTTTACTTTCCTGGTTTCCTAACTGAGAAAGTATTGTTTAGATTTCTAATATGTCAAGGTTGAAGCCGTGGCGAGGAGTGGGGAAAAATAGTTGATACTGGGGTGAGAAAAGATACTGTAAAAAAACCCTCTATAAAAGATATTTATTTTATGGACTACTGATAATTTTATTTATTGCTTGAATTTGGTACAGTTAGGATGAGTAGAATTTTAATCTTTCTGAGGGCAGCTTAGTTAATTGACTGTTCAGTTTGCAAAACCTCCTTCATATTGGTATCAAAACCTTCACTAGCTTAAAAACTACTGAAAAAACACACCATTGCAGGAAATACTTGGAGGTGACTCAGTCTTTAGCTCATGTATGGGCCGTAGCTCAGTGCTTGCCACACTTTGTTACATCAAAGTTACACAGAAACTGTGTTGTGGCATGGTTTCTGTTGCTTGGTAAATTTGATGACATCAATAATTGGTTCATTTATAATGGTGCCCTTGGCTGAAACCCTACCTAGTCTCCAACTAGGTCAAACACAGACTTAATTATCTGTTTAAAGTGTATTACTGTTGAAAGTCAGTGGGGAAATTCTTGGCCTTGCTGAAATAGTTCTGCTGGTGACTTCATTGGGGCCAGTAATAAAACCTCCTACACCACATAAAGTTCAGAATGACTTTTGGCAAGTTGCTAAAAATTTCATGACTTAGTTTGCTCTTGAGAAGCATAATGCATGCCACTACATTTCTACCTGCAAACAGTCTTTAAGAAGATCAATTAGGTAGTGCTTTGAAATTAAAAATTGCTTTGTACTGCATGCTCTAATTATTATTATGCATCTTCATATTATTCGAATACAGAGTACTTAAAAATATTCTTATTTCCATTTAATGATTTTTTTCCCCATAGAAAAGTTTGTAGATATGGGAGGCTTTTTTTTTCTTCTGTAACCACAGTTAATGATATGAACATAATACAATATTATTTTGTCTTCCAGGCTTTCTACTTGTGCATTGTTTTCTTTGATTTTCCTTTGAAAGACAGAATCTGACAGTTCAAAAGCTATTTATGTAATTACTTTGATAGTAAACTGACTTGGTAGATAGATTTCACTGTCTGTATGGGTGAGTGTGCACATGAGCAGCCCTGGTTGATGCCATTCCTAGCAGCTTAATGGGGACATGGCAGGGGGATTGAGGAGAGCCTTGCCATAACTCTGCACCTGCAGAATACACATCAGTAGGCTGTCTGTAAGCAAACACACTCACTGCCTGAACATTTGTAGCAAAAGCTTAAAATATCTGTTAAAGAAAATATTGGTTTTCCCTATTTCTCATTTACATTCCCATTCTGTCTAATAAATTATAATAAAGTATTTACTGTTTTGATCACAAAAGCAGTTTCTCTGCCTTTTTTTTGCTTTGGTTATGTTTTGGGTGGGTATGCCAAGGTTTATCCTGTTCATTTTCTCACTTGAAGTGTGTCATTTGGTCATATTGGTGTCTTCATTCTAATGTTTATTAAAATGTTACTGCCACTGCCAGTCTGGGACTGTGAATCAGAACTAAGAATGTGTAATAGTTTATTTCACATTTGAGTAAATTTCTTCTACTACTTAAACACTATTATGGGTAGTGTTTATCCGAGATGAAGTTTAGGTTTGGCTATACAGAATGCCACTAATTTGAGTCTTCTATTGCCATCTGCTGTGGGTGTTTCATCCACAAACATTTTTTTTTTTTCTGAGTCTCTCGTATTGGTAATAGAGGATAAGCTGATGCATCTGGAAAGCATCTTTTCTTGGGCCTTTATGCAGTTATCAACCTGCAGTGTGTACTTTGATGGTCCTTTGCCTGAGTTGTTTTGATCAGTTGTGAAAAATCCATGTTTTGCCATTGCAGTGATAGACCACAGAGAGCACCTACAGCAATCTCCTGAAAGGCAGGTGGGCTGGTGGTTAAAAGCCTTGTTAAACATAAAATGTGCAATATCTGTTTGCCGTGGATCTGATGGTAATTAAGAGTAGTTCTTGAGGAAATCACTGTTCCGATACACTCTCCTTTGGCTCCTCACTCAGTAGTTCTGTGAAGTCATCTAGCTTGCTGTCAAGCTGTACGCTGCG
Organism: Muscicapa striata striata; assembly: GCA_030060385.1. NCBI lineage: Eukaryota > Metazoa > Chordata > Aves > Passeriformes > Muscicapidae > Muscicapa > Muscicapa striata. Next base: position 1,195,023 of record JAREIS010000110.1, on the reverse strand, counting down.
ATAATGGACACTTGGGATTTTTCTCTCAGCCCTGCTGCCTGGCTGGAGTGAGAGCACTGCAATGAGTAAAGGCCAGCTCCAGAACCATTCCCAGCTCTGTGCTGCTTAGAGTTTAGTAAGGAAGCAGCTGAAGATGTCTGCTGGGGCTAGGGGTTCGCACCCCCTCCCGTGTTCTAGCAGGGTTAGCAGCCATGTGGATAGTTCATTAATTGACAAGTAGCATAATTTAAGAGACTGTCTTTATTCTGTTGTTGGCTTAGTTGCTTAAAATACTGACATGTTTTGCCCTGTAAGCTACAGAATTCTTTAAATGGAAATCTCTTAGCTGTCAAGACACTTCAGACGATGATAAGGGTTTAGATCTCATGCAGGTTAACAGAGAGAAAATAGTAAGGTTAGAACCGCCATCCTTGTTTACCTCCAAACTACAGCATCTAGAAAAGGGTACAAAAAAAGTCTGGAGCTCTTAACTCCACAGAAATTTTTAATACACCAGGAAAAATTCCTATAACTGTTTGTACTTATGTAGTGACCCCACTGTTGCCCTCACTTCATCATTAAATAAATAACACTGTCCATGCTTTGGCCTTCATATGTTATGCAAAGTAATATATGATTGGCCATGGCAATGGTGAAATGGCACTTCTGTTGATCATTTCCATGAGGTAATTATAGAAAAGGTATGCTAGGTAATAAGGCTAAGATAAAAAACACCAAACTTAAACTAAATGCAAACGCTGAACATTATTATCAGGACCATCTGATTCAAGTACTTCCCTCTTTTTTTCATTTTCACACATTTAAAAGCCACCAGTTACCTGCAAGATATGTCAAAACTATGATTCATCATCGGTGGGGCTTATGTGTGAGTAAGACGAGGGAAAACCTGCACAGAACTCACTATCTCTCATTAGAGCCACATAGCTGATCTTTCTTGCCTCTGGTTTTGAACAGGTCACTTGAAAGTATGGCTGTCCAAGTACTTATTTTGCAAGGAATTATTACCTCAAAGAATTGAAATTATCATTGAGTACTATTCCAGTTACTGGAAGGATTGCTTAGTCCTGTGGAAAAAAATGTACCTACTAAGCCGTGTTTTTCAGGAAGTATTCTCCAACAGAAGATTTTTTTATAAAGCTGATGCTGATAAATTTTCCCTTTGGTTTATTAGCAAACAAAAATAGCTTGAGAAATATAATGCAAAAAGTCTGCCTTTTGTCAGATGACTTTCACTCCAGCTGTATAAACCCAAGGAATTATGCATCGTACTTATTAAGCAGGATATAAAACACTCCTTGCGGGCATTTCAGATTTTCTTTAAAAACTGAATAATAATGAAGAGACTCAGTCTATTTGTCCCTGGCTGCATGGCTACAGTGTGCCTGTGCTTTTGCTGTCTGCATTGGCACTTCATTGCACTGCCTGCTTGCTCTTAGTTCATAGAGTCATAATTTGGGTTGGAGGATCATCAGGTCCAACCCCCTGCAATGGGCAGGGATACCTTTCACAACACCAGGTTCTTCAAAGGCCTGTCCAACCTGCCCTTGAACATTTCCAAGGATGGAACATCCGCCACCTGTCTTGGCAACGTTACAGTGTTTTACCACCTTCATTGTAAACAATTTCTTCCTTATATTTAAGCTAAATTGACCCTGTTTTAGTTTAAAACTATTGCCTCTTGTACTGTCATAGCAGGTCCTGCTAAAAATTTGACCCCATCTTTATAAGCGCCTTTTAGATACTGGAAGCTGTCTCTGGAGCCTTCTTTTCTCCAGGCTGAACAGCCCAAACTCTGTCAGCCTTTCTGATAAAGAGGTGCTCCAGCCCTCTGGTCATGTTTCTGGCCTCCTCTGTCCCTCTTCCAACAAGTCCTGTGCTGAGGACCCTGGAAATGGATGCAGTACTTCATCTTTATTCTTGGAATTCAGATAAAGCTGCTCTTTTCCTGGTGAGGAAGTTTTTTGCTGCTCTATGGGTCAGTCAGGCTGAAGAAGCAGTGCAGGAGCTGTGGAGTGTCAGGTCAGTGGCACACAGAGCATCTTGTTCCCTTCCAGGAAGTGCAGCCAGAACTTTGACACACAGGGTTAGATATCAGCACATCTTTTTCTGCCGCTGTTGGTAACTAACCCTGTGATCTCTCTGTCTGTCAGTTTACACATATGGAAACATTTTTCTGCCTTTCAGACTAATTTAAAGATGGGGATTAATTTAACTTTACAAAGTGCTTTTTGATTCCCAACTGAAAGCTACTGTAGTAGCTCAAAATATGCCTATGAACCAGTACTGACTGAGGAGCTGTGATGTGTGTTGGTGTATTTGACATCGATTTCCTTTTGCTTACCCTAACTCAGGGACTGAGGCAGTCCTGTGCATTCCTTCTTTCTGTAGGAAATCTCTCATGCTTGCATCCACCCCCAGTAAAAATTAGGAATAAAATATCTGCTGAATAAATAAGTACAAAATATTTTGTTTTCAGATATTTCAGTTATAGTGGCAGTATCAGTGCATGATAGTTTTCGCTAGAGGAGTGTCATGGTAAACCCACGTGGATAGGCCAAGACAGGGGCTGCCTTCTAAAATAGTTCTTCTACACTACTTGGAAACACTGTATCTTTTTTCCCAGGGAAAAACAAAAAAAATGTGGAAGAGTGGCAATAGAAACTTCTGATTAATTCCATGGCCAGGTGGCAAATGCATTACTTGTAGCAGTTCTCTGTCTCCAATGTTGGAAGGAAAAATCATAGAAGTGTTTTCTTCAGCCATGATAGTGCTTTAGCATTGGCTTCCATTCTTTCTCACAGCTTTTAGCAGAACAGGTTTAAAGTCCTCTGGTTTCTGTTTCAGTGTGTTTCTCAAGTTTCCAGCTTGTATCACAGTTTTTCTGGAGGCTTTATCTGAGAATATTCTGCTGTAGTTCTTATGTAGTGAGAATATTTTCACAGAAATTTCTAGAGCCCTAATAAAAAACAATTTAGTTACATTTCTTGTGTCACTTTTTTTTTTCCCTGCTTATTCTTCTTGTTTTCCACTTGCATATGGCTATCTACAAATGGATTTAAGTACTTGGACTTGGCTAATGTAGGAAATGGGATATTCCTTGGGGTCACATCATTGAAATTAAGTAAAAGTAACAAAAAACCCCCAAACAAACAAAAAAACAAATCAGTAAATTAAGCTAACTATCAAGCAAAGAGCCCCCCCAAGACCACCTCAAAGGCTGAGGTTCAGCCTTTCAAAGCAAGCAGTAGATGATTCACCATTTCAGACATTTCAATCCAATCTAGAAAGCTGTAGTAAATATATTGTAGGGAATATTCGTACACTGACAGGGGGGTAGACTAAATGAGCTATTACCAGTAGCTCTTTCCCATGTCTGACTGATAGTTGGCTAGGAACATGTCTGCTATAGTCGCCAATTTTTTTTTCTTTTTCCTTTTTTTTTTTTCACTTGGAGAGCACTGGTGACATTGGCAGAAGAATGCTTCCTGTGTTTGAAAGAGGTTTGTATGGCAGAGTAGTCCCAAAAGCAGACTATTTTCAGAGGAGGCATTGACACTGATAGTCTTAATCCTTTCCTAAAGGCTTTTTAGAAAGGTTTTCTTAGGATCTGACTCATGTGAGAGGGTGTGGTGGTATTGGGGATATCTGTGGATTAACTGCTACACATATTTTCAAGTCTTTTGAATTCACAGTCAAATGATTCTACATCTATTAAAAGTGCCCCCCCCCCTTTTTTTTTTTTTTTTTTTTTTTTTTTTTTTTTTGTAGTGTATGATTCATAGCTTTTGATTTTTCTTGGAATTTTTTCTTCCCTTTCCTTATAACCACTGTCCTCTGGGTAGAAATATAATTTCTTCAGTATTGTTATGAAAGTGAGGTAGTGAGTTCCTCTGTGTCTGCTGAGCTCTACTATTAAAAAACCCATCTAACAACAGTCCAGATGGGAGTGATGGTGAGTTTTGTTTAACTCAGGTTTTCAGATACCTTTATAGAAGACTTTTTCATTCAAAAGGGCACCTTGGTGGCAACAACAGCAATAGGAGTTATTGAAAATTTAAATACTGTATAATTTAATCCTAATCAGGGATGTAGATGATATAACAGGTTATAGAGGAATGTTAATACTTACCCTACATCAGTAAGTTTTGACACGTCCAGAAACTGTATCTTTTTCCTAGGTTTCTGATATAAATATAGTTGTCTCACAAACCTGGAAGGGTTATTTTTTTTGATCCCCAGTGTTTAAAACTTGAAAACTTTCTCAGAATAGGCAGTATTATTTCACTTTTTAATCTGACAGCAAGGCAGTGGAAAATAGATGAAAGGGCGAAGAAACATTGAAGGGGGCACCAGATCAAAGCCTGTGTACAGATTTATCCTCCATGGGTCATTTTCCTGTAGAGGAGCAGGTCATAGCATATTGCAATATGCTGCTTCTGCTGCTCTTTGGTTCTCCTAAAATTTTGCTTACAGTAAAGCTGCAAAATAAAGAGCTGGATCACCCTAAATTTCCTCTCTTCTCCTTACCCCTGTTTCTTTTTTTTTGTTTGTTTGTTTGTTTGTTTGTTTGTGTTGGTTTGGTTTATTTTTTTTCTTTTCTTTTTTTTTTTTTTTTTTTTTTCCCACCATATGATGCCCAGGGACTCCAGAAAGCCTCGCTGAGAAAGAAAGGCAGCTCATGGGTATGATCAATCAGCTGACCAGTTTGAGGGAACAGCTGCTAGCAGCTCACGATGAACAGAAGAAGCTGGCTGCATCTCAGATTGAGAAACAACGCCAGCAAATGGAGCTGGCTAAGCAGCAACAAGAACAGGTGAGTTATTATTACAGTGGCTTTAAATAATTTTCTAGAAGGACTTTCCAGTAGTTATCTTTTAGGCTTCATACTCTAAAAGTTGCTCTGCACCCAAAATCTTTTCATTTTTTCTCCAAGGTGAAAAAATTTGAACAAAAACATATCAGAATAGTGATGTAATTTGCAAAATATCCATCTTGGTGTTGTTCAGAGCCTGGTGCCAATAATGCCAAGGTTGTGGATTTAGCCCCTTCATGGGCCATTCATTTAAGAGTTGGACTTGATGGTCCTTGTGAGTCCCTTGCAGTTCAGAATATTCTGTGATTCTGTATTATCTTTCAATATTGTTTGGGTTTTTAAACTATTTGTAAATAAACAGCCAAATTCAGCCCTTCTGAATAAACTGCCAAAGCTGCTTTAATTCAGTAATACTGAATAGGTATAAAAAGAGCAAAATGCAGCACTTGGATTGTAATGTGAGAAATTAAAAGGTTGGCTTCTGACAACTGTGGAAAAAAGCAGAGAATAATATGAAGTCAGTGAACAAGTGTGACTTTTTTTCTGCTACACTTGAGAGGCTTGATTTTCAGTTCTTGTAAATATGCCCTTCACTGGAAATGCAAACATGGTTTTCACATGTGATAAGTTCCAATGTGCATACATGGACACACAACATTTTATGCAAAAACTTAACTTTTCTCACAGATTTCACTGTGCAGATTTTAACAGAAATTAATGTCCACTTTTGTACTTGAAAGTGAGCAGAGAATATTTAGATGTCTAGTTTAAAAATTATCACAGAATTGCAGCTGTGTGAGTTTCATGAAATTCACAAATTCTTTGAAATCTGTCATAGTTGTCATATTCAGTGTTGGTACTGTACTTAAGCAAGACTTAAGATTTCTAAGCCACTCCTGATACTTTCAGACATTTAAGCCTTGATTTTTCCCTGTTTTTAATTATTTAACAACCTTATCTTAAACAAAGGGTGTTTTGGCCTCACGTCTGAAATCCCACACAGGGAGAAGAGAAGTGACTTACCGTAAGCTGGATAATTTGTATCATGCTGCTGTTAAAACAACAAAGGTAGATGAAGGAATTGGCAAGATGAGGAGACATACTGTATGAGCTATTTTCTTTACCCTGCCTTTTAAAGTCACCAGTGCCACAGCATGACTGAGAGATTTGAAAGTCAAAAAGAAAATGAAGACAATGGGAAAAGGCAGTAAGAAATTAGAATAACTAGGGTTTCTTTTAATTGAAGAAATTGTGTATATTTCTGTAGTATGAAACTCGGAAAAAAATACGGTGATAAAAATTATTTTTTTGTCTTAAAGAGAGGCTCCAGAAAGAAAACATTTGTTTAATCTCTTAGATGTGGAGCTAACTATGAGTGTTTCTTATGCAAATAGTCTAATAATAGAAAGAAAAGAAAATACCTGAAGGGAAGAAAGCACAAAATTTTTCCCAGTAAGTATGTATAAGTTACTAACTGACTCTGAGATGTGTACTCATAACACAGGGGAAGAGCAGAGCTCTTTCTAATGTTTGTTCTGCTGCTCTGGCTATTCACAAGAGCAGAGCTTTTGTGATAACTTAAATGAAAGTTTTTCAAATTTGCTTTGTAATTTCAAGAATGGTTTATCTCCCTCCAGCCTTTAGAACACTTAATTCCATTCTGTTAATGTTTGCTTTTTTCCTCATGGTGTATAAAATGTGTCTAGAGTAGCATTTGCAATCATTTAGCAGAGAGGGAGGATGGAAATCCCTATGGAAAATTGCACTTAACTTAGAACAGCTCCATCCACTTCTGTGAACTGGTTTCAGTGTTGTGCCTTGTAGCCTTGCCTGCTCCTGTAGTTGCAGCTGATACACACATTGAAGAGCCACTGATTTTTCCAAAATCAGTTCCAGTCTCTTTGTGCCTGTTTCTGCATTAAAAAAAAATTACACTAAGAACCTTCCTCCACGGTGTCATATTGCCTTTTTTTTTTTTTTTTTTTTGAATTTTTGAGCAGAATTTTTGAGTCAAACAGAAGAGTATTCCTGGTCATCCTACATTTTTTGCCTCCTCTACCTTCCTCCATTATTTTTCAGTTTCTCTGCTAGTATTGTTCTCTCTCCTGGGGAATTTTAGTAGTGCCATTTCAGTAAGATTTTTGCATAGGTCCTTGTCTTCACATCCACCTCAATATTTTCCATAAGATTCCTTTTCTCACTAGTATTAGCAATGAATTGTTCCTGAACATGTGCCCCTTGCTTGAACAACAGTCTCCAGGCGGCTGCCACCTGCCCTTGAAGGTTTCTTATCTCAATGGAGAGGTTTAAAGAACTAAGCAGGGTTGAAGCTTTCTATGGATGGACTCTGGGAATGGTGATCCATATCTCATGTTTCTTCTGTGCAATTTCTTCACAGATTGCGAGACAACAGCAGCAGCTTCTGCAGCAGCAACACAAAATTAACCTTCTTCAGCAGCAGATCCAGGTCAGAGACACGTCTCCTCCCATGCCCCTGTTATTTCTCTTCCTTTCCCTTTCCCCAATCTTTCCCTCAGCTATTATTGCCATAGTTTCTTTAAGAATCTCAGCAGTTGGCTGACATCTTGTTTATGGAAACACATGAAGATTTTACCTGTCATTTAGCAAAAAAGATCAGTTTCTAGAAGGCCTTATACGATTTAACATGATTCTTGTAGGATCAGGAAGAAGATGTTAGAGGAGCTGGTCATGCAAGCAAGCATTTGCAGGGCCAAATCCTCTTTCCTCAGGAGTGACAAAAGCATTGCCACAAAGAATTTGTTTGGAACTGATGTTCTACAGCTCTGTTTTTGAGGTTTTGCTAAAGCAGTGCTCTTCAGTGACTGATAATCAAGTGCACCTTCTTCCCTGTGCCTGAGATGTTGAAAGTCTGGAAATTTTATTTGTGGTGAAGTACTGTGTGAGTGAGAAACTTGTCAAAAGGCTGGTTAGATTCAAGAGAGCAACTGTGTGAGTTCTAGGTATCTACAGGTTTATTCCCTGTAGTAGGAAAAGTTGTTAAACCAGCACAACCAATAAACTTTATTTAGCCTCTTTCTTCCTTAATGTATTCAGAAGTTTCTTTTCATGCCATTGACTGTATTTCATTACTTTTCTTCTATGTACATGCTCCTGTTTTGGGAATAATGCAAATCAGTTGGCTTGTGAAGGTTTCCACAGAATAAAAAAGGAGAAGTTTGACTTCTTACAGATGTCTAGGATCAGGGTAACATCTCTGGTTGTTTAATTATGCAGTTTTGTACAGAGCATTGCAAGTAACTGTAGACTGTGTTCTGTTTGTTCAGTAACAAAAGGATTCCTTCCAAAGCTTTTCGTCAGTATTTTAGAGCGAGTTACCTAAAATTATCAATCACAATTGTAACCCTTTTAAGAAAACTTAATTCCAGATCAGAGGAACTGTATGGCTTCATGCTAGAAGAAAACTAGGTTCTGTCATTCCAGAGGACATTCTGTCTATATCATGACTTAAGTATTTATGAAAAACTCCTGGGAAAGTCCAGCCCTCTGTTATAGGGCAACTGCTATACAAGATGTGCTTTGCTGAAAATAATTTTGAGATCGGTAAGGCTTGGTTTGGCCTCGACCTCTGCACTCTTTTCTTCTTTTTTAATTTTTCTGTGGGGAGGTATTTTTCTTTATTGCTGCATTTTTAATGACTTTAAAAGAAAGACAATAGAAAAATCTGTACAATAGCAAGGAAAATATTTCTATTTTTAGCATTTAGCTATGGCAGCAAGAGAGGAAGTTGTTTTATAAGCACTAAGTAAAAATAAATTGAAGTAACATAATTTGACCCCAACCCTTTTAAGTTTTAACGCCTTGTAGATAAGAATGAAGTATGTTGTTTTTAGGGTAGTGAGGAAAACCTTGGTTATTGATAATGAGATATAGAGCCTTTCATCTCTTGATCCCTGGTCCAAGTTTGACCTAAGTCAGTAGTAAATGAAAGTTAGCCAACTGCCATCTGATAGAAGCTGCAATCCTTAGAAATTATTTGGAGGTCTGTCTCAAGGGATTTCAGATGAAATATTGACCCTGCCAAGGTCAGGATTTCACCTCCAGGGTCCACTTCACACAAACCCCAGCAGATTTGTGGCACTCTCCTTTTGGCTGGTCAGGCAAGAAAGGTCAAGAATTGAACAGGCAGAGAGAGAATACTGTTCTCTAATTCCCACAGAGCTGATCTGTTTGTAGTAAATTTTTGGTTGTACTGCACAGGCAATGTGGGCAGTTCCATCCTGGTTGAAGCCCACAACTCTGAAGGAAAAAACATTTAAAAATGAAAAAATCATTGTTGACTGTGAGTACAAAACCAAACATTTCTCCTCAATTAGTGACTGTTAGAGAAAAAACAATTCTTAAAGAAATCATCCTTTGTATATAAATTAAGACAATTAAGTCACCCTAACATGCCCATGTTTAAAATGGTCAGCAAGTTTACAGTCAACTTATGGGTTATGGTAGGTGGAAGAAAACCGTGACAAGAATGTACCTGTGAGTTCAGCTTTTCTGACCTTGCCCTAATTAATCTAACAGGCTTCTGTCACACTGGCCTGAAGATCTGAAATAACATTAGATTTATTGACAGGGAAATATTTTATAAAGAGTGGATAACTATTTGACTTACATGCAGATGAATGATTATGCTGTAGTTATGAACAGAACTTACTTATGACAAAGGAATCGTTTTACTTGAGCCAATTTTTTTCTGAGCTTATAAGAGTTGCTGTAATTCCAGATAAATTATGACACAGAAAAAAGCTATTGAAATATTGTATTGAAAGTGTAATACCCTAAGGTTAAAAAAAGCATAACCTGGCTGACCCCATAATTTATGAGACCTTGGAAACAGTTCCTTCTCTTCTTACCCTATCACTGATACATGATAAGTAACCAGGGAGAGACTGTGATGTCTCTCTCCTCCTTAGAGGACTGCAAATGCTTAGTGTAACTACAGCTCAATTAAACTTGCACTTCTGCAATGCTGGAGAAAGATGCTCTATTTCCTTGAGCTTAGAAAAGTGTACCTGGCATGTGAGTCTCTAATTGGCACGTCTTTTCCAAGCCCGTCTCTTCTGAATTAATTGGAAGCTGGTGTCACTAAAAGAGAAAACAAGGAGTTTGCATAGAGAGTTAAGTAAACTGGAGAAAAATTCCAGATTAGATTAAATTTGAGAATCTGTACTTCCTCAAAATGCCAAAATGGGATCTAGGTGGGATTATGTGTTTTGGCAAATATTTATAATTTTTTTTCTACTTTTCAGGATGTTCTAGACCTAGTTTGTGAAGAGGTTTGAGTTTCTCTGAATAATTAACTAACCCTCCCCCATTTGTTTTTTTGCCACTTTGGAATGCATCCTCCCATGCACACTGCTTTCTGTTCTGCCTAATCTTTGTAATGTTTTCACTGCTGAGTATATGTGGTATTCTCCCCTGCACCCCTTAGTCTTGCTGTTTTACCATAAATGGAACTGGAATATGACTTTTTGATAGCTCTTGTGCATCAGCAACCCCAAAGATTTCAGATTGTATTTTAGAATGGTATAGTGATTTGCAGCTGTAGAGCAGGCTGACACCTAGTACAGCTCAGCAAATTCTTGGATTCAGTTAGGTTTTGTCCTTCAGGGTCTCAAGGGAGCTCTCTGGTTACCTGTTCATCTTTTGTGAGGCCATAATCTGCTTCTTGGTGCCCTTACTCTAGAACCTGGGGAAGTCTGGGGCTCTAGCTATCATGTCAGGTGGGCAGAGAGTGGAAGAAACTTGGAAGATGCTCATGATGCTGAGCTAGTCCCCTAGTACATCCTGAAGGCGTCCTTCTCCAAAGGGTGTCTCTGAAACACAAAGTTTGGAGGGGTCATGCAGTTCACTTACTCAGAGAAAAAGTCTAGCCCAGGATGATGATGGAAGGGTTTGCTTTGAAGCTCAGTGACGAATGTCACTTTAATTGAACTACGTTTAAAATGAAATATGGTTGTTAAAATTCATAAAGCAATTCATATTCAGTAGGGCACTGTTGAGAAAATAGGTCAACCTTGCAGCCTAAATAGTGATGAAACTGGTACTGCTAATCTCACAATTTTGTAGAAAACCTGACAATGTTTTATGTTTTTCCCTCAAGCCCCAGATCTTGGAGTCATGTGATGACAAAAATGCCAGCTTTCATTTCTCCAAAGTGTAAACTTCCAACTCATATTTCCAGGCAAAATCTGAAACCATGAGCACTACAAGTTCCAAAATTAGAAGTCAAACAAAACAGAGGCCAAATACTGTTTTCTAATCTGTTCTGATTTTTAGTCAAAATTTTTTTTGGAGAGCCCAGCTCAACATCTTGGAACACTTCAGGTTACCAGTAATGTAAAACTAAGCTCTCAAAGCAGCGGGAAGCGAGAACACTGCTTTACAGTGTTTCTAACATTTAGGCCACAGTTTTGTTTAACATTTTTGGTTTAATACTGTCAGTACTTGGTTACTAATTTGTATTCTTTTCTGAGTGACATACTTAGCCCAAGAACCAAGTGCTTTCTGAAACTTGAGGGCAATTCCTGCCAGACAGCAACCATTTGATGACTGTGTGTTTTAGGAGAGGGTTTTCATTTTCCTTCAGAGCTAGAGCAGATGTTTTAATTAGACTGTTTTTTGGGGTTTTTTTTTTTTGTTTGTTTGTTTGTTTTTGTTTTTTTGGTTTTTTTTTTGAGAAAGTTTGGACCTCTGAGAATGAAGGAATCCCAACTAAATTCTGATGCAAAGCTGGAAAGAGTGTCTCTGCCCTACTCCACCTGTTACCAAATGCCTGAAATATTGGAATTAATCTCTCCAACACTAAAGTTGTGTTAAAGAAGGAATAATTTTATTCCTTATAATTTTATAATTTTATTTATGCCTGAAGGTGCATGCAGGAGATTCTAACCGAAAGTGGACACATGATTCTGCAAGAGGGTTACTTATGTACAGTCTCTCTGTGCATAAAACAGTTTACCCCATTACCATAAATTCCACCCCAAGTTCCCAGACATGCAGTCCTTTGTTTTGTATATCACTACACTTCTGGGCCAGATGTCTTCTTCTTATCTCCTAACTGTCCTTGCTGAAAACAACTTTCACAGAGCTTATTTCTCTGCTAAAAATTTCACAGGCACAGTAGGAATTGAATTAACCCTTTTAGTATCGCACCTGCTAGGTGGGACGTGGCTTTGCCAGCTCCTATGTGGAAAGTTTGCTGTGGACTCGATGGCCTCAAGCTTTGCAGATCCTCAGAAGCTTGTCTAGAAGGAAGTGTGGGCACCACAGCCCTCTGGGCATCCTGTGCCTTGGGGCTGCAAGCTTTCTGGCTTTCCTGAATCGTTCAGCTGCCCTGCATGTTAAAGCTCCAAAGAAGGCTTTCCTTCATGAGTCTGAATCCAGGTTTCCATCCTCCCACCCAGTGTCAGCTGGCTGTGTCCCTTTCCCCATGAGCTGTGTTAGTAGATGAAGAGGCCTGGCTGTGTTTGTGTGTTCTCATTACCTTCTGAGGTTTAAGATGTTGTTCCAGTTTGGAATGTAATAAAATCTTGAACTTAGAATTTCCTGCAGGATGACTAGTCCATTTTTCAGCCAGATCTATTTTTCAAAATGTAGCTGTATTTTTGGGGAGGAAAGGAGGATTTGGTTTCTGAGTTACACAGAAGTTCAGCAAAATATTTTTTAAGCATAACATTCAAAGTTTTGAAATGACACGATTGTTATTGTCAAAACTTTCCAAACAGCAAGAGATTCTGGATTGATTCCAGTCTTCCAAAAGAGTGGTAGAGACCTGCTTCCAGAGTACTTTAGATACTTTAGAATTTACCCATGCAGCTATGGCAATAATTTTTGTTGTTTGGATTTGTTGTTTGTTTTGAACTCCTCAGGTCAGCAATCATCTGTTCGCCAGAGCTGGATTCATGATATCTAGGCCTGAGTTCTCTTTGTTTTGTTGTAGAAGGTACCAGTTTCTCTCTCTTGTTAGGAGAAATGCAGATTAATTCACTGTACAAAAAGAAATTTGAAGTTTTTTTTCCCTGCCCCAACATGTTCTGCAGTTTTAAAATATATTCCAGCATGGCTAAGCCTTTCATTTTTTGTCTGCTGCTTCAAAAAAAAAAAAAAAAAAAAAAAAACCAAAAAAACTCCAGCAGGCCATAAGCTGTATGAACTAAATCCTTGGAGAACTCTGGGCTCATAATAAGGAGAGTAGAGATCCTTACTTCTAATCATTGCCCTGTCAGTGTCTCCTTAGTGCAGCCACAAAGTTTTGGAGCATTTCTCTCCTGGTTCCCAACCACTCACATGTCTGTAAACCAGAGTTCTCTTCAGGCTTTAAAGGGCTGGAGATGATTAGTCTTCACTGTAGACACAAAAATGAGCAGCTACTACACAAGGGCTTGATTACAGATTTAATAATGCCTGTTGCTTCTGGATTCCCATTTCCCTGGGAATTTTGCTGTTCTCAGAAGTCAGTGACAGCAGAGTAGTGCTTTGTGGTGCTACAATTCCTTTGCAAGCCCTTGCAAGACAGAACAATATTAGTTTTTCCATAATTTTTCTATAATTAGGGTCCTCTTTGCATAGTAGAGAGAGGTGAGGATAAAAGGTTTCCTTGGTAAGACAGTAAAGCTATTGAAGTGAGGGTCTGATCCAACTCCCACTGAACATGGAGAAAAGGCTCTTGTTCATATTAGTGGGAATTTAATGAGATCTTTTTTCAGTAGGAAATTGTGAGAAAATGTCTTCCTCCTCACTTTGCAAAATATTTTATAATAGGCTCTGTCCACTGAAATGGTTTGTTTTTTGTTTTGTTTTGTTTTGTTTTGCCAGTGTGGATATGACAAGCTATGACTGCACAATCAAACTGAACAGATTCATGGATATGGGGACATTTTGTCCAAATTCATCATGTGTCAGGAGCAGCTGTTTTCCCGCAATTTATAAACATGGGCATACTGGATTCAGTGAGACCTGAAACAGAGTCACACTACAGCCTTTCCCATGACTTTGCAACCTCTTCCCAAACCACTGACGTTGCCAGCAAAGAGGCAAAACAATTGTTCCTCACAAATTTCTGCAGCTGATGTCCTATCAGTTATCGGAATAACTCGCCTGTCCCTTGAGCAGGAAAAATCCCTTGGGAAAGAAGTTATTCAGAACCACATGCATACACAAAACCAAAAACAAACAAACAAACAAACAAAACCAAAGGCAACAACAACAACAACAACAACAACAACAACAACAACAAAAAACCCCCCAAGGCTGGGGGAGGAAATAGAGAAAGGGAGGGAAAAAAAATCAGTCAGTATAAGCTAATTGCTTCTGCCCTCTCCAGCTAATAACATTTGTGTTAGGCTGGACTTTTGAGTAACCTGTGGGCCTTCATTTTATTCCCTTACCAGGAAAGTTAAATTATGTAAAAATTTGTCAGGGTCTTTATCTGTACTTTTTTCAGCGCAGAGTGAAAAAAATCATTTTGCACCATGATTTTAACTCTGAAGATAACCCTTAGCAAGTTTCTACTTGTTTGTTCTACTAGTTTGATTTCAGGCCTTTTTTATACCCTTATACCATCCAAAGTTGTTGACTGGCGTAGTTATGCCAGTGCAAACCAGGAGTATCTCCTTAAAACTTGCATGAGCTCAGTTGGTCAGAGCATGGTGCTAACTTTGCCAAGGCTGGGGGTTTGATCCCCATATGGGCTGTTCCCTGAAGAATTGAACCCTTGTGAGTGGCTCCCTTCAGACTCAGAAAGTTCTGTGATTCTGTGAATTTGAATTTATTGAAAATGCAAGGGCATTTTTGATTGAGGTAAATCAGCTTTTTTTGCCTATGTGGAGCTACTTAATTGCAATAGCACTTGCTTTCTCCGGTGTTACTGGTCCAAATGTTCTCAAATTATAACACTGTTTTGAACTTCATGGCTTTTTTTCTTCCAGTTTTAACATCTTTTCTTAATTTACTTTCTGTTACTGAGCTTTCAGTGTTCTCATTTTCCAGCTCTCTCACACAATCACAAGAGAAGGCTAGAAACTTTTTTTTATTAAAAACCAGAACACTGAAACACGCAAAATAATCCAGCGTCTAAGACTGTAAGTAAAAGGCCAACAGTCAAATCCAGTCATTGCAGCTGGCAGAATTGTGGTCCAAGGCCTCATCTTGGTCTCTCTCTCTTCAGTAGGAATTTCCTTTTTTGTTTGTTTTTTTTTCTGTTTTCAGATCTCCTCTCCAATTTCTGCATCTCTCACCAATCAGCCATGACCATTTTCTTTCACTTTCAGCTCCCTGCTACTGAGTACCCTTTCCTATGCAGCTACCCTTTCCCCGCAGCAACTTCTCTTTTCTGCCAGCCCTCCCTTTCCATTCCTTGT
Source organism: Muscicapa striata striata (assembly GCA_030060385.1). Lineage (NCBI taxonomy): Eukaryota > Metazoa > Chordata > Aves > Passeriformes > Muscicapidae > Muscicapa > Muscicapa striata. Next base: position 1,179,813 of record JAREIS010000110.1, on the reverse strand, counting down.
CTCTATTTCTGTGGCCTTAATAATGGTTTTATTTGGCATTTCATTAGCTATAGAGCAGCATATGTCATTTTGTGAATGTTTGTGTTCAGAGTGGGTGGCATGGGGTGCCATGTGAGCTCCGTGCATGTTTGTGTACCCGTACAGGTATTTGCACAACAGGCAGAAGAGGCACAGGAGCAGAAGGTACCATATGTAAGTGGCTGGAGAAGCTGAGCATAAACCCTTTATGGCCAGGGTCTTGTCTGTGTGAAGTGTGTGTAATCCTGAGCACTTTTGTTGCACAGGCAGAAAAGGCTGCTACTGCTGTCTTTGCAATAAGGTAAAGCAAAAGATAACAATAAATTTTTTACTGCTGCCTGGCAGAGGTATTTAGGATGTGTTTTCTTTATATCTTCATCCGCCCCTAATTGAAGATGCTTTAAAATTGAATGACTAGCAGTCAAAACGTGTTTGCTTCAAACTGAGAAGGAAAATGCTGGTGTCTCTTCTTCCAAACTGATTGCGCTTTGTACACAACTGACAGCCACAGTCACTTTGAGTGACTGATAAGTGGGAAGCTATGCCACTTATCAAGGAATGCACACTGAAAAGAAAGGACTGGAGCTGTTCAGATGCTTTGGCATGTTCAAAATAACATCTCACATCAGTCAGGCTCAGAAGCACTAGGAGACATTTCAAAATAAACTTTCTATCTATCCATCTATCTATCTAGAGGCAAAAATTCAATTTAACAGATAAATCGCTGTGTGGCATCACATTGGCTCTGAAAACAAGAATATCATTATAAGGGTCACCGGTTGCAAAATTATTCAGATGGCTGTGTAATTGGGGAGCATTTACTGTAGGGTCTCAGCCTTCCAGAGCAAAACAAATTTTGAAAATTCACAACTGCATATTATTCTCGTGATTTCTCTAAATCGGGAGGTTTTGGCCCTTTTGGCCAAATAATATTTAGTTTATGTGGCACAGAACATCCTGAAGGATCGCAAAGAGAATGAAATTCTAAGCTAAATTCAGATCTCATTTATTTCCTCTTCAATATTATGGAATATGCTTGGGATTGCATGGCTTTTATTCAGAAAAAGGTTTTTAAGGTTTCTTTAGGAGTTACTGTGTTTTGTAGAGATGTATAGCATGAATAGAGGATGTAATTTTTTGGTAAATGTTTGTTAATGTTACTTTGTAGTGGTATGTGTATTAGGAGATTCTGACCTGCAAGAGTATGAGGGTACATTTTCTTGTCCTGATTGTAAAGGCAGTGGTGTCAACCAGTGTAGGGTTGGGCTGGTCCATTGGAGGTGACCCTAACTTAGCAGGAGTTTACATGTTAGGTATACAAGAACAGGTACTTGGAGCTGAGATGGGATGGGAATCTCCAGTGGGAGGACAGGGAGACACAAGCAAGTAGTATATAGCATCCCAAACTGGAATTTGGACGGAACACACTGGTGATCTGTATCCATTAGCACTAATTAAAGAAAAAAACTGCTGCCAGGTTTACAACTCTTATTCTAACAACACTGGGAGTATTGATATATAAGGACCATTATCTTTTGTTATGATTCTAAGCACTGGGCATCTCATTCTGCCCAGCTGATTCTATCTGAAATGGTTGCTTTTCTAGCCATAATGGCTGTATTTGAGATACTAATTATGTTTGGCATTCCAAGGTTGCTACCAGCACCCATACCTGTGTCAAGAGGGAGAGATTTGAGGATCATTTAGTTCCTATTGCCTGTGACTTGCTTTTCTGATTCACCACTTGCCATGTGAAGTGGTCACAACTCTGTTTTAATGGCTCATTCAAAACAGAGCATTTCAAACTCTCCCCTGGGATAATGGCTTCAAATGTTTCAGAGGGGACAGCATGGTTCATGTACTGAATCAATACCATTGTCTTCACCACCTTGGATTTTCCTTGGACATCTAGTGTCAAAAAGCTGATGATGCCTTACCCTGCACGGCTTAGGAGACAAGATGAGCTCACCGTGCAGAAGGCCAAGGGGAACAGTTTTGTTTTAGCTGAGTTCTGTCACTTACCTGCTGCTGAATTGCAATGTGCAAATTAAAGTGCAAGGCAGTTGGCTGTGCTTGGTGTTTGTAAGAAGAATAAATGAAACATTTCATAGTTCCTTGAGGGGTTGTGACTGGAGGGCTGATGTGAGTGACCCCTGGCTTAAAATTTTGGAGAAAGAGAGGGAAAGGTTGTCTTGTGAAAGTCTTGGCTGAACAAATATTACCTGGAGAGTCATGGATCTCGTGTCAGCTGTCTTTATTTTGTGTCTTGTGCAGAATATCCATTTAAGTTCACTTTTCACATGGAAGTTGAATAAAATTTGTAATGGTTAAATAATTTTAAGGAACCTTTTTGGATTTTTAGACAAATTGATTTAAAATACGCTTTGAAGAGATTTAGAGGTATATGTATTTAGAAGTTAAAATAATTTAAGTTCCAAGATAAGCATAATAAAGTTACAAAAAATAAAATGAAGACTTACATGGAAAGTAATAATAATGAAATGAGACAAATTTAATTCACAGTACTTGGAGTTCATAAATATTTGGTACAGTGAGTGAACTAATTTTACGATGTGTGTGTTACAATATTTTTATCAGATTTGACTTATTTAAAAGATTATAGTGATACTGTTCAGCAAATTATCCTAAAGTTGGAACTTGGATAATTTCAACAAAACAGTGATTTAAAATGGATTTGGACAGAAATGATCCGAGTATTTCCATACCCCTGTGTGCTGTAAACACAGTATGCAAAGAAATACATTATTTAGGTAACAAAGTAAGGCATTTGACAGTTACAAGTTCCAGCATTAAGTGAAATAGATACCTTTATTTTATTCTTATGTATCACTGTCATGTTAAATAAAAGAATTGTATTCCAAAATTACATGATAATATATTTGTATCATTACATGATAGTATAAAAATATAATTTCACAAGTGGGAAAATTAAAATTATATCGACAACCTTAATTCTAACATTCCCTAATATTTGATTCCTTGACTTTTTGTCCAATGTAGCATTATTTTAACTGGTTTTCTGTGTGGTTTTGATAGCTGTAAAAGTGCAGAATGCTGGTGTACCAGCCACCTACAGTATATTGCCAGGTCAGTTTGAGCCCTGAAATGTCAGCATGGGAGACGTGCCAATTGGCACTTGAGTTACAAGAGAAATGCTATGTTCTCTTGGGCTAGCCAGACTGAAGAATTCCCTGGCTGTGGTGGATAAGGGCCTGTACTGTGAAGTTCCTTCTTCTTCTATGTCACATTTCTTTTCTTCCTCCATTTTGAGTTTGCTTTTTTCCCCTTTTGGTCTCCATCAAAATAGAGAAGACTTTTTTTTCCTATTGCTGTCCTCTTCAGAAAGGTAGATGAGTGACTGAGCGTCTTTGTTGAATTTGGACTGGTTGTGTTGAAAATGGAGTTTGACTCCTTTTCAGCACCCTCCATTTGCTCCTTTCATTCTCCCTCAGTGGTGCTGGGACTGGATCAGTTTGTGCATCTAATAAATTCTTTTCTCCTAATTTACCACATTCTTTGTGCTTTAGCAAAAACACCCTGAGGCTGATGGTACAGAATTTGATGGAACCTGTTGTAGCATTTGTCCCTTTGTCTCTGTGTAGTGAGAATATATTTTCCTATCTTGAAAACTGTGCGTAGAATTTTGTCTGCCATTTAAGCATTTCTGAGCTGCTGTGAATAAGCAAGAGGGGCTTTTTCATGTACTATATGTAATAAGTTTTAAGTTAGTAATATCCCTAAGAATCACATACATCTAAATTAAGCATAATTTCCAATTTCTTTAACCCTGGAGTTCAAATTTGTAGTCCAGGAATAAGTAAGCATCTATGAAACAGCTCATTGATTACATTCTTACCTTCTACATACATGTAAACTGCCTCATACACATCTTTGTGCATGCATTTGGAATGCCCCATTTTAGATATCAGTTACAAACATGACTATTTTACTTTTCTGAACATAGATTTTTAATGGCTGTAAAGGAATTTAGGAGGCAGGAAGAATGTTTTTCCAAGTGGGAACTACAGGTTATGAGCACTTACTAAATTGCAACTGATCGTAGTTGGAAATTTTTCAGGACTTTATGAATTCTCCAATCATGCTGTCAGTTCCTCTTCATCTGAGGTCATGGCAAATAGAGAGAACCCTGAATTCAGAGCAAGGCATTGATGATGACAGTATTTCCAAGTGATGCAAACAGACTGGTGTGTATAAAACAAGATGCAATATAAGCAGAAATGGACTTAAATTACTTCAAATTAGAAAAATTTCAGGAAATAAAACTTTTATTCTACTTTTTTTCCCCTTCTGTGATTCTCTGAATGTCTCCATGGCTGTAGACACCCCTATAAGTGTTACTTATGTTTTTCCATAGAACCTGTTTCTGGCAACATGAGATTTCTCTGGGTAGGATAGCTCACCAGGTACACGAGAGATCCAGGAATTTCTTTGTCATTGTATTGGTAAGCAAAGATTTGGAGAGCTGATATATTCTAGTGATCAGAATTAGAATTATGATCTATTTCTTGCATTTAATCTTTATTTGAAGGGAAAGGCAGACTTGTAATCATATTTTTCAAGAATTTTAGTTTTCTCGTGTCATGAGTTTCAGGGTGTTTTTTAACTCTACTTCCTTTGCATTATTTCTTAGTGCACAGTTCAGAATTTCTGTCTTTTTGGTACAATCAGAATTAGGAAACTTGAATTGTAATCAATATACTGACAGAGAATTCTGCATCCTTTGTTAAGAATTTTTGCACTTCTTCTTTAAAACAAAACATCCATTTTGGGAATTCTTCACATAACCTTCGTGTACTTGGGTGGATTTGCTTAAATCACAGTTTTGTTTTCTGCATCTTTTGAGAAGGTTGTTCGAGTTCAGTATCCTCTTAGCAGAAACTCTTGCAAAGATCCCGTGGGAGGAAAATTGTCCATTGTTTCCTTTGAAATCCGGCTACCTTTTCCTGGATCTGGGCTCAGGCAAGTTTATTCTTCCACTCACATATATCAGAGGAGGTTCCTGTCCTTTTTGGTGCCTAGAAGCAGAGCTCAGATACATATATTGCAATTGTTGCCATCATATAATCTGTGCAACTTCCCTGCAAATATTGAGAATTACACTTTCCTCAGCTGTTCATTTGATAGGATTCTAGTCCTTCATTTAGAGAAAACTGCTTCTCCAATTCCTGTTGTTTGAACCATGGCCTCCTTTCTATACCTATTGTTTATTTTGTCTTTTTTTGTTGTGTGTAACAGGTGTTTCTTTCAGACAGCCCAGGCAGCAAGGCAAGGGCTTCCTTTATGGCAGATCTCTTGAGACTTTGATTAAACTCTTCTTTGTGATAAAAATGCCACTGCCTTTGAATGAATTGCATGTGCAATCTGTATTTGCACAAATGTCCTCCATCCCTCTGCCATCATTGCTTCTGTGACTCTCTTTTGATTTGGGTGTGTTTGCCTTTTTTCCTGTTTGCATCCTCAGAACTGATTCCTTTTTACTTTCCCAATAGTATGCTCCCCTCAGAGCCTGAATGCAGCCATGAGAATGGTTTAAAATGAACAAACTGTTTCTGCAAAAAGAGCTTGCTTTTTTTCTTAGCGTTCCTTGTTACTACCTCCACAAATACCATCATCTTGCCTCAGAGAAGCTTCCTCAGAGTTTCTCAGTGGGAACCATGGGTCAGAGACTAAGCACTTTCTCTGCATCTTCTGAAGCAGGTCTTGCTCTAGTGAGTTATAGGTACCACAGATACTTCTCTACCTGCCTTGCTTTTTTCTTTCACACAACCTCACCTGTTGTTGGGCAGGAGACACTGCTATTCATCTGGTTTTGTGGCTTAGTTGTGCAAATACTTCAGGGAGGTCTGGCAGTTGTGGAAAGAGCTTAGGTGGGTAGTAGGCAGAATGTACACATAAATCAGTACCTGATGCCATCTTCTCTAATGTACATTTAATATTTTCTCAGCTTTTTGTTTAGAATAGGACTCGCACACTCCAGTATGATCTAAGTGACTCTCTAGATGTTAAGGAAGTCAGAGAAGAGGCAAGAGGGTCATACTATGTTTTTGACTGGTTCATTGGCTCATACTGTTCAGGTGTCCTGACGGAATATTGCTGACCTATAATGCATTATTTTCATGCCCTTCTCTCTATGCCCAGACATTTATTGGGCCCCAGGGCTGAAAAGATACAAAGCTGTGTTAGTTGCAGGAAATGTAATGGATGTCCTGGGAGCTGTGCCAAACAATTAAGAATATAGGCATAATGATTTACAGGGTAAGCAAAACCTCTAGAGAATGTTGCATTTGTACAGGCTGCCCTGTGACTCTGCAGAAGTCAAATAACTTGCACCATTTCAGTATTCAAAAGACAGTGCATATCTAGGGAACTAGATGGATTCTCGCTTTCAGTCTGAGACAGAACCTTCTTCTGGGGACTTTCTATTGCTTTGATCAGTGGTCCAAGCTTCCAAAATGTTATCCACAGTGCCATCTGATGTCCTCTACACAAAGCGTGTTTTTCCTTCTGCAGTTTTCCGACTGCTGTTATGGTGGCAGGGGTATCAGCACAGCCTGGATGCGACACTAGCAGTGGATCTATTTTAGTGATTCACTCTGTGGCAGTGGCAGCATCTGTGGAAAATATGAAGATAACTGTCAGAAAGCATGTTTGAAGGGTGCTTAATTTAGAAACATTAGGGCCCCCCAGGCTAACATTTGCTTTAGCATGCTGTAGTTAACAGTGGAAGATGGGACTTTAATAATGCTGTATAATACTATTTCTTAAAAGGCTTCTTTCTCATGAAGCATGTTGTCTGGTTTTGGTGGTGTTTCTTTACCAATTGATTCAAAACCCGTGAAGTTTTACTTCATTTTATCATAACATGTTGACTGCAGGAGCCTGAAATTCCCTTCTCTTGTACAAAACATCATAAAATCTAGATGTTAGCATTTAGAGACACTTTGTGCTGAAATAAATGACCAAGATGAGGACAAGCCTAACCTGATGTTACAATTTTACCAAGTTCCACATAGCTTTTTCTCTGTATAAATTTTCTTATTGTTTAAGGAACTTGACCCACTATTTTAATACTTAAATACAAAAAAAAAGATAGATTGTTTTTAAAAGCCAGACTGTTCTGAAAACAGCCATTTCTTAAGTTCAGGCATTCAAACTTCACTCACAGAGTGTGGGCACACGTTATAAGAGCCTCACACATGTTTTTAGGGGTTTTTTTTTGAGATGTCATCTCCCTGTTCCTTCAGGAGGTGCCGTTTTGTGGGAGGTTAAGCCTTCTTTCCACCAAAGGGGGGCTTGAAGAGGCTTCTTTGGAAGCCTGTCAGTGCTGTTCCTGGATTTCACAAGACTGAGATGCTTCCTGAGACGTGTGAAGCTCACCTGCCCAGGAAGATTGCTACTCACCAGTCTGCTTTAAGACGGCTTTGCATGCAAAAGACTGATTTTCTTCGTTTTGGGACTATCACTCAATGGAAATGTCAGAAATACGGAAGGATAAATACCGAGTTACATTAAACAGAAAAAAAAAAGCACTCTGAAATTATCTCCTGGCTCCATGTTTTCTGAGGTTTTGCATTAGTGGGAACAAAGTCACGGTGTGTTGACACAGTCTAATGTGCAATGACATAATACCTGGAGTATGGAGACAGCAAGAGGCGCAAAATCAAACTTATCTGAGTTTTCAGAGGAAAAGAAGGGATTAAACTTTGCTGGTTAAAATATGGATTTTTATTTTTTAAATAGAAACTATCCTAGTTCGATTGAGATAAACCTACTCAGATCTAATTCTATCCAGTTCCTGGGAAAAGTGGGCCTTAAGATGTTGAGCCTATTTGCCCAATCCCTTTTTTTAGAAATAAAGATTAGGGTAGGAAGTTTGGTCCTTATCTCTAAGGTTCTTACTGCTTCAGAAGGAAACTGAAATACTTACATGAAGGGCACTTTCTTGAACTTGTGATTTGTCTTCACTCAGCTTATTTCAGAAGCTTTGTCAATTTAGATTTCCCACAATGCTTGTCTATTTTTGTTTTACACCTCCTAGAGGTACTATGGTAAATTGTTGTTACTGCCTGTTAAATAGTAATAAGAGATGTCAAAATGCTCTAGTGACTTGAAATTCAAATGCTACTCCCTGTGCATGGAAACTTTGCTCTGGAAGTATCATTCCTTATTTCATAACTGCCAGGTATGATTCTTCTCTGCCTTTTCATCCCTTGTAGTTACTTACAGCTCTACAAAATAACATTAAATCACCAAGTTTTTCTTGCATTTCACAGTCTATTTGCATGGATATTTGTGTATGAGCCACATCTTATGTAACACTGTCATCACTGGATCTTGGACTGTTGGAATATTTTTGGAATATTTTTCTTTCTCTCTTTATTTTTTTTTTTTGTTTTGTTTTGTTTTGTTTTTTTGTTTGTTTTTTTTTTTTTGTTTTGTTTTGTTTTTTGGTGGTTTTTTTTTTTTTTTTTTTTTTGTTGTTTTTTTTTTGTTTGTTTTGGGTTTTTTTTTTGTTTCTCTCTCTTTAAAGCATGCTGTTTTTCAGACCAGGGGAATTGAGGACAGAGGGGAAGCAGCTTGCACATTGTTAGGCTGTAGCTCATTGCCAGAACCAGGAACAGAACCCAGATTGTCAGGCGTCTCCCATTGGGCCACAATACAGAATGTGAACTGAAGTGCAGAGTTATCAAAGATTCAGGATGTCTAGGTTTTTATCTTCTGTCTCCACTTTTGCTGTTTTTCTATAGAATTTCCCATTTCACTGTAAGAAAATGAATACAGACTGTAGTATTTGGGGGGCTGGGGGTAGAATGAGGCAGGGAAGCAGGCAGAAAAGACTCTCTTATTCTCAGAATCAGATTTATGTTGGTGCCATTCCGCTGAATCACAGCAATAGAGTTTAATGCAGAAAAACTAATCTGCTCTATCAGTAGAATGTAAGTGAATAAGTGGTAAAAAGTTAATGAGGGTCTTTTTCCATCCTCTTCAAGGTAAGAAAACAATTTTCGTTGTATTTTTAGCATTAGCTGTGTTTTGATTTTTCCAGATCCATTCATTGTAACAAAGCCAAGACTGTCAGCACATACCTTCCTTTTTGAAGCACCCCTCAATTCCATGAAAACACAGCCTAAAAATAAGAATGTAAGGCCCTTCCCAGTTACTATGCATGAGCCCTCTCCTCACCTTGACCACTGCTAGGTTTTTATTCCATTCTGGCTGTACTAAATGCCAGTGGGATGTCTGCCCATATGTCTTTTTTGTCCTGGACTGGTCCACTCCAACTCACAATGGTTTGTTCACTGCCTTGCTTTCCTTCTCAGTTTCTAGCACTTACCCTGCTTTCATGTCAGTCTCAGGGCTCTGGTTACCTAAGGCCAGCTTGTTATATTTAACAGGCACAAATGGCTGTGCCTCAGGTCTGCCGTTCCCATCTCTCCCCCTTCTTCTCCTGTTTTTCATTTAATGGCTTGCTAATAATGAAATCACAAAGGCAACAGTAGGGGCAGCATAAACACATGCTCACCTACAGGTAAGTTGCTGAGTTTTAGAGTTAAAAAACAAAAAAGGATTATTATGATAATAAAAGCCAAGGCAGGTGCTGGGCATTTTGTTTATTTGCTGATTAGAACAGTCACAGTGTGACATCTTTCAATATAATAAACTAAAGAGGGAGGAGGATTATTGAATCCCCAAGGCATTGAGAATACTTGAACAAAAAATATTTGAGGACCATCTAATTTTAAGGGACGTCATATATCACTGTATGCTGAGAATATACCTGTTTGGCAGGGTGGTGGGCAAGAAGTCAAGTATTCAAAATGATCGGTCAGCTACCAGGGCATTTCTTCTAATTTGGCTTGATCCCTTGTTAATACCCAAGAAATAAAAGGGAGGACTGTTTAAAGCTGTGCCTCTGCTACTGAATAGGATGTCAAGTAGTGGAGGTAAGATACATGTTGCATTCCTTATTTCACCCATCTCCATGGTAAGATGCCCAGCTTCTGTTAAGCGATTGTGAGCCGTTATGCTTTCTTAAACCAATATTAGAGTGTTTTGGATTAAGTTTGAAAAATCCTTAATCCTGTTCATCCTCCTCTGAACATATTGTGCTTGTATTTTATAAAAATGCTTTCCTAGATTTGTCTTTCCAGGTTTTTTTTAATAAATCTGTTACTTCACGTCCAGTAGAATTTTATTTTGTGAAAACAGGTTTTAGCCATAAGTGCCCTCATTTTTCTTTAACCTTTTTAGACTTGCATGAACTTTTTGCATAGAAGAAACTTTGCTATGGTGGAAGTTTGATCTTTACACTTTTGTGTGTGTGTGTGTGACATGAATTCTCTGCATTATGCAATTAACAGTTTCTTCTTGAGCCTGATGCTCCAGATCTGCAAATGCAGTAGATACTTTTCCCTTCGCCAGGCAGCTTCAGGCTAAATGTTTAGACTGCCACTCTGAGTTAATTAAACACCTATTTGAAGTTAAGCTGTTGAATGGCAAATAAAATAAAATGGTTGTTCTAGCCCTGTGAAATGGTTATTGAGGTTGACACTGTATTTTCTGCTTTGCTCCCTTCTGCTTTTCAGTCTCTCTACTTGCTCCATATGCTGCTTGTTTAGGAAGGGGCACAATACTTGACAGACAAACTACCTTTAGGAAGGGTAATGCTGGCTGATGTTTCAGAAAGTATGGATGCAGAAATAATGCTGATACTCCTAGTCAAAGTTTGAAATCTTGCCAGTGGAAAAAAAATATCCTTCCTTATAAAAACAGCATAATTTCATCTGTACCAACTCCAGCTAAAAATATTGATCAGAAAAGGCAGCTATAGATCTGGCTAAACCAGTTCACTGTAACTGTTATCCCTCTGGCATGAAAGAATATAGTGGGCTCTGCTTTTCTTCCTCATTTGTTTCCATTTTCCATAGTTATTCTAAATCCTGTTGCCATGGAAAATAGGTGTTGATAGGGTAGGCAGCTCTCTTCTCAAGACACTTATGCCTGTCTTGCTACTTGTAGAAGTATTGAGTTTTCTTGGGTAAAAGTACAATTCACTGGGATTGTGCAGGAAATTGAGGGATTCAGTTTGTTTTAAAATGGGGTGACAATCTAAGCCATAAAAACTTGTTGCATTGATGAACTTCTAATTTTTTTAGTGAAAGACTAAGATTTTTACCCATAAGTGTTTCAAGCATAAAGTCTTAGAAAGTAAGGAATTGCTACATAACCCATAAAAGAAGTAATAAAGTCTTTTGTCTTTAGAAAACGTTGTTTCAGGAGAATAAATTTCTCTAGTACAAGTGGTCAAGGCAGAAGTCTCTGGGTGTTTGTTAAAGATTATCACTTTCTTTAAACTCCTTTGCATGTTCACATACAAACATACTTTTCTGCATTTCGGAGTTCACTGAAGTTGCTTTACAACATCTGGTGATTTTATTTAGCAGCCTCACATACTCCTGGAGTGGGGTGCTCTTGGGCTTCAGAGGAAAACCAGAATGAGAATTAATTTCTCATTCAGTTAGTGTCATAAGCAGCTGAAAGACATATGAAAGAAATTGGAATCTTTTTAGACTGCCTATTTGGTTGTGGAGGAGCTTAGATGCTTACTGAAATTTCCAGCCTTTCGAGATTCACTTGTGAGTGCTTTGTTCATCACTGCCTCTGGTAAAAAGTAAATATCATAAAAAAAGAGAGAAAAAAAAAAAGGCAAAAAAAAGCAGGGTTTTTTTTTTTTTTTCAGCTGGGCTAATATCTTTACACTGAAAATTTCATGTGTCTTCATGTGTAAGTCAGCACTGACAATTCACCAAGGCACTAAGAGAAATTATTTTGGTTCTAATAGTTTTTGGAGTGTATCAACTGAGGTTGACTTTGTTTTTCCTTAGATTGTATCCTAGTAAAAGCATAGTTGATTTTGTTCACATGGCTGTAGGTTCTTTATCTGCTGAATTCCGCAGGGAAAGCATCTTATTGTACTACTGCTATTATGTGATCCATTTTGGCTAAACATTGTACTTCTGCAGACCTGGTTGCAGCCAGTGCTCCCAAGCAGTTCTTCTTAGAAATGCCATCTTTAAATTAACAAGTACAAACTTGGATGTGAGTTTTGGGTAAGTGTTTGCAGATACACGTCCAAAGCCAATAGACCTCAGGAGAATGGATTTCACAGGGTACTGAGCTAGAGAGCCTCATTGTCTTCAAGTGTGTTTGCACACATGCACAGAAATCTGGAAAGAAAAAACAATTTTTAACTTCCCAGACATCACTCAGCATAAGCATTATACTCATACATATGGGAAGATGAAGTTTGGAGGAGTTAATGATTTTAAGTTAAGATACAGAAACCTGATTCTTAGAGCTAAGCAAGACAAGATCACATCGTTCCTCAGATGGGACTGATCTAAATGATCTCTGAAAGAGCTATTTTACCATCATTCCTTTTTGTCAAGCAATATGGTCTACCATGGTGGGATGGGATAGAGGTTAGAAATCATAAGGCAGCAAAATATAAGGAAAAAAATCCTTCCATTAGTTACATAGTTGCTTTTTTATGACATTGTAAAGAATTGGTATCTTTTCCTTTTCTTCCTTGAAATACACAGAATGTTCTTTAATAACATTATAATCCCACCCACACTGCAGCTTGCAGCACATTAGCCTCTGTAGAGTCTCAGACATTCAGAACTCTTAATTATTCAGTGATATACAGACTGAAACCAATTGGATTGTGTACTGGATAAGATACCAGTTTAGTCCTGTCCTCATTCTATAATCAAAGTTTATGTGGTACAGAGTTTATCTGGAAATTGACCTGTGTCTTTTATCAAATTTAGATGGACACTGTAGACAGCTGTCAAGCTTCAATATTAGACACTAGTCTGGAATACCAGGTGCTTTTTCATGGCCAGCAAACAAGAAAAGTGATAAATTAGTTGTGATTCAAGTGCCTTAATCTCTGGCTAGAAGGAACATAAATCTTGGACAGTCACTAACCTCAAATGAACTCATTAAGTCTCTTCCCAAAGCTTCTCTGACTTCTCTGTTCTTTAACTTGTAGCAGCATCATCTTCTTCCCTGTCAAGCAGATCCATATTCCAAGATACCATTTTGACTGCTTTCTCAAATCTTCTTTTCTAAAATCCAGCTTTTTCTTCTGCCTAAAAACTTCAGCCACTTTTTTGTCAATCTTGTAACTTGATTACAGAGTCTTTTATTGTCATTCTGACACTTCCATTATCTCCCTGTTGTCTTGGCAGGACATTCCCCAAGCACTATCATCTCTTCACTTCTGTTGATATTATTGGACCCAACTCTTTCCATCAGCCTAGGCATTACTCCTTCTTTTCCATAATATAAAATTACAGTTTGGTGGTGTTTATTATAACAGATCTTTCACTTATCTCTCCATAGTTCATGCTAATTCTGATCTCCTCTGTTGGTGACACACGCACCTCATTGTTTGGTTTGTTCACTTTTCCCATGCTGTTTTACACTTTATTCCAAAGTACCTCAGGTGTGTTGAAGTATGCTTTCCAGAAAAGTCCAACCTTCCATATTGCATAAAATTATTTATTAAGTTTATATTAATTGCCTACAGACAATTAGGAAGCTCATGAAATCTAAACTAGATCCAAGCACAGAACCCTAAATAATATTTGTAGATATCTACTCCTTTCTACTATATCATGTTTTCCACTTGTGGTATCTTGTCTTTAAAAAAAGATATAAAACATACAGGACTCTTTTTGACCATGCACAGTAAGATGTTGGACTTCTGGTTCCAAAGTTCCTTTGAACTTCCTCACAGTCCAAGTAATATATGGTATTATTATATATGGACAGTAATAGAAAGATTCATTTAACTTCACTTACTTTCCTCTCGGAATCAACCTGGAGCTCCGATTCTGAGAGTGTTTCTGTGTGTAATATGGGACAGCCATGTGATAATGTGAGTCACATCCCACCTGTTACTTGCTACTTTATTGCACAAATTCCTGAAGATTTTTCTTCTGATCAGTTAATTATCCAAATGAACTCCATCTACATACTCACAGATCAATCCATCCATGTATGTTCAAGGCTCTTTATATTTTTTAAGTTGAGGATTGCTATGAAATCTGTACTCAGATTTGGTCTTGCAGCATCACTCTCTCACTGCTTCCTACCATCTGCTCACTAGAATATATGTTGCTACTAATGCCTGGACTCAGGAATGCTGAGGAGCAAAGGAAGCTTTTCTTATCGGAGAAGATGTAACCAAATTTAAACTTACTTATCCCATTCCCATTCAGTATGGGCATTATTGCAAGCGGACTTTGAATTGTCATCTCTATCACGTACAGCATTTATTCCCCTTAGCCACAGAAAGCAAATAGTGGCAAAAGGCAAGCTGTAATATCCCAAAACCCACCTGATGTTTTCTGTTCCCTTTTTGGAACTCCTGCAGCTTTGAGAACATTTGTGTGCAGCTGAGCCAAAGAAAGGTAGCGGTAGGATTATTAGTGAAGAGAGCAGCTTAGGAGAAACATAAAGAGGGGACCAGTTCTTATTCTGATTCCTTTTTTTCCCAGGCAGTTAAAAAGAAAGAATATTTTAAACATGTTTCTATCAAACTCCTTTCACTGGCTTCTTTTTCTCAGCAAAGTTACCAGCAGTTTCATTCATAAGATGATCTTGAAGGTTGTTTCACTGTCACTGGGATATAATTAAAGTATTTTTAAAGGGTACCACTCAAGTGTAAAGGCGCCTGGTAGGAAAAATAAGGCCCTTGCAGAAAAAGAGCAGCAGCCCATCAGATCTTGCTTTTTCAAACCATGCAGGTTCCCCCTTGAAAAGATTAATTACATTCAGGTTTGGAAGACAGCCTTGCTGTGTGTTTTTTTCTCCTAGGATTAGAAAAGATAAAGGGCATGATTAGTGTGCACAAAGCCTCTGATCAAACCAGCACTGAGGTTTGTGACAGGAGGTTCAAACACTTTATGGATCACTGGTGCTGACAGGTAGATCATACAAGCCTTAAACAGATGTTTAGCAAGAAGATGAATATGTGAGATCTCAAACATGCAGCACTCCTTTGCCTGGCCATAATAGGCTGTGAAGCATTAAAAAAATGTTGGTGTTGTTTGTTTGTTTGGGTTTTTTAAGATGTCCCACTAAAAAGGGAACCTACTAACTAGCTTGCATTAAATTTTATTTTATTTTCTAAATTGAAATTAAATATGGCCAGGTCCTTGAAGCTGTTTAACTTCTTCTTTTAGAAATGAAGGCTATTCTTTTGGGATGTATGACCACACTCTGCCCTCTCTAGGAAACTGTTGCAGTGAGCCAACGTCTGTGAATACTCTAACAACCAAGGTGCATATGAGATGCTCAATTGGAATAGAAATATATTCAAATTAAATTGCAGAGGTCTCTTTACCAGGGAGCTTCAGAGATAATGGCTTTTCATGGGATATGAGTTCTCTGTAGGATGTACTACATCAGCACAATGAAAATACAGTAATTATGTAAGGTTTGTTGAGCAAACTGTATTTACGAGACCTCTTTAAACATTTTGAGATGTTGATATGATGGGAGGAAAATATTGCATCAGTGCCATTTATTATGAAAATTCAGAAGTTCTGGGCATGATTTTTAGTGCCTTCTCAAGAGAAATTTTCTGCAGCTTTGCCCTTTGTAGTCACAGAATTCACTCATTTGGAGGTGTGAATGTTCGCTGTGGGGGACAAGCAGCGACTTTCCCTATCTAGTAGGATATTAAGACCTTGGCCGAATGTCTGATGAATGTCGGACACCTGGAGGGATCTATTCAATTTAGAAATGGGCTCAAGACAAAAAATTCAGAACCCAATCTCAGATTTGAACACTCCTGAGTTCAAGGATTATTTTGCATAAAGTATTTAAGTCACTCCATATAATTAATCAAATTGCAGAATTTAGTCTGGGCATGGATTACAAGCACCCCTAAAATCCAGTGGTATTATTTAGGGTTTTATTTAGGTGGTCTGGAAAGTCTTGATCCAGGGTTTGACCTCTTTGTCATCAGCCTTAAAAGAAGTTGTTTTTTAAATGTTGGGGCTTTTTTTTCTTCTCTCCTCCCCCATTTACTGTTCTTTAGTTCTTTTTAAAGAAATGCAGAAGAAAAGGTGTTTGTAAGCAACTTCCCAAATTATTTTTTGCCATCCACAAGTTTAGAGCTGCCTGTTTGAATATTTCCCAGAAAGTATTGTTCTTATGTGACAACAGGTCAGAAAGACTCTGCATTAATTACACTAGCATATGGTTATTAACAGATTCTAGCTCAGGGAGCAATACTTTACAATGTTATCTTCCACATAGTCAGATGTTAGCCATATTGTCAGTGCTGGCAGCTATTGTTTCACTCATTTACTTCACAGAGCTAATTACTCCCTAATAATAACTTTACCTTGGAGTTTTTCACTTGCTTGTGCCAGCAAACCTGTTCACACTACATATGCTAATTATTGGCACTTATTCATTATGTTAAGATAGCTTTAAGTTCAAGCTGTGCAGCCTGGCTTTCGGTATGGAGCCAGCTGGCTGCAAAGTTCCACCTTTTTTTTTCCCTTTTTTTTCCCCCTTTCTTTCTATTTTTTGAGGGTTTTTTTGTTGTCTTTTTTTTTTTTTTTTTTTTAATAACTAAAGTCATTAAAAGTTTTAATATGGGCCTATCATGTTCTCTTTACAAGATTCAGTCATTCGGGAATTGAGGCTCATAGTTGGTTATTCATGGACAATTTCAAGTTTATAAGGAGCTCCTGGTTTTCTTTAACTATTTCTCAGAGCTTGCAGTGAGGTCTTTTCTGTTAAGTGGATTGTAAATTCATTTGTAATTTGAATTACGAGGCCTTTTAGCAGAAAGGGACATTAATTTTGTTCCTTCCCTCACCCAATTCTATTTCCATGTCTGTTACATCACTCGTTACATTTTTCACCTGGAAGTCCCAAGGCCTTCGCAGTGCCTGGTGGTTTTGGTTTTTTTCCTCTATGTTTTTTGTGTCTAAGGGCATAAAACGTCAATGAGCTTTGTCTGGATGTATTCACTGATTTGCCCTGGGATCAGTGTAAGTGCAGCAAATCAGATCATTCAGATTTGCAGCCTAAACCAGACAATTTTCGTGGGATTTGGTCTGTTACATCTTTCCAGAATTCTCAATAATCCTTTTTCACACCCTAGAATAGAGCATATTTTCATAAAACCCAGAGAAATGTGGTGTCTTCTACAGATAAAATACTGTCCTCAATTTGCATAAAGAATTTTATGAATACTAACTGAACATCTACAGGGAAATCAAAGACAATTGATGACTGATCCTGGTTAATGTTGTATATAAAATATGGGATGCTAAAAACCAGACTGCTTCAGCTGTGACTCCTAAGGCGTCCTGTGGCATATCATCATCTAGTGTTTTTCCATTACCTGATGAACTGGTCTGACACTTCGTGAAGTTCTTAAAGAAACTATTTTTATCTAAGATAAAAACATCCCATTCATTTTAGATCAGTAGAATGAGGAAACTGAAATATTCCCTATGTAAGAATTCAGTCCATAGAGGAAAAAATTACCTATTTCTGCTTCCCTGTGAGCTAAGAATTTTGTAGTCTGTGAACTGTTGAGCTACCCTGACATTAGAACTAAAAGGGTTATTTTAAGCTGTGGTCTAGCTAATTTTTTAGAAAAAAAATGTGCAGAAAACTGCCATTTGGCCATCTTATCTTCTTGGTACGCACATTGCATACATTAGGGTTTCTCTCCGTGCTAATTGCATTATCAAATAAAATATGGATGAACTAAGTAAGATTATTTCATAAACAGGGAAGATTAAATCTCTCCTCTTCTGTACACATGTGTACTTCCCTCCACTGTCAGTATGATCAGATTTTGTGTACCTCGGTGAAGAATTTGGCCATAAAATATGAGAGAAAAATCAGGACAACCAAAACTGAAAGGTAAGATTTAATTAAAATAAAAACATTGTTTCCTGCAACATCCAACTTTACTGTTTTAGAGTGTTAGATTAGATTCTGCTTCAGTACAATTCCAGTATTGTCAATAAAGACTTTGAATACAATTCTTAATAAAGTTGAAGTAAACAGACTTTTAGTTGAGCCATAAAGATGGCTCACCTATACAATTTACAGATCATATTGACATGAAAGAAACTACTCATTATGTTTAGAGGAAGTTTGAACCAAACCCTTCAAACTGTGATACAACTTTCTCTGGAGCTGACCTTTTATGAGAGGCCAAGCTTAAATGCCAGATCTGATTTCACTATGGTAATTTGGATTGAGACTTGGAACTTTGTGGCTTAGAGGTGTTTAGAAGAGCTGGTATCACTGCTCAGGCAGCTACTGAATTTTTACTTTGGTGGCCTTCTGCTTTCTTGATAGACTTGAAACATTATGAAAGTAGTTGTACCACCTAGCAACAAAATAATACTACTTTATCTAAGGAACTGAAGTGGGTCATGGCTGAAGAACCTGTACTGGGAAGCTATTGGAGTACAGCACAGGGCTGTGCCTGGGAATCCTGATTCTAAGAAGAATGGGAACAGGTACCTGGAGAGCCTCTGTGGGCAGTTAGACTGATATTCAAGTTAGTTTTGCAGGATTAGTCATGGTATTTCAGCAATGGTAAATGATAGCTATTAAGAAAAGATATCCAGCAAAAATGCTGTGACAGAACTCTTAGGAACTTGTTTATTTTAAAGCTGTTTCCTCAAAGAAAACTAAGAAAGAACACTTTTTTTTTTTTTCTTTTTCTTTTTTGTAAATAAAAAGTTCGGTTAATAAAAATCTGCTGGAGCCCGACGGAGTATTCTGATTTTCTTAATGCACCTGAGAGTTACTTCCCAAACATGCTTTTCCTTATGCTAGATTTTGCCAAGATCTTTTGTGTAAACCTCATTTGAAGTTTTTAGGACACAGTAACACGGCATGAAGGAGTCCTAGAAGAATTTTCAAAATGTGATTAACACCTCTTTCTAAATCCCATATAATAAAAAGATCTTGGCCAAATTGCCTGTAATTCAGCTGCAAGTATGTTCTTTGACAGCTGACCACCTGTAAAGACTCTGAAGGATTAATGACCTCTCGAGAGATAAGAGGAACTAGTCAAAAAGTATGTAATCTAGGTATTTATCTGTGCTTTGAACAATTCTGAATTCTTAGATTTACAACAAAAAGCCAGTCTTGCTTGTAGCTATGGGCAGCCTGTCTGTGTTTTACATAATGTGTGTGGGAAACCAGAAAATATGCACTGGACTGATGCACTAGGGAGGGTTTATTGTTTTGCTTAGGAGATGTGTTACTTGCCACTTGTGTGTTTTGCTTGAAGCAATGAAACCTTTATGCCACCTTATAATGTAACATATTGTATAAAAGGAGCTTAATTTAAGTATCTGTTTAAATATATTTTGGAGTGTTTTAGAAGTTATTGGGATACATTTTTGAGTCCTTCTACCATTAAACTTTTTTGTACTGTAGTCAGACTTACTTAACTTACATGGATTAGCTTTTCTGTAAATAATGTTTGATGGGAGTCTCATGTGTGGAGTTGCCTCAAGGCTACATGCATGTGTTGTGGGCCACATTAGGAAGCTCTGAAAAGTCTATTCCTTTTAATAATCAGAGAATCATAGAATAGTCTGGGTTGGAAGTGATCTTGAAGATCATCTAGTTCCAACTTCTTGCCATGACACCTTCCACTATCCCAGGTTGCTCAGAGCCCCATCCCACCAGGCCTTGGACACTTCCAGGGATGGGGCATCCACCACTTCTCTGGGCAGCCTGTCCAGGGCCTCTCCAGCCTCATAGGGTAGAATTTCTTTCTAATACCTAATCTAAACCCACTCTCTGTCAGTCTGAAGCCATTCACCCCATGTCACTACATGCTCTTGTAAATAGCCATCTCCATCTTTCTGGCAGGGTATTTTACACTTCCATTTTATCTCTTACAGGTTACAAAACAGATGAGCTCAAAAGTCCCTCTGGTGTAGGACTGGGTATGGGTAATATTACATGAGAAGTTGGGAAGGAAGTCTGTCAATGGACTACAGAAAAAATACTTCCAAGAGACTTGGGGTTGCACGATTCCATCCCGATTCAGACAGGAGAATGTGTGCTGTGCAAGTGAAGCTGTCAGATGTATGTGCTAAATGCTGTTTGTATTCTGAGTTAAATTTTCCCCTGGGTAGCACCATCTCTCCTCTGGTACATGCCTGCCTGCTTTGCATATGCATGTGGACTCCTGTGCATGGGGCATCTGTTTTGTGGGTACGGTGTGTATAAATATATGTATAAATATCAGTACATTTGCACATACACACACATTTACATTTTGAAATAAATAGCAGAAAGGAGGTTTAGAGATATCTTCCCTCGTTTGCTTGTGTGATGTGTGAGACATGTGCACACACCTCTACTGGAAAAATGTGTATGTTTATGTGTCTGTCTGGGCACAGATGATGTGTGTGTGGATACAGAAACAGGCAAACATGCATCATGTTGTAATGCATTAGATGCACTTGAATCTATAGGACTCACAATGACCTTTTATTAGAATATCAGCATAAACTTGTAAAAATCATTAACTTAGTTATTTTTGCGTATCTGACTACATATTGAGCATATTGAAAATTCTTGGAGACTGAATCTGTTGGTTGAATCTAAGGCAAGTTAAATCCCTGGGAAAATCAAGGTATGCAGCTACACTAGCCTGTGGGTGTGCTCTGCTGGTCCTTCCCTAATATTCAGTCACTTGAAGCCAGGAAAGACATTGTCAGATCGTTCTCTTGAACAGATTCTGTTCCAGGACAGAGCCAAACCACTGCAGCTCTTGAAAAAGACTTCTAAGCTAAACTTAAGGCATTGTAGCACTTCTGACTATAAAATAAAGGTATTTAAACCATTTGATTAACTGAAGATGCTTCCTAAATGGCATGGTGGGAGTTTGAAGCTTGTCACTAATATTGTCATTTATCTGTGAAATGCCTTGTAAGTGCTGCTTGGCACAGAGGTGACTAAGCAGCATACTTTCACCCTAGCCTGTGCATCTCGACACGTTGTTCAATTTGTTGCATCAGGACATTCTGCCGTGCAGCCTGGGGAACCCTATGAAAGGCATTTGCAAGCAGGAGCTTGAATTAAGCACAAACTCAGCGTAATTGTAGCCAAACAGTCCCACAGAAGGAGTGTCTGTGTGTGGAGCCGGAGCACCCAGCTGTTCCAAGGAGGATTACCAGGGCTTTAAGGGAGAGCGCAGATGGAGTCAGTACTATTGTCCAAAGTATTCTGGGACAGAGGCTTAAAAAAACAAAAAACAAAAAACAAAAAGCAAAAAACAAAAAACAAACAAACAAACAAACAAAAAACCAAAAAACAAACAAAAAAAAAAAAGAAAGAAAAAAATAAGAAGAAAAAAGAGGAAGGGGAAAATAAAATCCCCTTGTTCTCAAAAAAGCAAAGGGATTGATGCTGTCCAATGGTGAGGGTGAAGAGGAAATAGTTCCCAAAGCTTGCTTTCATGGTTAGCAGGCATTATAAAGATGGCACAGACCGCGTGTTGTGTGCAGCTGTTTGGAGGTTCTTATAGAACTGTTAGAGACTTAGCAAGGCCCATTATTCAAGGCACCAAGGCAGTTTTACTGGATATGGACTACTGCAATTGTATAAACTCTCCATTGTGTGAGTACTAATTTAGAGTGCTACCATAAGCCATCCATACAATCCATGCTGCCCATTAATGAATGAGTCATCCTGATGAAAAGGCTCAGAGCACACAACTCTGACTTTTAGTCTTAAAGGGACCCAATGTGCTCAGAATGGGTCGCATTTTAATGAACAATCATGCTGGCAAAATATTTTAGGCTCGAACTGCTAAAGTAATCCTTTTATTTTTGGAGAAATGTATTAAACCCAAAGACTTTGGATAGTTTTTCATTTGCCTTACCATACCTTAGATGTATCTTTAATTACTGATTTTTTATGAGATACTAAAGTATTACTAATGTGCTTGTATAAACATTACAGGTTTCAAGGCTACTGGGTTAGCCAGCAATTTACCTCCTGAACCATTCCTTTAGTTGCCAAAGAGCTCCATGATTGTTTTATTAAAAAGCTTTTGGCTGCAGGAAGGCAGCTGGTTTTTTGTTAATGATGTCCATGCACAGATACAAACGTGTTGTTGTATTGCATCAGTGTCTTTTTATCACTTTTCCTGCAAAGGATATGACCACAGTATAAGGAGCTCTAACCTAGCGGCAACTTTTTTGGAAAGGTATTTTTCTGTAGAATTCTTACCTGCATGGCTTAGGGTAACATAAAAAATGAGAATCTTCTCTCTAGTAGCAGATAGCCTTTGGGAATATCCAAATGGAGAGACAAAAAACATTTCTCAAGTTCCCATGCATATCTTGTTCAGATATCCTTTAAATAGGCCCTCAAAGGTCTGAAGCTTCGAGGGCATCTAAAGGTACACAGCACCCACTGGTACCTTTCTGTATTTCTCCTCTTGTGCATGCCCTGGATTAAACCCCTGAATGCTGAGCTCCTGCCTAAGGGGTCATGGCAGTCCAGAAATGAGGCAGAGCAACATTGGCAGCACCCGAAAAGTGCCTGAAGCACAGTGGCAGTATTGTGAAAGGTTGAAAGGTAGTGGCTTCCTTTCCCACATACAACAGTTAATAAAGGGGGATAGTAGTTTTTTTTTTTTTTTAAGTGAAGTATTTGGTGAAAGCTAAAGAAATTGAAAGAACTGGACCTTAACGCAATTCCCACTGTGTCTACCCCACCTCATGAGAGACAAGTCCTGTCTTCACATCTGCTGAAACTGGGCTTTAAGGAAAACAAGATGTACTGCTCATGCAATAAATGGAGAAAAAATAGCTCAGTGTCCTGCTGATTAAGACATTTGAACCTGTGTTCTGCTCCACAGATGCCTTGTGTTTTTTTTTTAAGTTAAAGTTTGGGTTTTTTTCATTGTTTCTGCTGAGTGTCATCAGGGTCAATTTGTGTTGTGCAAGGACTCAATATAAAATTTGCCCTTAGAATAATTATGATTATTACAAAGTCCCTTTTTCTGAGCTGAATACTTCTTAAAAGCTAAAAGCATTTTTTAAAATCAATTATTACTTGATGCTGTCATCGTGTTTACTGCTGGTTTTCTTTCTGATCCTAACTTTCAAATTAAGTTCATTGAGTCAGTTTTGTTTAATTAGTTTAATTTTATTTGTTCAGCAGCATTGCCAGAGTTGTACTTTTCAGATTCACATCTCTGAATGAAAATATTCCCAGTGACTGGCAAGACAAAGCAAAAAACAAAAGTGGAAATGGAATGACTAAAATATTTATATTTACTTGGGTAAAATGCTTCCAGAATTGAAATTTGGAGTAGAAAATTTGTTAAGAAGTTGATAACTTGGCTTACTAACTTAAATCCGTTCTTGCTGAAGTCTCAGAACTTCTGTTCACTTTATTGTGAATCAGGGCTACCACACAAAGCCTGTTAAGTGTCGGTCTTTCCAGAGAAACAGTACTAGGAATAAATCAATTGATCAGAAAATTCATTTTATTGCTAAAGAGAAATGGACAGCTTAAGAGCAGAACTTAAAAACAAAGCCTGAATGCCCAAGGTTTATGCTTAGAAGAGATGGATAATATCACTTTAGTAATTTTGGAGCTTTCTGTGGTGCTCCCTTGTATCCTTTTCTCCCATACACCTCCCATCTACTTTTCCCTTTATGCAAATGCACAATTAAAAACACTGAAAAGGCAAAGATGAATATGTTAGTATAGTGGCTGCTAATGATTTAGTTTCATAATGGGGAGTATGTGGAAGCACCCCAAAGAGCAAAGACATGCTGGAAAGTTATAATAGATAAGAATCTGCCTTTGTGTAGGACAATCGATTTTGTGAATATTCCGCTTCCTCTCCAGGCAGTGAGCTAGTATGGTTAACCAAAATTGTTGAGTAATTGTTTTGTGGTTGAGAACAAAATGCTGAATTAAACTGTTCCCAGCACAATAATTGTGTGATTACAGCATTTATGTTGCTGGCCAAAAGAGCAGTCATTAGGTTTGGAAGACTTACCAAAACCACAGTCAGAGGAAAAAAAATGCAAATCACATGTAAATTGTCCTCTAATACCTATAGTAGCTTAAAAATTGATCGAGCAGTATGGTATGAGTATATTTAAAGGCAGTCAAGCCAGGAAAAGAAAGATTGTACATTCAAGAACTACTTCATTCTTGGAGGAAAATACCCAAAGATCATTAATTTTCATTATGCTGTACTTTCCCCCCTCTAGTGAGATTCTGCTTTTCATACATTATGCTTGTGTTGTGCTTTGTGAATGCTGTTCTGTTTTACCCTTCTGCACACCAATCAGGAATTGTCCAGGATTGTAAGGCAGGTAGGACTGCCACACCCAGTCACACTTCGGGCAAGCCCATTCAAGCAGCAGTATCAAGGGGAGGCAGGCAGCAAATGTTTATCTGATTGCTGTAATCCACCAGGAAAATTAAAACTGATTTATGATGAAAGGTGCCTTTGTGAGGTAGGCAATTTTCTTCTCCATTGCACGGTCTATATATACAAGTGCCAAGAAAACAATTGCATATAGTCTTCTTTTTTTCTTTTTTTTTTTTTTTTTTTTTTGTTCCTTTTTGCTGTCCTTATATTTTTAATAATAAAAGCGGTGGAGGAAGACAAGGAAGAGCTGAAGGTGACAGGGAAGGAAAAAAAGATACAATGTTTTGGGCAATCAAAATATTTGTACCTGTAATTTAGTGGGGTAAAAAGCTTCAAAATTTGACTACCTGCTTACATGGCAGTACACAGAAATCAGATGATGAGATGTCTAAATTTTATCACTCTATCTATTGTTAATTGTGCTTTAACTCTATTGCTGTCATTAGATTGTAGGCACAAAATTAGAGACTGTCTTCAACCCTATTCAAAAAATATTCCCAAACAAAACTTGTGAATTGCATTTTTTTATGAGGATTTTGATAACAAGGGTACAAAAAGAATCAGGACATGAATGGAATAGTGGTGGCGCATCTGTTGAAACAGTATTTGTTCTGCAACTTGAATCTATTTTGCTTTTGAAATCAAACTTTTGATGGTAAACCTGAACTCTGCTGAGGAACAATTCCACTGGCAGAAGAGACAGCCTGAGAGATTGAAAAGAAGTCCTTATTATGCATGTCCCTAGGTAGTAATTAGAGGCTATCCAATACGAAAGCTGTGTTTGCTGCAAGGATTGCTAATAAGATGTGGTCAGAGTTTTCCTGGCCATTTGTTCATCATGCAGGAATTCTTAAGATCTTATAAAAAGCAATAAAACTCAATATAAATAGTAATAGTGATGATGATGATGATAATAATAATGATAATATATTGTCTTCAGAAAAGAATGACACTGAGTTGTAACTACTTGTGCTCTGAAACTGATGTCACTGGAGACCACACTTATCCTGAAACATCTATCTGATTTAATAATAATAATA
Source organism: Muscicapa striata striata (assembly GCA_030060385.1). Lineage (NCBI taxonomy): Eukaryota > Metazoa > Chordata > Aves > Passeriformes > Muscicapidae > Muscicapa > Muscicapa striata. Next base: position 1,154,220 of record JAREIS010000110.1, on the reverse strand, counting down.
AAATTGGAGGAAAAAGAGGGTCATTCAAAGGGTGAGCGGATTAGTTAGTGGATTTTAGTCTAAGATTTTATGAGCAGACCCCATTCTGCAAGAGCCTATGCTGATCAAACCATGAAGGATGTTTTTTTCGCCTGTAGTTCATTAGATTGTATACAGTTCTATTAACTGTGTCCCTCAAATTTCAATTTCACAAAGACAAGAGGAGGTAATGAGTTTTAATGCAGACACTTATTTTTCAGTCTTTTAAACCTATTTTTTGTCTCTTTTTCTAGATATTATGATTTTAAGTGGATGACTTTGATAAGACTTTCTTGTTTGTTTATAGCATTGCACTATTCAGCTGCCAAATGGGTTTTGAATTTCTGCCCACTACATGATATTAAATAACCCCTATTTCTTCCCTGTTGCCTACACATTGCCGTATTTTTTTTTTAAATTAATGATATTCCACTTGTCAAAGAGATATTGAGTGAAAAATGCATCTTGAAACCTTAGGAGTTTGTTTGAAAGAATACGCTTAGCAATGTGTCAAAAATGAGATCGTGGAACTGGCCATCATCTCCACACCATTTTAAGTGCAGTGGTTTTCTAATTGGAACTGTTCTCCGTGTTTCAGTTTAAGAATCTGCGGTTTTGGAGCAGAGAAAATACTACTGCAATTTATACAGCAAAATTATTAGTTATTGGTGTTTGAATATATTAAGGAAAAATCAACAAGGGGTAAAGGGGGAGGTTTAGCAGCTGGCCTTAAAACAGATGCCTCTGAATAGCTTCAAATGACAAAAAATACCACTTTCTAAAGTGTAATGGCATCAGCTGTAGTCATGCCACACATTTCTTGACCTTTTCAGGAAAATGCACTGAAGAAATCTTTGATGAATAGGCTCACTCCCCAAAAGCTGCATTACTTCAGTCTATATGGGAGTAAGAGCCATGGTTAGAATAAATTTAGAAAGTGTTTAGAAACAATTTTGATATTATTTAAGAAAATTACTTAGAATGAATTACCTAAGCTGCATTCTCAACCTGAAAACAATTTTGGGCAGTTTTATAGCTGAGCATTTTATTGTTCTGTTTGCATCCTTTGCACAAAAACATTCACAACAATACTTTGGTGTCAGGATGAGCCTAAAAGTGCCTTGGAAGCACTGAAAAGAGAGCAAGGTGGAGCATTTCTCCTAGGTGACAGAACTTACCTGTCAGAAAATAGCCAGGTTTCCTGCCTGTGATGGTGTGTAATGCTAGAGTTTCTTTCCTATTCATTTATTTACTAATTTCCTTATTCTCAACTGAATCTGTTGACTTCCAACATTCATGGAAGTTCTTAAAAAGTGTTTTTTGGATTATTCCTCTTCTCCCCCTCTTTAAATCCCATTCGAGTTCTGAGCCTTCCCACCCCTTCCTGCTTGTTTTTATAGTCTAGCCATTGATTTATAATTTTAAGATTTGTAGAGTCAGTCTTGAAAAAACCCAGTGCTCCTGCAGGAAATGTCCTCTTGATTCTACACTCCGCTCTTTATCACTTGGACATCCTCAAAAAGAAACATCCCCTGTTAGCAAAACTGCCTGATTGCTCTTCCCTGCTTCCTCTGCAGCAGTACTTCCTACCAAATCTACTTTCCGGAGTTCTTTTGTCAGCAAGCCATGATGCTGTTGTACAAAAACTTTGGATCCAGTAAAATGAGAGCATTGAGTCACCAAAGAAGTTACTCTGAAAAGAAAGAGCTGGGTTAGCACATACATGGCAAAACTCAGCCACTTCAGTGCTTTTAAACAGAGTGTAGAAAATCAGAAGGGAAAAGTACGCAGATCTCTTCTGAAAGGCTGCTGTGAACAGTGACGAGGGAAGTATATTGCTTTGTAACCCTGATTCCTTCTGGCATGTACAAATAAATCCATAGTTCATGATATTTTGAATAACTGAACAGATCTATCATAGATCAGCTAACTGTAGAAAAGAGTACACATGCTGCTCAAGGAATGCTTGAGCAGCAATACATGCTGTCTTTAAAATCACATCAGGAAACCTCACACCTGTTTTCTTTTCCCTGACAAATGTTCCACTGGATTGCTTACTGCTGAAGCCATCAGCAGTAGTCCTGACCTCATTGGGAGAAGTATTAGCCAGGCATATGGAAACTGTGCTCCATCATACACTGCAGGATAGCATCAAGCATTAATGGAAGTTCAGAGATTTTCCACTTTGAAAGAACTGACTTTGCAGATTAACTCTTGCTTATGACAGTTGCACCTAGGAACAACTTGCTGGTAGCCAACAAAAACACAAATAGATAACAATACAGCATATAAATCAGCAGTTTTGACAGCCAGAAGTTAGTGGCAGATTTCCCTGACAGTTCTGGTTTATTCTTCTAGGAGGGCTACTAACATTTAAACAAGGCACTCAGGTGCTTTGGAGCTGTGCCAGGAAAAACACGGTGTTTGTGTGAATATTAAGTAAGGTGAAATAAGACAATTTGACCAAAACTCTGGTCATCATGCCTCAAAAGCACATTTGCTAACTTCAAACTCTTTGTGAAACAAGTAGCTCAATCAATGAAACAATGAATCTTTTTCTCTTTTAAGAATGAAAGAGAAAATTATTTTTAGTGTTACTCTTGAGCTGGGATTAGAAAGGGTTCTTTTGAGACTGCACTTCAGTCTTCCAGTGTAGCTGTTATCTGAATTAGTCACTTACTGTACTCACCCCACTCACTGGGGTGTTGTATAGTCTGGAGCAGCCGCTCCTGGGTGAACTCTTGGACTTTTGTCTTAAAACAGCTGGCTGTTGGAATGAATTCCAGCTTATGTTCTTTTTGTTTCAGGTAGTCTCTTCAGTTTGGCTGTTTGTTTCAATACCTTTCTGTCAGAATTTCCCTGTAGGTAACTTACATGCTAAGTTGCACAAGCATGAGTCCTTGTTAATCGTCTCTCAATGCAAAAAAGTAACATTACTGCTTTTCTGTCCTCTCTATGTTTTTTCTATACTAAATTAAATATTTAACAAAATGTTTTGAAGTTCTTTATTTTAGTTACAGTAGTGAACAAAGTAACACTGCTTTTTCCTTTGGAAGTTTCCAGGGGTTGTTCCTTAATGTGAAGGGTCCTTTTGGCTTCTGTCCTGCAAAGTGCTGCTGGAGGTTTGTCTCTCAACATTGCATTTTGTTCTGTAGCATGAGCTGAAGGAGGAAAGCCTTGGAAGGAAGTTACCAGCACGGAAACAGCTACTGTCTGTATTATTTGGCAGTTTAAGGCATTTTGCTGTACTTCAGTTAAAAAGGCTAAGTGTGTGTTAATTTACAGACTTCATGATGAGCTGAATTTGAGATGGATGCTGGTAGTGACACCCGGATTTTCTTGCAGGACTGAGCAAAGGTGGAAAGTTTCCAGCCTGAAAAGCCTTGTCTTTTTAAAATGAAAAATGCTTATATATTTCCCTGAGATGCATTTCACTTTTCCTGAAAGTTTGTTTCTTGTGTTTTCAATATGCCAAGTTGCATACCTATTAGGGATTGTCTCTATATCTCCATATTCCATCAAACTAATTTTTTTTCACACCATCACTCCAAATAAAACCAGTAGAGTTGTAATGGGGAGGATGTGGGTGATGGAGGTGTCTCCCTAAATCCCCTTGTTTATTCTCCTTAAAAGATGACCACTATGAGAGCATGTTTTTTGCCAACAATTTGTGCAAACAATTGTGAGAACAGTGAGAACTGCTAACTGAACTGAGGTGTTTGGACAGGGTAAATTTTGATAAGTACTGGTATGAATTGTGTAAGCCTCATACACAGCAAAGGGAAGAATAATATTGAGGCCCCAAATCATCCACTGCAGAAAAGTTTACAGGTGGTGATTAGGAAGAAAAAATGCATCTCCACTTCATGCCATCCACCTTCTGCTTTGCATCCAGAACATTCAGTAAGCACCCCATAAAAAGGCACCTCAAACGCTGCAGGAAGAGGGATTATTCCATAACCTGGATAGGCAGGGCTTCCTCCTGTATAGGTTCAGGACATACTTAATGTCAATTTAGGGAAGTGATACAGAGAAGAGAAAGAGAAAAACATTTTCTTTTCTTATTTTAAACATTGCTGAAAGGGAAAATAGCAGGTTGTAGTTATATGGGGACATATATTTTTATTTCCCTTAAGATAGACATGGGGAGGGAGGTGAGGTAGAGAGAAAGAGGGCCAACACATGTGCTAATTAAAGAATCCAGTCCTTCAGCAGAGTGTGTTTCACTGAAAGCCAAGTGTTTCTGGAGGAATGGGGGACAAATGCAATTAAACATGTCATTTTTGAAGGACAGATTTGTGTTGCTGCATGTGAAATATGCACTACATTCTTTCCTAAACAGTAGGAGAGATGCTTAACTTATTTATAAGTCACAGGCAAGAAGATATTCATACAACAGTTTGAAGTTAATCAAATCATTCATGTGCATCCACCATTCTAAGAATGTAAAATCTGAACTTATTTGAGGCAGCTGAGAATAACTGAAATGGAAATAAAAATTAGCCACACTTCTACATGAAGAAACCACGTAAGAGTCCAACAAAGATGTTGGACAAGATGATGAAGAGTTCAACAAAGATGTTCATGCAGCTCCTGAAGGGCATCTTCTGAAAAGTTCAAGAGTACAGTACTGTTCAGAGTTTTGTCAGATTGTGGAGAAAAGAGTGTTGATTTTAAGCAGCTCTTCTTACCCACACTGAGTAATTCGTTACCCATCACCAGTCTCACGTAAATGAATAGAATTGCTTCTGAAGAACTAGAGATGGGTGCATTAGCAGTATTTGCCCATCACTGGAAAATGTTAGATGTATAGATGTATAGATGCTGGGAAATGCATTGGGATATTTACCTTGGAGAGAAGAAAACTTACATGAAAGTTGATGCTAATAAATATGTAATGAGAAACTGCGGAAATTAAGTTGGTGGAAGTATATGAAGAGAAAATAGATAAAACTAATAGCAACTGCTCTTTTAGGGGCTTAGGTTTGCTGAAAGTATTTATCTTACTTGAGAAATGGTATAGAGAGTCATGTGCAAGGGGAAACTGTTGCATCTGGTTGTTCCTTGGGGTGATAGCAAGTAAAGGAGCAAGAAGGGCCTTTGCAGAGGTTTCACGGAGATGTTTATTTCAGCCACACGTGTGCATCGTCCAGGGTTCAGGGAACAAAGGCGAAGGGGCTTGTGTGAGGGTTCAGGCTTGTTGCATGGGCAGGGCAGGGAGAGCCTTAGGGACCAATTACCAGGGGACAGGGAAACCAGGTGGGAGTGACTGAAAGGCTGACAGACAGGCAGAGGGCACAGGGTTGACTCAGGGAACAGAACAGGGGTTGCTTTCCCTAATTGGGAATGCCTCCACAGGAAACTCTGAACTTTAAGGATTCTGTCTGGATGCAGGGGCATAAAGGACCAAAATAAGGTCATGCATGCTTCCCTGATTCTGGCATTCCCTAAGCGATGAATGTCTAACTTTGCAATCTTAATGTTTCTTTAGACAATTTTCCCTGTGTAGCTATTTTCATAGTGACCCAAAGCACACATGACTTTTTACAGAAAATAGAACTGTAGTTGTCAAGTGTTTGCAATCTAAATTTGTGGAAATCACAGCAGGAGCTAGTAACAAACAGTAGGGTAACTGTTAAAAACATATTGCTTGGTGCTTAGGTAGCTGTGGTAACCATAGTATGTTCCTAAAAGTAGATAAGAGAGCAGAATTTAGGTGGAAATACTACAATTCTAATGAAGCTGAGAGTCCTGGAAGTATTAGCTGTGACTATGTTGGATGTAATGTCTTTGTGTGGCTGGATTTGTTATGGTCAAGTCATAAAGGACATGCATAGATTTGTGAAGATGCTGGCCCATGCTTCAACAGCTTGAATTGTTTCCAAGATTGCCAACAAATTTCCTTTGATATGGTAAGCCATATAGGGCCAGATTTTTCAAAGGCACTGAAACAAATAAAGATACCTTGAGGCACTTTTCGAAATCAAAAATCTCTGCAGACAGCTGTGGGCGTCTCAGTTTCCCACTTGGACAGTAGATTTACTGTTAGTTGCTTGTCATGTGCTTATACTGGTTTTTGCATTGTTAAGTTTTTTAAGAATGGGCTCGTCTCTTTTTTGGATTTTCAGTGGCATCTATGGTTTCCTGGTGGTGTGGTTTGACACTGGCCAAAGACCAGGCAGCCACAAAAGCCACTCACTCACCGCCCTACCCTACTGCGCAGCTGGGCAGAAGAGAGAAAAAATTAATTAAGTGTTCGTGTGCTGAGTTAAAGGCTGGGAGAAAACACTCCAATGGCAGAACAGGCTCAACTTAGAGATACAAAGTTAGTTTATTACTTACAAAATCTGAGGAGGATAATGAGAAGTAAAATAAGCCCTTAAAAACACCTTTTCTTCCCCCTACTCCTTCCTCCTTCCCACTGACAGTGCAAGGGACAGAGCGTGGGGATTTTGGTTAATTCATTAGCCAAGGTCTTCTTCCACTGCTCTGGAAGAAGAGTCTTTCCCCTGTGAGACCATGAGGTCCCTTCCCATAGGAGACAGTTCGCTGTGAACTTCTCTAGCGTGGTTCCACTCTCATGAGGAGCAGTCCTCCCAAAAAAACTGCTGCAATGTGAGTCCCTCCCATGGGCAAGCAATCCTCCCAAAACTGCTGCAGTGTGGGTCACTCTTCCCATGGGGTGCAGTCCTCCAAGGACAGGGCCCCTCTCTCCACTGGGTCTTCCACTGCATCACAGCCTCCTCCAGGCATCCACCTGTTCTGGTGTGGGCACCTCCTCCACAGGCTATGGGTGGATCTCTGCATCTCCGTGGATCCCCATGGGCTGTGGGTGGATCTCTGCATCCCCCGTGGATCCCCATGGACTGTGGGTGAGTCTCTGCATCCCCCATGGATCCCCATGAGCTGTGAGTGGATCTCTGCCTCCCCCATGGATCCCCATGGGCTGTGGGTAGATTTCTGCATCCCCCATGGATCCCCATGGGCTGTGGGTATATCTCTGCATCCCCCATGGATCCCTGCAACCCCTGTGGATCCCCATGGCTGTGGGTGGATCTCTGCTTCCCCCATGGCTCCCCATGGCTGCAGGCCACAGCTGCTTCATCATGGTCTCACCACAGCCTGCAGAGGAATCTCAGCTCTGGGCCCTGGAGCACCTCCTGCCCTCCTTCTGCACTGACCTTGGTGTCCCCATGTTGTTTCCCTCACATGTTCCCACCTCCTCCCCTTCTCTGACTGAAAATTAAACTGCCCCACTCTCTTGGTTTTGATTGTCTTTTTAAATCCGTTGTCACAGAGGCATGCCTTGGCCAGCAGCATGTCCATCTTCAGAGCCATCAGGGGTTAGCTCTGCCAGACATGATGGAAGCTTCCAGCAGCCTCTCACAGAAGCCATCCCTTTGCTCGCCCTGCTACCAAAAACCAGGCAATGCAGAAACAACACACTTGGTTTTGGTTTTGGCTCTAGGTTACATTTGGTTGGAGTTTCTCATACTCCTAAAATACATTCCATTAGAAAGGAGGATTTACTATCCTTATTATGAATGAAAGAACCTTAACTTTATTTTACTGAAATCTTATGTATCTGCTTCCTCAAGGGGTGATATTTCTCATAAAATAAATGGCTAGTGGTGCTTCTTTCATGGGTTTACCTGTTGATTCAAATAACTTGTCACACATACAAAAGTACAAATTCCTTGACTGCAGAATTGATTGCATAGAATGTTTTGGCTCTCTTGACATTCAGTACTTTTCTTTGTTATTTTCCGTGTGCTACAAGCCTTTTCTGTGCATACCATACCTGTGCAGTTTTTCGTGCAGTACAAGAATATTCTAATTAATGTGGCATTCAAATTAAAAGGAAAATCAGGGAGTATGAAAAAGCAGGGCCTTGGAAGATTGTATCTGTATCATCCAGACTAACATCATAAAGTAGATAAGAAGTTACAAAGTGAATTTGTATCTCATTAAATCCATTTGGGAATTTTGTGAGGATTTAAAATACAGTTTTCTCCTTTAGGATGTTACATCTGAGAAGAGGTCATCATGTAGAGAGGCTGGCCAGTGGAGAATCTTGCCAGCTGTATGAATTATTAGATTGTTGAAGAGATATTTCTTTTTATGGACATATGTAAATTAGAAGAACAAATTGAAGGGCCTGGAAAATAGCTCTGATTTGCAGTCCATTATATTCAATTTAGAAATGCAAAATCAAGAAGTTACAATCCAGAAAATATTGGAAGGTATATAAACTATATAATAAAAAACAGTTGAGAGATTTAACTGATGTAGTAATGCCTTGAAAAGGGAAAAAAAAAAAAAGAAAAACCCCTTAGATGTAAAACTCAGAAGGAGGGCTTGTGTTCAATGCCACTTAAAACACTTGTATCCTAGCAATTCCAGTAAATAGTAATAAACATAACTAGTTAAGATGTAGTAGTTAAATGAGCCATAAAAATGAAGAGTCCATAATTTGTATGATATTGTGTCAGGTAATTGGATTAAAATAAACTAATGTCTGAATTTGTTTGTGTTTAGCAGAAAATGAAGTGTAGCTGAGTGCTGCTACATACATTCCATTCTGGAATGAAAATCACATTGTTTTGACTGTGTTATTTCTATATCCGTGCAAACCATCCTCATCACTATATGTTTTTACCTCCTTAATGCAAATAGCATTGTGACATTTGAAATTAGGGGCTATAAGACCCCTCAGAGAGTTAAAGAGGAGCAGTAATTTGAAAAAAAAATGAAATGCAGCAGTCAGATTTAGAAGAAAGGGCATTTCCTGGTAAATGTTTTCCTAAATGGGAATTTTTCAGCATGGTGTTTTGCTCATGTGTTTGGCAGTCACTTGGAATCAAGTGCAGTCTTAAGCTACATTGTGGGCTTGGCAATGACAATTTGTGTGTGTGTGGTGCTTTAGTTATATTAGCCCTGGAGGCAGAGTTAACACTTGCAGTGGGACAAGAGTATTTGCAGTCATCAGAGAACTTTGCAGTCAGCTTCAATAACATCACTACATTTTTTTCACTTTTTTTAAACATTTTTTTTTGGCAGCAAAACACTTAGTAGAACCATCTGTCTTTCTATTAGTGTTTTTGAGTCCTGTTTTGAAGCTTCTTCAGTTGGCAAAGTCACTTTCATCCTTGGAAACCATTTAAAAAAGTTCTGTGGCTTTTTGCCGAAGAAGAGTACTATGCAAAAATTCCGCATGGCTGTTCATTTTTGTTCTAAAAGAATACAGTTACTTTGTCTTAATGCAAACCACAAAACCTCAAACAAAACAAAAATAAACATGTGAAGAAAAGGCAGGTATTGGATAGCTCGAGGATAACTGCGTGGGGATAGAGAACAAATCACATTTTATATATTTTTTCTCCTATGATTCAATTGAAAATATGTGTCTTCTAATTAACAGGATCAGAATAGAAAGAAAAATATTGAAGTAATGAAAACTGGATCAAGCTAGTTCAGTGAGTGGAGCTACATGTATTCTGTCTTCAGCCCCAGTCTTAGTCTCCAATGGCAAGAATTTCTGTCAGCAGTGTTCTTGAACTCCATCCATGAAAATTGTTTTAGACTATAAAGATGCAGTCAGCACACACAGGGGTGCTGACAGCTCCCAGCATAAATTGAAAAGGGATGGTAATGCCAAATTTTGTATCACTGTTATGCCTGGTAATGGTGTTGGGTGAACCATGACATGACCTGGATTTTAAGGAGATTAGATAAAAATAAAATTAAGTGCAAATTGTGTAGTCTGAACAATGGCAGCCAAGGACTGGTGCAGGTTCTCTTTTGCCAGTTCTACTGTCCAGGCAGTAACACCTTCTTGCCTCCCTCAGCACAGGAGGTTGTCTATTGATACTCTTAATTTTCTGAGTTACTTAAGGCTACAGACCACTAAGTAAATTGTAGTTTTCAAAAACTTATCAATCTCCGATGCCTCAGCTTTGCAGTGTCATTAAAAATCTAGATGAGCTCTCTTAAAAACTGAGCCAGTCTTTCTTTACTGGCTGATCTGGTCAATACAGTGAGGCTTTTAAATTGAAACTTTTATCTAGCATTTTACTCCAGCAAACTTTGTGTTTCTCATCTTTCTGATATACAGAGACAACTTCCATTTCTATCAGTTAAAAGCTATTAATGGAACTGGGTAAAAGCAGCAGCAGTAGAGGTTGTGCCATGGCCCGGTTCCAGCTTTGATGACTAACTTCTGCATGTCTTAAGTCCCCTGCAGTGTGCACTTACAATATAATATTTTCCACTTCCTGACTTGCATGATTGTGTAGAGTTGCTATGCAAAGTTGAACGCCTAACACTTCAGACGTAGTTGTTTTATTTGTGAATAAAGTGTCTCAGCCCTTTTTCTGACCATCCCAGAGACTTTTTATCTTTTCACATGTACACATAAGTGCATGTGTATGAGCAGAAAAATAGTACTGGCTGGGCTGTGTGCTATTTATGCACTTATTTTTCCTTCTGAGGAGGCGTCTTTGTGTTTGGGCTTAGTCAGGGTGAAAGCTACTGTCTGAGACAGATACTGCTACACAGTTCAATAAAAGAGAAGAACATACCCCCTTACAGTCAGACATAAGTGAGTCATCGTGAACTGTGGGGGGAATAATTAAGTGGGATATAGATATGCCTTAGTGAAATATTTCAGTTTATTTTGGATTAATATAATTCATATGGAAGGGTTTGGTAATGAAGATGAAGCTCAACAGTTGATGCTGCTGGAACACCCCAATATGAAGAGGTGTATTCAAAGCAGACCTCTCAGATCAGAAGTGAAAGAAAGCATATTACCAGACATCATCCCCCCCAAAATTCTGTGTTTGATTTTCCCTCTCCTGTTCAGCAGGTCCAGGGTCAGCTGCCTCCATTAATGATTCCCGTATTCCCTCCAGACCAACGAACCCTAGCAGCAGCTGCACAGCAAGGATTCCTTCTTCCTCCTGGTTTCAGCTACAAGGCGGGATGCAGTAAGTCCTGTAGATTTTTTTTAGCTGGAAGTGGGTATAGGGCACAATTTCATGCCAGTCTGTATAAAATGACACCTCATCAATGAACAAAGCCATTAACTTGCAGAGATGAGTGTAAAACAGAGGATTAGTTGTTACAAGTATGAGAAAAGCTTGTCAGAGATGAAGAATGTGTTTCAACATAACAGCCAAACATCTTACACAAGAGGTAGGTTTGTGCACCTTCTCTCTGACAGGTCTTTTTGACAAGTGAACATGCTCAGGACAACAAACTTCCATCTGAAGAGAAGCTATTTGAAACTTCCCAGTAAATTTCAACACTGCTGTAAGAAAACATGTTTTTTTCCTGAAGCAGACTGCTTGCTATTTGTAAACTGAGGGCCTATTCTAGTCTCTTTCTTCACACAGAACTCACATTAATCTCAACGGAGGTTCTGCACAGAGATCAAAGATAGCATATGCCTTTCAGTTTGATGGACTAACACAAACTGAGGATATTTGTGAAAGCCTAACACTAAAAAATCTAGCATCTACTTTTTAATCTCTGAAAGATTTGTGTTGTTCTCTACACTCCACAGATTTTTTTGAAATTTTATTTAAGCTTTCTATAGGATTTCATGTTACTGTCAACACGATGAGAATAAATACAAGTTAAGAAATAATGGAAGAACTTTATTTCCATTAATAAACTTAGCTAGAGCATGAATTTCATAGACTTGTTTTCCTGCACTAGTATAACTCTTCTGCCATCAGTTTTCTACTTGCTTGTTCTACCTTTCTCTGTCTCTGATATGGGTGTTTGATATGTCCATGTCACTGTATGCATCTGTATCATTGACTAACTCATTAATTCATCATTTGGTTTGAGTTACTCAGCACTTGCCACTACTGCATTTTTGTAAACTTACAACATAGAAGATTTCTTTAGTTAAGCTGTTTTAGCCCACAATTTCAGATTTCTTTCAGCTTCTCAACATGGACACAGTACTTGAGCACTAAGTTTCTGTGGCTGCTAAAACCTTTTCCTGATATTTTACTGAATGGGACCTCTATTGAAAAGTACTGTTCCAAACACTTCACATCCCTCAGCAGCTGCAGTGCCAAAACATCGCTTCATTCAGTTCTTCCAGCGATTTCACACTCGGTCTCTTTTCACTGGGAGAAGCAGTGATTCACATTACCGAATGTGTAACTGTAAGCCACACTGAATATGAGTGCTATCATAACTGTAGGTCTGGAAAAGGTCAGGAAAGCACACCATTAGACATATCTTATATTAGTTCCCTATTAATGAAGTCCAGTTTGGATGTAAGGAGTTGAGGTGGTTTTTCCCCTTTTTTGTCCTACCTGCACATTAACTCCATGATAGTTCTATAGTTCCTCACATCCATAAAATAGATATGACATTATGTGTTTGTGTAACCTTGAAAATTAAAAGGCAAAAAGAGCTAAGTTTCTGCTACTTCTGGCAGTAAGGCTTAGAATTAACAGTATGCTGAGATGTAGGACTGAGCAGAAGCCAGTGGAAAAAGACAGCTCCATGTTTGGTGATTGCCTGGCATGTTTGGCTGAATTTGACTGAGAAGCTGAGGAGAAGTGATAAGTAGTCCAAAATGCTTGTTTCTTTCACTTGCTATCTAGTATAAACAAAAACTCGCATACACATTTAGCTACACCTAGAAAGCTTCACCTAGCTTCCAACCATAATATGTTCACATTATCCCTTTTTTTTTTTTTTTTTTTTTTTTGCTTGCCCTACTGTGTATCAGTCCTCTTGGCAAAGACCGTAAACCAGAAAGCTTTGGATAAAATTTTGTTAAGCACCAGAGTGATTTAGGAGACTAAACTTTCCTCTTAAGAATGACAAAGACATTAGGATCTAAGTCATAGGGATATTTACCAAGTTCTTGTACTGCAAACTTCAGTGCAGTCACCTGTGCTGGATTGAACTGACCTGAAGTGGGTTGAGTACCAGCATTGTACTGCAATAGTGAATGTATAGTACAGTAGATTAATTTGCTTAGCTTCTGAATGTTTTAAATGCCCAGTTTTCACTGAGTTTACTTTTGGGAGCAAAAGGAACTTCCAAAGACCCCACTAGCATCATCTGTATGTGACTGCAATTCTATGTTTTAAAATTAGTTTATGTGCCTGATAAAAATGGAATCTCACTTCTACATCTTCCCAGTCTTTTTGGAAAACCTGCTCTTCTTTCTGGACTGCTTGTATTTTTCAGAATTATTTTCTGTGGCTGATTAATAGAAATTCTCTAGTGATGATTCTATTATTTGCTAGCATTAACAACCTGCACATAGGAATGATAAAGACCTCCATGTGACAAGTAATTTTCAGTCACAAAGAACAAAAAACTATGACATTTTTCACATGCAGTTCCTCAAAATAGTGAGATTTGAAAATTTGGGGGAAGAGAGAATTATTGCAACAACCAATATTTTCATAACTAGCTAGTGATGCAGAGTTCCTTGACTTTGAATACCTGTTGGAGACATGTTCAAGAGGACACTTATGCTGTTCTGCCCCCTACCCCTGTGCGAATTCAGGAGACGTATGGACCAAGCTTCTTGGTTAAGCATTCTCAAACTTGCTTCTGTCCAGGCTGGGACAGCAAGGACTCTCTGTTAAAATTACTTGAACTTAGACGGTTGTTTTTCGTGGAAGCGTGTTGGGAAGGGATTAAAGAAGCAGCCTGGTCACAGTTTTAACCTTTGGCAGGGCACTGTGGTTGGAGCTGGTGGCCGGCCTAGTTATAGCTGGAAGAAAATGTGTGATCAAGCCTCAGGGTCAGCAAAAGAGAAGAAATTATGAACAGTTTTGCTGCTGTTTTATTTTAATTCAGCTTAGATAATAAAACCTAATTAATTGATCCAGCGCTTTCTGACTCACTGTACCTCCCAAGAGAGGGTCAGACGTGAGTCTCCAATGGTTTCAGAGTGTGTATGTAGGAGGGTTCCTCAGGCAGTGCTTACCAAAGGGCTCCTGACTTACCAGACAGAGACTGGAAAGAAAGAGCATTGTTTTCTCTACACATACGTTGTTTTCTGAGCATTTAGACTGAAGATAACACAAAAATAATTGTAGCAGTTGATAGCACTGGTTCATTTAGATTCCTTTCATGGCAGATACCTAAGGAAGACTAGAAGAACAAGGCAGAAGTGTACTGATACTTTATTCCTCATCCTTAGCCAGGTTGCAGTGACTGAGGACTCAGGGACCTTCTAACCCAGTGCTGGCATCATTGTGTGATATATTATTGAAAACAAAGAGTTTTCCTCTGCTTGGTTCCAGCACAATTGAAAACATTCTAGAGATGAAATACTAAAAAAAATACAGCAGTATCAGTCTATTATTTGCAGAGCACATGATTCAATTATGCTTTCCCAAATATTTTTTCAAAATTGGGTAAATAAAGGGAGGAGAGGGGTAAATATTTTCTCCGTGGTTACATGGCAGGTCATGGTCTTTGGCTTCCAGTTTGATGTACTACATTTCCTTTTCTTTCTTTTTCTCCATAGCAGATCATGCTTGGGAGTAGCTTGGGTTTTCATTTTGTTTTGTTTTTTTTTAAACAGATGGTTTGCATTACATAAGGGACAATTTACACAAGTTGACACTTCCCCTTTTTTCTCTATGGCATATTGCATGGTGGTAAAGTTGGCAGAGATGAAGGGAGGAGCTTCCATTCGGATTATATTCTACTTGAGAAAAAGATTAATAATTTTTAACCTTCATACCTAGATATAATTGCATGTATAAAATATTTAATATTATTATTTACAACCGAAGTACTTTTTCTTATGAGAAAAATAAGTTGGCAGTAAGAGATGAGCTATATTATCCCAATTAGAAAGGTAAATACTGATTATATACTTATTTGCCCTATACTTCATTATTCACGCAATGTATGCTATTTGAAATGTAAATGTTTTGATTTTTCATGCAAACCTCTTTATATGTAGTTTATTATGCACACAATATGTAACTTCTAGATAGATATATAGTGCAAATCTTTTTATAAAGGGCTGATATTTCAAGAGTAGTTAACTGAGTGACTGGCAGCATGAGCAGATTTTAGGAGTTGACCCCCATATCCCAACTATTTAAACTGGTTTTAGCAACAGCCAGGCACCTTCCAATTCAGCTGATGCTGAAATCAGAGTCCAATTACTACATTTCCCAAACCTTCTCCCACAGTGGGGCTCCACGGATTGGCTCAGGTCATTTAACCCTCCTTTTCTTCTCATTCCATAACCTTATCCCTTGTTACTCCTGCTGTTGCTAGTTCAGCTCTACTTATGGTACTTACCAGGCACAACTCCTAGGATTTTAGCAATGGCAAGGGAAATGTCAGCTCTGCTGCAGTCTGAGGAGCTGTTGCTGTTGACTTCAGTGAAGTCAGATTTCACACCAGATGATACAGATCTGCTAGGGCCACTCTTAGAAATAATTAGAATTTATTTAGAGCTAATTAATATTTGAGAAATGCTTTGAAAGCATAAAAATGGTGCAAGTGATAGAAGTTTTGTATTGTGCCCTTTAAAAACTGCACAGTTCTGCCTCTGAGCAAGCTGCTCATCAGTCGTAGGTAGTATGATCCTTTTATTAATGCACATTTGTATGGGTTTGTATGTGGAATATTAAGGCATGGCTGTATCTCCTATATAAGAGATACTAAAGGGAGTGAAATAAAGATTTGAGAAGGCACAGAAGACTGCTTTTGGGGACTGAGATACAAAAAAGGCAGGAGTTAGGATGAGAGCAATGTTCTCTGAGTCTTCAACAAATCTAAGTATCAGCATGAACCAGGTCAGAATGTTTCTGTGCTTCTACTTTTGCAGCACTGCTTGCCAGTAGTTTCCAAGTCAGCTATACAGAGTAGCCCAGACTTTGATGGGTCTTCCCGTATTAATGATGATTAATTTAGGAAGCTGCACTCCAGTGCTTCTTAAAACATTGATCATCATGTTAAAAGGGAAAGGAAATGTTGACTTGCACCTAAAGCAGTGTGTTCTATCAGTCCCGAGGCTTTTCAGGATGATAGAAGCTGTTGAATTCCACAGTTTCTTCTGCAGAAGATGAAGAACAATGCACCTTGACTTCTAAACTGAGGGGTGCAAGAAATTGAATGATTTGGAGATTTTTAGAATTTGTTTTCTTTTCTCAGGAAACAGTAGTTGCCAAGTCTGTATTTCCAGAAATGGGATTTACCCCAATACATATTCTAGATTATTGGCAAATTTTCAGGAAAGCTTCTAGACAGCCTTTTGTTTGCTGATACCTGTGTTATTTTTATGGTAATATGACCAATTTTGGAAAGAAGAATTGTTTTTCTTTGCCCATTTGTCCTGTCTCATGTGGATAACTTGTTGTAACAAATCATATTGTGTTTGCAGTCAGATGTCATCACCACGAGGTTTTTTGAAAGCACTTTAATCACTATTTCAACCATATCCACTTGGTTGGGGGGGGTGGAATCTGAATGTACAATAGGTACATTTTATATGTTTTACATATCAGCTTGTTGCTGCTGGAAGTGTTCTAAATAAAATAATTCACAGAAAGTTAGATGAATTATCTAATTACCTCTTAAAATTGGCAAAATATGCAAGATGAACAAGTCAAGCCTAATAAAATTGAAATGTGCTGAATTCACCATTCATCTATGTTCTGAACAATTATTCTGATGTCTGATAAAAATGAAGCTCTCATTTAATTGGTTCCTCACATAATACAATAAAATTAATGTTTAGGAGTTAAATACCATAAACTTCCTTGGGGAAAATTGCTGATGTGTCTCTGTTTTTCAGTCAGTCATATGCTTCATTGTTTGATGGAGTATCCATGTGGATTGTCTCATAATTTTACTTGTGCTCACTGTCCATGTTTCTGTCTTCTAAAGAGACTTGAGTGCTGATTTCTGATTTAAGAGTGTCAGCTATGTCAGCTGACATGCAGATCATTGACAATCACCAAATCACAAGAAGAAGCTATTGACATTGCTGTTTTTATCAGAATGTCAAAAATAGAAACCATGTGCTGTGAAGACCACAGACTGTAACTTCTTTATAAAGATGCTAGTCATCTTCCAGGGCTACTGTTTATGCCTTGGAAAAGAATGAGTATATGACTAAATCCTCATGTTCCCCCCAGGATAAGGGAAGAGTAATAGCACTGTGGAGAGAAACAGCAAAAAGGAGGAACTTTTGGTAACAACTTTTCCTCTCAGCATCCATGAGATTGTGATGATTCTGTAAGGTTGCAGATGAAATGGAAGGAAACAAGGCTGCAAAATATAACAACACAACTAAAAACTGTTTCTAAATGAAAAAATTACATAGCCCCCAATCTCTGTGTGGTTTCTCCTAGTAATTCTAATAAAAACAAAGCAGACAAGCAAAACAATGGAGACCTGTAAAAACAGGCTGGTAATTTCAGCTCAGTTTCTAGGCCATGAAAGATGTCTGGTGTTACTTCACTATTATCCATAGTTGGGCAACAAAATAAAGTCATAATTTTTTAAATTCATGAGCATTTATGGAAATACTTCGGCTTTCCTTGAAAGCTGGAGTTTTTGAATAGGTGTAATTTATTCATCTGATATAGAAAAAAACACTTTAAAATATGTGTCCTGAAATCATAGGATTATTTTGGTTGGAAGGGATCTCAGAAGGCTTGCAGTCCAACCTCTTGCTTCAAGCAGGGTCATCAAGGAGATAGCATCAGATTACTCAGGGCTTTATTCAGTTGGGGCTTGCAAAGCTCCAAGGACAGAGTGAATAACCCTGTTTGGACAGCTTGTTTCAACATCTGGCTTTCCTTGTGGGGAAAAGCTGATCCTCTCCTGATTCGCTTTTTGTCCATTGGCTCCTGTCCTCTAAGCAAAGCCCACCAGAAGGCGCCTGGCCTACAAGATCACCTTGTAGGGATTGGAAGGCTGCTTTTAGATCCCTCCAAACCTATCCCTACTGTAGATTGAATTGTTTCCCTAAAACACAAAACAGACTAATATCTCAGCCAATACTGTCCTGAGCTATCCTCAGAGGCAATCAAAGAACCAGTTTGGATTTCTTTTTGGAAGCCGCTAGTGGTGTCTTGTTCACACTCTTTTTCTTATTAAATTTGTAATCCCTAGAGGCAGAAGCCAGGGAAGACTGCTCATGTCTCTCACAGCCTCCCATTACTTTTACTGTATGTCCACCATCACACCAAGAAAATGAAAGGAAAATGAGGTTGAGAATAAATGAGTGGGGAGAAGAGATGCAGTGCCTTACCTGTCAGTTGGCCATCAGCTGTGATTATTAATTTTAAATACACTTAAGTGATAAATTGAAATAAAAAATTAATAAGTTATTGTTTTTTTTGTAGAATTTGTCAAAAGTGGGGGGAAGAAAACGTAGAATTCCTTTTCATTCACTGAATGTACTGTAAGAAAATGCTTATTTTGGTATTTTTCATGGAAATTACTTTAGCATACTGGTCTTGGAAATTATAATTTAAGAGTTAGATTTTGTTTCATACTCTTCTTATTCTTTACACTGCTTGCTTTTCTCTTCTTCCATGATCTCCATCTTTTTTTCATTTGCTGTCCCTGAAAGATAGGTAGGAGAAAAACAATGAGTTTTTTAAAAGTAATGGGAAATAAATGCCTTACTTCTCCTCTTCCGGTATCATCCTTTTAAGATAAGAAAATTTCAGGAAAAAAAAATTAGTGTTCTATTGTTTCGTATAATCAGGTTCAACTTTAAAATCCTGTCAAAACATTATAATTTAACAGTAGCATGCAACTTGATTTATATAGCAAGTAAGACAATTGTTCCTGCTCTGAAGAGCTTGCAGCCTGTCAGGAGACAAGACAAGATACTAGGGGGGATTACACCATGAAGGAAAATAAATAAGATAAGTGACAGAAAAAGAAATGCAAAAAAACATCTTAAGAGTTTTGGTGAATGGTGCAACAGACATAATGTTAACTCTTATGCTTTATTTTCAATTTTTTTAAAAAAAGTCTTAATGTTTTTAACTTAAAAAAAACTCCTTTGATAAAATTTCACAGAACATATAAATGGCTTAAGAGCCATTGTTGTATTTTCACAAGTATGGAATAATTTCATACTCATGGGTTGGTAGCCAGTCAGTTGAAAATCAAGTTCCTAAACACAGGGCTGTTATTTTGTGTGTTGGGACAGGATGTCCACTTGGCTCTGTACCACAAATTAACTTTTGCAGAAAAGTGTTTTCAGTGGAGGATCATAGGAGAGTTCATAGAAAAGTGGTTTGAAAGTGAATGTACTTCATGAAAAATCCTCTTGTAAGCAAGATCTTGGAAGATTATTTTGGGCAAGGATGAAGGTGTGATTTGAATATGGAAGAAGTTGCAGTGCATAAATTACCAGGAAAGAGGTTCTGGGTATGTTTGTGGAAGATGAACCAGAAGAAGGATAGATAAATAAAGTATTGGCACAGAATTGAGGATTCAGCCTTGTGTTCTGCCCTGATCCAGTCGCATTGCCCAAAGTGGGCACTAACACCTCTAATAGTTCCCCTCAAATCCCCCAGGCTGACATTTCCCCTTCCCTTCTTTAGCTTCTGCGTTGCGAGCGCATAAATCCTGTGTTCTCTTTGTGTAGCCAGTGTTGAATAATTCTGCTCTTTAAAGTGATGTCACCAACTAGCTGGAAATAATTACATATTAGGCAATAATACCTCAGCTAATGAAATAATTTTTACCATATGGCCTACTAAAGAAAAACAACAATAAAACTCCCTGATGCTTTGCTTGTACAAGAAGTCCACACATGACAAGAGAAGTAGTTTGGAACATGAAACGACTACAGAAAATGTTTCTTTTGGTAGCTGAAGGATGCTCCTGCCTGCATGCATTCAATTAATAAAGTATTTTGTAAGTGGAAATGTAATATGGTAGTTTGAGATTTTATTGGTGTTTTCAGAGGTACAGACTTGTGAATGGCTTGGGAAATGCCTGTTTCTAAGAACTGTATGTCTTGTCTCACATTCCTGAAATGTTCCTAGAGCTTGGGAAAAAATGTAGCTACTTCTTACATCTAAAAATAAGATATTTACTGAAGATGTATTGAAATAGTTATGCATTTCCCAGATTTCAGAATTAGCTAAAACAGCTTAGTCAATAAATTCACTCTGATATGGGAGTAAATTTAAGGATAGTAGAAAGATGTAACATGTTCTAGGGTAACAGCAAAAAATGTGTATTTATCAGATAAGACCTGAGATCTTTGTTAATATCTTGAGGGCTGGCAGTTGTTCCTGCACTGTGTGATGTCAATATGTGAGTGCTTGGCGTCTTCATGGATAGGGTCCCAAAACCTTCCCTGGGTCTGAAGTGTCTAAAGAGTTTTTTTGGTCTGTGGGTTTTAATCTTGACTGTTCCACTGGGCTATTGGTGGGAATAGCGGAATTTATGAATTAGCATGATGGACTGAGGCTTATAAATGTGTGTGGAGAGAGGTGTGGGAGAGTGCATGGAAGCTGATCTTTTCATATATGTGTTTTAATACAAATCCCTCAAAACTAGAAATTTAATGAACTGTAAGAATCAGCATCCTACTGAGAAACTTTTCTCTCTTTTTTTTTTTTTCAGTTGAAAAATTAAAAATGTTATCTTCTTTCATGGCTGTTTTTTTGATCAGAATGTCTTCTGTAAGAGACACTTTTGGAATGATGCTGTGGAAGCAGCTAAACACTTGTCCTTGACTCTCTGAGCACTGTTTCCTTTTTCTCCGTGTCTTTACATGTTTAAGGCCCACTGCTTAGGTCACAAAAGAGCTCTACAGAAAATGTCAGACCAGAAAAGGTTTTGATTCAGTTCATGGTAGGAAAAGGAAGGTGGGTGCCTCAGAAAGCAAAATAGAATTGGAAAATGTAAAACAATGGTTCTCTGGGGAAGAAAAAGAAAGCCAAGCATGTCAGGAAATCTGTTGCCCATTGACAAATAAATAAATAGAAGTGTTATAGCCTGAAGCTGGTGCAAAGACATTTGGGAATGGGGAAGCCTGGGTTTTTGGTTTGAATTGCTTGGCTGGTCAGCCTTGAAAAACTGTGAGACTTCAGTCAACAAAGCACTACTTAAGATGTTCTTAAATATAAACATGCAGTTATTTAAGTTAAATATCTGTTAAGATGCTTTGCCAGTCCAGTTTCTGCTGGTCCTCTATAACTAGAAGTTGTGGTAACAGTTCTTAACAGGAGGAGATCAAAATCATTTGAATGAAAAGGTCTAAAGAAGGTTACATTATCAAAGAGGAAAATAAACATTAGCAACTTACCTGATTGTGTGTACACCAACACAGCCTATTTCTAACATTTAAAAAAGTTAATTTATTTTCCTTTGTTTTCCATTTCCTGTAACTCTAGGGCTTGATAACATTTGAAACTTTAATTAATGATTGTACAGACCACTCTGCGTTACCTCCTCAACTCTCTTTTATTTTTTTGTCCAGTTCATTCAAAAAAGCACAATAATGGGGAAAAGTTTTAATCTACTTTTTTAATGAAATGTACAGCAACATTCAGGTAGATTTTCCTAATAGAGTGTTCTGCTTTTTCCATAGTCTTATTTCCAGTGGCTGTTTTTGTGCTACAGAAATCAGGCATGCCACCAGAACACAAGGATATACAGAAATGCTCTAGTGAGCTTAGTTTGGTGGAAAGTGTTAAAACATTTTATCACTTGAAGAAGCAATATAATATGTGTAACATTTCATACTATTTTTTCTAGTTCTCTTAATAGTTTTGTTGATGGGGTAGTATGAAGTTTATTTTAACAAGTTAGATATGTTTGAAGTGACCGAGTCAGCTCTCCATACCATTAAAACATGTCGGTCTCAATTTTTGTCATTTCAGGTAATTTTCCTTCATAAATGCCTGCATTTTTCTTAAAACCTTTATTGGCTCCCTTTATCTCATTAAGCACAATGCAGTTCTTTCTAAAACTGAGGTAGTTTTCCTTCAGAAGCAAAATTGAATCTCAAGTCGTGGAGTTAGTGCAGAGATTTCAAAGGCTTGTATCTGATTTCCTTAGCTTCACGTGCTTTTTTCCTCCTGAAGAATCTAACCCTGCCACTAAAGTGAGACTTTTTTTTTTCTTGCCTGGAAGAAAACAGCTGTCAGTTGAGTACCATTTCTGCTCTGCATGAGGCTCAGTTTACTAACAGTGAGAGGAGTTTAGTTAACATCATATTTTGGACAAGCTTGTAAATTTGTTCCCTTCTAATGCTGTGATCTTATCAAGGTTGTACTGTTTTCCTTTTCTTCTCCTCCACCCCCATCTTCTTTCTTTCCTTTTTTTGAAGTGCAGCCTTCTGATCAATGTGCACTTTTTTTTTCCATTTCCCTAAATACATCATGAAAAAGGATGAGGTTTCCGCCTTAATTGCTTGTGCCTTTTATTCACATTCCTCTCTCAGCCAGAATTGTGAAAAGAGTGTTAGTAAAAGGCTGCACAATAGAGCTTTTCATTAGGCCTCAACAAGGCACACAAAAGAAGGCTTTTGGAAAGAGTGAATGCAGGACTTTAATTTGCAGGTGGAGAGTAGATAAAAGGTGCTGACGCCTCTATTATTCTCTTACTTAGGTGACCCCTACCCCGTTCAGCTGATCCCAACTACCATGGCAGCTGCTGCCGCAGCAACACCGGGCTTAGGCCCACTCCAGCTGCAGGTAAGTCCCAGCACAGTGAAGAGGGGACAAAGGTTAAGTAAATATGAAAACCAGTTTTCTCTTCCTTTGGAACACAATGCAATTAAAAGGGGGTTTTGGGCTGTTCTTTTCATATAAAATTTGCATCTGAAGCAAGAGAGTCATCAAATGATAACACATTTTCCTTTTACCTTGCTGGAAGTTTTTGCTACATTTTTGTGTCTCTGTTGTCAATTTAACTACTTTTAGGCTTGTACTTTGGATTTCCTCATAGCAGTGCATTTGCTTTTCTTATTGACGTGGTTTAACCCCAGACAACAACTCAGTACTACACAGCCATTCATTAACTTCCCAAAAGTGGTGTGGGTAAGAGAACTGGGAAATACAAGGTAAAACCTATGGATTGAGATAAGAACAATTTCATTATTGATATGAAGTACAATGCAATAATAGTAATAACAACAATTATAATGAAAAAGAGAGAAGAATAAAACCCAAGAAGACAATTGCTCTCCACCTGCTGACCAGTGCCCAACCTGTCCCCAAGCAGTGGTTGATCCCTCCTGAGCAAGTGTCCCCAGTTTATAAACTGAACATGATGTTCTCTGGTATGGAATATTCCTTTGGCCAGTTCAGGTCAACTATCCCAGCTTTGCTGCCTCCCAGTGTTTTTGTGCAGCTTCTCACAGATAGGGCATGGGAAACTTGAGAAATCCTTGATTTAGGGTGAGGACTACTTAGCAACAGCCAAAATATCAGTGTATTATCAAAAATTATTCTCATCCTAAATCAAAAACACACCACTACCAGCTACTAAGAAGAGACAGTGCTATCCCTGCTGAAACCAAATCAGGACACTTTTCCATTAGATCGTTCTCATGCAGGCTGTAAAATACCAGAAGGAAATGGATTGTCAGGCAGAAAAGCTCTGTCCTGACAAGCACTTCTAAACTGCTTAGAAGTTGTTAACATGATTATGTCCTTTCAGTCAGAGCAATAACTGACCCCTCCTACTGTGTTTTGTGGTACCCAGAGCATTTTAGGCACCGCTGTATTGCAGATAATTTGTGATTATTCTAATTTTAACATAGATAATTAGAAAACAGATGGAAAGATACTAAAGGGTTTGATTTTTTTTTTCAGCTACATTAAAGAGTTGACCTGGTAGCTGGATGTATCTGATTCAGATTGTCAATATTCTGTATTTTGGAGGCATTAGGATGGTTGCCCATGGGTCTTAATGATAGCAAGTCTTTGGATATTCCTGATCAGCCTTTTACACAGCCTTTGTCAAGTCATTGGAATTAAGCAAATGTGATGTCTATTGCCACTGTGTGAATTTTGCTACCTGTTGTGTATGCTTGGCTGTTAGGATGAAGCCAAGTAATATTTGGGACTGAGAGGAAGTCAAGGTCCAAATCATCCCTAATTCTGCAAAGTCTGGATTGACTACTTCAGAAAATTTTCTGGATTGCCTAGAAAAGAGTCTACTCTTTTCTAGAAACATAAAAAGCCCCAAGCTCTTCATTGAAAATGCATCTCTCTGCTCTTTATTGTTTGCCAAGTCATGTGGAACAGCATAGCTTTATACCTGCTTGGAAAGGCTCAGCATTTATAACTGGGATGTGTGAAATGATTTTGCCAGCTCAGTTTGGCCTGCATGAAGCAGACACCAGATATTTCAGTTGTTTGGCCAGCATACTAGGGCGTGGGACATAGTTCTGGGGAAGGTTTTTTTTTTTAAATTTTATTTTAACGCAGCCAGCGGAAGTTAGCTGAGTTTCACAGAAATAGCTGCCAGTGTGTAAGCTGACACATTCCATGCACCACAGAGGTTAATACATTCATTCCTATTGTGCCTTAGTATGAAAAGCTACATTGTCTGTGTGTTGGTTTCTGTGTGTTAAAACTGTAGGCGGCTTAAGAATCATGGAAGCCATATAAGTCATCCCTCTTAAATGAATTTTGAGGCGTAACATCAGTATTGATAAAGTGCATATAATAGCCAAACACACAAGAACAGACATATGGACGAAAGAGGGTGGGGGAAAAGGAAAAACAAACGTGGAGCTAGCTAGCAATGCAAAGTCTGATTCTAATTCTTATTTTTGCAGTCATTCAAACCAGTCTTAAAAGAATGCATCAGTTCTCCAGTAAGATGGTAGGATGGTTTACTTTCATTCCAAGACCAGCTTTGGGCTTTATCTATGCATTCTGTGAGCTGAAGTATCCTGATTAAAATACCGCAATAACAATTTTCTTGTTAAAAGGTGGGCTTTGTGCAAAAGTGACTGCAGTCATAAGTATCTTAGGATGAGTTTAGGTTATGGAAAAGTTGAGAACCTCAAAGGCCTCTTGTTTATGTGCAGAGAACATTACAATGAAAATATTGACCAAATTCACCTGTGTTGTTTTGCTATGTATCTGAAATTAGAGGGGGAGTTTGGCAGCCAGTCAGTGAGAGAGACTCAAATTACTAACTTAGTAGACTCTCATAAATTTTTCAGATCTGATCTTCAAGGGCATGTATATGCTAGAAATAAACTGAAGTGATTTTTCTTCACATCTTAACAGTGGTTTTTAGCTATCATTGCAATCTACCTGATCAAAATTGGACATGTCTCTTAATTTCTGGTGCTAATTGAAAGTCAGGCTAGATTTGCTTCTGGAAAGGTTTTATCATATAGCATCAAATGGTTGCTCATCTATGCTAACATGAATGGAGATCAACTTAGTTGCAAGACTGGAAAGACTCTGCCTTCCAAACTTTGTTCAAATCCAGTTTAGCTCGATGATGACTTTGTTGAGTTATAAAGAAAGATTCATTATGTTTTTGGTCCAAACCCACCTTTAAATGGCTTTGCAGTCTCTTTCAAGGAGGAACTCATTACTTCAGATATTCCCCTGCATTACTTACAATTCTGATGTTCCCTACACACCCTCTGTCATCTGGTCATCAGACAGTAAGGGGTCAGAAAAGTGGAGTGTTCCTTCTTTTCTTCTTTCTCTATCCTCCCTATCACTCATCTTTCAGATTTTGTGTACTTAAAGCAGGGCAGATCAAAGGACCTGACACAATGCTCAGTTTGTTGCTCCTAGTAAAATTCGATACACAACATTATCTCAGTGAAGACAAAGCCAAGGAATTTTTCTTGTTTGTTTATGTAACAATAAACACATCTTTTTTATTTCACTGGAGAATTTTAAGTCAGGTCATGGCTTTAGTAGTGTACTGTGAGATCAACAGGAAGTACTTTTTTTTATCCCTGGTTGTCAAAATTGAATTTTTGTAAATGAAATGCACGCTATATTTATAGAAGAAGAACTGATTGTTTTTTTGTGGCAAAGAAACTCTTTGTCAGTGAAAATGTAATCTCTCATTTTGAAATGCCCTGTTGATTCACACTGAGAGCTTTGTAATCCGAAGCTCTCCGTTTCTCTCCCACCTTTGAGTCCACACTCACCCACTAGGGGGTACAGATTCTGTCATCTGATGTCTGCCACAATTAGCCATGAGGGATTGCCTCGATTTCCAGCATCGATAGAGGGATTAATGACTCAAGGAGAACAGAAGCTAAAACTTACATTGTTAGATGATGTAAAGGAAGTAGATGGATGGGGCCATCTTGGAAAAGCTGGGAACTAATACAGTGCAAGCTTGTACCTGTCCTCTGATGAAGTGCTGTCTATCAGCCCCATGTATT
This sequence comes from Muscicapa striata striata, assembly GCA_030060385.1. NCBI lineage: Eukaryota > Metazoa > Chordata > Aves > Passeriformes > Muscicapidae > Muscicapa > Muscicapa striata. The sequence goes on along the minus strand of JAREIS010000110.1, from coordinate 1,127,819 downwards.
CACTCATTCCCACTTTTAATGACAAGAAAAAAGCCATTTGGGGGAAAAAAAAGTGGTTTTAGCTTTCCTCTGTTACTGAAAAAACTCAGTCCTGAACATTGTGAAATCCCTCTGGGTAAGCACATGGGTTTCTTGCGTCAATTTTTTTCCCCTTATAAACATCATCTAGTCTTGTTCTTCAAGAGTGGTGCAGGATGGTGATTATGTTTCAAATAAATGAGAAAAAACCTGAACATAAATTGTCACTGTGCTCTACTGTATAAGGCTAATGACTGCTGTATGCCTTATATGAACATGATGTTTTCCTATATGATTCAGCAGAAGAGGGAATTAAGTTTCTCTATCTTAAAGATCAGCATTCAAAGCTGTAAACATAGATGTGGTGTAACAAGTTTTGCATAAAACTAAACTGGAAGGGTTTATTCTGGTGCCAGTCATCTTGGACGTAGCTAAGTATAAAATAGATATTTTCCTAAGTCTGAGAAAATGGTTTTAAAAAATGTATCTGAAATTTTCTTTTCTGATAAAAATTATTTTGTGAGTAGTTTCTGAGCATTATGAAACAAAGTGACTTATCATACAATGTGAAAACTGAGAGGAATCTGCACCATCGGGAGTGGGAATGGTTCAGATTTCCCAGATTGCTTGTTTGATAACCAGATAGTGACAATAACTGATTAATTGGCAGTAACATAAATGCTGTATATACCCATAACTCCATTGAAATATAATGCTGGATGAATAATGACAGCTGCCTGTGTAGTCTTACTGTATGGACATTTTGTGTCCTGTCAAAAACAGTATAGCAATCTGATGTAATACAGACGTCCTGAAAACATCTGCTCTTGGAAAAAAACACCCCAAAAAGTTTAGAGTGCCAGCATTCAAACTTTCTTCCCTCTTCATCTTAGCATGAAACAGGACTTCATAATTATTTGTGATTGTGTTCAACATAATGTCCAAATCTGTCACTGTATGAATCAAGAGAACCTCCCGTCAGTGTCTAAGTATGAAAGCATTTTAGCTGGGTCTCAGTTCTGGACACCAGTCATTAAGAGAGTCCTGTATTCTCTAACTTTGCAAATTGTTCATCCTGCTGTTATTGGATGCCAACTCAGTACAAATTTTCCTTTGGAAAACCTTGCTTCTAGGTATCTTAAGGATCCATAATCACTGGACAGGATAGATCACTTTAACAAGTGTGCAGTTGCTGATCAGGAGGCAGTGTGTTCCAGTGATCATACAAGTATTCCATAAAACTTCTGTTGCCTATGAAACATAAGTAAAGCATGAAGTAAAAGTAAAATTAAAGCCTTCTCAGCCAAATATCTTTTTTTTTCCTTACATACCAGCTTTCTTTTGGTTTCTTCACCATTGCAGGAATGAGCTACATATCTCCACTTACCAGTTCAGGCTACTTCTCTGGAGTATCTCCTTAAGTTTCATTTGAAATATTGCTGAGGACAGAACTTCCCCTTGCTCTTGAAGAGATATGACCATATTGTCATGCATTAATCGTCAAGCACATATAATAACTGGGAGTGGGGTTTTTGCATATCTCTTTCTGGTTTTTTGCTATAATCTCTAGATATAACCAGTTTTGCTAGACAGTTGACCTTCCAGTGTTGCAACACCTCGAATCTGTGAAAGATTTGATTCTGAAAAAGCTGTACAAACACTGTAGTGATGCATCTGAATATTGAAAACTTTATTCTTTTCTTGTTTTGGGGAGTCAAGTTGCCAGAGCTGTAAAGACACATGAATTATTTCTGCTGAAGGAAAGTCTAGCGCCCCATTATTGTCTCCACAGAATGTAGCCAAGAGATGGCAATACTTTATCCATTATTCATTTATTCTGCAGTCTGCATTCATGACCTCTTTGGGATATTACTATAACCAGTTCTTTTCTTACAGGAAAGTGAACTTTTTCTTAGCAGTGCAAGGTTATTTCTTCTGTCTGCTGGGCAGTCTCTTCCTTTAAATACCATCTAAGCTAGCTTCAATAGTGAGAGTCAGTGTCCTTTCCCTGTTTGTTTTTTTACTTTACCTGTTCTCATTAATTAGACTCTGACTTCATTTGTAGGGAATGAATCATTAGTGCACAGTTTAATTACAATATTATAATACTCATTCACTCCACTTAAGTATTAAGAAAAAAAACCTGTAGAATTAGATTTTCACTGTGAGCACACACATTTGAGAAAAAAAAAAAAAACCAAGTACATGAAAAGTGACATTTCTCATTCGCATAACCAAAATATGGCAGTTGTCCATCTGCCATTAGCTCAGTGTATGGCTGTAAAGTTCCTTATGGCCATCACAAATAACAATAAGAGGAGTAATAACACAACATTTTTTGTTGAGTGCCCTTTAAAATAGTTTTTTTAATTGTTTCATTGTGCTAATTTTATATTCCCCACTTCTGTCCACCACTTCTTTCTGGCTTTGTAAGTGAATATGTTGGCCACTAGATATTTGCCATCTGTACTGCACATGGGTAACCAAGATGGCTATTTCAAGAGAGATCAGGAAAGACCAAGGTCCTTTAGCTAGAAAAATGTGGGGCCCAGAACTCTTCATGTGAAAGAATCTACAACCATCTAGCCATCTCTGTGTTTTTGTGGAGTAAGTTGTCTTTGAAAAATTTTATCTTTCTAAGGTTTCTTGGGTTTTTTCTAAAGTCTTAGTCTGATAGTCATTAAGCTATAAAAGTAAAGTGTGGGGTGAGAGGCTGCTAATTGCCAGGAGCATCTCTGAAAAATCCCTACATTTTTAAATGGGAAAAGTTCTTCTTGACTAACTCAAAAACAAGCCTTGCAACACCAGGATGCAGCTACTCCTCACTTTCTGGGTACCTGCTGAGAACTAGAGATTGTGGTAGATTGTGTAAAGGCATGAACCACAGAACACAATTCAATAAATCTTGTTCATGGTGGGTAAATGTGTTTTGTAGTTGGCATTTGAATAGCCCATTCTTGTCCTTGATAGAATCTTACACAATGTTATGGGTAAACTCAATATATTCTATTAAAATAGGTTTGAATGAAAAGCTTGATCACATAATTTCATCAGAATCCAGTCAATTTAGGAAAGACAGTGATTACAGCAGACTACATAGAAATGCTTTGTGTTTTATTGTGCACTGTGAATATCTGAGCACACACACAGTGGACGTTTACAGGCAGTAAATACACATGGTAAAACAATATCATGGCTAATCTGTGGGTTGTCAAATTAAAACTCTCTCCCCTCTCCAGGGGAAAGAATTAGCAGTGGTAGCATACTCATTTTATCTAGATTAACAGTCCTTCCTGCATAACTTTCAGATTCCATCCACATCTATAAAAAATGAAAAAAGACTAAAAATGACCAGCCTGTCTGCCTTCCACTTATAACTCAGGCCTGCTGATTGCTAGCAGACCTCTGTCTGCATGAGTGAGTTTTCCTCTAGGTCAAAGAGGCTGAATTCCCTCTTTCCCCCTCCCTCCGACCCTGAGACTGCAGGGCAGAGACAGAAGCTCGCATATGATTAATACAGCACAGCTGCAGGAGTGACTCATTTGCATATGTATTAACAGAGGCAAAAATAACAATTCAATTACACAGAGGCATTCTGTATACTAAGGAACATATGCAAACAGCCTGGAAAAAGTGCAGCCAGCATTCTCTCTGACTTTCCTGAGCTCACTTGGGCCAGAGTAAGAACCCAGCAGTTTTCAAGAAAGTAGAGGAACCTGTTATAAGATGCTTATACAGCTATTACACCTCCTCCCCCCACCCCCTGGGTTTCTAGAAAATGTTTTTGAAATTTGGACAATGGAAACAGTATATCTTTTCTGTGTTATTTCCTATTTACCAGCCTTCAGCTTCATATTGTTATCTCTTTACGTATAAGCCCCAGCATGAGAACAGCAAATCCCTTGCACATACGCATCCTCTCCATATGCACATATTTATCCTATTTTTCTTTCAACTCATCAGTTATGTTGTTTCTATTTTGCTTTGTCCTTCTCTGCCACAAGATTTGTCTTCTCGTGAAGTAGCATAAGATGCCCATACCCTCTGCCTCTTTCTTGTAGTGACCGTGTATATCTGATCATAATATAATTCAGTGACTTTCTGCTAGGGGACCATGAATCCTTTTAATGGATTTAAAAGGTGTCTCAGAAAAATTAATCTGTTTTAGGTTGACTGTTCTATCATGATACATTGGTCTTTGCTAAGAAAGTTGTGGGGTTCTCAAATGGAAAAGATGAAAACCCACAGGTGTTCAATGATTCATACTACAGCTGATGGGGATCTTGATAACTGGTACAGGATCTGATTCTAGTAATAGAAATGGATGTTCTCTGAATCTTATAGGAATTTATTAGAGAGTAGTTTTGAGCAGCTTTCAAAAGCAGGTTGGAAGTATTGCAGCATTGGAACTTACACTATAGGAACACTTAGGTCATAAATTATGGGGTTTTTAGCTGTAAGTTATTCCCTAACTTTGTGTTTTAGCTAAAAAATTGTATATGTACTCAGTATGCTTTTCATATGGGCCATTCACACACTGTAATATCCAACAAAATGTTAGGGCATGATCCATACCCAGTATCCTAATTTTTGGGAAAGCGAAACATTTAACATTGACCTTCATGGACTAGTTAAATAGAGCTCTATTTCAACTTCAGAAGAGATAACAAGTCACTAAAAACTTTTGGAAACCTAACAAATCCATTAAGATGCCCAACTGTCTTGTGTGGCAGCCCTCTGTGTTTCAAGCAGCCTAAATTACTGGCTATTTGTTTGAAATGTCTCCATGGTGGGAGCAGGGAAAAATAGGTCATGCGGGGAGGAGCGTGTAACTGTCTGGCAAGCGTGCTTCTGGGGTCAGGTCATCCTTAATTTCTTCTCTCTTGCAAAAATGTTACACTTGTTTCTTTTTGGGGTTAGCCTGACAGACGGAAGCAGATTACTCCTTGATTATTTATAAGGCATTAATTTTAGATGAATATTGTTGAAGTAACTGACATCGTAAGTAGTTTTAGCAGCCAGCAGAAGAGCCTGCTTGCAGATTGGAATATGACAGTCTTCACTTATATAGTGTCCTAAGACAAAGTCGGAAGTGTTTGAAAGAAGAGACAAGGAGAGGCGGCATCTGTATCAGCTAGGACTTAGTTTATACTTCTGTGCAATAGAACCAAGACTTCAGATCATTGGAATTGTTGTGTCAAAGCTGTGAGTTCAACCTGCAAGACAAAACCAGTGTCAAAATAGCAGCAGTGGCAGCACCTGCCTGGCAGTGTTTTAAGCCAGGGTGGGGAAAAACCATCTGAGAATTCTTACACCGCCTCAAAGTAACTTCTGTTGTAAAAGAAGTAAATGACAATCCTTGTACATAGCTTGAGATGCTTCTCTTCCTATACTGGCAACAGTTTAAATCTATGAGATGTTTGTTTCACATTGTTTCATGGCTTACATTCACTGGGAATTCCTGCTCCTGGAAAAGGTCTGTATGGTTCTGGTAACAGAACCAAAAATACTTCCCCTCCTCCCCCTACTTTGTGTCCTTTGCACATTCCAGACAGTGGGTTTTGAAAGAGTTGGCTTATGCTACTGGTTTTCCTATGATGTTGTTTGCTCTTTTCAGAGGGATGTTGCTGAAAAGAAGATTATATAATCATGCAGATCAGATTGTGTAATCCTGAGCAAACTGTCTGGTGGGAGGCGGGGAGGGGAAGCCACACTGAATGGAGCTTGGTTGGCTTCGTGAGTGGGGGAACTCACTCTGAAACCACAAACTAGGGCATCATGGTGCTCCTGTAAAACATGAAAGCTAGTGAGATGAGGAACTTTTTTCTGAATATTTCTGGAGTTCATTGCCTTCATGCTGAACTCTGCCAATAGTGTGTAATCATAGTCCTCCAGCAGAACATCATGACAAACACACAGGAAAACTACAGGTCAATGATGTGCACACACTCCAGTGCTTGTGGAACAATGCTACAAACAACAACAGGGAGAAAGACTGACAAACCTACACAAACTAAGTACTTACTAATACATACTTCTTTATCTCCACTGATCAAATTGCTTCAATTATTCATCCTAAAACATGGCACAAGAAATTCTCTTTTGAAGACTTGCTCACTCTGTTGTGCCTAGATCAGATGACATTGTTTGCTGTTAGATGAAGATTGGTGTATTATATGAATGTGTAAGAATTTTGATTTTTGTCTTATTTCTTACTACAATCTATTTTATGACCATTTTCTTTTGTCCAAAGTTTAGGTAATTTCCAACTGACAAGGCAGAACAGGATAGAAACAAACAAACAGAATAGTAAATGTGTGCACAAGGAGTGCATCACTGGCCTGTGATAGGAATTGCATATGGCAAGAGCAGTGCAAACCTTTAGAAGTTTCTGAACTCTTACCCTTTCTTTTATTAAGTCTGATTCCTTGTCAGGTTTGACTGTTAGCAGCCAGGATATTTAATCACCCTTTAATGAATGGGGGCTAATATTAGGCACAGTTTGAAAACTCTGAAATACCTAATTACTGTAGACTGTATATCAAAGCGTTAGGCATCAAACTATTGAGGTAAGGAGGCTTGTTCTCCTTTTCTTTCCAAAGTCATCATTGAACTTTCCTCAATAAAAGATACCTAGTATCTGATGATCTAGCTCTCACAGTGTTAAACTTAACTGTTCTCTGGTGCCTGGATAGCATAAGCTTGTTCCTGAAGTTAAGTCAAAGTGCAGTTTTATCCCCCAATACGTAGGGTCAGTTTCCTCAGATTCCTTTTCTCTTTTCAGAGATACTTAATGCTTTCAGCTCTAGTGAATTTTGTAAGATCAATCTGAACAAGAACATTTGGAGGCAACAGTACTGTAGCTCCTAGTAGTCCTCAAGACTAGTTTTTAAATTTTGCAATCTGTATGAGCTCTGATCATTGGAGTCTGATTCCTAGACTAGCTTCTGAGTAGTCCATTCACTTCACATAACTGCCTTATTTTTTTGCCGTTTTTACCAATGGTCTGTTTCCGTTCCATTCATTGGATAACTAAGGAGAAAAGTACTGCAGGCTACTGGATTTACATTCCTTAAATGTTAGCTATAGTGACTGGTCACATCACAGACGAGTTACCTGCCTGGAAATATGCTGTAGGTTTGTTAAGTCGTCTATCTTGAAGGCTGACAGACTCTGGAATTACAGGGAGCTAGGTTGTCAGAAAGCTACTGTGTGAGTTGTCTTTCCTTAGTGGGCAAACATGGAAAGGAACTGACAAGTAAAAGAAAAGGCATGTATACAAGAAAGAAAAAGTATTTTTAAGCTGAGGGAAGCTTAGAAATCAGTATCCTATGATTAACAATACAACAGAAAAGCAGTAAGAAAGTTTTAAATGGTAGTAGAAAGTGAGATTTTCAAAAGTGTTTTCCACCTAGATCTGCACCTCTGTGTCTTGCTGTTTAGAGGTATTTGTCTCTGTATTTAAAATCTGCATTGCAGCAGAGGCTTCTTGCTGTATTGCAAGCTGTACTTTGCTTTAGGAACCACAGCTGTGCCACATGCTACACCAGCAGCCACTGACAGGGGCAATCTGTTTGTGGCGTATTGAGATAGTTAAATTGTCTTCAATGACTGCTGTGGAGTGGCTTTTTCCAGCTCCTTCCTATAGGTATAGTATCTGTTTCTCCCAAGGGGCCTGGGACTGCCAGTTTATGCTCAAGGGGATGAGGTTAATCCTTCAGAGGATGTGGGGAGCCATGAGGGGTGGTACTTATTCCCCCACCTGATATGCTCAGGGGTCCAAAAAAGCATCATTCCTGTGTGTCTCCCTGTAGATGCAGGGTTGGGGAAGGATGGTTATTCCTCAGCACACCTGAGCAGCAACACCAGTGACTGTCTGCCCTTCTGAAGGTGAAGTGTTAACTCTTCAGGTTACTGCTGTCCCTGTGCTGTAGTGTGAAAATTGCACCTGGCAACAAATCCTCTTCTCTTTCTTTCCCTTTCCATGATTCAAAACAGTCTTTATAATTTATAACAGTGTGTTCTCTGTAAATACACCAAAACAGTACAGCTTGTGATAGTGTTATTAAAGTGTTTTAGGCCATTACTGTAGAATACAGCAGCCTATTTATTTCATTAAGGGAACCAAGTGGTTCTAGCTGAATTAGGCACAAGAACATGGCTGAAGTCCTAGTTTATCTGTCATGTAGCTTTTACCATCAAACTCTGAACTTTTGAAAATGAAAAATTTCACATTAGAAACACTAATAGGTGTGCTACATTTTATGGTAAGTTAAACTGTCCTTAAAGATCTCCTATTTTCTCTGCAGTAGTTCTGGATTAATATTTGTTCAGTATTTCAATTTTTTTTTTTAAATAAACTAGGGCTTATTGGTGTTGAAGGTGAGCAATACATATAATCATAGTATCACAGAATGACATGTGTTGGGAGAGACCTTACACATCACTTATTTCCAACTCCCTTGCTGTGGGCAGGGGCACTTTCCACTTCATCAGGTTGCTCATCCAATCTGGCCTAGAACACCTCCAGGGATGGGGCAGCCACAGCTTCTCTGGGAAACCTGTTCCAGTGCCTTACCACTTGAAAATTTCTTCCTAATATCTAATCTCCACCCACTCTTGTCAGTTTGAAGCCATTTCCCCCTTGTCTTGTAACTACATGCTCCTCCATCTTTCCTGTAGGCTCCCTTCAGGTGCTGGAAGGCCACATTTAGGTCACTCTAAAGCCTTCTCTTTTCCAGGCTGAACAATCTCAGTTCTCTCAGCCTTTCCTTGTAGAAAAGATGCTTCATTCCCACAGTGAACTTCATGTCCTCCTCTGGACTCACTTCATCAAGTTCATGTCCTTCCTGTGCTGGGACTTCAAGGCTGGAGGCTGCACTGCAGGTCAGATCTCTCCTGAGCAGGGCAGAGGAGAAGAATCTCCTCACTCAGGCATTTGATTTAACTCACTCTCATACTGTGCCAAGAGCTGCCTAGGAATACAGTTCCTTTTAGGAACTGTAGGTAGGAGCCATCCTTACTTACACCATTATCATGGCAGCTTTGCTTCTTGATGTATGCTGCTCTGATACAATGATGGTAATTCAAACAGTGTGTATCAGTGTGTGTTTGGGAAAGATTTTTAAAGAGCCCTGAAGAAATTTGGGAGCCCAGCAATAATTAAATTTTTATGGTGGCTTTGAAAACGGGATATGCAACATTCACACTTAATCGCTCCTCCTTTCCGTGGCTATTTTTTTTTTCCATGTTTTGTTGTGCAGAAAGGAAATAGTCATCAAAGTTCTATCAGACTGTTTGATGGTGAGGTGGTGTTCATTTGGTGATGCAGTTTTCATTGGATACAGTGAAAGACAGTGAAAGACACAAGTGCTTAGCTTTTGCTGCCTCTGGTCCAAGCTGACCAAGCTCACATTTGTGTGGTAGCTTGTGTTTCAGTGCTTTCACTTTAAGTGGGGAAAAAGAGAGAAAGCGAGCATCATTTCCAAGCATTTCATGTTGTGTACTAGCATGTCATATCCTGCCTACTTGTTCTTTAGGATTTTATTATTATACAGGTGTGGGACTCTGGCATGGGGAGATGGACCTCTGTACATAACCTGAGCTCAGAAAGAAGTTACAAGAGATTCTAGAAGGAACCATGGCCTGCCCTACCCAGTTAAAACTCAAAGTATTCTGGTTAGATTTAAGTATTTCTTAAGTCTGATTGCTTTTTTTTTTTTTTTTGCAACAGTTCACTCAGATTACTTTATTTCACTTCCCATTAATTGCTCCTCTAAAGCAAGTCCTTAAGGGATGTAGGATAGGTAGATGCTTGCATGGCAGGTGTTTCTTTCATATCACACTGGGTGGCATTACAGGTTGGTTTTCACTAAAAGGTATAGTTCCCCATCAAGTGGGGAAAGAAATGACTACTAAAAATTGAGGAAATGTTCCATTTTTTTAAAAAAAAGCTGATTTGTCACTTTGCTCATTGACTGAATTGAATAGACGTCTAACCCTTAAAATACTTTCTCCCCCCTTTTTCTTTTTATTGCCTGGAATCTTAAGAGCTTTATCATTTGCAGTCATAAAATGAAAATATACACCAAACCCTCAAAGGGCAAGTATGAAATTAAATTATATTTGGGCAGCTGTAACCTTTTAAAACTATCAGATTCCAGTTAATGTATTTCTTCCTGTTCTGAATGCTGCCATGGTGTTTGATGGTGGGAAGCAGTCCAAAGGGCATTAGGAGATAATAAATTCACTGGAAATTTCACCCTGAGGCGAGACTTGATACACCAAGGCTTCCATTTAGCAGGACTGACCTAAAAATCTTGTCACATTCAAAGGTCACTTAGGTTGGGGTTGGTGTGCCCCATCTCTCTTTCCCTGGTGCAAAGAATGACAGCTGAGCTCATAAACAGCCATCAGAATATGGAAGACAAGCAAGAGGGAGAGGGAGGTAGGATATTACTGCTGACAACTTCTTAGATTTCCTAGGTCAGTTTTCTAGGCCAGTGGGACCAGATAACCATCTGTGAGGCTGCTCGTTTCAGCTACTTAAAATGGCAACTCAGTTTAAAGAGGTTACAGTGGACCATGGAGATCTGAAACAAGGGAGTCCCCCCCATGTCTGCAAATGTCATGTAATCCTGCTAGGACATATAATACTGTCCCTGAACATTTCCTACTTGCTACCAATCTTGTTAGTCAAAACAATTTACAGTTCATACAATGCATTACTTTCAAGGAGGGTCAAAAGTCTAAAAAGCTGTCAGTGATGACACTGATAGGTGTAATCTGTAAGAACAGTGATTCTGAGGGAGCAATTTGGCACTAATTATGAACAATAATGAAAAGTAAGATGTTTTCAATCTCTTGAGAAAATCTGTGATGTAGATCCTCTAGGATGTTGCTTATCCTAAGCTTATTAAAATCAGCTTAATCCTCTCACACAGTAATTTAAAGCAAGAGGCCCTTCAGGATGACTGTGTCTTTCAGTCAAATTTTCTACTTCTGCAATTGAAAGCTCCAGTGGACCCTTCCTATGGTTGCAGTATATTAAATATTAAGTTCAGGGCTTGCAGTTGCATAATAGAAGTGTATTTGAAGGACAAAGATCTAACTTACCATAATTGGTCTTCTTTAGTTGGAGATGAGTCCTGCAGCAAATGTCCGCTGTATCTTGGTGGTATTTATTTCCTTCTCTAAATTTCCTAAGAAGAGGATGAGAGAGACAGCCAGCCAGTCACTGCTGGGATGCAGCAGGCAAAGATTCCCTCTTCTACAGCCCGTCTTGATGGGAAAAATAAATTGTTGGTCAGTGTCCTTCTGGAATGTGGTAACAATCCATTGTTGGAAGAAAGATACTGTGCATGGTATAAGCATTGGTCTGATTCTTTGGGAAACATTAAGTTGAAGATAAAAGTTAAAAATAAATTATTAAATAAAATCTCTGTAACCTTGGACATGTGAGAAAAAAAAATCAAATTAAATACACAAGTTCCAAATTTCACAGGATGTTAACTAAGTGAGGTTTTCAACTCCTCCTGGAAATTTGCTGACGTCTCTCCATGAATTTTAGTAAATCAAATCCTTCCAAGGAGGATTGTAAATTGGGTGTCCCTTTGCTTGTTAAAACTAAACTGAAGTATAACTGTTATTTTCAGAAGTATTTCACACATTCTTACAAACATACTATATTTGAGGCAAACACAGTAAAGAAGGGCAAGATTGGCCAGCTGTCAGTGTTTGTCTTCATTTTACTTGGGTTCACACTCTACTTTATGTTAACGTATATGTTCTCTGCACAAAGCCAAAGTAATTTGCAAGCAACTTTAGGGGAGTTATTTGCCACTCCCCGCATGTTCTGTCCTGAAAATGCAGCTCTATGCCTTATCAATTGGATGACTTTGAGTAAGATAAAGTCAATCTCATTCTGACTTGTATAACAAGAAAAAAGGAAATGTGTGTTTTTCATGAGATATAGAGAGGACAGATGTATTTCACTTTAAATTCAGCTGCTGACACAAAGTTTTTAAAAAATACATAGATGTGCTGAGCACAGACTAGCTACTTTTTTCCTCTTTTTTTATTCAGGATGATGGGGTGAGAATAACCTTTAGCCATGGATGCCTAACATGTATAAATCATCTGGCATAACATTGCAAGTCCTATTCTAGTTTTTATAAAGTGAGATGAGGGTGATTAGCTCAGATTGTTCCCACTTTATGTCACTTTTCTACTGTGGCTCAGTTTCCTTTTTCATTTTCCTAGGTAATTCCAGTTAGTTAGCTAGTAAGGGTGGACAATAAAGTCAGAATACTTTCTGTGATGGCTGGTGGGGCATGGAGCAGCAAGACCAACTGACTCTATATTTCTGTAGCAGTTGGAATTTGGGAAAGTCACTGAGTAGGAGTCAGTGCGGACTTTTAACTCCCTGTGTCAGTAGAGTTTTCATCTTTGAGAGGTGTGGATATCCCGTTGTGCTGGTCTCAGTGCATTGCTTCCCTATGTTTTTATAGTCATGTTCTTTCCATTTCATGCCAGGTGACTTTGGACAATTGTCAATGGTCCTGATGTTAATGTTGTTAAATGCATGATAGAAATATAGATGGTGAGAAGTAGTATTGTATTTAGTGGTTGTGATATTGGCAAGTGCTTTTTTGCTACTTTAGATGTGGCTTTTATTGTGGTGAATATGATCACTTTGAGCAAAGACCTGTCCTGTGCCATGGTGTTAACTGGAGAAGTTGAGAGATATTCTGCAGTTGCTGACTTTGGCAAAAACAGGGAGTATCCCTGCGTAATGGAGGACTGAACTGTTTCTTGCCTTATTCATGCTTCCCACACTGGAGTCACAAGTACTGGGTAATGTTAATATTTGTCATGGAAAAAAATTTAATTGGCAGAGGTGTTTCATATATAAACAATAGAAGGGAGAGACCTTCCCTCTTCTGGATTGTACTGGATTCCTTAACCCTGATAATTATAAAGGAAGGGACTGTATGGAGGGTATTACTGCTATATGAAGGGAAGCAAGGACAATCCCTGCTCGACATTTCCAGTCTAGAATGGAGATAAATTTACCAGTTGCTAACAGAAGAAGCAATAAGTGCTGTTAACCCTCCCACTGCAGGGAGCAGCCAGTCCTGAGCAGCACAAAAAGGGTCAATCAAATAGGTTGTACATCATCTGAGGAGGCAGATGTTAGAACATATTGTAATGGGTTGCTGTGAGGATGGCTTGTGGAGTACAGGTGTGGGGGAGAGCAGCTATCAATGATATTTTCTGTCACGGCCACTGAAAATATCCAAGTTTTGAGGAAAGTCTCTGAACATGGGAAATGAAAGCATTGACATTCCATCTATGTTAGATTTGTGGGCAGAATTACAGAGGTAGAAAAGGAATAGAAGCATGAGTTCCTCTGTAATACTCCATATAATACGAGTAAGTCTAGGTATTATCTATGTTTTGCCCAAGTCACTCTTAGCCTTGGAATGTGTATTTCACCTGAAAAAAAAAAAAAAAGACTGAGCTGCAGACTATATTAAACACAGAATGGTTAAAATAGCTTCTATTTTAGCAGTGTCCCTAATTCACACCCACTCAAACACCTCCTTGCTCATTAACCCCAGCATCAGACCCAGGTAACTCAAGTGAAATGAGATGGCATTGAGAATGAGGTAATAAATGAAGATTTCTGGATAATGTTAAATACTTCATGATAGCAGCTCTTGTTAGTGTGAGTACAGTAAAAGCTTCTTGGTGTTTCCATTGCGAACTCTTTGTGCTCCCACCCCTTCTGCTTTGTAGACAACTACTCAGCCAGAAGCAATTTAAAATGTGCTTTTACATCAGTTTTGACTCTTTTTTTTTTTTTTTTTTTTTTTTTTGATTGAAAAGAGTTTTGTGTTCTGATACTTCATTATAAAACATGAAAATTGCTGGAGTTTTGCCTCCTAATCCAAATTTCCAAATGAACAATTTAAAGGTATGGATTAGCTCTTTATATAACCCAGCTGTATTATTAACAATTGGAAAAGGTCTCCTAAGATAATTTCAGTATTTCACGTTTTTGTACAAGCAGTTCCATCTTTCTGTTAAGAGCAAAATGCTGAAGAGGTGAAGTAGAGAGTGGGCATTTCCTTAGGGTAACCCAAATAAGCTAGAATAATATGGGAATTAACATCTTGTACTAGAATGGCCGTGGAGAAATGTGGAGAAGGTTGCATTTCCCGTGATTGGATTAATGCTAAGAACAAAGCTTCCCACTTGCTATGGGAACATGAGGCTCCAGCAGTTTCTGGTTATCCATACAAATTGGTGAAACCAGGAGCAACCATGTAAAGTTCCACAGTTCATCTCATAGGTCTTCTTTGTGCTTGGGTGATGCATATGCAGGAAAGTTAAAGATACAATTCCCTTTGACTTTCAATCACATTATTGTGCCTACAGCCAGTTAAACCTCAAGTACAGCATGTACCAAAAGAATACTGGAGTGAGTTCCAGGCTTTTTGTGCATGGGTTGTAGTCTGGCCACGCAGGGTGACTGGGCCTTTCTGTCTGCGGTTTCTTGTAGTGGGAGTCAGAAACTGAATCCTGAGGGATTTCAGATGTTTTCAAATACAACTTTGAGGGAACAAATTCTCTAAGAATTAAAGATTAAACTTCTGTATGTGTCCTAATGGAATATGCAAAGTGTCACTTTTCCCATTACATCAGTGTAAGCATGGAAATAGTGAGATGAACCAGAAAACAGCTTATGTTATTTCCTGAGAAGTCTGCCAAAGCTTCACAGAAGTTTCAGGCTCTCTGGAGTTTTATGGACTCCACTGGAAGGAGAGTTTTACAGACCACACCCATTCTATCATAAAATCAAAGAATAAAAATATTAAACAGCTATTGTTTCTGTTACTTCATTTTGTTAAAAAAGGACTTTCCATTAACTAAGCAAACTCCAAAATTATGACATTAATTAAGTGCTTTCTCCTCCCTCAGCAATTCTGTTATCAAATAATGGCACTCCCCTCTACATACTCTAACTTCTCCTCTTTGTAGCCTGTCTTCTACCAAACTCAAGCATCCCAATTAAACAAACAAGCATTTCAGCATCAAAGTTATCCAGCTTTGAGCAATGGGGCTAATTTGAAGTTAGGCACTTCCATGAGTTTCAGGTTGATAGGACTCCCTGTTAAGAACATTAGAAGTCTGACCAGAGTGAAACTCAGCTAGTTTCTGGTTTGGAACATAGATTTGCTCTGATACAGTGAGACTCAAAATATTGTAGTCAAAAACTGGGGCAATTTCTTTACCGGTGATTGGAATTACAGTTTCCCACAGGTCTGAAAAGTCTTACAGACGTTTTCTGCAAGCCTTGTCTTTAACACTACCAAGAACAAAACAACTCTGTTTTAGAAGAGGGGATTCATGTAGGTAAAGGCTAAAGGAAAGGTACATGTGTGCTGGAGCTTAGTTCTTGTAAAATATTCTGCTTCTATGGAAAGGTATTACAGTGTGCTGCTGGGGAGGACAACTGCCCTATACTGATACTACAACTTCACAACAGGATCTCATAGGATGAGGTAGGACTTGTTAGCTTTCTTGAGGAGTTGTGGGAGGAGACTTTAAAGCAATGAACATTAAAAAAAATTACATGAGAGATAAATTTAGTTGAACCTATTTGAAAATTTGCTGTGACACAGAAACTCATAAACTGGAAAGGTAAGACTGTAGGACTGACATTCTTCTCCCCCAAAATAATAACCTTACTCTACTTTCTCCACCTCCAAAACTGAAATGAAATAAAATAAAATAAAATAAAATAAAATAAAATAAAATAAAATAAAATAAAATAAAATAAAATAAAATAAAATAAAATAAAATAACTTACACAGCTGAATAAAAATGCCGTGTAACATTCTATTAGTGTTTCTTGCTAGGGAAAAGGGGAAACAGAAAAAAATCTCTTCAGAGTTATTCTAGAAATCAATTTGGTTTAGTTTGGCATTCAGAGAAAGTCCACGTTCTTCTGCTTGGATGGTCTATCCATCACTGGCCTCTGTCTTTCAATATTCTTCTTCTACCTATACTTCCTCCTTTATGTGTTCTTTCCAGGGAGGCTTGGCATGACAGAAGTAGTTCAAACAGTCTTTAGGTCCCCTTTAAGGCACAAACATCACAGTCTTTCCTCTCTACCCAAGCTGGAAGAGAGCAGCCTTGTTAATGATGGACTGAGAGTTTGTCACTCTCTACTTCCTGTGCTTTTATCCAGACCCTTTGACCACGTAATACAACTCAGTTTAAAGAGCAAATTAAGTTTCTGAGTGAGCTGAGTAGATGTCACTGAACTCCTGTATATGTCTGATAAATGAGGAACAATGTTAATTTATTCCTCTCAGGATAACAGATACAATCATAGGATACTTCAGGTTCAAAAATACTCTTAGTGTTAAAAGGGGGACAGACAGGAAAGAAAATGTTTCTGATTTGATTGTTTGATATCATAGTTAACAGATGAAGATAGAACCATGGCGGGGGGGGGGGGGGGGGGCAAAAAATATCCAAGTGTAAGTTTTTTACATCTGTTTCTTTTCCCCTCCAACAAACTAATTTGGCAATTTGGCATTGTTGCTTCTGGTAGGTGATTATCATCTCTTCACTACTTTAAAGAGAGACTTCAGCATTTTAGGATTCACTTCTTATCACAGCTTATCAAGAAAAAGTTTCTAGAGCAGGCTGGGTGCTGTGGTCTATATGTACTGCAGAATACCTATTTCACTACTTCGTGCCTGAAGAAGCAGAACAAGTCACCAAGGCATCTTAGAATCATCAATATATAAGAACCTGGTACCATATCAGCATTCAAGTAATCAAATCCATGTTCCCAGAATAAGAAATGCAGTTGACCTTAATCTTTCCACTACGAGCTCTACACTTAACTTCCGGAGACACGGAGTATTCAGATTTGAAGTAATTAATTCAGTATCAGTCCTAAAGCAGGCACAGATTTTCCCTGACTTAATTCCCTGTTGAATACAACAACTTAAAATGCAAACAGAAAATCTATAAATAAAAACTGGAGAAAGAGTTGCTTAAGGAAATGTGTGTAAAATAGTGAAATGCCTTAATTATAGCTCAGCAGTCTGAAATATATAGAACCTTATTTACAGTAATTCTGCTGGCAGTGCTTGCTTGTTAACTACTCTGGTCACTCAATGGATAACAGTACCAGTCAAGTAAAGCAATGCAATATGAAATAAGTGTTTTGTCAAATGGCCACTCATAGAATTTTGGTCTCTCCAATGAAAAATTAGTTAGTGAAGTCAGATGCTCTGAGCTAGTTGCCAAAAATCTGCATATATGTATAAAAAAATAAAGCTCTTGGGAAGCATACCTGTGGTAAACAAATAGGCAGTAGTGAGTTTTTTCCTGTGGAGTAAAATGTCTGGGCCACTTTGCTGACTTCAAGCATCTAATTTGCCAAAGCTGTTCTGGAGCAGCAGTGTCCATGTGGAACCTTCATTCAAACACTTCATCTTCATTACAGAACAGTCAGCTCTATTCTGCATTACAGAATAGTTGGTGATAAAGGGGATGCAGTTTACAAAACAAATGCCCCTTCTAAAGCTGCACATGCTTGTTGCCTTACCACTGGCCATTTTACTGTATAATCCATAAGAAATAGGCTGTCAAAAGTATGTCCTTACTTTAAAGAAATTCTTTTGCCATTCTTTCTAACATAAGAAGTTCCATTGGCATTAAAATAATTAATAATAGTGGCAGCAAGAATACATTGTATTCTGGTACTGCACAGCAAACTGTAGGAATAAATTATTGCCAGCTTATTTTTTAAAATATTTTAAAACACAATGTTAATTACTTTCCTCAAAGGGGACACTGTTTATGTGCAGCATTTCATCCAACAGGCTTTTTCCATAAGACATTATCAAATTTCCTCTCCAATTGCATTCCATATAGTCACTCTATTTCAATTACTGTCATATGGTGTGAACATGGTATATATGAATATGTAGGCCACTTGGGCAGTTTTCCAGTTAAAATCTCTTTACTTGTAAAGAGCAGACAATCTTAAATACACAGTTTGCAATGATATTTTATCACAGAGACTAACAGATCTTATTAGCCTCTGATAGGAAGTGTCTATTGAGAAATTCCTACAGTTACATCCTGTAGAAGGATTGTCTTCTTATTAAGGCATGGAACAAAGGAGCCATGAGGTCTAGGCTCTAATCAGGAGTTTCCTACAGTCTTCCTGTGTCACCAGGAGCTATCAGTTATGTTGTGGGTGCTGGTTCTCACCTTGCTAATAGTTGAACAGAATTTATCCACTGGCAGAATTAAAGACTGGTTTTCAAGGAAAACTGCATTTCTTCACATTTGAGGGTGTTATACTTAATGTCTTTCCCATAGAAGCTCTTATAAATACAAAGAGAGGTGTATTTTAGTTAAAATGTGTGTCGTATCCATCAAAATTACATCAGTTTCTAAGAAGACGCAGAGCTACCATAAATTGTACATACATGTTTTACTTTACTCACCATTGCTGTTCTGCAATCAAAGCAATCACTGTTTTGAATGTACTGCAGTGGAAGTCTTTATTACATTGAAAGTAAACCTAAAGCTCGTTCAGTTTCTGTGAACTGGATTCCAGTCTTGCTTCTGGATGCCAAGGATCCCCAGCTGGTCATACCTGAGAAATTCCAGATGAGAAAAGAGCTAGTGCATTCATCCTGGCACGGGCGTCTTGACTACAGTGGGTTTATTCTCAGGAATAAGGGCTGCAGGCCCTTAGAGATCAGCTACCAGAATCATATTTTGTGGAGACTTGTGGTTACTGATTCTAAACATGATGTTTTTCTAGTATGAGAGAGATGGTGGTTAGCGAGGCTGTGCCTGTGTATAAATGAAGCCTTGTTCTGTTTGTGAATGCTTTACAGTTTTTCTAATGAGAACTTGTTTTTCTCAAGGTTTCCTTCTAAGTCTCAGGGTTTTTAAAGGCTAGAGAGACTTATTATATTGTCTAGTCTGACAAAACAAGACATAAAATATTATTGAGCACAATAAAATTTTGTTTAAATTTCACCTTCATGAAACAGACCTGATCTTGACTGAAACATTATGAGTCAAAATTTCTCTAGGCAGTACCTCCAAGTGTTACCAATGCTCTCTGATAACTAGCCCAGTCTCAATTTTTAGTATTTATTATTGTTCCTTGATATGAGATTTACTTACCTGTCATGTTCTCTTAGGCTAAATACAGAGAATCACCAGGATTGGAGTTTTCAAAGAAAGTTGGCTGGGTTTTGAGGCCATGGGAAGACACCGTGCAGCTTTTCAACATTTAGTGTATTTTCTCTAGCCTCTGCGTGGTCCAGAATTTTGGGATGAATTCATCCAGCTTGCTATTTTTTGTATGCAAATAAAGGAAACATTAGTCCAGAAACAGGTTCTCTGCCACAGAGAGTCTCTGCTCACTTCAGTACTGGGAGAAGGGAAGTTTCTTGTAGGAATTGGCTGTGATAAAGGCAAATGTTAGGTAGAGCAGTAATAATTCTCAAGTGCATAGAATTCTCCAGAATTCTATGGAACAAAATAAAATAAATCTGAAAATAAACGAAAATACTTCTAAGTGCATCTCAGGATCTTGAGCTCTATTGTTGTTATCTGAAATTATGCCAAAGTGAATGCTAGCAAATTCACCTTGTAATGTATTCTTTGGGCAAGTTTTTAAAGGAGTGTACTGTCTTTGTGTTCAAATATTATCTTAGTTTTCTAAAAATCTCCCATTTGATGCAAACAAGGGGCACTTAAAAGCCTTTGCTGAGGTTTGAGTATACAAATTAGCATGTCTCTCTGAAATGTTTGTCTAACCATCTTTGGAGGAAACTCAGACACAAATAAAATCTGGCATTTTAAATATGTAAATGAAGAACATTTTTTGTAGAATATCTAGCAAGCATTGCTATCAATCACTAATGAGGGCAGCTTTAATTCTAATTTCTGTAGCTTTTATCTATGTAGCCAGTAATTTTTAAAACCTGTCTTAGAGTAGGATGTATATCAAGTGTTTTTCAGTCAATTCTTTCTCTTTTCAACTGAAAAACCACCTGAACAGATTCAAAACTAGGCAAAATTGCAAAATTCTTTCTGCCTTAATCAAAGGTTTTGTGCCTTCTGTAAGCATAAATATTGAGGTAAAGAAAAATGAAATTAATGTATTCTGAGTGAGTCTCGTTTTATACCATTTCCCTCCCCCCCACCCTTGATTATGCAAAATAAAATCCAAAGAACAAGGCCATTCATGTGTATATTTTTAATGATGGGTCTCAGAATGACAAAGAAACTGAAGTGGTATATCAGTCAACAGTTTAAACACTCAGGCACAGTGGTTTGTAAATTCATAGCTGTGGTATCTTCACTGAAAAACCACTGTATTAGAAACAAACTGATTCAGTTCCCACTACTACCTGTTTCTCTCTGTGTGTTTTTTTTTGTTTTTTGTTTTTTTTTTCTTTTCTTAACAGCTCTTAATCTCCACAATTCACTAATAAAAATATTTTAATAAGAGATAATACTGTAATTCCAATGCCTATAGGTGCTTGAATCAACTATTTCTGCCTATGTAATTGCTAGCACTTTGTTCAACCCTTTTTAAAATTGCTATTAAATCTTATTCTCATTTTCTGTATTAATAGAACAAGAATTCATTTTTAGTGCTCCCTCCAAGCAGTAATGAGCATTGTTAACATGTGACAACAATGCCCAAGGGGAAAGTTTTTAAAGCTGGCCTAATGTTAAGGCTTTGCTGTTGATGTACTACAGAGTCATCAAGCCAAGAGCTCTTAGAACTAGTCCATTTAGAGAGCTCAGCTCAGAATATTTCTGCTTAATATATTGGAAGAATTATAAATGGTTTAGGTGGTGACCTAGGGAGAAAGGGGATTTTTTGTTTAATACCTTAACAACAGAGGGACAGCATTAAAAAGTTAATGATACCGTCTGCTTATTTTAAAGTGAATCAAATTGTGCTTTTGTTCTGATGATTTTGCTTTCTTACAGATTTTTGTAAGAGGTTAATGAGAAAAGATTAACAAAACATGCAATATTGCACATGGATAGGAGAGATGAAACACAATCATTTAGTTATAAACAAACAATAGATGTTACTTTTTAATTGCTTTTTCAGAAACCAAATTCTGCCATCTCGAAGAAGTATTATGTATCTTTTTAAGTTTAGAATATTATCCTTATTTATTATGTATAGCAAAAATAAACCTGCCTAAAGCTGTAGGGCTTCACTGATTGCAACTGAATTGCCTTGGTCACAATAAAGCAGTCAAGACCCTATAGATAAAAAGTTCTGTATGAGGTGCAGCAAAATGACCTCCAGGAGTGCTAGAATTTGACATTGAGTCTTTAGGTTAGCTGATGGTGGTTGAAAATAGCTTAGCCAGTCTCTGTTTGGGCTAAAAATTAAGAGGCTCAAACCCAGTGTATTACAGGAGTGATACAGAATAACATCATTTTCCTTGCACTTTTTGAGGTCTTGGTTTCATTACTGTGTAGCATATAAAGGTACATTTTAGACAATAGTTATTTCTACAGAGATTTATTGATTGTTCCAAAATCTGAAGCCAGTAGGGAAGCAGGGTTAGAAATTTTCTTTTGTTGGAGCTCAGTTTGTCCATTAAATGAATGCACAAATTATTGTCATTTAGCCATCTTGTTTCACAGCACTTGGTCACAACATTGCCCTTTCCTTGTGTATAAGCTAGAGATCATCATGTCCTGAAACATTTAAATATATTTAAATATGAATAGACAAGTTCAGTGATGTAAAAGCTCAGAAATAGAGGAAGTTAAAAAATATGCCATATGCTGTGTATTTCTTTTATTTTTTTTTTTAATAGGAGGGTGATATAGGAACAATCTTACTGATTAAATAGGTTTCAGACCCTTGCAATTTTGTAAACACATGCTTTTCCTTTTAGATCTGGGCCTGATACTGCTTATTCTGTAGAATAGCAACAAAAGAAGTTGGTTTGTGTTGCAGACAGAAACTTTTAAGAGAGGAATCTAACAAGGAACCTTTTATAAAATTTTATTTAATGTTTGGTTTTAATTCTCAAAATAAATCAATTGAGGTGAGGTGTTGAATCTGATAACAGGAGGACAGAAGGTTTTAAAAAGCATGAATGAAGATTTTCTTTCACCCTTCCTTTCGGGCTATTCCACACCATACTTTGTGTTTCATTCTCTTAAGGTATGTTGGTCCATGAAGTGAGAATAAGGCATACATTTCAAATTTCATATATTCTATTTTTTCACCTGAAAATAAGCCTTTTCTCTGGGTTCTTGCATAGAAAATTCATTTCCCGTGCTTATTTAGTCTTTGCATGCATTGTCAGAAAGGTGGCTGATGACAGTACTGTGAGGAGGAACTGGCTTCTAGCCATTGCTCATAGACCACTGGAATGTGTGAGATGTGCAGGTTCTTGGACATCATGTTGTGCATGTATTTCATGTAGTTCAGTTCTTGTAATTCCATCTTTGGATAAAGATTCATTTGGAAGAGTCTTCCTCCCCAGAAATTTCTGTAAAGCTCAGTCCTCAGCAGACCCTGTATGGCCTGTCCGGAATCTCCAGTTGGCTCAGGACTGCCAAGCGTCCAAACTAATTGTTATTTTTACCCCATTTTATGTGGACTAGACATGCTCTCTGATATCTAATCTATAGATTAGCAGCAGGCTTGAACCTTTCCTGCCTAATGGCTGTTTGACTTCCTTTTGTCTTTTTCCCATAGTTGCCTAAATTTGTTTTGTCAATTTTTCACCAGGGAGCAAAAGAAAAGGAAAAGCTTTCCCTATATCTGCTCTTTTACCCCTAGAGTCCCATTATGTTTGAGCTGTTCCCTAGTCATGTATCCTATTTTTTTAACAACCATTGCCCCTCTGATATATTAATTCATATATAATGCTGGCTTGCTTGCCATTGAACTGCTGTAGCTCTTCCCTCTTCTCTGTTCACAGAGACCTTGTTCCTTTTTCCCTGCAGAATCTGGGCTTCTTTAGAAAGAATGAATGGATAAATACATACACTTCAACTGATAAATATATGCATTTGAATCTGTGACTTATCTGGGGCTGGGGTTTTGATGACTTTATATGTAGTTATTTGCATCTATTTGGCTCAGACTTGTTGGGGGTAAATGAATAAATAAATTTGAGGAAAAGGCAAAAAGAGAGCAGATGAATGAATGGATGACAGGGCAAGAGAGGAAGACTAGGCAGAATGGGATGGTTTATTGGTGATTAAGAAGTTTGGAAAAATAAGGATCAAGCAGTGATCCAAGCAGAGAAAAGAAATAAAAAGGATTCAAAACTGAAAATAATAGAGCATGAAAAGAATAGAGTGAAAAATAAATAAGTAAGAACTTGGTGTCTGATTACACTTAAAACAGCTACTTTTAACTGTGTGAGAGGGCTAGGACTGTGCACCAGTGAAGGGAAGAGTTTGTACAGGGAATCGTGGGACGATACAGAGACTTGTCCAAGATTCAGAGCCATTTGATTAAGTTAAGGGCTTATGTACTGTGAGCTCATATTAGCAGTGTCTCTGGACCTTTTGCACAGATCCATGTGGAATAATCATTTAATGAATTCTCACATTCCTCATTCAGACTTTCTGGTTTGGGTTGGCATTTCTTTGTGCCCTCCAATCTTCATTCCTCTATCAGCATATAACATTAACTGGGAAACAACAACAAAACAACTAAGCACTACCAACAAGATTCTTTTTACTTAGTCATATTGAAGCCACATCCAATTTCATATTTCTGCATGTTATCCCTTGTCATATTGCATCTCAGAAGCTCTGTTAGCACTTGAAGGCAGAGAGTATCTTTGTTCAGTGTTACACACATCCTGACACAGCACTAGTGTGAGTCCTGGAAGTGGATGCTGGGGCTGAGGAGGGAAAATCTTTGTTAGTACATTCCTGCTCTCTTAGGCTTCTGACATGGGAATTCCTCCCTGTTCACAAAGTGGCAACAATTGTTGCTTCTCCTGCCCACTATGTTTGTTTTCTCCATGTTTTATTAGGAGGTCGGGGAGCTTCCAGGCACTTCTAGTTTGGTTGTGTTCTAACTGCTTTTGACCTCTGCCTCTTAAACTCTTACTGTGGAGCTTAACTTTAAACAGATGACTGTGATTATAAGTATTCACATGTTAATAATAAAATATGTATTTAAAGTGCCTTACTTTGGAGAGAAAAGCATTTCCACCCTGAGTCTGTATTGCATCTATCACAGAAAGGGTTCTTAGAGTTAACTGAGGCTTCTACCATTTCATGGACAGTACTTTACCATTGATGTATGTATATTTATATTGACTCTAGTGGCTCCCCACAACCCAGCTGTCAGTGGACTCCTACAGTAATTACTAAATAAAATTGTGACATTCCCTGTCCCAGACACCTTACAGCCTGGGAAAACAGGGAAAACACAGCAAATAAAATAAGGAATCATAAAATGGTAGCACAGAGACCATCGTATCCAACAGCATATGTGTTTCACTGGGGTTGATGCATATTACTGTTGGAAATGCTTTTATGCCTGTTTTGTCTCAGGAAAAGAAGGATTGTCCAGTAGCTCAGGCAAACCGTGGAGATTAGCTTCTGTTCCCTGTTTTGAATCATTGGACATACAGGGAAGCTGGGGCAATTCTCATGGTGACGTCTCTCGTTCATCCCTGGAGGAATGAATCACAAAAGTAAAGATGACAATTTATATCTTGAAACATGCATGTGCTAAATAAAAAATACCCATTGTAAGGAAAAGATGTCATCTGCCATAGGAGATGTTTTGGGGACATTATTTTTTATTGATGATTTCTCTCCTGTCTTCCCCCCCACCCTGACTTTTCTTTATTTTCCTTTGTGTTTTCCCAGCAGTTGTATGCTGCCCAACTTGCTGCGATGCAAGTGTCTCCAGGAGGCAAGATTCCTGGCATTTCCCAGGGGAACCTTGGTGCTGCTATGTCCCCTACCAGCATCCACACAGACAAGAGCACTAACAGCCCTCCACCCAAAAACAAGGTACTGTACCAGGCCTGTGCCTCTCAGTTGCAGGAAGCTTTGTTCCCACGATATCTCCCTGGAATCACAGGATGTTGTTGCAAAACAGCTAGGAAGAATTTAGCTGAGGAATGCAGGGAGAAAGCAGTCCTGTTTAGGTGACAGCAAGAGCTTGATGAAAAATGTGTCCTTCCTTTTTGTTAGTGCCCTCTAGCATACTGTTCATGTCCTTTATCACGTCAGGAGAGATTCCTTGAATTGGCAGTAGTGTCTTGTTTTTACCCTAACAGTAAAGCAACACAGATTAAAAATAAGCAGACAAATAAATAGTACCATTGTCAGCTCAGTGAGATACGCATAAAAAGAATGAAGGACATGGCTTGAAATCAGTAGCTGCTGTGTTGATGAATCAAGCTCTAGGTTGTCTCTTTTCTCTCTCCTTACTGTAGACCTTCTGACTTCCTGTGGCTTTTCCTTGGCTTCTTCTCTTAGACCACGAAGATGGTGATTTGTGTTTAGAAATCTGTGCAATACTTGATGGTAGATTGTTGGGTTTGGGGTTTTTTAAGAAGTATTCGGTTACCAAGTTTGTGCATTTTACAAGGGGGTTCCTGTGTGTGGCTGGCAGCATGTAGATCTCCTGCACTTAAAATCTCAGTGTTGATTTTGCTTCTCCTGTGCAGCAGAAGAATTTCTCATGAGATTAAGGGGCATGGTGTGTATTTTGTGGCAATTGCAGGATTACAGGGCCTGCCACATCTGCTGGTAAGATTGAACATAACCATTTTTAACTAGAAGCTGTCAAGATCAGCTCTGTTCTCTCCTTTGTTTTATTGCTTTTTCATATTTTTAGGTGTTCCAGTGCCTTTGGCTTGCAGTTCCATAGGAGACAAACAGAACTTATTTTGCAAAGTGGGGAAAAAAATAAACTAAAAAAAGTGGGCCAAAAGGAAAGGAAGGGGGCTCCAAAAAGCTGTAAAATTGTGCAGAGTAAGTCCTGTGCTGCATGCTGTTTTCAATCTGCTGTGTGCCAGCTGGAGGCTCTGAGACAGCACGAGAGAAAGGGAAGGGATAATGCTGAGAAATGATAGAGTGGCTGTGACCTCCAAGCTCAGCCTGGAAATCCAAGACATTGATTTCACTTAGCATTCATGCTGAGAAATCCGGCAGAGTTCAATTGTAATAAAAGAACAAGATTCTGTTCTAATGGTAATGGTGTATGACAGACATATCACTTTGTCTGTCCTCAGCACCAGAGAGATGGAAATTGGAGAAAGGTCACCTGACCTGCCTGAGCTGTTGTGCGGGTGCTGTTCTGAGCTTTGAACCCCAACCTAGAAGCACAATTATTTATAATACTAAATGATAAATAAACCTTGATAGACCCTACAGTAATTAGAATTAAGATTACACAACAGTGCAGTGGCCTGGCTCAGAAAACACATTGGCAAATCCATCACAATGGCAGAAACTGAAGCTTATGTATTGGAACTAAACACCTTCGTTTGTGTCTGTGTGGACCTTTCTTTGCTTTTTTAAAGCTTGTTTGTGTTCAACAGCTCCAAAAGTTGGGGGCTTTTTTGCAGATTTTTTTTTTATATTCGGTTTTTCTAACTGTTGTCAGTGTCTTGAGTTTCACAGACCTTTTTTTTTTTTTTTTTTTTTTTTAAATCCCCCATTAGCAATTTGGTTCCTGAAGTTAGTTTGTTGTGATCTTTCTCACTCTTACTGTACATCAGACCTCCACAGATGAGCATAAGCTAATGCCTTAGAATAGCTTTCAGTAGATGCTGTTTACTGAATCTCTATTTTCAGCCCACAGTTTACACTGGCAGAGCTTTGGTAATACACTCAAGTGTTTGGAGACAAGGAGACAGCCTCACCTGAGAGTGTGTCAAGCTACTGGCAAACATCTAGGTCACTTCTGAAAAGCTGTGGCTTTTTCTTCTCTTGTTTAGTGTTAAAGTTATTGTGCTGCTCTTTGCAAGGATTCTTCAAAGTCAGCCTCAGCAGCAGATGGAACAACTGTTGGCTCTAGAAATGCTGAGAAGCATCAGGGGGAGTTTGCCAAGGATCATCCTTTAAATCTAGGAAGACTTGAAAACATCCCTGAAACTCCTGTAAGACTTTGGCAACTCCTGTTTTGGCAAGCCCTTTATCAGTGGCCCTCACCAGTGTTTGAACACTGTGCTGGACAGACTACACTGGCATCTCCTGTCATCTTGCTCACCTTTCAGCAGATGTGACCAGAATAGTAAAATTCACTTCCAAGGGTTCTGTACTGTAACTTTTAGGAAGCCATGAAGTAGACATGCCATTATGCTGTACTGCACACATTCTGTCAAGTTTTGGTTAGGAAACTGAGCTGGTGTCGTACATTCTTCCAAGAAGAAGTCCATGCCAGAAAAACTGATTTAAGAAACAGAGCTAGTGGAGCCTGTCCAAAAGAAAAATGCGTGTGTCTTGCGGAAATGGATTTTAACACAGCTTCTTCTTGAGCAGTTTTAAAAACAGCCGGTATGCTAATCATACCATTCAAATTTACCAAGGCCTCCTCCACAACACGTTTGAAAGGCAGCTATCTTTGAAGTTTGCCAAATTGTGCTGGATTTCTGAAGTCTGTTTAAATCACATTTTGCCTTTGATCCTATAAATGCTTGCATGCTGCCCTATTGGGTGTTCAAGGTGGTTGCAGGCTCACAAGTAGGAGAGAACAGGCAGAGGTGCAGGTAACGACTAGGGAGAATAACTTTCCAGCCCATCTTGTGATTCATTTCAAGCCTCTTGCTTGTATAGGGCCGTGCACAAGATAAAATAAAACAATGTTGTAGGCTCTATGTTTATCTGAACTGTGACCTTTACCATGCTACCAGGACTTTCACCAGATAGCTCCAGTCTTCCAGTCTTCACTGGCTTCAGCTCAGTGCTTTATACACTTGCATAAGGACAACAACTTCACCCTCATTTGTAAATGGTCGAGGTCCTGTTAATTCTTGCCTTTGTTTCTTGCTTTTTATGTGGCATGGATAAATATAGCACCTAGTGCCTTCATACTGCAATATTCTAGCCCTTTCCATGTAACCTTTCAAGTGCAGTAATTCTGGAGTGAATTTTCAATGTAGCTTGTAAATGTAGCTAAACAATTCCCCATATTACTGGAGCACAGTGTATTGTCTGTAGCATCTGCAGTAAAACAGGAGCAATTCAGTGCGAAATGTGACAGGAGAGGATTCCTGGGCACTGTTCTTTTAACCTTGTTGTGACCTCAGCCCTAACCCTCCTCACAGTTGTCTCTGCATCAATGACAAGAGTACACAGATTGTCCAAATCAATTTTTTTTTTTCTATTCAGATACTTCTGGCAGTGATGCTACCTTTTGCTCAGCAGTAGCACCTGGGAGTTGTGACAAGGAAAGGAAATGTGTTTCAGACAAGCCAGAAACAGCACTACACAGCTGGATATACAAAATCAGTTTCTCTTCAGCTACAATATTCAGACAAATATCGATCTGAATCTTTAACTGAAGAGGGTGCTTTAGTTTCACATTATCTGATCAACAAAGTGAACTCTTCTAAATGTCACCTAAAGGCAGCAATTAAATGGCTGTTAAAAGTTTTAGTGCTTGTGCAGCTGGGACTTAAGATGGCCAGTCTCTCCAGAAGAACTTATTCCATTTTTGAGGAGTGTCTTCTGATGGTGCTACAGTTGGTGCCACATGGACCAGCTGTGTCTTGCCTC
The DNA here is from genome assembly GCA_030060385.1 of Muscicapa striata striata. Taxonomy (NCBI): domain Eukaryota; kingdom Metazoa; phylum Chordata; class Aves; order Passeriformes; family Muscicapidae; genus Muscicapa; species Muscicapa striata. The sequence continues at coordinate 1,098,983 of JAREIS010000110.1, read as the reverse complement.
CTGGTTACAGGATGTGGAGAACAGAAAGGGAGCAAGGTGTGCTTACTCCATTCTCATCCAGGGAAGGTCAGGGAACTATACTGATTTTTTACCAAGTCCATGTGAGACCAGGGAAAAAATAAAGAATAAGAGCCTTTGGAAATGGGCATATGGGAAGATGCCATAGGCTATCTTACTAGAAAAAATAAACTATGGGGAGCTGGTTGTGGATTTTCCTGTCCCAGTCAAAACTGATGATGGGACTACCTAGTTTTAGTAGGAAAGCTTTCTTCACTCAAGATAAAAATATAGTGGAAAAAAGTAAAGGAAAATATCTGAGGGAAAGAAGAAAAAGGCCCTAAAACAGTAAAAAGGCCCATGAAACTCATCTATATTATATTTCCAATTCTACTTCAGGTAAGCCGTTGATTTGAACTTCATTTTTGATGACTACCATAAGCAGCCCTATTAAGTTGGGTACATTTGTCTCCCTTTCTCTCATGTCTCCGTTTCATATGATGGTGCAGAATATGGAATTTTATTCTGGGGAGATCTTGGGGAAAACATTAGTCCCCATTATGTGCATAGCTACATCAACTCACTTGCCACATCACTCTAACTGTGGCAGAAGCCTGGCTGAAAAGTGGACATACAGATTCCTTGTACCCTCAGAGCTGCTCTTTTTGAACATGTTAATGGAAAGCATCTAGTTTAAATTAAAATAATAAAATGACTGTGTACAGGTGATCAAAGGACATGACTCTGTTGGATGGAAACAAATTCTTATCCCTGAAGAGCAGAGAAGGGGAACCTATCTGAAATTAACTCACAGCACATTTTAGGTCCCGTATACTAATGGCAGCCCTTGTCCTGTTTATTGCTTGGAGAGCTCAGCAGCTGCTGAATGCCTGTCCAAGCAACAGGAAACTAAGGCATCCCTATTTTCATTTGAGTACTAAGGTATTTTAGAATGAAGGACAGCAGTTCTCATTAAGGTGATGTAAGACAGCATCTCTGATAAAACACTGGGTCTATATTTACAGAAGTTTTATCTTCAACATTTGTGAGCTCTCCTATTTTTGAGAATTTCCAGACTGGACACAATTCTTTACATGCCACTAATTTTAAAAAAATCCTTGCTAGATTTATCTATTAATCTTTTCAACACCGGAATAACAATTAGCACTAGAATATTATACATCTGTATATCAAAACATAAAACATTTTTCAGTGATTGCATTTCCCAATCCCCTTGCCAGAGCATCAAACAGGTCAGAAATAGTTATAAGATAATCAAGGAAAAGTTTATAGTACAGATGTAGTGATGAGTAGGGAGGTGTAGACTGAGACCTCATCTGTGCTATGCTCTTTCTTCCATCTACCTGTCCATTCTTGTAGTTAAAAATCTCATTACCTGGGAACCTTTCTCATTTTCTGCCCGTGCTTTTGACATAAATAGTAAAATGTGGAGTTGGTGACAGAGTCTTTGAAGCTGTTTTCCTCTTCCTCACTCTTCTTCCTATATATGACATGCAGGCATATAAAAAATGACCTTTTAAACCATTTGCTGGAGCACAGTGAAATGATGAGTATTAATGGAACTTTATAAGGTGCTTTTCTAAAATAGCAAATGTGTTCCAAACAGTAAAAGCAATGCTAATAACAGTGTCTGAACAGCAGCAGCAGTAGGGACTTGCACAGCATTCTGCCTGCCTAACACCCATCCTTATTGGCCTAAAAATAAATTAGATATGTGGAGGGGCTCCTAGGATGCTTTTTCAGATTAGCTGTCCACATCTCTTCTTTCCTGATACCATGTCTCTCTGGCACGACCATGTCTCACAAGCAGAGTTACCAGGCAATTAACCCTTGTCAGGCTCACAGTCGCAGTTGTCCCATTTTTTTTAGTGAAGACTCAGAAGAAAATATAACAAAAAGGGGGAAAAACCCTCCAAAATCTCTGATCACAAAACAAAACTGAGATACACAAATCAAGAAAGACTGCTTTATTCCTGAGAGAGAGCTCCTCATAAATCAGACAGGGAACAACAGAGGTGTAAAGCAAAGTGGTAAAAAACAATCCCTGTGTCCTTACGAGTTCACTGGTGTTCTTTGCTGTTAATGCCTTCTAAACCTGAAATAAATAAATAAAATTGGTGGGGTGGGCAACAGGTAGTAGTTCTCATTATTTTTGTTTAAATGATCCACATCACTGGCTTCATACAGAACATCAAGGTATTCCAGGAGGCACTGTGAAACAGTGCTTGAAACAGAGCAGTGATCTCTCACTCTCCCAGATACTTCTAAAAAGGACCCAGGTACTTCACATCAGGAATGAAATCTTCCCTTTGCAGCTTCAGATTAAGTGTTTGAGTATTTCACTGTGTGTGTTAATAGTTTAAAAAAAAAAAAAAAAAGTGCAGCGTGTTGGCAGGCCTGTGTAGTGGACAGAAGTATAGCCACCTTTTACCAAATGTAAAACTCCTTTCCAACATAGAAAGGGAATTTCTGAGGTGACTGAATAAAGTTCCAATGTGATCAGTCTGACAGCTTCCAGAAACTGCTTGTTTTGTCTGTAGAAGGATGGTTTGTATCCACGCTACATGCTAGATTTGAAATTAGCTCCTCTTGACATGTTCTGACAGAATGCAATTCAAACCAAGCAGCAAAGAAATACGTTTTGCAGTAAGTATTCCTGTACCCACAGCTGAATGATAATCATGTAACAAGGGAGCTCCAAAAATATTTTAATCTCAAACATTTTAATCTCTAATCCCTGGTAGCTGTGGATAACTGAAGAGAAGCAAAATTTAGCAGAAGAGTGGAAAAATCTGATACATTTTCAAATTCAATAAGACCGTTTCTTTTAGATTAGTATTAACTTTAGATTTATATGAAGTGCTTGGCAACTATTTCACTCAGGTTTCTCAGAATTACACATTTGTTGTACAGAATGCAGTTTGAATTGTTCAGTGTAAAATGAACTGTTGCAAAGGAGGGATACAGAGACATTATGTGGAAAACATCACTTTAGAGTACACATATTTTTCAAAGCAGTGTGGCTATGTGTTGTGATTTTATAATGTAGCCTCCTTAAGGTCCAAGGTTCTGAAGTCTTGTGAGTATGTAAGAATCTAATTTAAACAAAAATCTTTATGTAGTCATGCTTGAAACTTAGAGATTGGTATAAATGTTTCTCAAAGGCTTAGAAAGCAGATAAGAAAATTAATATATGAGTTACTTTTTTTATTAAAGTGGGATTAATTTTCAGTCTCAAATCATAGAAAAGTTTAGATTGACAATTCTGCTAAAGCGTAAATACTTCACAGCAGAATTAGACTTTTTACTGTAGAATCTCCCAGTAAAAATGCTTCAGTAGTATCCAGAGAGAACATTAGGGGGTGAGGCAGACAAGCTGATGCAACAGGATCTAACATATGAAACTGGTTTAAAATTTCAGTCTCAATCATGTGTCTATCCATTAATGCTGCCAGACTGTGAATTCAAATGTGTATGTTTTGTGCTAATGAGTGAGTTTAGTTTCTGTTTGTTTCATTTCAAGTTGCTATGTTTTTCTTTCCTTTTAAAGAGAAGATAAGCTATTGCCAGAACTGGTAAAAAGAAATATTAGAAAAAAAGTGTTTGGTAGAAGATTTTTGAGTATCTTGACACATGGAGTGCATGGAAGGGAAGACCATGTCTCTAACTGGAGCAGTGCAGAGAAAGCTTTTCAATTTGGATTCATTATGTTACAGAAGTATTTTAACTTTTGAGTTATTTCATAAGTTATTAGTGTTCCTTCAGCTTTTTTTAGTGGCTATGCCAGCACCTGCTTGTGGATTCAAAGTAAGGGGTCTGTGTGTGTGTGGAGATGAAGCACAGGAGTTTGTCAAAGGTTCCCCCAGCTGACATGCCACGCAGTGACATCTCAGTCATGCATCAGCCACACTGTGTTATGTGAATTCCAGCTAATACAACACAGCAGGAGCTGCACAGTGACATACACAACCCAATGTGACATATCCATGGGAAAATTGGCACGAAAAGCTTTCTCAAGTTGAGTTTTCGAGGTGCATATATTCATCTCCAGAATGTTCCAGAGAAAGCTGTGAAGCAGTGTACCATAAAAGGGAGTAACACAGTAACAGATTAGTAAAGTAGCTTTAATTCAGTATACAATTAAGAAAAAAACAAATGTATGTAGCAATTCTGGAGAGTGTTTTTGTTGTACGGGTTCTTGTAAATTTCTTTCTTTTGAAAGGTAGCTCTGTCACGGAGAGCAGTCATTCCAGGTCACTGATTATCTTTAGCCATGCTAAGAGCTGTATAGGCTTCAGGTTACAGCTGTAAGTTAATATATTTTGAATTTAGCTTGTTGGTTGCCTCGGCCAATCTTGAGCTCTGCTAATCTAAACTGTTGGCTTTTTTCTGCTTTGCTTCCAAATCAGGATGACCCATTTTTGTGCTTATTTCAAATACTCTTAGTCTTCTCTGAAATTGTCTTCTTTTCTTTTCTGGGTACTCTCCTCCTAGTTTCAAATGTCCACAGAAAATAAAAACTCTGAAATTAATTTATTTATCCCTGTTTGCTTATTATTTGTCATAAATTAATGGATAGCCTATACTTTCAACATTTTCTATAAAGGCACAGACTGAATTGGGAGTCAGGGAAATTACACACATAAATACACACAGACCTGTGCACATTTACACACACAGACTAATGTTGAGGTTAAAAACAATCCCACATTTGGACAACTCTCAGTTTCATCAGCATGACTTTTGAAATTTCAAATGGATGTGGTATGTCCTGCTCCTGCTTTTCCTGTGCTGTTGTTCCTCACCCCCAAATGATTGTGGTACAGTGCTGGGTGGAAGGATTCCCATGATGGTGTCTTTTGGGACTCACTTTGTAAATCGCTCAAGCAGAGCAAAATAATTCTGTATGAATACATGTTATTAGTGGTGAAGAGATAAAATTATCTTATGCTTACCAAGTGTCTTGTCTTGATGATAATTAACTGGTGGCATACACATTGACTCAGTGCTCTAGGATTTGTGCACAAAATGTCACAGAAACATAGCAGCTTTAGTATAGGAGAAAAGGGTGAAGGGATTTTTTTTTTCTTTTCTTCTGGATAAGATATAAAAACTGCCCAGAGCTGGCCCTGTTCATAAAAAGCAAACCAGTGTCTTAGAATTCTTTTTTTAAGATGTCAACTTCCCTCTCATACACTTCTGTGAAGACAAAGAATGTCTTAACATCTGTATTGAAGTCATCATTAAAATAAAAGGAGATCTGTAGACATCAGCTATAAATCATCAAGAAATAGCTTGTGGGTAACCTTTGACACAGTTGAACCTACTTGAAATGAGCTAGAGCTGGATTCACTGCCTTCAGTGAAGCCAGTAGGTGGACTAGAGGTCTCTTCTCTCTCTCTGTCTCTTTTTCCATCTCTTACAGCATCAGCTTCTGGGAGGTAAGAGTGTTCTGGCTGAGTGATGGAAATGCATTTGGATGTGTTCTGAAATAGACATTTGTTTTATGTCTGAAAAGAATAGGTTGGTCTTAATAGTGTGGTACTGGGGGGTTTTAAGGGTGTTTTGTGAAACTGTTGTCAGCATTACAAAAACTATTTTAACCAATTGTTTAGGCTTGAGGAACAGTATGGAATAGCTACTGTGTATGGATGCATGCATGTTCTTCAGAATTAACAGGGAAGTGGTTGATAAGTATCTGCCTGATTTTACATAATGGAATTTTAGCATTCCTGTGATCTGACTTCAAATTCCTGCTGAGTTTCTACAGTGTAACAAAAATACTAGTTTGCAGTTGTTAATTTTAATTTCTAAGATGCAGGGTTCTAAAAGGAGCTGAAAGTATTCATCTCACAGGGACAAACTATGAGTCTTACTAATGAATCCAGCAATTAGTGGTTCATTGTGCCTGCCAGCAATTTGGCCCCAACGCTGGTCCTGATGGTGATTTTATTTCTGCTGGTGTGAATCATGAACAGGATCTGAAGTCTGTGCGCCAAGGGGGGTTGAACACTTCTTCAGCACTCTTCTGCTTGTATTCTGCAATCAGCAGCAAATAATAATAAACATAGGTAGGGTAAATATGTATATATATAGAGATAGAGATAGAGATAGAGATAGAGATAGAGATAGAGATAGAGATAGAGATAGAGATAAATATATAAAATCAGTAATAGTTACTAAACTTAAAGGATGGGAAATGGTGGTGTTCCCATGCAGTTTCATAAATATGTCTGATGTATGCCCAGTTTGCATAGAGTAAACCCTTTTCATAGGTCAAAGGTTGTATTTTCTCCAATTTTGTTAGAGAATTGAGACAAAGGGATGACCCTTAGATTTCTGTAGCCAAACGCTCTTGTGCAAAACACTAGAATTTGTATTTTGGGATAAATTCACAAAGATGTTAGTGACCTTGTACAGAAGGTCAGATAAGGTGTGACTCACTCAAATTCACAGAGAAAGTTTGTTGTAAAGTCGGGAACTGAACCTGAATCTCCCGCTTTATCATGACCTAAGAAATCAGCAATGAAAAGGCATGACTGCAACAATTCCCAACCATTCCCAAGAGATGTTCTCTCAAGTTGACCCCACATATGGGATCTTGGATGGGTTATAAATATTAAACAAATTCTTCTATGAGTGCAGTATTTACTGAAGGAGTATGTGTTGGCTTTGAACATTCCCAATAGCACCTTAAGCTCCCTCCAGTTTCTGCAGCTGCTGATTAGATTTCATCTTGCTGCTAAAAGGAGGTGAGACATAAAGATATCCAGCAAGACCAAGATGTAAAATCACTTTGCTTTTAGTGATCTGAGGTGTTGTTAATAGCATACAAGCATTAAAGACAGATGAGCTTTGTGTTGATAGTTTTGCTTTGAAAAGCTATTAGTTGGAAAAACAAATTGTCAAGGAGGTCATATCTACAATTACAAAACATATTTTGACATTTTTGTTACATTTGTGTGTATCTATAAATAAATACAGTGTATATTATCTTTGCACTGCATATTCGTAGAGCTGCACTTGCTGTCTCTCTTAGTAAAAAATCTACGTAGGTTACATAGAGATATCCAAAGTCAGACAAAGCACAGGTGTTTTTTGAAAAGGAATTTCTTAGCCCCCTGCCACTTGTCCAAGCTGTTTGAAATCTCTTTTCTTTCAAGGTCTTTGGACTTGTTTCTTCTAAAGTTTTCAACAGCTAGGGGGTTTCTTTCGGGGGAGGGTGCAAGGTTGGTTTTTCTTTGGTCCTCTTTTCCCCTGAATCTTAGCAACTATGAGCATCTTTGCCTCTCCTGTCTGACCACAGCAGGATGAGGGGTCTGTTGCTAATTTGTTTTGATATGGTTCGCTTTGGTCTGTATTCTTTTTGAAATTAATTCCTTTTCTAGGTGTGGGGTTAGAGGTGGTAGTGTGTTCCCAGCGAAGGTGTCATCCACCACAGAGAGGAGGTGGGAGGCTTTGATCAGTGTGGCTTCTGTTTTCTTGTTGTTCATTTAAAATGTACCAGTTTGTAATGCTGTTTGGCTTTGCAGGTCCTCGTTTTATTTCCTTCCAAGTCTTTCCCCGTCCTTTCAGGTTTGCTGTTTTTATTGCTGTTCATTCTGCGTAACATTTACTGGGGATTATTTGTTGGAAGGGGGTGATTTGAGGTTCAGTTTAGGCAGCAGCAAAATCCAGTCCAATGTCTATTTCCATTTCTTAAACAGCCTTGTTTAAAAGGTGGAAGATGGCATTAATAAGAACATAGTTCCACATTCAGCCTTCTGAGTTTTATTGGGACAAAACTATGCAGAAAGGATTTACAAAAAAACCCAAATTATCTGGGGCACAGACCACTGCAGTGTCTACCCAACACAACTTCAGGAATACATAACCACAGATCAAACTGCCTAATCTCTGTCTATGTTTGTTTTTTTGCAACTTCTTTTGAAGCAGCTGGACATTTTAGGAGGTTCAGTACAGTATCAAAGAAACTCACTCTGAGGAAGACTGGCTCTGCTCTTCCTTATTACTCAGCTGTTTACTCACTGTGGGAGATCAGGCAGACCATTTAGCCACTTTGTACCTTATTCTTCCCAGTTATAAAATCAGACAAAAGCTGCCAGAGTAATTATGAGCACTAATTAATTTATAGCTCCTATGCTACACTAGAAAAGTGATCTTTTTGCCCTCTTGTACTCTACTGGTCACCATGTTTTTCAGTGGGGGCAGTTTGGGAGAAGCAGTCTTCATAGGAAGAATCCTTTCCCTTCCTTTGCCCCACAATTTTTTTATCCTCTCTGATGGTTTTTACCACATGTGATGTGATATTATGTGATTCTCATGGTTAAAATTGTGAAAATTTGGTTGTCATCTTCCCCAGCAGATTTGCAGTGTCTACATCAGTCCCTGCTGACCTATACCTAAATCACTCCTCCTGCTTAGCCTTCCACTTGAGCCTCTGACCTAAGCACTTCATTAATATCAGTATACCAAATAAACAGGTGAAGGAGTGATATGAGAAATTAGCTGAACAATGGTTAGATGCAAAAAGCTAACAGGACCCAAGTTTGGCATAAAGTACAGACAAAGAGAGTCTCAAGTGAATAGTCTTTCTGCACTGACTCATGTTTTATCTTTACTCAACATGGACTCTTTTCATTTCAGGACCAACCTGGCAAGATTTGCTCAGAAGCAGCTTCACTGAGGCTTTTTGTATATAATGCTGCTGAGTTAAATTTTCACTCACTTAGAGATGCAGAGTGGGAAGGAAGTTTTTCATTATGAGATGCAAGTAAATGCTAAAAGAATCCCACAGTTTATTTTCATGCTGTACTGAAAATCTTCTTACTGGGTCCTTTCAGCAATATGGTGAGCAACTCTCACTTCTGGTGGCTCCAGTCAAACAGAAGAGCAAATACCCAATTAGAAGAAGAATGGTGATAGCACTAAGTAATTTACTTCTGTGTGGATGAAAATAAATGCTTAAAGTTTGGATCTGGATTGGGATAACCATCCATAAGTCATCAGGTTTCCCTAGAAACCTAACTGGGTGACTGGAAACTCGTGATCAAGGAAAATTAGCCTAGAAATCTCAGACTGGCTTCTTTCCTCAAACACATTGTGCTATTTGTCTGTGGAGATAACTAGAGTTCACAAGAATGGTTAGGCATTTTGACAGTCCAAAGCCAGCCAAAAGCTGCAAGTGTGGTTTGGAGTATGTGTCTCTGAAAATTTGTAGAACTAAACAAATGAATTTCCGGTAAACATGTACCAGTCTGTTTTTGCTGCATGTCCTGTCCATGTTTTTTGTTGGCTGAGCAGCCTGCCCTGTGCTCCACGAGACCTCAAAGGGCAAGGTCCAAGTGCAGTCTTTTCTGAAGACCTTTAAAGAGTTGCTTCTGTGTGCAGAGGTCTGACCAGATGCTTCACAAAAGGAAGGCCTTTATCCTAGGTCATCATTGGATATAGACTTTGAAGAGCAGTTCCGTAGCTCTCTCCCTAGATACTGCTTTTAGGCTGCCCTGCAACTGAAACATCCCACTTTTCCATGTCTGAGACAGCAGCAAGACTCAAATGATCCTAGAATTTTGTATTTTCTTCTCTATTATTTCAGCATTCGTATTCTGTGGCTTGTAGAAGAGGTACTGTAGAATCAGTGCTGTGCGTTGCATACAACGCTTGTTGGGTAGAGGGGAAGGAATCTTTGAGGGCCTGCCATGTTCATAAACAGGGCACTTTGCATGCTTCTCTTTTGTTCTTCCTGTATCTGTTTGGGAATTCTGCATACAACTTTAGGAAACAGCACTGCTCAATACAAAGTGAAAACCACCCAGCAGCTCTCTGTTTTTTTACTGTGATAACATGCAAACCAGACAAAATCAAAGCTTGTAGTTTTCAGGGCAGCATATTAGTCTTTATGACAGTTGACTTCTTTCCTGGCAACTATGCTTCCTGTAAAGAAAAAGGAAAGGGGAGAATAAGAGGGATATCTCTTGAGAGGAAGAAGTCCTCAGAAAATATCCTCACTGAGATTCCCTAGTGTTGCAAAAGAAGACTGAGGAAGAATTCCTCACTTGTTATGTTCCTCCACCACTTTTCACCATGAACAAGAATGGAGATCCTGCAATAATCCTCCCAGTGTATAAATCAGCCTTTGGGAGTAATTTATTCGTGGAGGAGTTCCCTATTAGCAGACCAGAGAACAAAAAGAGTATTAGTTGCAAGTAAAAGGCAACTCAGTTTCCCCCTTTGTTTTGAGTCCCATGAATATGAGTATATGAGCAGTATCAGTGAAGTACTAACTTTGGTTGGATAACATGCCCCGAGTCCCAAAAGTACCTGCCTTCTGAGAGAAACTCATTCAGGAAAAGATACTCAGCAAAGCAGCACCATTAAACAAACAAACAAAAAGCCTGCTCTCAGTATAGAAAAAAATCTGGGCAGAAATCTTTCTGCACCATCAGAGAAGTAAAGGTCTGTGCACTTTGCAGAATCAGAAGAACACTACTGTTCCTCATACTGCCCTCATCCTTGTCTTTAGTAGTGCCTTTTTCTTTCTAACCAGAGTCTAGTCATGCTTTCTTTTAGTGCTGAAACTTGTGGGAAGAATATTATAAAGTAACTTCTCTGAAGCTGAAGAATAATTCTGTTGTGTTTATTACTGTATCATAACCAAGATACCTGTTTTTATGTCACGTATCTGTCTTTCTATGTAGTTAGAGAAATTTCCACCTTTACAGGAAGGGACACATTATTCTTAATCAAAACTTGAGAATGTGGCAGGAGGAGGTACAGCTGCAGATGAGCATTATTTAATTCACCCATCCTGTCATGTGAACATCCCTGCTTAATTTAATACAATTATTTCATCAGTGAGGATAATATCAGCAGCAAGATTCATTTATACGGCATGTTTCACAACTGCCTTTACCTCTTGGTTTCTTATCACTGCTGATAGTTTTACCATGAGTGGCTTTAGAAGAAGGGGAGGGGATGTTAAGGAAGCTGCCAGTGTTTTTGTACCAATGTGTGGACAAACATAGTCTTGAGGGACACTGATTCCAGAAAAGAGTCTGGATAAGCCACTAAGTGGCTGCATTGTTCAGTAGGCAACAATAGTGTCATTGTCTTCTGCCCCAGACATGCCAGTGAGTGGCTCCATATTTTGCGTTTCTGTTGAAATTAGGATCTCCAGGAAACAGAACCAGGGTGGGGAAATGAGACTTTGTTTCTGTTGAGGTGGCAGAGGCAATGTCGTAGAAACCCCTCTCCCTGACTTCTTATTTCTAACTCATTTGCCTGTAATTTGTACTGTCAAGGTCATTTAAATCGGCAGCAAGATGTGGTGAATGTGTTCCCAGAGGTCATGAAAAGCCTCTTTAGTAGAGCAGGCTGGGCAGTGCTTAAGCCAGGTCATTTAAGCACATTTGTATTGCCAGTCAGATGATACTCAGAGTAGTTCATGATTTTGTAATAAACCCTGCAACCTGGACTTTCAGCGTGTGCCACAGTGGGATCCAGAACTTGGATTTAAATGGCAGCACAATAATTCAGTAACTGTATTTTACTAGTGCACTAGCCTTAAAATATGTGGAAAGGAGTGAGATTATCAAATCCTAATGAATTGTCTGGATTCTTCACCACTATCCCCATCCCCACTCCCCTGTTTTTCATTCTCTGAGACTGGTTCATTCATGTGGGCTGTCAGTCTTTTATTCAGTTTATGGTGTTGAAATAGTGCCATTTTTAATAAATGGTTTAGAGAATTTCTTAAAATCAGATTTTATCCCCTTCTTTTTCCATATATATTCTCTGTAAAGATGAATTAACCTTTTATCCTAGGAGGAAGTAAATAGAGACAGCATGATGGAAAGATTAGAAAAGACATCATTTCAGCCAACTATTTCAAGATTCGTGACTTGCGGGTCAGAATTCCTGGGTTTGTCTGAAGCTCTGCCACTGTCACTGTATGGTTGTGCCCAAATCCCTTCCTTTTCCCTCCCTTTCAGTTTTTCCTCCCATATTAATAAGCACTTTTACCCGTAGAATTTTTACATTTTCAAAGGACCTTACAACCTTATAAAAGCAGTGTGATCCACACTGAGTTTGCCAGCAGCATTTCTGTTTGTGTTGCATGTTAGGCACTTAAACATGGAGATTTTACTGTGTCTAGAATTTAAAATACATCAGCTCAGAGTTATAACAATCCAGGTTGAGTGAAGCTACAAAATACAGCTTTTGAATATTTTATTTACCCCCCAAATTCTGGTGTAAGAGAAGGGTTCTTTCTTTCCACAAATACCTGGATACAACCTGGGGAAAAAATTAGAGGAAATTAAGGATTTAAAGTTCCCTGAATTCAAGTTTTGGTTAATGAGTCTTCCAATCCTGGGAAGCAAATCAGTTCTCCCTAAAACAGCAACTGTTCTGACACAGCTGTGATACAGGCAATGGGAATCTCTTTGCCAATGCTTTGCTTTCTGTGGGTACATTTTGTTAGCCCTCCTACACGTGTTTTTGCTTATGCTTTATTCTCTACATTTTGTGTGTGTGTGTGTGTGTGCGCGCACGTGTGTATTTTGTTTTGTAAGACAAATTAGCTACTTTTAAAGAGGCATTTTATAACCTTTAATCAAGATCATATTTTATTTTCATCACATCTGTGTTTATATTATTGCAAGCATTTTGTGTCTTCTAGTCTCAGCATTAATTGTTTTGGCTGATATATAAATAAATGTTTGACTTTAACACTTTAAAAAATCCTGGCTTTAGAAAAAAACCCCGCCTTATCCATGTCATCTTAGAATAGCTGCATTTCAAAACAAGGCAGGGACCAATCAATGCTTTCTGTAATAAAAACTGAATGCAGGGTGTAATTCTAGATTCTGTGATCCACTGCATAAATCAAATCTGCTGGCTGTTAAAAGATACCATCTACCTGAAGATGCTACATCTGTTTTTTATCTTTTATGTCTCTTACTTGCCTGAGCTGTCTTACACCTAGCCCTGGCATAATTGGGAAAGTTCCGCTAATCTGTGATGTGGCAGAATGTTAGCTGGGAGATTTTATAGTTAAAAAATAAAGGTAGACTAACACCTAATTCTTATTGGGGTTACACGGGCTCAGATCAATAATGAAGATAGTACAGTTCTTGATTTAAGCTGGAAAAGCAAAGGATTCTGAATTTATGGCTGCAGAAAGGGGAAAGAGTAACATATTTCACTGACTAGGAGTGAAGATCCTATCAGTCATCTTCACACTTAACTCAATTGTATGTTATTACTTGTCCCCCAGATATTTTCAGAGTCCTTTGGAATAAATCAGTGCACTTCCACTATTGTAAATGAAATGACTGAAGTTATTACCAAATTGTGATGCAACGTAGAATTTTTAATGCTTTCGACTTCCAGCGAGGATTTGAGAATGCTCTTTGAAATAACAAAAGTAAAAATGTTACAAAGACCAAAGAGTGAAGTAGTATCATTTTGTAAATATATATAATCGCTGAAAATTGTTTACTTATCCTCCTTTATGAGAGCTAAGATTCTGTGACCTCCGAATAATTTACCATTAGCCTGAACACACAATGAAAGTGAATGAAGGGGCAATTTGGAATGACATTTATCAGCTCTGGAACTGTCAACTTCTATTATTTCCACAAGGCCATATATTTCTTGGCTTCAGAGAAGGCTGTGCTGGCTTGAATGAAGAAGAGCATTCTTACTACCAAGAATAATTACAACACAAACAACCTCATTGCTTGATGCCTACAGTGGGGAAAAACACCCCACCTCCTCTGTTTCTAACTCACATTAAACAAGATCAGAACCGCCGTTGTAGAGTGGACTTGGACAGGAATTTGCCTTCACACCACATTAAAAAAAAAAAGGGAACAGAAGAGCTGAGAAAAGGGGGAAGGAGCAAGAGCAGGGAAGGAAATAAGCTTTATAGGGACAGGATAGCTAAGGGACTGAGGCAAAAGGATGGGACTGAAAAACCTTCCATTATGAGAATAGGTTGGAGTCCAAGCTGCCTTTGCAGACTGAGAGAGCCATTCCCATCAAGGACTAGCTGCTGCTCCTTCTGGACTGGTGCTGCTCTCAGTCAGATTTCTTTTGGGCAGAGAGCACATTTCAGCTTTTAATACTATACCTGACACTAATCAGCCCCTTTTGTTGAGGCTTACAGCAGAGGTCAAGAATCGAACGTATGTGGAAATCAAACCCTCTTGGGCTGAACTGAAACAAGTCTGTGTGCAGGTTTGCTTTGCTTCTCAGGCTGTCTTCCAAATACATAGCTTTGCTATTCAGGGTTCCTTGTCTGGCACAAGGTCACTATATTTGGTTGGTTTTTTGGCTCATTTGTACTTAAAACTTTTATGCAACAACTCAGTAGTGATTTCACAACATTATAGTTGGACTGTTGTAAGACTTCCTTATTTTTTAATTGAAATCAGGGGAGCAGGAAACCAAATCCCCTTCCATTTTGCTGGCATTTTATTTTATTCTAATTTTATTTTATCTTTATTTTTATCTATTATATTCTAATACAATGGATTTGTATTTCTATGAAGTAACAAATCCCTTCTAAAAATGTCAAATATCAGTTTTACTGGTGACATTTTTAACGCTGAAGCCTAAATCTCCTAGAAGATCAACAGAACTCTGCCATTTAGGTACCTAATTCACTTCAGAGAGTATAGTATGTAGGCTCCTAAGGCAATTTTATGCACTAATTTTTTTCCCATTTATTTTATGCACAAGTTGCCTCTAGGATGGCTTCAACGTCACTTTAAGGATGACAGCTTTGTCCACAATGCCTCTGATAATGTTTATCTGCTAGGACTGTCACAAAACTGTGTAGAAATACAACCAAATGTAGAAATATAATCAAATAGAGCAAAGATGCTTTGCTCAGAGGCAGCGAAAAACTTACATGACAGTGCTTTGCAGAGTTGTGTTGTGTCTTCAGACATCTACATCATACTACCACAAGCAAGAGGCAACTATAAAATTTCTTCTTTACTGCAGCATAACTTCCTGTGTGGGAAAGAATCACTGTTACATGATAGTTACAGAGACTTCAGTGGTAACAGTAAAACATTCAAACACAAAAAAAAAAGCCAAAAACCAAAAGCCAAACCAAAACAAAACAAAACAAACACAAAAACAAACAAACAAAAAAACCCACAAAAATCCCACAAAAAACAAACAAACAAACAAACAAACAACAAAAAAACCAACCAAACAAAAAAACATCCCACAGAAACCAAAAGCTGAGTCTAATCTCACTCAGCTTTGCGTTTTTGTAAGTCAGGAATAATTCTATGGAACTAAACGTACTTACAATTTAAAGAGACCAGAATCAGTTTCTTCTGTGCCTAGAGCTGAAACCCAGTTGTCTGATGGAGCACTTCTTGTAGCTAAAGGATGACTTTCCTAAGTCACAGTGTCAGACAAGAGCTAAGCTATTATGTGATGATTTGATCTAATATCACATCCATCAGTTCTGCTTATTTAAAAGTCAGTTAAAATCACTTCTATAATGCTTGCTTTGTTGAAAATCCTTTCCTCCCTTCTCTGTTGTTTTTTTCTTTCTTTCTAACTGTATTTTACTTTGGTGGAACAAAAATACATTACTTGGCATTTTAATGTTTTTATAGCACTGTCTGTCATGCTGTGTAATCAAGCCAGGTTTAGGAATAATTCTAGTTACCGTGCAACGATGTCACTCAGTTTTTCTTTTTTCACATAATATAATTGCTGAAATCTAGAAGTTCAACCTTGCAGCAGATAAAAACATCTAGTGGTATGTGCAGAATTATCCAGGTTATTGTCTCAGATTTTGTTAAGGTGAAGAGAGTATTAATTTCCTATGGTGTTTTTGTGCTTGGAATTCTAAATCTGGGAAGTTCGGGGGAAAGTACAAGTTAAAACAAACAGAACCCAAAGAAAAGGCACACGCAAATGCACACACACACGTACACAAACAAAACAAAACAAAACAAAAACCCCACACTAAAGCAAAAGACCGTAAAAAAGCCAAACTGAACCCCCATTCACTTGCTTACCGAGTTTGGCTAGTGGTGGTGGAGTTTTAAGTGGTCTTATGTTTTTACTTCATTAATGAATATAAGATTCAAAATACAATATAACTGTAAAATTGCTCTTTATTTTCATGATAGAAGCAAAAGTCTTGTTGATGGGAATGATTTCTTCAGAGACAACTCTCACACAAAGTGCAAATGGATGATGTTCTCTGATCACGTCACACTAATTTTCCAGTTTATCAGTCATTTCAGTTCCAAACTGGAGTGACAAGATAGTATCACATTTGATCTTCATATATATGATGCAGCCTCTCAGGTTTAGAAGTTCATATGAGCTGAAACCACTGCCTTCGCTTGAGCAATGTTGTGCCAACAGCAGTTTGGTGATAACATTCTTTTCTCCTCTGCTTATCACAGGATGAAGTGGCCCAGCCTCTGAACCTTTCAGCCAAACCCAAGACATCTGATGGCAAATCTCCTGCATCACCCACGTCTCCTCACATGCCAGCTCTGAGAATAAACAGTGGGGCCAGTTCACTAAAGTCCTCTGTGCCAGCAACATTAGCAAGTCCTTCGGCCAGAGCCAACACAATAGGTGAGCTCAGTCGTGTGTATCCCAGTCATAACAATGGATAGGTCCTAATGGAAAGGGGGCTTTCATCAGCCACTGCCAGGCAGTGAGCCAAGAGCTGTCACATGTTGACCATAATTCTCCACTTGCTTGGTGTCAGTGAAGAAACTTTTGGAGGCTTTTCTTTCAGGAGGGGTATCTTAACTTTTACGGACTCAGAAAACAAAGGCCTGTGTTATTTCAAATGATGCTTTAACTTCTAGTAAATGCTGGTTTTTAATGCACACATTAAAGACAGTGACCTGTCTAATGATGGGCATTGAAGACCCATGATATTATACTATGTCATCTAAAAGTGATGAGCTTTCAAAAACATCTCTTAAAGTTAAAAGTCTACATCTTTCCGAAATTACAAGTTTAATCCTTAGCCTCTCCGAATGCTGAATGAAATATTATTTTACTTCAGTGTAATAAGCAAATCAATCACCAGTTTCATGCAAGAAAACCCCATATTTGCTGTTCAATGTTGCAAAAAGTCTAGACTGGCTTTTGTTCCAGAAACATTGTTCCAGAAAATAGTGATAATTCTTCCCCCTGCCAAAATTATGTCTTTGCCTAAAGACCATCTAAATAGTAACAGTCTTACTGGTAATTTTGTAAATCTTATATGTTAGGGGGACTGTTCTTTGTGTATATAAGGGAAATGTGTACACTCTTCATCCTTGATCCTTCTAACTGAAATGTTGTATTCCATGAAGTGATTGAGTATAACCTGAATCAATATTTCATTATGTAAATCAAGCTCTGTTTTTGGGAATTGAGTGAGGCAAACGTACTTCTTCTACTATCTTTTGTGTTTCACCTAAAGCATCTCCTGCCTGGCCACTTTCAGGGATAGCACAAAAAACCTCCAAAAGAAGCCATAGGTCAAAGCTATCAGAAGCTATGTCTTAGCAGTGCTAAGCAGTAAAATTTATTTTGTGTGAAACATTACAATTATATAAATATTTTTTAAATATCACATTACTAATTGTTAATGTCTATATTGTTATTAACCCTACACTCTTTTACTGTGATACTCAGTAATATGTTTTATCTTTAATTTGCTTGACCCTGCTGCTCTCCATGCACAAGGCATCAAATTTCTTTTTTTTTCCATTAGACTTTTTTGTCCTTTAGTGGAAGGATATCATATTTCAGTGGGAAGTTAAGCATCTGAGTTGCATTTCAGTGGCAAGACATCTCTTGTTCTCCCCTCTCCAATCTTCTTTCCGTCCACACCCGGTATTTTCCATAAGTTTTAGACCTCTGCAATTTACTTCTTTTAATAAGGTGCAGATTTTGAAATGCTGTACCTTTAATGAGTGGTAATGTAATTGGATAAAAGCTGTGAGGATGAACGGAGCTTTAAAGGTCACTCTTGTAAGAAGAATTAATGTGTTATATCATTAATAAACCATGGAGAACTGTGGAGCAAAAGATAACATACTTAAGTTATTGTTAATGACATAGAGTTCACTGCTGTATATCTCTCTGCTACAAATATAGAAAGTGACTTTTTGAGGTTGCTGAGTAGTATCACTGTGTATGCTGTATATATAAGATAAACTGTCTTTAACTGGTGCAGGAGCTGGATGGACACAGTGTACTTCTAGCAAAGGTTTGTCCTTTAATGGATGACTGCAAGAAGGAAAAGCTCCTGAACACCCTACAAATTCTCCTGCTAACTGCTAGGTCAGATCCAACACAAGTTACATCAAGTAGGACTTACTGCCATGATGAAACTGTTTGGTGATCTTGAAGTGAGCATGAAATTTCATGTCACCCTCCAGCAGAAGCTACACCATGAAAAATTTTAATAGCATTTTTAGCAAAGCTACAAAGATCCCTAACATGGTTGGGAAACTGGATCACTTTCTCATCTTGAGTGATAAATCCCTCTACAAAAAGCCACTGGGAAACAGTCATTTGTCATGCAGTTGCCTCCACCACTGGAATGATTGGAGCTGTCAGCACAAGGCACAAGTTGTCTGTCCTAGGTGTGCACAGCCCACCTTGCTGGGATGCAGCTGAGCTGTCACTTTTCACCACCATTAACTTCAAATTATAGCTATTCTCTGAAAGCAGTCCTTCAGGCTCCCATAACATGAAGAAAGGCCTGTGTATTCTTCAGTTTTCTTTGGGGGACATGAACTCAGAGCCTCAGAGATTATCAGCATAGCTGCACTCAGGTCCTTTGCAGAGCTACTCCTATAGCATATAAATTGTGCTACAGACTGAGCAATCACAAATGTCATGGCTTCATGTATGACTTTAAATCCAAGCATTTCTTTTTGGGAACAGGCATATGTCCATGTACTAAAAACAGAAGCAACTTTTCTCTGCTCTTTGCCATTATCTGCAACATCTCTGTACTAGTTTGGCAATCCTTGGAACTAAGTTCATTTTATGTAATGCAGTTCCCCTCTCTGTCAATAATTCACCACCTACCCTAAACAACAATAATTTACATTCAACTTGCTTCTATATTAATCATTTCCCTGCACACCAGCATCTTGGCAGTTACTGAAAAACATAAGGAGTGCTTGCTTTTATTCACTGTCATGTGCCAAACTGTCTCAAAGATAGCAGTATTCAGGAAAAGCCAAATAGTCTGGAGAAAGGCATGAATTCCAGTTCCTAGGCAAATTTGGCTCTGTTACAGATTGAAAGTATTATACCTAGACAACAGCAAAAGCAGCACTAATACTGCTGTTTGTTTGTTTATTTGCTTCCTTTTTAATTTATTCTGACTACATGCAAGGTTGATCAGATACAAAGGTTAACAGAGACAAACTAGGGAAGAAACCAAGCAAGTTGGTAAAATGGAAAAAAAAAGGAAGAAAAGAAAAATTGACTGGTGCACTGTGCTGGTGCAGGCTATATTTTTGCTTATGCTGGGAAAACTGGAATTACTGGAATTCTGTTGGCTGGGAATTACTGAACTGAGTCATTTGATAAAAGCAATGTGGATCAAGTTATTTCGTATAAAACTCTAAGGGTTCCTGGGGTTTTAGTCAAAAGCTATGTGCTAGTGAAATTAGCAACCGTCAAATTGCACAGGAACTTATCGTTCTAGCTTTTGTTCTCCAAGGAAAACGGGAGTACCAGTCCCACTCTGTCCGCAGTCTGGAAAAAGACAACAATAAAACCTCAAACCAAACTAAAATCCTGACAGCAGCACAGCACTGAACTAATCTGACATCATCTTCTTCCCAAGAAATGTTTTAAGCAGCGAGACAATGTCCTACGTTTTTGGCAATCAGCAAATCAGATAGAAGAATGTAGCAATACAACAGGGATGTGTAATCTGACATGATTAGACAAGGCTCTTTAGGAACAGAACATTCATAATTGAGACAAAGAAAGAGTATTAATAACACTTTCCTAACACGGCAGTTAGCCATTTTATATTTCCTTTCTTTAATCTTAGTGTTTTTCAACAAATCATGGGATTTAATAGCGTGTTTTGGCAGATTAGAGGATTTATGGCCCAGATGTTTTTTGTTCTAAAAATGGATTAGGGTGTAAAGTTTGCTGGAATCCATGGAACATGTTGAGGCAAGCCGGTCATTTTGTGTGTGATTAGTGCCTGCCTTCTGTCTCACAGTCCCTCCATCTGTCACAATTCACCAATGGATCTGGTTAGATTTAGCCTCATGTCACAAACAGAAGTCCCTTTTCTGGGCAATTTCATATTACAGATTCATTTTATGCTGTTTTTATGCCCTAGTTAAAAGACAGAAAGAAGTGTGTGTGTGTTGTGTGTGTGTGTGTGTATGTGTGTGTGTGTGTGTGTGTGTGCACATGCATGTGTGGGGATGTGGAGGGGGAGAGGGAGATTGATAGCCTCAACTTTAATATCTGAAAAATAGGCTGGGGCTTGGAGTTTCCCATCAGTATTCTATCTTACAAATCACATGCAGATCATAATAAGTATAATCTACCAGAAAAAAAGTTAAAAGGAAAAAAGTGGCATAGTGTCACATTTAAAATTAAATAGTATTAGCTGTGCTGGTGATGCTTGTAACGTTTTAAAAGAAAATAATTCAGTGACTACTAAGGCTAAGCCCTAGGCTGTGAATTTGCAGCAAAACAGTGGACATTTGACCTTCTATTAGCAGCATGAATAGGAGTGGGAATGTAGGTCCGTGTAGCTGTGGTTTCTTGTACATTTATGAATGACAAGTGGTGGTGGGGAGTATTCACTGGATGCGGTTTTTCTTCTCAGCTATTATGCTTTTCATATGTACGGCAAACCACCGCCACCTGTGGTTTATTTTAATGTATTCACAAATTTTAAGGGGAAGAATGAAAAGCTCTATTTTTAAGAGTTTGGGATTGCTGGCGTGATCAAAGCATCCCCTAACTCTTACCTGATTACATCCTGCTGCATACAAACCACAGGGCTAACCTCTGCACTGTCAGGGAAATATTGAAACTAATGGGATCAAATAGCAGAAGTGAGGGTTTTTGGCACCAAGTTTTCTCATGCTTTATGTCCAGGTGGCTCTATCATAACAACACCAGAATTACAGAGCACAGACAGGTTTGTGGGCATTGCCTTTACACTCTTTCTCATTAATAATGATAAACTACATTCCATTGATGAAAGCTAAAGTGTTTTCGTGCAACTTTCTTTTGTTAAGACATCGTTTCTTCTATCACACCGTCAGGTTATTTAAATGACCATGATGCTGTTACCAAGGCAATCCAGGAGGCCCGACAGATGAAGGAGCAGCTACGGAGGGAGCAGCAGGTGCTGGATGGGAAGGTGGCCGTGGTGAACAGCCTGGGTCTCAATAACTGCAGGACAGAAAAAGTGAGTTTCCCAGACACCTTCTGCAAAGGGTCAGAATGTTCATTTGCCTCTCCCCTCAGATACACAGGTTCTTCCTCCCTTATCCTCCTTTTTCTTATTCTATTTTTCCTTCCCCATTTTTGAACAGAATAGTTTAAAAAAAGTGAAAAGCAAAATGGAAACCACAATCAAAAGATGACATGAAAGAGAGACCTGGAGACCCCTGGGGGAGAGTAGGGAGGAGGTAGAGATACTTAAGCCCTCACAAGAACTTTGGAGACCGCTAATTCTCTGTTCCAGCCTGTCAACATGTATTAAGAGAAGGTGATCTTGGAAATCTCTGGGTCTAAGCGGAAATCTTGCTTTATGGAAATGCTTACATGTGTTTGTGAGATGAGCTGGATTTGAAAATATTCAAGCTTCTTTAGGAACATATGTGGATACTCAGGCTCAGCTCCTGGGTATTTAGCCTTGTGAGGTCGTCATATACAATATTTTGTGACCATTGCAATGCAGCACTGTCATGTCATGTTAGATGACTTAACAAAATTGAAAAGTGGAGAATTGACAACACAAACTGCACCAAATATTTGCAGTGGAACTTAGAGGCAGCACCTTCTGCTTTTGGACTGGCTTGTGAAGCTGTGCTATAACACAATAACAACAAAGTGGATATTCTCTAAATTTGTAAAATTTCTATGTGCTTTAACTGTCGTGTGTATCAGTGAGGTTGTGACTTGCTTATTTTCTCCATAAGTGCCTGATGTCTTTCTGTGCACTATCTTGGCTTACGGAGAATAAAGAGACCTGCCAGTGCTTGCTGCCACTTTTATAGTGAGCTGTCCTTATAATGCTACCACCTAAGATACACATCACAACTCTGGTGTGCATCGCAGCATTGTGTGCTTAGCAAGACTTTCTCCTGTGCTCCTCTCCTTCCCTGCAATATTTTCTGAGGTGATACAGCCATCATTGTGCAGTACACGGATCCCCGTTGTCAGGTTTGGTGTCAACTACATTTAATTGAAATCACTTCTACTGTAAGGTCTTGTGAAATTCACTTAGGCAGATAAATAGATTGAATAAAAATGATCAGCTATTTAGCAGAAACTTGAAGGAAGCTTGTGAGTCAAACAATATTGTCCAGAATGAGCAGATTGCTAATTTGGATAGCTTTCCATTTTCCCTGGTTTTAGATGGAGTTTGATCAATAAGTTGTGAGAAGCCAACAGTCTGCATAATGAATGTTAAATGTACACGTGAGTCTCTCACCGCTGTACTTTTTTTATCAGCCTATCCTGAGTGTCAGTGATGTAAAACTGACTCCAATTTCATGCACTTTCTGGAGAGGAAGGGGAAGGAAAAAATAGGCCAGTGTAATAGGTATCTGGCAGTACATGCACTCTGTCTCAGAATAAGGGTGCTGCTGTGGGGAGAGAAAAAGAGAGAGAGGGATAGAGCATGTTGATGGCAAAGAGCACCAGAAGGGAAAAGGGAAAAGCAGAGTGTCAGATATAAGAAGAAGTGATCACAAGCACAAAGGAATTTATATTCAAATATTTAAGCATTCTTGAAAGGATGCTCGGAGCAGAAATTCCTTTTCTCTGCTCCCCATGTAGAAATGACTTTAACACTCAGCCAGATGCTAATGCAAAGTGACTCAAGCTATTCCTCGCAAGCATAGCTAAATTGCCGTTATTTGTTAAGCGCATTGAATTCAGCTGTGGATACAGCAGTTGGTTGCATTCAGAAAGCATCTGTACCCTTTTTTTTCTTTCTCCTTTTTTTTTTTTTTTTTTTTTTTTTTTTTTTTTTTTTAATCCTCCAAAGCAGAGACAACTCTACCTATCTCCCCCCTCTCCTCCCTTGTGCTGGCTGGGAATTGTCAAGTGACAACCGACCAAATCCTTTTGGACAGGAAGCCTTCATCCTGAGTTCTATATACTTGCAAAGCAGGCCTTGTGGTTGGATCAGGAAGCCCATTAAAAGCACTTTGATGGTATGGAAATTCATCTTCATGAAGCACCCAGGCCCCTAAGCATCATGCTGTTTAGCTGTGGTTACAGATCAGTCATTCAAACTGGAGGGCAGTAATTGTGCTGACGGCTTGTTGGGCAATGGAAGCACATAAAATAATCCCAGGCCCTCCACCATGGCATTGCAAGTTAATCTTCTTTAATACAGATCGGCTGTTGTTCTAACACATGACTTTATGCTGGCTCTAGTGACTCTGCGCAGCCTTTTGATTAAGTAACAGAAGTGGAACCATCTGCATTCACTTTATTCTGTTACTTTCCTATTCTTGGGATTCTCCTTATTCCGTCTGTTTTCACTCCACAACCTCAACCTCAGTTGAAGTTTATTTTCCTGTCTAATTCATACCTCCTGGTGGGCTCGTGGAGGGCAGACAGGAGTTCTTTTACAAGGTAGCAGGAAGAAAAAGTGGTTTGCTCAGTAGAGAGTTTTTCTAAAGCAACTGTAGGTTTTGGGAGTTTTCATACAATTAATGCCAAAACTTTATTGGAGCTCACTGATTTCAACTCAATGATCTCCGAAGTGTTTTCCAACCTAATTGATTTTGTGATTTATTTTAATATGTGAAGTTCATGTCCAGACAAATAATCCAACTTCTCTACTGTTTGGGTCTTTTTGCCCTAGGACTTTAGGGTTTTGTTACTAAGAGCAAGATTTGAGAGGAAAGCAAGTATTGCCATTTTAAATTAAACTTTATTCTGATTTTCTCTGTTTTCAGCAGCAGAGAATTAGATAGTTGGGAATGTGGTAGCAAGAAATAGTGCTAGCGTTTTATTACGGAGTCTTCGGGCTCTTCATGTGTGACCTGTTTTCTTGCTCATGTTCCCAGATGGGTTGATCCCTGTGGACAGCCAGACATGCCAGCTAAGGCAGTAGTCAGACAGGAATTTTGTGAAAGTTCAGAGAAACTGTATGAAAGGAGTCATACACAAGAGAAGATTTTTTTAAAATGGCTAAGATGATTTGGATGAGTCACTTTTTTGGGCATCCAATTTGGACCATCTTGACGGATTTGATTTTCAGAGGATTACAGTAAAAATTTTGAGCATCACGATGAACATGGATTTTACTAAAACCTATTTTAATTGCAAATGCAGTAAAACATATTTTTACATTAGTTTTCTTGGAAACATTTCCTTGTATAAATGAGAAGAGTGTGTTTTTGTGGTTTCTTGGAAACCCGAAAGCATAGCTTTATTTGTAGTTATCATCTACAGCTAATTATAGCTTGAAACATATTATATATAAACAATGTTACCTGTTATACTCAGAGCTCAGGTTGTCAGCTGGGGTAAACGCCACAACAGGCAGTATCGGCCAGGGAACTCTGGCCTCTCTGTCCAGCCCCGAAAGTGCAAGGGAGATGTACACAAACACAAAGACTCAGCATGTGTGTGCATGCATCCCTGTCTACATCCCTACTCCTTTAGGGATACACAGCACAAACATGCACAACGCTAGCCAGTAAATCCTGGACTGCAGTCAAATTCTCAGGGGTGTACTCTGTGACAAAGGAGGAAGAGGGCACACACAGAAGCAGGTATTTGAACATATGCACAGGCACAAACTGGTTTCTGAATCCTGGCAGTGGCTGGGAGAGCTGTATAAGGACACACAGCCACAGAAGCCTTTCTGATGTGTAGGGATGGAGTCACACTCCAAGCTGAGTACATTAAAATACACACACACACCCGTGCTGGGGGTGTGTCTTAACCTGTGGAACAAGTTCTCCCTGTTATTGCTTGGACTGTGTCCTTTTAAAAGGCTCTGACATGTACTTGTCTGCTGGGTTGTGACTAAATAGCTATTTGTAACAGCATTTATTCCAGCACTGTGAGCAGGAGCCTATTACTCATGCTTATGGAGCACTGGGTTCAGGATGTCTTTCCTCCCATTCCCACTCACCCCTCCTCCCACCATCCTTCCCACCCCCACCTTTCCCTCTTCCCCTTAAGAAAGTGCCAAACATTAAATGACAGTGACCAATGTTGACTTAATGTGGATGTTTAATAATGAAAAAAGTGTGTCAGTTCCAGCATTAGTTACAAATGGCAGAAAGTATATCAGGTGGCAGCCCTGTAATAATTTTACATCCATCATTCTTTCTGATGCCTCACTGGCTGCCTGATGGATGGGGATAGCAGAGTTAACTCCTAAGAAACCACTGTGATCCGCTGAGCTGAAATGAATTTTGTCCCTGCTCTCCCCTTGGGAAGAAGGGGAATATTAAGAATCTCAAACCCACAGTTCCTGCTGCCTTTGAGAAATAAAACACTGGAGCTCACTTTACTAAACACATATGGAATAGTTGGTTTAACGCATGACATTTAAATTTTTCTTGCAGTAGAGGATTTCGCTTCAATAACTTTTTTCCTCCCCTAATGGTTAGACTTGAACCAGAAAATCAAGAGAAAATTGCAGGACCAAAGGGCAGGCAGGAGAAGAAAAGAGAAGGATCGGTAAAACAGACTAACCCTGTGCTTGCTGCAAACACTGAGACTGTGAGTCAGGCTAGTCTGAGGAGGTTTTAATGATTGAAACTGGGACCTCGCACAAGCCTGGTTTCCCAAACAGGAAAAACCCACTGAAAATTAGTCCAGACGCACAGAACTATCATAAGCCAAATCACTTTGCAAGAGTTGAAACCTGCCAAATTTCATCATCTTTGTTGTATTTTACTGGAAAATTTTACTTCAGCGTTCTCAAGGACTAGCAGAGGCTGTGTCACCCACAGATATTACACACATGCACACTTCTCCCTTTGAGATCAGCAGACCTAATAGATACATCCTGTAGCTCACTCCATTCCTCACTGGCCTGTAAAACTTTAGCAAAGCTGTTCAGTGTAATATTTTTGTTCTCTTCTTGCAGTATGAGCAGAGATCCATTTGTACTAATGGTTGTACAATGTGGGGACCAGGCTGTGCCTTGCAAACAATGACCTGTGCGACTCCCACAACACAAAAGTTAATGTTATCCTAACAACTTTTTATCCCCCTTTTATTATGCCTCTACCTACTCCTTTTCTAAGTTTGTTTCACTGAGGTGCTTTGCCAGCAGAAATTCTTGTGTGGGGATTGCAGTCCTCTTTGTTCATGCTATCAGCACAGAGCACAAAGTTTTCAAAATGTGTGACAAGTCAAGCAGGTATTATGTTATCACCCATCCATCGCCCAGATGCCAGACTTCCCATAAGCCCAGTCAGCAGCCTCAACAGGATCATGCATGGTCAAGGAGTCCTGTTCAACAGGGCTACTGTACCCACTACAATTTCTCCTGAAACTTTTCACAAATTTAATTTTAAAAACACAGGTCAGGTTTGCACACTGCAAAGATCAAAACTGGTTTTGCCCAACACAAAGCAGTGAACATTTTGATTTACTTCAGCTGAAAGTTTATCCATTTATTACCTGTCTCCCCCTTCCCTCCCCCCACAACCTCCTTTATTAATTTTTTTTTGGCATTTGCTTTGTGGAGCTTGTGTATATTTATGTTTACAGCCTCTGCATTTAATGGCCACATGCCTTGTTTTCACAGATGGCCAGTGGAAGTACTCCCCTCCCCCCTTTTCCTTTAGAAAAGCCTGTCTTTGGTTTTGCTGCTTTTGTCACAGTGCCACTACTCTCAGTTAGCAAGTGCCTACGCATGAGAGGGAGAGATTCTGCAGTGAGGACTTTTTTTATTCCCCCAAGGATTTTAGCTCTTCATTTTAAAACACCACTGCTTTTTTTTCCCTCCTGACTGACCATCATTTCTTAAATGCCCAGATTTTTTTTTTTCAATGACAAGATTAAATATGGATATTTATGTGTGTCCTTAGTGCCTTGTGATGGCAGGGCTGCATGGGCAGGGTTAGCTAATAAAAAGTAAAGCATACAGAGGGAGGGATGGATTCTGCCCACAGATGTGTCTCTGTGTGTGTGTGTGTGTGTGTGTGTGTGTAACTCCAGCTGAAGTTAAAGAGAACAGCAGACAGAGACGCAAGGAAAGAAGCCTAGACCCATGTAGCTGCTGAAGTCCAAATGGGAATTCAGACTTTGTTCACTCCAAAGGATGGAGAGTGGAAACATTCACAGCTAGTGTGGATCAGGGAGGACTGCAGATGTTTATACTGTTGTGGAAGTTTTATGAAATCAAATAAAGATGGATCATCTTCCTCCTGAAAGAAAAAACACACAAGTGATGTGGGGTTCTTGTTATGACTTTTGAGCTTTTTGAGTCCTTGGGTTTAAGTCCTAAGCTGTACCTCACAGCCATGAGAGCCTATTATTACTTCCTGGGATTTTTTGTTATTTTTATATAATCACATGTCTCAAGTCACTGGGGCTTTCAGCACACTCATGGGCTCCAGCATCAGTGCAGTACCTCTCTTTAGTGTAACAGAGGCTGGGCCTGATTCTTCTGTGAATTGTGTCCATTTGGGCTCCTGAGGGATCAGCCTCACCTGTTCAGCAGGGCTGGAAGAAGTGTAAGCAAAGGTGCATCAGCCTTCATAACTTGAATACCTTCTAGGGAAAAATGGAAAAAAAGTAATCTGTAATTGCTGTATTGCTGCTATGCAGTTGAGTTACCCATTGTTTATTAAACAATTGCCAGGAAAGCAGAGACTGTGTTCTTGCTTTCTCTTTGCATGCATGCAGACCCTCCTTCCCAGGAGATCCTGTGTCAGTTGTGATTTTCCTTTTGTTTAATTTTTATTTTGCCACCTCTCTCCCCAGCTAATGTTTTCTTTCCACACTGATCAGCTGTACCAACTTTCTTACTCTCTGTGAAGTCCCCGATTAAAGTTTACATGGCACATTTCATCCAGAGACCTCAAACTTCTCGCAGTGGTGGGAAAGCATCACTATCTCCATCCTGTAGAGTTCAGGAGATTAAGGTGAAGTGACTGAACAACAAACAGAGAGTGACAGGCCATGTCAGCCCAAGAAGCAGTCTGGATGAGAAACTGGGTTATGGAACTCTTAACCTATTTGCAGTCAGCAGATTACAGCTGGATCTGGCTGAAGTCAATGCCTGTGCCCATGCTATAACAACTTTCCTAAGAAGGGAGCAGCGTCTCATCATTCTGCTTTGATTTCCTTTTCCTTTTTATTCCTTCTTCAAAATAATGGGCTGGGCCAGTCCTGTGTGCATTTTCATGTAAAAGTGCTGACTTGTTCTGTCTCTCAGAGATCATAACGAAAGAAAAGCAGGACCTCAGTGTCCTCTAGAATTAATACTTCCCATCAGTTTGTTTCCAAGCCAAATAATACACTTCATTACTTCATTAATTAAGTAGTTCTTTCATTCTTTCTCAGATAAAGAATTTTTAAAAATAAACAAAAAAACCCAAAGCAAAACAAAAAACAAACAAACAAAAAAACCTAAAAACAAACAGAAAAAACCACACACACACACAAAAAAAACAACCAAAAAACCAAAAACACCAAAACCTTAAGGGCCTGACCCTTTGCCAAGTTATTGAGAGTTTTCCTCTTTTTATTTCAGTGGATTCTGTCATGCCTTCACTGCGTTTAAAGATACTGACTTGAACCAAAGCCCTGTGTCCACAATACAGAACAAAGAAAAATAACTGTATAAGTTTCAGCAAATTCTTCCTGTGAATTGGTGATTATTCCTGAGAGAAATTAAATGTCTAGGTCTTCATGGTCATTCTGATTTTTTCCCTCTAACACCTCATAAGAAACCTCTCTACTGAGTCTGTGTAGCACTTCATGTAGGTTGCAAATCAGAGGCAATGATTTCTAGGCAGTATTAAAGCAATATGGTTTTTAATAAGTATTGTTAACCAAAAGATATGGTTCCTCTACCAACTCATGTAGCCCCAACTTAGACTGCATGTCATAATTTTGAAAGAAGTACCATAAAATCAGGAAGAGCTACAAATAAAGAATGTTATTTTATTTTCTTGTTTCTAATGCTGCTTTTAGATTCTGTGGGTGGATAATTCTATGAAAAATAGAGATCTTGGATAAGCAAGATTGAAAGAGCTGAGGGGGTGGTGAATGCATTGTTTCTTCATACTCAACTTTGATGCAACAACAAAAAAGTCTCTCAAATGATAAGTTGCTGTGACATTATAAATAATCTTTCATCTTCTTTGGTGGTCCACAGAGTTTATATAATTGGAAGGCCAAACTCCTTCTTTGTTGTTTCTTGCATTTTCATTAGTACAGTGAAAGACTATAAAATTGTGCAGCCAGAAGGGGTTTAACAATTACTGAGTCAACATTTGAAAGTCTCACTCTATTTTATCATTTATGCATGTGCTTTTTATGAGTTTTACAGCCCTGCAGGCGTTACTTAAG
This sequence comes from Muscicapa striata striata, assembly GCA_030060385.1. Classification (NCBI taxonomy): domain Eukaryota; kingdom Metazoa; phylum Chordata; class Aves; order Passeriformes; family Muscicapidae; genus Muscicapa; species Muscicapa striata. The sequence continues at coordinate 1,069,178 of JAREIS010000110.1, read as the reverse complement.
CAAGGTCCATTGCAGTGGTGGGTCTATTACTGCTTTATTTTTATTTTGCTTTCCTTGGTACCATGTGCCATCAGCAAGAGTCACAATTCCACCATACTCATAAAGAAATTACAAGCTTGAGATGGTAATTTTTTTGTAAGATTCAGGAGTGCTAATTTCAGTTACTAAAACATTTATCAGTCTTACTAAGTAACCTTTGGCAAGTCCCGAAATACATGACTCAGTTTCTCTTCTGGTAAACAGTTAATAATCCTGCCTTTCTTTGTGAAATGTTGTGGGTAATTCACTGATGAGTGAAGAAAACTTGGGCAAGGTGACATAGAAAAACCCAAATCTAAATCAATGATCCCTCTGAAAACAGATGGAAATTCTCTTACAGCAGTTAGAGGTATAACAGGATCTGGGCCATAACAAGGTTTGGACTGGGATATAGTCAGTGTGCACAATATGTGTTTTGAAGTACCATGGCATAATTATGCAAGAGCGGAGTCTGGAATGCAAATAATTCATCATGTGCAAACCTCTGGGCACAGCTCTCACTATTGCCAGTTGCTCCCCTAAGTTCTTCCAGCTCTCTGTCATCCCTAATGCCTGACTACCTTGTGCTTTCCACATTTGGTAAGACTGTGGGTGAAAGTTTTAGAACTCAGGCTGTTCTAATGTTTATTATTACAAGAGGCAGAGGGATTGCACAGAAAGATTACTTGTATAGAGTCTTCATTCATGTTAGATGGAGCATAAGACTACCTTCTTGGAGAGCTAAGGAAAATACTACAGGGTTGAATGGGTAACACCTGGTGCCACCAGCTTGTCTAATAATTAAATAGGTTTTTCTGCCATAAAGTGAATTTTTATTGTGCAATCATAGCAATTAACCTGCCTGAAACTTTAAGATTTAAGAATGCATATTGACCAAGGTATGTGTTGGAAGGGTTGATACTTACAGGCCCTTGCTGGAAAAGGACATGTGCCTTAGTACCACAGACCACATCAGATGCTGTCACAGGTTCTGCTCATCAATCTAAGATAAAAACTATCTGCTCAAAACTCAAATCTGTTTGAAAATACCACCTTTAGCATTTAGATATGGGAAATAGCTGGGCAAACTATAGTTGGAGGGGAAGGTAAGAAGTGAAATGCACAAAAGGACACTAACAGGCAACCCGCTGTTTCTTTTTAATTTATTAACACTCAGCAAAGGTAGCAGGCTGTGTCCATCTGTGTGTATGTAATTCTTAGGTGCAAGAAATGACCAGCAAGTTTCTCCTTGAAGTCTGTAGGTAACTGTGTTTGGCTCTCTCCACTTTTTTTTTTCTTGCCTGGTCTTTCAGTTCCCTTTGGATATGTAAAGCATGAAAGTGAAGTCATGTACTTGAACACTCCTCCTCTGGAATTCTACATTGCCTGTTTGTCGGCAGGCATCAAAACTGAGAGGAGAAATATTCCTGTCAGGGAAAATGGGGGTAGGGTGAGGGAAGCAGCGAAGTGGAGAGTGGACTGCTTCAGTAAAAGTGCTGACCTTGAATTATGCAATCGGAAAAACAGCTCTTGCCAAAACGCAACTCTAAGGGAGTTCAGAGTGCCGGCAGAGTTTGCCAAATACCCCAGCCAAAAGGATGTCTGAAGGAGGGGGAGGAGGGATCCACTGCCATATGCCCAGCATTCACAGTATTCTGGGAGGGCTGTGGGGTCCTTCTGGAATATAGATGTGTAAATGGTCTCAGGTGCAGCCTGAGCACTGGTACCATGAACCAGTACAAGATGGGAGCAGTAAGGGCAGAGGGCAGTAGGCAAATCTATCAGGATGTTTTTTTTTCTCAAGCATTCCAAGGTTTTGCTTCACTTTTATGTAGTAGTGGGAGGAGTTCTGGCAAACAGGATCAAGCTGTTCTACATATGTTCTGACTCTTCTTGTTTTATGTTTCTTCTATGAAAGAGACTGCAACCAAGTTCTTGTCATTTTTAGATCAGTGTTTTGTTAAACTACAACAGCTATCCATGACAGAGAGCCAACTAGCTTTTGCAGCTGACCACAAAACTGAGTCTGACTTGTGCTGCTTAGTCATTTTTATATTTTTTTTTACATGACATATTCCATGTGTGTATGTGTTTTAGTTCTTTTAAATATAATTAAAGTATTTCTAGGAGTTGTGGCACCAATCAGTCTTCTTTGGCAGGTTAATTTCTTTGATTAATAAAGTTTTAGAAACTTCTCATCACATGGTGACTATTGATGAAACCTCTCTGGTTATACTTTGAACAATAGGGCTATTTTGAGATTAAATGCTCTATACAGTATTATCTTCTCTGGTTTAGCCATTAGAATTTTAAATTCTCCTGTCAACAGAGCTCTTGCTGCCCCTGCAGGGGGTCTCTTCTACAATCCAATAGAAATGATGATTAGAAAGCCCTTCATAAAGAAATAAGATATTTATAAAATGTCTTTCAGCCATCTGAGGTCTGAAACAAAATTAAGAAATTTGGAATCACTTAATGTTTAGCAAGAGATGGCTATGTTTCTTCTCCTGGAAGGACAGGAGTGCTCCTTGCTTTTTGCTGCTTTGTGCTGTGTAATTTTTAGAATTGCCGGTCTCACAAGCAATTCTTCACACCTCTTTGCTGGGTTTGGACCAACCTTGCCTGTTTCTCCCAGCAATATTAGTTCTAGGCTGCAGTAGATGCCACCTGGCATTTTTCATAGGATGAATAGCATTTCATACCTGAAACAAAGGGATGTTCTGCTGCACCCAACATACTTGTACCCATTGGTTGTCATTGGCTGGGGCCTCATCTTGCTACTGTTTAAATAGCATATCCAATACAGCAGAGTGGTGGCAGTTTTTGTAATTTGATTTTGAATTATGATAATAACGATAAATAGATCCTGGTTTTGTATAAACTTCAAATCATTGTGAATTTCTTGTCTGAAGTTATTAGGTAGACATGTTTGTCTGTTGTGGGTTGCAGGGTTGGAACTGGTTGATCTTTAAGGTCCCTTCCAACCCAAACCATTCTGTGATTCTATGATTCAGTGAGGGGAGGCTAGGATAGCAATATCAGCAGAGTGCCAGTTTATTTGGGGTCAGAGAAGAAAAAATCTTCTCCTTTGTTTCTTTGGAGGTTCCATAAATACTTGCCCATAAACTGAAAGACACTGTAGAAAAGGTAAATAGGTGCTTTCATCAAATGAAAAGCAGGAAATCTTCAACTGAATGTTTTCAAGCAACACAACATGGGATTGCTGCTTAACCCATTTCAAACATTTAGTGATTGTAAAAGTGTTTATCTGTGTCAAGATTGGGGAAATTCAGCTGCTGTATGTTTAATGGGAAGAGCGTAGGACAGGAAATCACAATGCTGCTGACCTATGGTCAGACTTTTGCATCCTGCCAGGGTGTTGCTGATCCCTTTCTGCTCTCTTAAAAACATTTTTTGGGGGGTTTAGAGGGGGGGGCAGTTGGGTGGTTTGGGTTTTTTTTTTAATGACTTGAGATAGAAGATATCTTAAAGATCATCTACCTCCAAATTCCCTGCCAAGGGCAGGGACATCTTCCATTAGACCAGGTTGCTCAGAGTCCCACCCAGCCTGGCCTTGAATAATTCCAGGAATGGGGTATCTGTAACTTCTCTGGGCAGCATGATCCCAGAGCCTCACTCCCTTCAGAGCAAAGAATTGGTCTCTAACATCAAATCTAAACCTATTGTCTTTCAATGTGAAGACATTGCTCCTCGTCTTGTCACTCCAGGCCCTTGTAAATAGTCTCTCTCCATCTTTCTCATCAGCTCCCTTCAGGTACTGAAAGGCCACAATTAGATCACCCTAAACCCTTCTCTTTTCCAGGCTGAACAACCCCAACTCTCATAGCCTTTTCTCTTAGGAGATATGCTGTTGCAGAGGGTCAGGCAAGAGCAGGCCTTAGACTTTCTAGACTTAAAACATTTCTGAACATTAACACTGAAAAGTACAGCTGGTTTCTTTGATCCTCTGTTTCAAGAGTAATATCATGCATAAGTTCTTTTTAGCTGCCATTTTATCACTGGTGGTTGAGTTACACACTTAAGTAGCAAGGAGTAAATTGTGTTAAAAGGATGGCTTCAGTGCTCATTGTGTTACAGCTCTCCAGAGAGCCACCTCCATGCACGGGGCTGCACAGAGAAGCCCGAGAGGTCCATGCTCATCTGGCATTCCTTCACAGCCCCTCTTCCATCACACCTGTGCTCCCTCACTTCATCCAGGGTGGCTGTACCCCAAAATGCTAAACTCTGCCCAAGATGGAGTGTGGTAGAGCATCTCTGGGCTTGTTATGTTATCTCTGATGAACCTGGAGTGTGCCTTGCAGGCGGCATTCTGGAGTGTCCACTGACCTCGGGACTCAATCAGATCATGTCAGTGGAGCGTGGTTGGGAATAGAACTGCCTCTGACTCCAAGAGCTGCACTTATTGCCTTAAGAGGAAGCTGTTAAGCCCATGCCCTTTGTGCTCTCAGCTCTGTTTTTCTAAGAGGTTTACACGCTTCAAAAAAAGTCTGTGGCAGAGTAACTCCCCTCCCCCATAATATAGCCAACAACAGAAAATGTTATTTTACATTCTAGCTTGGTGGCAGTGTTTTAAAATGATTCGTGACATAAAAATTTTTGAACTCTAGCACTACGAAGTTGAAAGTAAATAGATTTTTTTTTTTTTCCTGCGGAAAAACTGTTGACTTCCATTATATATCTGCAATTGATTTGGAAGAAATACAGTCAAGTTATTCCTGAGTTTTTGACTTTGAAAGGCTGCTTTAGAAATGAGAGCTGACTTTAAAATGGTGGATCAAAGAGTTTGGTAAAGCTAAGTGCCTGAATAGTTCAAGTGCTTATTTGAAACTTCTCCAAGCTTTCTGGACAGCATACTGTGCCTGGTAGTGTTATGGAAGCCCTTTTGCTTGGAATAGGCTGAGTCTGTTGCACAAGCTTTTCCTGCAAAAACCAAGAGGATAACTCATCTTGCATGCTCTCCATGGTGAAGTGTCAGGGTACAGACAGAGCATCAGGAGTGTGAAAGGGATTCATAGTGAAAATGAATGTGAGGAATAGGAAGGTTAACCTCATGTTCCCTAAACTCTGTGAGCATACAAAGTTGAGCAGATTAGTCTTGTTTCTAACTCTTCCTGAAAAAATTTTTGTGCAGTGACTTACATGAATTTGAACCAGTCTTTGAATTGCAGATTCTGGGACATCACTTCGCAGGAAGCACTTCTGTATTCACATTGTTCTCTTTTCTGTTTTCTTATGTAACGCAACCCAGTGACATTATTAGGCTATATGAAACATTTGCCATGTGAAAACTGGAAGTTTTTTTAGTTTATTGATCTTTTAAAATCAACAGGAGTGGAATAGAGCAAGGAATGAGAAATTTTTTCTTTCAGGAAGAAGCTCAAAAGAATGTTTTCTACTGGAGCCACTTCATTATCATGCCATATCATGTCATTTTCTTAGCTTTGTAAAAGGCACAGTTCCTGAGATTTTGAAATGTTAGTATTGCTTCCCTGAAAGATTTATTTTTAAACATATAATTGTCAGGAAGATAGAATACTCATGAGCAAAAGTCATTGGGAAAACAAAAACAGTTGGAAAGTGGAGCACCTTTGTGTTTGTAAAGTCAAACAGTTTGGGGGAAGTGAGGTGTTTTGAAGAAAACATTGGAATTAATTGCCCTAGCATGTTGTTCTGGCAGTGTCTTTAGGCACCACTGCAGCCTGACGGATTAATTGGCAGCACACACCAGCCTGTTGCAATCCAGGGTTCACAGTTAGTTCTGACCAGATGAATGATGGACGTGTTAGTACAGTTGGACAAAACAGTCTAGACAAGAACACAAACTGCTGCCCAAGGATCATGCTTAAATTCAGGCTGAACCTTTCCCAAGGCCTGAATAGGTTTGAACTGTATGGAGAGTTTTTTTGCTGTATGTATTGCTTCCTAAAATACTGCCTTTTAAAAAAGAAAGAGAGCAAAGCTCTGCACCTTGATTGCAGGCTAGAGACAGAGTGAAACAATAAATACATTGCAAAATAGCATGTATTGCCTAAACTTCCAGGCTGGCTTTGCAGTCCCAGGAACATAGTGAGCTGAAGTATTCTTCAGATGTGCAGCCAATTTTATCATGCCTAAGCCAATCTTTTCAACACTATGGAGTTTGCTTATCACTAGCTAATAAGCAAGTTTTAAAAAGGACTTTATGGTAGAGTCTGTAACCATTTCTCTTCCAGAAAAAGCATTATTATTTATTCTTCAATACATGGATCAGTAAACTGTTGTGAATAGTTATCTAGCTTCCCTATTAACCCCCTAAATAACATAAAAATTTTGGAGTTACAATATTAATTATTTTCCTGATCCAAACCCTGTCTCTTCCCCATATAGGACAAAACAACACTGGAGACCCTGACTCAGCAGCTGGCAGTAAAACAGAGTGAAGATGGGAAGTTCAGCCATGCAATGATGGATTTCAACATGAGTGGAGATTCTGATGGTCAGTACAAATGGCTTTTCCTTATTTCCAGGTTTGTGTGTGCATATCAGTGGGATCTGAGGAAGAATACAAGTGCTTTGGAGGCCCATGAGGAATACGAGCTGTTAGCAATAAGTGGCTATGAAACAAGACAGGAAGAAGTGATTCATTGTGGGGTGTTTTAAGTCTGGAGATGATTTTTAGTCTTCCCTCTGTCCACTGAAGGTCTCAAGATGGGACCAAAAATGTATTTCCGATAATAAAAGGGACTAAAGGAGGCAAATATATGTGAGGTGAGATCACACAGGGAAGCCATGAACTGTAAACCTGATCCTCCATAAGTGCTGTGTGCTCTGCTTCTGTGGGAGCTTTATTTGTTGATGAAGCGAGCATGTTTATTTGTTCTCTGCTATTGCATATATTGTTAAGGAGATGTAAGCACAGAAACAGGCAAGTATGTAAATATTCATTTGCTAGTTAGAGAATTGCTTAAGAAGAAATGCCCAGTATTGCCATCACCCCCGTTTTGTCACAGAAAAGGTAGAAGATAGTATATAACCAGCATTCTGTAAGCAAGAAAGGAAGAAAATAAAGAAATAAACCTACATTTGTAAGTATATATTTGGTTTATGTAACTAAGCAGTAAAAGATGGCGTAGAAGAGCTGTTTAATTATCAGGTCTATACTATATGATACCGAATTAATAGAATAGAAACCAGGCAATATACAATATATTAACCATTAACCTATTGTGAATAGTGGTTCATTGAATATTCAGCATCTGACCCAGGTTTCTCATGGCAGAGGAAGCTGCATACTGAAACACAAGCTGGAAATGTTTTCCTCTTACGTTTTAGGAAGTGCAGGAGTTTCAGAGTCTCGGATTTACCGGGAATCACGAGGGCGTGGTAGCAATGAGCCCCATATCAAGCGCCCAATGAATGCATTCATGGTGTGGGCTAAGGATGAACGAAGGAAGATCCTTCAAGCCTTCCCTGACATGCACAACTCCAACATCAGCAAGATACTAGGTAAGAATAATAGAGCACTGCTCTTCCAGAGCAAAGTTTAAAAATATTCTGACTGAGCACCTGACAGAACAGAATTGCTTATTTCTCTCTTGCTCTTTAGTCACTGCACTGAGAACAGCAGGGATATGTGTTTCCCCTGTACTGCCCAGCAGTATACATTACCACAACCTGAAATATTCTTGTGTCTTTGTAATTTGTGCTGTGCACAGAGAGATGGAGTAGCCTGTAGTTCCCAGGTTTCCTTTTTAAATATGGGGGTTATGTTTCTCCATTTCCAGAGAGCAGTAACTTCACCTGACTGCCACAACTTCTCCAGTAGGATGAACAGTGGCTTATCCAGTTCATCTGCCAGGTCCTGCAGATGCATCTCAGCAGGTCCCATGGATTTAATGCACCTTCAGGTTCTCAAACCTGATCTTTTCTTACAGTGGGTGGTTCTTCATTCTTCCTTATATTGAAAAAAATTTTTTAAAACCCCCGATTTCCATATTCTCTGCTCTTCACATCCCAATCAATATTTGTCATGAACATTTGTCTATTGAATCTCATGACAGAGTCTTCCAGCTTTGCACTGTTTGATCGGATTCTCAGAACCATGTTCTGTCTAAAGTTACTTCTCTATGATGTGCTGGATTATGCAGTAGGTGACTAATGAGGCTCACTGAGGCCAATGAATTACTTTTTGACAGAAAAATAAAACATCTGTGACCAAGTTAGAGATATTGCATTTTTACTGATAAAAACAGCTACCTAAGCAGCCAGTGGCTAAGCAGCAAACATGTTTACCTGTGCTACAGATTTCACTGGTTTTGCAGGCTGCTCAAGAGATGCAGTGCGGTTATAATGACAGCATTAACCAGTTGCAGGGCTGGTAAGTATGCCAAGTTTAAACTGGTCAGAGACACAAGGCTTACCTTGATTAGAGTGGTATTATGAAAAGTTAGCAGGGGCAAGTGGAAATGAGATGAATTGGTTGGAGAAGCAAAATGTATTGCCATGGATGGCAGATGTGATGATATTAACCCATGATTTAAAGGGTGGCACAAGATGATTAGATTAGTTATGGGAACAGGATTAGAAGGCTAAATTGGTTATGTTGATGTCAATATAACCTTATAGTGGTTAAAAGCGATTATACTGGTCAGAGGTGTATGATGCGATTAGCTGGAGGACAGGGCAGTAATAGTTTTGGTCTGTTCCTAAATTGAGAGTAGACCTGGGTAAACCTGTTTTTAAGTAATCAGCTACAGAAATCAACAAGATTGTTCTGAATGGCCCTTTTCATATAGAAAGTACAAAGAGAGCTTGATGTTTTCCCTCTTAACTGATTGTTTTGGATAACAACCTCCGACAGCACACTGCTAATTCATTCTGCTTAAAACAGGCGCTTGAGCTGGGCTGACATTTTACACAGTCTCTGGGGATCCTGGTTGACATTTTAAAGGGCTTCTAAGCATTTTATAATACCCTAAAATCTGGTTTTAATAAGGCATTCTGCTGAAATTGTTAACATAAGGAATCACCTTTTACTATTTGGCGCTAGATCAGGGAGATATGGAGACATCTTTTTCTGATTAGATATACAGTAGTTGGAGTAAAATGTGCAAATTCATTACAGATCCTGTTGAGGTGACAGACAGTATAGCTGACTCTAAATTCTGTTTTGCTGCCAGATATGGGGAAAAGCAAGGTCTGAGACAGTTAAAGATGATGTTTCTATTTCTTTACAGCATTACTTTTGATTTTTTTCATTCTACTTGTGCAACAGAGAGGGATGTCCTGGCATCTTCCTTCTTGACAGAAACATGACAAAGTTCTTCCCTCAGCTGCAAAAGGCCAGTCTTTTGAAGTCAGCAGGGAGCTGTCTGTTAACTGGCATAGGGTGTCCAATTAGAAGCTCACAGTTCAGCCAGGTATTTGGGTGTCGTTATTAGAAAGCCACAATTTTTCCTTCCCATTTTTCCAGCAGCACTGCTACACACTGAGGTCACAGAGCTTGTTGTCACTCAGAGTAGCTTAGAGTTCTCACCAACTGAGGGTCATTTTTATAGTAAAATGAGAGGAGGTGCCCTTCCCAGCACTAGAATTCTCTAGGGCTTATGTTTGACGCTGTGGTCTTGAGCATAAAGATTGGATACATGGATTTGTCACTAAATTCATGTGTGCATACATTTGTCATCCATCTGTTCGTTGCAACTTAAACTTGTGGATAATGGTTTTTTTAGTAAATTGTTTAAGAAGTGCTAAAATGGGACTGCTGGACTCTTTCAATTTAATAATGCATTGTTTAGATATTTCAGTAAATATTTTAATTAATTTCACTGAGAAATCTATGTAAAAATTTTAGGAAAAAAATTAATTACTAGCTTCAGAAATTCTCTTGGAATGTATTTGTGTGTTTATAAGAATATATACACATACCTATACATTATATGTGTTTGGCTATGTGACAATGTTTCTTGAACATAAAATCAGCCTGATTCAGGTACTCAGATTGAAAAATCTCAGTCTAATGGACTGAAAGTTAGAATATTGCAAACAGCTGAAAATTCTTGTCAGAGAAACTTCACTTAAAATCAGCAGTAAGCGGAGCACTGAACATTGAAAGTGTGTGCCTGGAGCACAAGTGTCTGGGCATGGATGAGTACGTCTCTTTTCTGCCCTGGACTCAAAGATTTGCCCTCTCCAGATGTGTTCACAGTCACACACAGCTGTGTAGGTACAGCTCTGACTGCCCTACCTCAGTTTAGAGGCAGGAGCTGTGCTTGGTGCTGCAAAGTCTCTGAAGGCCTTTTTTTCTTCCTAAATACTTCAGCCACCACATCAGGGAGAATTGTGCTAGAATCCTGCTTGTTATTTTGCATTGATCCAGGGAGGGGAATGGGCTGCTGTTTTCACAGTCAAGGAGAACAGCCATGCGTACTTGACCCACTCAAAGCTTTCCAACACACATGGTGAGCAGGAAGCTCACTTTCTCTAGTTCTTACACAGTGTTTGGTCTTGGTTTTGGCACTGTGCTTAGGTACCCATGCCTGCCTCTATTTATAGATACATAAAACAATGTCAAATAAAGCTATTAGAAGCATATTTTGTCCAAATATAAGGTATTTTTAAAAAGTTTTAATATGTTGATTGATGGTACTCATTCATAGATGACCCCGTGGGTGGAAATTCCAAGATCAGAGTTACATATGCTTCAAAATTGCAGATGAAGACTGATCAGAGAATTGATTGGATTATGTAAATTACTAAGAAAATAAGTGAAAATTATCAAATGTAAAGAACAATGGTTTATCATCAGAAAGTATGCCCTTTAAAAAAAATCTATTTTGACAGCATTATTTGTTTAATTATGTATGATACTTCAAAACATACTAATAACTTATATTTAGTATATTTTGTAAAAACAGTAAAGTCATAGTAAGAGGAGGTATCAGTGCAGAAGGCACCTATTAAAAATTTTCTAGGAAGAGAGGTGAAACTACCAGGATTTGTGTTGTATTTAAGTGTGCAGGCTCAGGAAGAAAAAATATAATGACATTTATGTATAAATATTGTATGTGTAACTGTATGTACTGATATTATGCATCAAAATTTAATGTTTTATGGCCCTGATCCTGCAAAGGCTTGTGTTGTTTGCCTGACTTTACCCACTAATTCTTGTCACATGATGGGGTAAGAATCTGCCTGCCCAGATATGACTGTAGGTTTGTAACAAGTGAACTGGCACACACTGTGCTGGATAGAGCATTTTCATGGTAATTTTGTGAGAGATTGCTTTAATTTCTACCTTTCTGTGTGTCTGTATGTCTCAAAATATGTGTGAGTCCCTACGTTGCAGATCCCTTCACAGCATATAAAGCAAATGTCAAGATTTGTTTAAAGACTGAGGTTTTCAGCTTTTCTAGTCATTGAAAAAATCTGATGCAGCATCAGGAAAAGAGGCTGGGGCTGTTTTCCTAGGACGCTAGGACTTCAGCAGGTCTGGGATTAGGGAACTCTAGGTTTAGCCTAATTCTAAGTATTTTCTTTGCTGAAACACCAGTGTGTCAGTGCCTACATACAAAATTTGAAAGCACACCTACATCTGGGCATCTTCCAGAGCTCATCTGCTTTACCCTGAATTCTTAATGTTGTTCAACACAGGTCCAACCTGTGTATTTCCATCTTACACAGTATTAGTTGGTGTGTAGTGTTTTGACAGTCATGTGTTTCTCACTGTGTCATTCATCCCCAAATCCAGGAGGTACTACATGTGGAAAGTTGGCCTCATTTTTCTAGCCACTGTCTTTGCCAGAAAAAGCTTGGAATAATTTCTCTGCAGGAGACAAAGCTGCTGAGCAGGATTCTGATCAATGGGGTGCTGCCCTATGTAACACAGAGCCCTGCCACAAATCCCCACTACCTCTCTATAGTATAAGAAGTGACACGCAGGATTTTCAGTCCAATCCCTAAAAGCCATCTAGCCATGAAGTTATGGTGCTGGGCCTAAGCTAATAACAATGCCATTAAACTCTTTCCCATTCCAGGACTAGCTGGGGAATGTCTGCATGCTATATGTTGTAAACATCATGAAAAAATATGATTTTGACTTCAAAGCAGTATTTGCTAAGAAAGGCATGCCCATTGCCCCTTTTTAGGACAAAGACATCATTGTTTATGCACTGCTTATCTCTGGATGTAAGGTCAGGTGGTACCATCTCTTCTCTCCAGAAGCCCAGATTGCAGCATGGAATAAAGTTTCAAAGATAGGGGAAATTGTGTCAATAATCAGAAGGAGCCTTTCTAGAGGGAATGAAACTGTTTTCTTTCCTGGGGAAGGATAACTGTGCCCTCTCTACTGCAAGTCTTGGGGGGCTGGTCTTGGGATAAGACCAGCCTGAGTAATAGCATGAGCTAACCATAAAAAATCAGGAACAAGAGGAAGTCAAGTATGACATATGACATTATGAACCCATTAAATTGAGAAACTATTCAAATGTTTTTCTAGTGGGAAACTTGACTATTTTCCAATAAAGTATTCTTTCTAGCCACAGGTTTCATAGCTTGAACTATTCCCGTTACTTGAAATGTATCTTACCCTGAAGCACTTCTATATTTAATGGAAAAATAAAATTGGGCAACTGATTCAAGAACTTTTACTTTCTGCTCCATAATATACCCTTTAAGAAAGATTAGTTTATAACTTTCATCAGGCATTTGAAAACAACTTTGAAGTCTTTACTATATCACTATCTCAAATACCCACGTTAACATAAGGCAGAAAACAAGGCTGCCAGCAATGAAGCCATAGTGCAACTCTGGGGAGAAATGTGCCAGTACCCCAGTGCTTTTTCCCTTCATGACACAGTAAATTCTTTAAGTTAGAGCTGACAGTGTTTTCCAGGACTTGATCTTGGAGTTAAAACCCCACTGACATATATGGGATCGTTTATAGCTTTTAGAGGCATTGCTTTAGGGTCTTTGCAGGCTCCTGTACCTGACTGCAGAGCATTTACAGTCAGTTCTTACTCTGTTTCTCACCAACTCGGGAGCCGGAAAGACCTGGTGTTTCTCAGGAATGATTAAGCTGTGGACATGCACATATCCAGATCTGACACTTTGATCCAGCCGTGGATCCCAGTGACCAGACAGCACCACATGGAGTGGAGCCTTCTCTGAGCAGGAGGTGTAAACAGGAAGGTGGCAGTTTACCTTTACAGTGTGGGGACACAGCAGAGCAGATTCTGTGTATCCATTCCTCCAAAACTTACTGCCTCGTGTCCTGAAACAGTGTGTCAGGGATTGCTGGTTGTCAGGATAATGATTTTCCTGCCCACCTGAGCGGCCTTATAAGGTAGATAAATTTCAGTAAAATATTGAGTGAAAATTTCCAGTGCCATCTCTCTCTGCATCTTGGCCATACCCAAGGGGTTTATGAGTCACATACAAACAAGACCAAAACCCTGTCTAGAAGCTCTGACAGATTCCCAGCCCAAAGCAAAATGGCCTTAGGTGTCTTGTTCTGGGTGACCTACTTGTTTCTCTGCCTTGCAGTGTTTGGGGATGAGTAGCATCTCATATTTTTTTCTCTCTCTTTTTTTTTTTTTTTTTTTTTTTTTTTTTTTTTTGTTTTTTTTTTTTTTGTTTTTTTTTTTTTTGGGTTTTTTTCGTTTGTTGGTTTGGTTTGGTTTGGTTTTTTTTTTTGTTGTTGTTTGTTTGTTTGTTTGTTTTTTGGTGACAGGATCTCGCTGGAAAGCTATGACAAACCTAGAGAAGCAGCCATACTATGAGGAGCAGGCTCGGCTCAGCAAACAGCACCTGGAGAAATACCCAGACTACAAATACAAGCCCAGGCCGAAGCGTACCTGCCTTGTAGATGGCAAAAAGCTACGCATTGGCGAGTACAAGGCCATCATGCGCAACAGACGCCAGGAGATGAGGCAGTACTTTAATGTTGGGTATGGGACCTTTCAAAACTACTACTCGTTCCAACAAATACAAAAAAAATAAAAATCAGGGAGAATTCTAAGTTCTTAATTATAGTTCATTGGCAAGAATGTGAGATATTGCTAATAGAAAATGAGAGTTATACTTAATAACAAAGTGTTCCAGGAGGAAGTGAGGCAGTTTTAGGGATCTTTTTGTTGGCTCTGTTTTATACTTATCTTAATGCCTCAGCCAACTGTCTCATATCCACTCTGATAACAAAAAAAAAAGGCTTCAAGATTTTCTAAAGAAACGTAAGTCTTCTCGTAAAGCCTTATAACTATTATGAGGCCTCAGAAAGAGTATCTGAATGAAACTATGGTAGTGCCTCTTGATCCAAAAGCCAAAAATAGAAGTTTGCATTCAGTATGATCTGTGGCAAGTGGTCGGCAAAAGGACTGCTGAACACACTGAATTTGAGCTGGAATATGGACATGGCTCAGTTGATTCACATCAAGCTGTATTCACATTGTGTGTACATTGTTCATTTGTCCTTCTAGGGAGTGTCTTACATTCCAGCAAGTGAAATGCTTTTTGTTGAGAAATTTTAAGACCAGTTCTGATAAACAGATAATAGATCAGCTTGATATTATTAGAATAAAGTATGCCTAGAAAACTAGCATATATTTTCCTTCTGCAGGTATTCCTTGGTATTGGTTGCAGCAGATCAAAAAGAATCAGAAGTAATCAAATATTCCACAATATTTCTGTATTCACTTGAGAAAATTAAAAGCTACACAGGGATCCTAAAAAAAAAGGCAAAACCAGCAACAAGAGCGACCCTCTGAAATTATGGAATTTGTGTTCTGTTTCACCTTAGTTTGGAATCCTTTCAGTATTAACTGGGTTGCACATATCTTTAGTTAATGGCTAGAAGTAGCAGTAAAGGAGACAGCATCTATCCAGTGACTGTTAAGTGTCATCAGACTGTGTTTTAAAAAGCTACAGTGTGCATTGTTAGCGTAAGCCGCTCAGCAGAGAAATTTGAGCTGCTTAACCCTGTGGTGCTGCAGGTCTGGTGATCCCAGTGGTAAGCACTGAAACAAACACAGGGAAGCCAGCCAACATTTGGCTTCAAGAGATTAAAAATGAGGAGGGGCCTTATGGAAAAGAATAGGTGGCAACAGAGCCCCCAAAACACTGCTTATCTGGTTAACATGCATGCCTCATAATGGGGAAAAAAAATTAACCTTGTAACATTCTGCCTACAGAAATTCAGCTTTCCAAACAAGGCTGACATTGAAATCAAGACATTTCTGGAGGTAATTTGCACTGGGGCACCAGAGCACAGAACCTGGGGTGAAATCTTTGTGGAAGCAGCTGACAGAGTGGCCAATGGCTGCACTGGGGCCAGTGTGTGATGTCACCAGTCACAGCACTACAGTTGCATTCCTGGTCTAAGTTCCCCATCTGTTGCAGCTACCAATACAGGTCATTTAGGGCTAAACTTCTAAACACCAGCCCAGCTCCTGCCTGGGCAACACAGTAAGTGCTTGGTTTAACAGGAGCTGTGGCTGTGTTGGAGGCATCACAGTGGGAAGGATTGGGAATTTTTTAATGTTCCCTACTTCAGTGTCCTCATCTTCAGTGGTAGCGTGGCAAGTGTGGCCTGCTGAGAGCCCTAATACATTACTCTCTGAGGACTGCTGCAAGGTCCTCTAGGCTGGACATCCCACAGAAGTGGAAAAATACTACTCCTAAATTATTTAATATTTGAAAAGCACTCTGAAAAGCACCATTTAAGTGCAAAGTGTTCCTACTGTTAAATATTAAAACCCATTTAAGTGTGCTGAATGTTGTTGCAGAGATGCTGACTCCAGAAAACAAAAGCTTTCCTACTGAATTAAGAATAAAATGCAAATTAGATCTGCTCCCTATTTTAAGACCTGTATCTGCAGCTGAGACAACTTGAGTTGTTTCAGAAACATGGAAATAAGGGCTCTATGGAGGGAGGCCTTGCTCAGATGGCAGGCAGGAAGTATCTGAAAATGCAGCAAGCAATTTCAAATGAGTATGAAGCTGTTTGGCAGAGGAAAGTCTTTCAGGACCCTGCACTGTGCGAGGCTTACTGTGCAGCCAGGGCACAGGCAGTCAGGAGAACAGGGAAGGGTTTCATTCTTAATTAAGAACGTTCATCTCAAGAGACTCTTGTCTCCTGTGGCAAGGCTTTTCAGTGCAGATGGACACACTCCTGATGACATTACAATGTGCAGCATGTACTGAACTGAAGAGTATTACTGCAATGGAATTACTTCATGCAGGAAGGAAACAAAAGGAGCATGAATTTTAAACCTCTAGGCTTGTTGGGGCTCTGAAGCTTCTCAGGGAAATAAACACTATTATAACATAGCTAGTGTTCTTGATGCAAAGGGAATTTCTGTGTCCTGGAATAATTCTTCTTTCATTACTGCAGACAGGTTTCCAAGGCTTAGATGCTGTATAAAGGCATCCTGTGGAAGATTTTCTCAAATGCTCATGCTGTTTCCTTGCTTTTTATTAATTTTTAAATAATGCCCACTTCCATTTTAAGTCTGCCTTTTCCCAGTTTTATCCACTGTCCTTTGAAGAATCTGCTTTTTACTGCTGCTCCCAGTGGAAACTCTCACCTTCCAGTGGGAGGCCTTTAGTGATCCATCCTATAAATTCATGTTGGCTCCAGAAAGCCCACTGTTCCTCTCCCTAGCAATGACCAGGTCCCTGATGTGAAGTAAGCATTGTCTCTGCTTTCTCCTCATCCAGTGGCATTTTCCTGCAGCACCTTCCCAGTCCTGTGCAATTTACCTAGACCTTGTTGCATCTCTCCTATTGGCAATTTGTGTCTAGTTACTGTGACTTTTATATCCAGTCCTGATAGCAGATTGGATTTTTTAAAAGGAAGATTTTCAAAGTCTAAGGGTTTTAATTGGACCACAGTGGGCAAGAATGTATACTTTTGGCTGGCACCAAGCTGAAAAGAACTTTCCCTCACAAGGCAAGCTAAATCTGTGTAGTTCAGGTATGGCTAGACAGGTTTATAGGGGCTGGGTTTTCTTATCAGTGGAACTGATTTGGGTTTGATACTCATTTGTGGAGCATCATTTGGTGAGTTTTGTATATTGATATAAAAATTTCTCTGCATGCCCAAGAATATATACTGCTGAACTTACCGTCCTTTTATTCCATGCAGCATTCCAACATCCTTTTCCTCTCTTCTTCTTGTCAGGCAACAAGCACAGATCCCCATTGCCACAGCAGGTGTAGTGTACCCAGGAGCCATTGCCATGGCAGGAATGCCTTCCCCACACCTGCCCTCAGAGCACTCGAGCGTGTCCAGCAGCCCAGAGCCTGGCATGCCTGTCATCCAGAGCACTTATGGGGTCAAGGGCGAGGAGCCACACATCAAGGAGGAGATGCAGCCTGACGACGTCAACGGAGAGATCTACGATGAGTACGATGAGGAGGAGGACGACCCCGATGCAGACTATGGCAGTGACAGTGAAAACCACATTGCGGGGCAAGCCAACTGATGAGGGTCCCAGTGTCTCATGACCTGCAGGACTTCAAGGAGAAAAGAAAAAATAATAAATCAAGCCCCATCTGGTTTATCCTTGCCAGTGGCCAAGCACATTAACTTTCTCATACACTGACTGTTACTTTAACTGTTAGTCTTAACTAGTTGGGACATCAGCTGACTAATAGACATCAGCCTGCATCAGAAGAAAAAAGGCTCAGAAGAAAGGAAACAAAGACAACAACAACAACAGAATTATATAAGCTATGGGTAAAATAATGCCAGTAATTCAGCTGCTATACCCAAGCACTGAAGTCTTACCCGTCGACCTTTTATTTTTTTTTTTTTTTTTCAAATAAACTTTATGGCTGTTTGTTCTACAATGTTCTAGAAATTCTCACTCAGGTACACAGTGCCAACAAGTGGCTTGTGAATGTGTTTTGTTGTTTTGTGCTACAGTTTAAAGAGAAATAATTTTTTTTTGGTAATGCACCTGACAGGAAAAAAAAAAAAAAAAAAAGATAAAATTCCTTTTAACCCCCTCTTTCTCCTCCTCCTCTTCTTCCTCTTCCTCCTCCTCCTCCTTCTTCTCCTCCTCCCTATCAAATCTGGGTCAGAAGTGTGTGTATGTGCGTGCCTGCACGTGTTCCTGGCAAGGAAGGAGTTGGGGAGTCTTTCTATTAACCCCAACAAGCATTTGATTTCAAGAGAGGACTTCTCTTCATCAGTTGCACACCATACTGAGTCTTTGAGCAAGTGCCAAATTTGTACTAAAGCGCTGAACTAGTCCAATTTGCTTTTTTTAAGTTGGTCTCTTCTTGTTTTGTTTTTCTTTGGCTTTTCATTTGCTTCTTGCTCTGTCTTAAGTTAGGACAGTGTTACATCTTAGACAATCCCTCGAAGAACCTGATATACCAGCAGCAAGTGAGATTAGACATGTATTTTTGGTTTTGCTTTTACTTTTTAAAGGAAACTGTAGGTGCTGTTCTCAGGTGAAAAAAAAGAGAGAGAGAGACATAAGAAATTTAGAGAAAAAATATTTTACGGTCTTGGATTTTCATATGTGTGTGTTTATGGTACTGATAAGAATAATCTTGGACTATTGTGAGCAAAAAGCATGTTCCAGAATGAAGTCCTGCACCCTCTAAATGACTTGGTCTGTAAGAAACTTTTACTTTTAGTTTACACTTCAAGTGGCAGCATAAACAACATAAAATAAAGCTTGTCCAAAACGTGGTTTGTTCTACATGGGACACAGCAGCTGGAAATGTTACGTCCTTGCTGAGCATAATTAAGTTACCACCAACCGATGAACTCGTACCTTCAGGGTAGTTGAGTACTGATTTCTGATTCAAAATGCAATTTTTTTTAAACTGACTTTTTTCTTCTGTGCACGGGCAGAAATCTGTCTTTTAGCAGCGAGATGTTTGTGTAGGAAGGAAGGCTAATAGCTATGAAGATATTTCCGTATTTGAAGTGAGATTAAGAGAACTCAAACCATTGCAGCACTGAATTTCCTTCACTGCTGCCTCTCCCAACTGAAAAAATTATTCTCCTTTGCTAAAATATTTCCAGTGTTGTTGTAGAGCACTTATTTACTTATTGCTTGGGCAGTTTTGTCTTCCTTGGTCAACCACAACCAGATGAGGAAGCTGGCTGAGAGCTGCTCTGTGCCCTGGAAAGGAAGGTCTTGGCGTTATGCTGAAGCAAAAACCTTCCTCTGAATTCTTTTTTTAACTGAGGATGCCAGCTTTATGTTGCTTCCTAGTAAATGCCTACTCCCAGAGGGAGACACACGGCTGTTGTTATCACCTCTAACTTGTAAAATTAGCCCATTCATCTTAGTGACAATGAGATCCCAGCCCAAGTACTCACCAGAACCCTGTCACCACAATTTGGCAGCATTGGTTTTGCAAACAGCCCCTTAATCAGACAATATCAGCCCTTGATGACAGGTGCAGGATGAACAGGACAGGTAGGAAGGGGGGGATGCCTTTCTTTGCCTGTTGAAATCCCACTTGAATTGTAACTTGACCTCTGCAGACCTTGTGCAAAGCAAAAAGCAAATGCCATTGAAGACTTAGGATAATACTCCAATGAGTGGTGTGGACATGTGATGGTTTTATTCTGCTACATCTCTTTTCTTTTTCTTCTGTTTTCTCTGTGTTGATTTCCACCTTCTCTATTTTCTCTCTCAGAAGATTTACTCTGAAATTATGCTTGGAGTAGCTGATCATATCCTTCATGTCAGAGAAGGTTCTTTTTTATTTGTATTTTATGACTGTGTTGGGGTTTTGTTCTTTTTCAGTTGAACTGCCTCTTCTTGCTAGTGTTGAATGGTAATAATAATAATGATAATAATAATAATAATAATAATAATAATGGTCAGCTGTTCCCAGATTAGTAAATTATGTATAATTTATTTACACCTCCCCCTTTTTAACTTTATTTTATTCTGTTCTAATTTGGCAGTGCAGCAAATGAAGCTGTCAGGCTATTTAAAATGGATACCCCTCCCCATCTTACCTTTTTATATATATAAATATATATATATATACATATGAAAACAAATTGCTTCTTCTTCTGCTCACACCATTTCTCTTTCTTTTATTTTAATTTCGGCCCCAGCCATGTCAACTTCTGATGTTTATTACGATGGAGTGAATTAATGGGAGTGTTGTTTTCAATCTTAATTAACTTCTGCTCTCTCATCACTCATTTTAATTATTTAATTACACCAGTCATCTAGAGCCAGTTTTTTTGAAGCACCCTGTTTGGATAAGAAGGAAAAAAAATAGAAAATTGTTTTTACATCATTATTATGTACAATGTGAAAACAGATATTTGCTCCTTTTTATTTTTTTTTTTTTTTTTTACTTTTAAATTTGTTCCCTGTCTTTGTGAACAAATTGCTTCTGACTCTTGTGGGTTC
Organism: Muscicapa striata striata; assembly: GCA_030060385.1. Lineage (NCBI taxonomy): Eukaryota > Metazoa > Chordata > Aves > Passeriformes > Muscicapidae > Muscicapa > Muscicapa striata. Next base: position 1,048,764 of record JAREIS010000110.1, on the reverse strand, counting down.
ACCTCACATTTGCTGGATGATTTCCACCATGGTTTAGAGACTCTCTGGTTTGTGTCACTCCGGGCTACCGTAATACTTTGTTTTAGCTCCAGGTAGGTGCCACTGTTTCAGGTGGGATTGGAGCAAGTCTTTAAGGGGAAAGCTCATTGGGAAGGGGGCTCTTGGACTTCAGTGGGACCAAGTTTCAGTCCTGAGTTCTGTGGGAGCCTCTCCTGGAGGCAGCCTGGTGTCTGTGGGCACAGTGGGACAGTACCCTTCTCCAAGAGCCCCGTGCTTTTCACACCACCTCACCCAGGGGTCAGCTGAATGAGCTGATTTTGTCCCATACACATTCCCTTCAGAGAGACTGTGCCCCAGCCTGGTCTTCTCTCCCTCAGGCTTTGGGAATGGGTTGCTTTATCAGACTGTCCACCTCCTCTACATTTGAGATGTTGAAACTGATGCAGAAATATTAAAGAAGGGGAAAAAAAATAGAGGCCAAAAGATGAATACATGAATTAAAAAAAAAATTACTCTGGGGTTCCCAACCTGCAAAATATTTAATGCCCATGCTAATGTTTTCTTAGGTCCAAGGATGAGAACCCATATATCCTTCAGCAGAAGACCAGATTTGAAAATAGATTACTGTTTGTCCCTCTTGAATTTTCTGGGGGAACCTAAAAAACAAAAAAGCAAAACATGAATTTATAAAAATTATCTTCTTGTCTTGTTTCTTTTTTTTTTTTTTCCTGGGTTCTGTGCCCTGGAGCATATAGAAAAACCAGGTTAGAAGAGATTAGGATTTATTAACCTAAAAGCTCATTGAAGCCCTAATGCCAAGGTGGGCTCTGTTCCCCTCTTCCCTGGGAACCTAGTGAGCCAGGATGCTCCTGGGGAGCCACTCGTCCTCAGTGGGGGAAGCCACCATGCATCCTGCGAGCTTGAGAAAGAAGATCACCAGCAGTGGGAAAAAGAGGAAAAGAAAGGAAAAAACTGAGGCACTTGCTTCTAAGCTCAATTAAATAACACAGAGTATATCCTTTTTTCCATTTATTCATGCCTTATATTAGTAAAATAGGATTTTTAAGTGCATTTAACATCTTTATCTAACCGTTCCGCTATATTAATCAGGCCCCCAGAAAAGAACACTAGCTATTATTATAGTATTTAATTAGTTTTGTAACCAAATCCTCTTATTATGAATGCATATGGAAGAAATTCTTTCTTCGAAGACATTATTTCAAAGATTTGGTTACTACAGTAGACTGTCTTTAATTAAATCATTTTTTAGAAAGTAAATTGTCTTTAACCTTTTTACAGCACATTTTCAGAGCTTTTTCTTTTTAATCCAAAGAGATGAGCTGTTATTGTCTCCGAAGAAGCCTCTGACATCACATTTGTAACATCAAAAATAATTATGCTCCACGGAAATGTAGGTCTTCCTTAGCAAGAATTCATCTGCTGTAAAGAAAGGCAACTGTGTGGTATCTCGGACGTTTCAGGGCATGATGTGCGGGATAGGAAGTTTCTTTATCTGACCACTTCTTGGTAGAACCATCCCTTTCATTTTGCAAATAACTCTGTAATTCACTAGATGTGAATTCAAGTGTATCCTCAATTCACAGGGCATGGGCTGTCTGTTTAGCCTGGTTTATATTTACATTTTTTCAACTTTATCTTAACTTGTCAGTTTCCCAGATTGAAGAACATGTCAAGTTCGTTTTTTCTACTGACTGATTTCTCTACTCCCCAGTGTTTTTTGTCACTGGTTTGCTGAAACAGTATTTATATAGCTCCACTGGCTCTAAAGCTCTTAGCCTTCTAACGTTTTGGATTTTACAAGTGAAATGAAAATAGAAAAGAAATAGAGACAATCAAATGCCTGGAGCTTAAAACAAAGTATGTGCAACCTACCATCTCACTTGAAATTTAATAAAAGAAATAATTATGTAAATATAACATAGAGTTATAGATTTATATTTTGTTCATAACACATAGTGTAATATAAGTTGTATATTTTCATGTTTTGGTTTTATGTTATCATTCATGCCACAATAAATGAAAAAAAAACAGGAGTTGATGTACTCTTTTAAAAAATACAATGTGGATTGCCACCATCCTGGGTTTTTGGTTTTGGGGTTTTTGTTTCTTTTGCATTCCCTTTTTTCAGTATTACTGCCCTGCAAGGCACCAATAAAACAGCAAATGTGTTCTTTACCTATCCTGTGGTCTGTTTCCCACTTATTATACCAAAGGGTGTGCTAGCACACTTTCCTGTCAAGAGAGCAAAACAGCTGGGCTCAAGCAGCAGAAAATGAGATTTAGGTTCAGCTTATCAGTCTGCTCCGAGATTCAAGACTTTCATCAAATCACAGGACAAAAAAGATCATCCCATTTTTCATATATTAGCATTAAAACAGAAGGAGAAGTTGGTCCCTGAACAATGTGGTACAGTGCAATTTCCAGTTCATTGTCAGGACGATAAGCAGAGGGCCGAATCCAGAGGTTTGACCCATGCCCACCTTCCAAGCTATGTTCTTTTGCCACAGGCTTGTCTGCTCAGACACCAAAGCCTGCTTAGGGAAATACCCAATTATAAACACCAGTGACACAAAGCTATGAAAAAATTAGCTCTGCTCATAGTTAGTCAAAATGTCCTAACATGCTGCCTAAACAGTTCATGAAGTTTTGACAGCAGCATATGGCACGAAGTGGGATGAAATGAATTTGTACCTGTTTTTGACAGTAAGTTATTCTGATGGGTGCTTACTCTCAAGTGCCTACGGCTTGACAGATGCCACTCCATAGTTCCAGATTTCCTAAAGGGAAAGGCAGTATTTGGGAAAGCAGGAGGTAGCTGGTAGAGATCTTATGAACCTGTCCCCACTTATTTGGTTTGCCAGGTTGTCCTCTGTGCTTTTCCTGTGAGTGAGGTGGCACCTGAAACTTCCCATCAGCAAACCAGAGATCTGTTCCGGCAGCTTCCTGATGCAGCCAAGAGCACCTACAGAGCGCTGTCCACTGGAAGTAGAAATGGGCTTGAGAGGAGCCATATGATGGTGACTCAGGCAAAAAAAAATTGGAATCATTTAACCCCTCAAAATCCCTTTTTCTGATACTGTCATCAACGTGTGATGAAGGGAGCCCCTCTCTGGTGCTGACATGGCACACACTGCCCACCTGAACCTGTGCATGACTGAACAGTGAGATCATGAGATGGAGCGAATTAGAACTATTTTCTTTCTTTTCCTTTTTTTTTTTTTTTTTTTTTTTTTTTTCCTTTTATTGTTTCCTTTTTGGTGGCGCTGGTACCTGAAAGAAGCAAAAATGTTTCCTAAATCTGTAGTGGAAAAATGTCAAGGAGAAACTGAAAAAATCAAAGCTGAAGATACTAAACTGTATCTTAACTGATCTAAACTGTAATATAGGATAAGGTTGGGCTTTGCAAAACCATGAATGACAACTACTTAAACCCTAAGTATGCAGCTGAAGTAAAAAAAAAAAAAAGTTTCTAGTGTCCTTAAGTGATATGGCCCAGACTTGGGAGTGGTAACAATTCTCTCCCTAGAGAAGTTGTGAGGGGATTTTAGTTGGGTTTTTGGGTTTGTGTTGTTTTTTGTTTTTTTTCCTTTCAAAAACTTCTAAAACATTCCAGCAATTGCCTGTAGCAGGAAGAAAGAAAATTAGGATAATTATGACATTAAACTACTTTAAAAAGAAAGACGTATGACAATTAGCACGTGGCTACCAAGAAAGTAACATACCAAGTTCTGTGTGTGTAAGAAAGTGAAAAGACCCCCTGCAGAAGCCATGAGAGGTTATGGAAGTGTATATGCCTCATGAGGAAGCTCAGTGCTGTGACTTTGGCATGAGTGAGAAAAGGGTGAATAGGAGCTTGTCAATAAGGTCTCAGTTAATAATTATTCAGCAATACTGGAGGAAACCAATGTGGGAGAAGAGCAGGCAGCATCTGTCAGGTCAGCCAGTGGAAAACACATGCTGTAAAGGTACAGAAAATCCTGTGAATATATTTATCTGAGTAATCTGGTGTCTGGGACCAGCAAGAGAGTTGGAGTAGCTAATTTTAGTCCCTGGGATGCTCCGTTCATGTCTAGTGGTGTTACAGTGGCACTTAAGCACTGGAATCAGAGATTCTTGCAAGATAACAACAAAGACAGGAAAAAGAAAAAGCACTGTACCATCCTTGGCCTAATTCAAGAAGGCTTGTGGCGTCAGCAACCCTGTAAGCATCAGCTGTGCCCCAGCTGCGCCACATCCCTGCTGGAGAAGCTGTGCAGGGCACAGGGGTAGCAATCTGCCCTCCCTGCTCTGGGATGGATTTGCAAGGCACTTCAGGAGTTCTGTGAGTGTTTTCCTCTAGTAAGTAAATTTGATCTAAGTTAATGCAGGAGAAATCTTGCAGATTCCCAAGTATGATTTCGAGCTGGTGCTGTCCAACCTTCAGTCATGCAAACATTGCATTCATCATTGCAGCCACGGTCTTAGGGCATTGCTCAGGTGAATCACAGGTTCCTACTACACACACATGCCCATGAACGTTCCACCTTCACTTATACCACATCTGGCCTGGCCAATTGGAAATCCAGCCTTGGGAGATGGCTGTTGGTATCCAACACCCTGAGAGATCAGCCAGTGCTTAGTGGTTGGGACATTTTTTGGTTTGGGGTATTTTTTTCCTGCTGGCAAGCCAGCAGGTATCTGTGGCCAGGGGAGGAGGGAGAGGACCAAGTGCTCAGATGGAACTGTCCTCCAGGTGGAGATGTCCTCCACCACAGATTCTGCTCAGAGGACTGGATGTTCAACATACCAAGCTGTTGCTAACACCCAGCTCCGTATGGCTGAAGAGAATTTGATGAGGGTTTCCCACCCACTAACATGATCAGAGCGAACTGCTTGACATGAGATTAATAATTAATTTATTTCAGGGTTGTTTATTTGCAGATTTACAACAATTTACCTTTTAGGACGCTTCTAAACTTGCTGTAAGAGGCAGCACGGAATGTTACCTTGACCAAAGTCAGGCATGCCCTTCACCCCTTCCTTGGGGAAGCCAAGCCTTTAGGAAGAGGTTAAAGTTGCACCAAAATACTCCTCTCTACAAAAACCTAAAGTATTTTAAGCAGGGAGACTTTCAGTAGAGTTGGGCCTAAATGACAGTAGAATGGTACACACGTAATTGAAAACCTAATTAAAAGCACAAATTTAAGGTTTAGCGAAAACTCTGCCAGCCCTCTGCGGCAATTCAAGCTGCAGTTTGAATGGCTTTTTGAGATAGGTCAGACTTCATTTGAATTTTGACTGTGTGTTTAGTCTTAGCAATGTCAGGAAGGAGGGATGCTTGGTGTATCCCAAGTAATATACATAAACTGCTGGCACAGGCACAGTTGTAGCCATAAGAGGGACCCCTTTTAGTGCAAATTATCACCCCTGGAAAATGCTACTGGTAGTTTCAGGCAGCGTCCCTGGTGCTCCAGGGCCTGGGGTGAGTGTAAGCTGTCCTGATGGAGCTGTACAGAACTGAGTGTGTGTGTCTGAACACAGGGCTCAAGCTAAGCCCTGCAAAGCCCCTCCTATGCCCCTGCAAGAGCATCCCCACACAGGGATTTGTGTCAGTTTAACTTCATATTATCAGCACAACTTTCACAGGCACTGAATGCCTAACCCACCAAGGATAAATCAATGCCTCCCCTTGTATTTAAGAGAGATATGACTTAAATACAGTAAGTAAATCAAAGTAATTATTTAAAATTAAAATTATTTAAGAGAGCTAATCTGGGAGAATGGCATGGTGGTCACAGAAGCTGCTGAGACGTGGGACTTCAGCAGCTATTCCTGACTCTGTCAAGGACTTGCTCTACAACTTCAGAAAAATTACTCAGCCCATGTCTAAGACTGCTATAATAATGCCTACTTCAAAGGGGTGTTAGGAGGTTTAATTCATTAATGCCTGCAAAGCACTTTGAGTTCTTTGGATTAAAGGTACTACAGTGCAAAGTATTATTAGCTACAGGAAAAGCTCTCAGACAAGCGTGGCATTAAATGTCTGCAGTTTAAAAAATGGGAAGAAAAAACACCAAAGATGAGCAAATTGTGAGTGGTTTGGGTTTGTTTTTTTCTCTGTGGCCAGGTTTCCATTAGTCAGATCTGTGCTTTGCTAAACTGAGGCCAGAGCTCAGGGTCTGATTTTGTTGTCACTTTTAGAACTCCTATACTTTTAACATAACTGTTTGGATTTGGAGCTTCTTTTGGGGGCTTCATTTTATCAAAATCCAGATTTTGTGCATCAAAAGCCTATTCAAGTTCCCTCTAAGGATGTATTTACCCATGGATTTAAACAAGAAGAAGAAAATAATTTTGCTTTGTATTGACAATGTTAGGGGTTTTTAAATTCAGTTTGTGTGTTTATTTTCCCAATGAAAAGTCTATTCCTTTTGATTTTAAAGGGCTAAGATTTTCAACATTGATAATTATCTGGAATCCAGAAGGATTTTTTTTATCACAAAATGGGATCTTTTTAATTACCTCTAGTAGAGCTGATCCACCTACTGTGAGTGTAATTGCAAACAGAAAAATTGGGATTGACAACCAGAAATGGACTAAATGGAGGAATTTTTTTTTAGTGACTGTCTGGCTCCCAAGTATTAATTTATTTCTGGTGTTTAGTTTCAAGAGCAAACAGACAAAGGTAGCCGGTTGTTTCTGTAGGTCCAGATTTAAACCTTGTCTGATCTTCTCATTCACTTGGTGCCTGTGCATCGGAGTTCCACTGGGCAGGGATCAGCAGGATTTCTCCCATCAAAACCAGACAGCAAAGGTGAGAATACAAGAAAGGTTCAGAAAACAATGTGCTAAGGAACACATTAAAGCTGTCACACCTACCTTGTTACCTGAATTCATACAGCTCTTATTTATTTTTTATTCATTATACTTTTGAAACTTTTCAAGTGGAACTTATTGACTTAAAAATAAATATAACCAACAGCCCACCCTCACTCCCCTTAGTGAAAAGACAGCAACACAACAGTTTAGAAGTTTCTTTTTTTTTAAGCATTTCTGATTTCATTGAGGGAAACCTTTTAACTTCACTTTGTTTCCTGGTCCCATTGAAAGAGAAGACAGAGGAAGTGAAGGATAAGTGATTCTGGCTCCCAGAGATGCTTTGTTTCTCTTCTGATAGAATCTGAAACTTCATGTAGGTGGTGGGTAGAGCCATCATAACCTGCTTTCTTCTGAGTGAATGAGGAAGGTCAATATATTATCGTATCAAGGAAGAAAAAATTACATGGGCATTCCCCACAGACAATAAAGACAATTCTGACAGCATGATCAAAACAACTGGATAACTTTTTTCTTTTCTTACAGACACACCAATGTTTAAATGACAGCTGAAAGCAGATGATGGACTAAACACATTATTCTCTGTTCCATGCACTTTTTTATAATAGAAGTATATCTTGAAGACTATATTCAAGTTGATCAAATAATAAGTCAATTTGTCAATAAAACAGATTAGGCAACCTGTCTGCTGAGATGATATCTGTCAAACAACATATTTTTGTTAACACAATCTGGAAGCAAATGCCTTCACAAAATACAATGCATAAAATCCCTGCAATGCCACTTTTAAGTTTATTGAAACAGAGTTCTGCCTTCTAAAGCATTTAGACTTTCTTTAAGTTTTAGTTGCTAGCTAACAAACCACAGTTTGGAAAAGACTAGTAACAAGTGTTAATGGCCTGGTGGGCACAGTCTGCTGCCAGCGTGTGGATATATTCCCAAACTCTTGGCAGTGTCCACTCTGTACAAGTCACTATCAGTGGGATTGATGCAGGGGTATTTCCATTTCTTCACTTACTCTTTTTTCTCCATTCCCCCACCTTTTTCCTTGCTGTTGCTCACTACTGAGACATGTTTAGCATCTGATGTGCCTTGTCACATCACGAGCGCTGTCACTGCACTCAACAGATTCAGGCATGATGCTCTGACATGTTGTGTACGCTGAGGCAAAGAATCCCTGGGAGATGCTGGGCCCTGATCTGGGCTCAGCATCATGGGGGGATATCTCAGTTTGCCCTGCATGACAAAAAAACATGACAAAAAGCACTAAAAAGGAAACATTGACATGCAGAAGTGCACAGAGTGATCAAACGAGTAAAGTGGAGATAAACCACGTAAAGACACATTGCTGAAAATATGCACTGATGACTCTGAGAGAGCTCAAGTTGTCTAATTTAAGGTAAATTCAGTGCCTGGAAAAGGCTAGAAAACTTTCATTCTGAACATGGGGAAACTTAGATCAATCAGTCTCAGATGCTAGTGGGTTTGCAGGAGAATTTCAATCCAGGTGGTTTAATTTGTGTGGTTTTCTCATGCCCTTTTCCTCCCTGTGCTAATTCCATGTAATCCTCAGGAAAATGGGGCTCAGAAAAATGGGGTTCAGAAACTCAGATTCTTCTTTCCCAGGTGGGGGAAAACTTGTCATATGCACTAATAGGCTGAAAGTTCAAATAGAACTGGTTTGGGTTTGATTTATGTTTTGTTGCATTTTTTTTAAACAGAACTTGGGAAGTATTTTGTTGCTCAACTATTTGCTGCAAAGGCTGAGGAAAGCTGAAACTACTCCAAAGTGTGAACAGGCTATAATAGGAGGATCAACTGTGGTGCCTGAAACCAAGCACACAAACAAAAAGAAGGATTAAATCCTGACAGAGATTTAAGGACTTTCCCACCCAAGCTTGCCTCTACAGATTTAGGCTACTGTTAAGAATCAATGAATTAATTTGCTATTGCCCTCAATATTGCATCAACACCTTTTGGGACAGAAGACCTTCCATTCAGAAAAATCTTTCCAAAATGATCAAATATGGAAAGTATGTTCTGAAAGGTATAGATTGTTAAAAATTAATAAAACTGCAGAAAATGTTTAAAGGTAGTAGTGGAAAGAGATGGGTATTAGAAAAAAGAAGTCCAAAAATCCCTGTCAAAAATTCATGTCAAAACATTACTTTTTGCAGTGAAATTATTGTAAAAGTCAAAGATATTCCCGTAAAGTCTACTGAGGAGCTCATTCAAGTTCTTGTAGTGGAAATGCCCATTTACAAAAGTGAATGGCACACCTGGTAGGAACACGAGCTTCCCATTTATTTCTCCAACACTCTGAGTTTATGTGAGTATATGGTGATGTCAGTAATGCTAAATTATGCACGCAGTCCTACAAACCTTGAAGCATGAGATAGCCAGCAATCTACTCTCATTCAGAATAATTCAGAATAATTTGGCATGTCTCCACACTGTAAGCAGCCAGTGTTACCCTAGCCATTGCTCTTTAAATCAAAAACATGTGCAAAATGTCTTCATTCAGCCTAGTAGTATCATATGTCAATCAGATTCAGGATGCAGAACTGGGCAGCAATATCCTAAAAAAAAAAAAAAAATGAAATCATCTCTCCTGTTCAAATCACTTTGAATTAACTTGACTCTGTCATGTTACTGGCAAGAATATTCTCTCTTGAGCATCTGATTTCTAACTTTTTCTTTCTTTGGGGGGGGGTGTGGGGGGTGGTTGGTTTGTTGGTTGGTTGTTTGGTTAGTTTCTTGATTTTGGTCTTTGGATTTGTCTGCAAGATAAAAGGGTCTGGTTTAAGATTACAAGGCCAATTTAGCCTGGGACTTTGGCAAGCAGTTGAACAGTGCACAGTCAACAGTGCACTGAGGCTTACTGACACCATTCAAAACCTCTGCAAGTTTGTGAACCAAGCAGTAATTCATTCTACAGTAATAACAAAGGTCTGGTATATCAGAGTATCATAAATATCAGGTATTTATGATAACATCTCTGTGTGTGTGTGATATGCATATGTGATGCATATTAAGTGACATCAGCTGTTTGCTTTGTGTCTTAATGATGGCATTGAAACTTACTAAGCTAAAGCCAGAGAAAGACAATACTGATCTAAAATTCTACCAGGTCCTCAGACTTCTTCTTTTAACAAAAAAAGCAAACTGGTTTTGCTTTTGACCATAGCATCCAGGTCTTCTGCTTCCCTGCTCCAAAAATAAATGACACTGCTGACACCTGATGCTAACATGTGGCAAATCCCAAATATCTACAGCACAGCACTTGCATTATTTTCCTGAGATTTCCCTGAAGAGTTGCTCTATTGCCAAATCCAGGTCTTTTACTTTTTCTTTTCATCCTAGATGACTTTATTAGGATTCACAGATGTACAGAGAATAACACCAATTTTACAGTGTTTCAGGTTTGAGGGAAAGATAAGGCCACACTAAGACACCCCTTTCCCAGCAGACCAGGAAGAGCCACATGTAACCCACAGAGGAAAATGAATGCCTCTGGAGTTTACAAGAAAGCAATAAATGGTTCTATTATTAGTATGCCTTCAGCCACCATGATGCTTTCATAATCCTCAACATAAAATGTTTGTGTGGACTGCTCAGAGACCTCAGACCAAGGCGTAAGTGGGGAGGCTGATACATCATGGCACTGATGTGTCGGGAGTCACCTCTCCTTGTAGCCACCATGTACATGGGAGGGAAAGGCCAATGGCAGCACACACAGAGTGGTACAGCCATGCAGAACTGTAAAATAAAATATTCCTGTGCTGTGAGCAGATCAGGTGTGTGTAGTGTCCTTCAACAGGCTACTGCAAGGATGGTGGCATACTGACAGAAGCAAAGCTTCAAAAACTGGACTATCTGTGCAACTGTGGTTCTCTTCAGGCATATGCAGTATTTATATTTGGTCTCCAACTACATATTATTTGCTGTTTTTCCTTCCTGGGGCCCTGGCTTAGCACAGAGACACAGATGTACTGACTTTCACATAAATCTGAAGGCAGCATTTCCCTTGTAGCTCACTGCTCCAACCATGTCTCTTGCCCTCTGCTGTGACCCACGGTAACAGCCCCACCAGGGAGGCAAATGTATCCTCTTCTTTTGGCAAATGTATTGCCTTCCTTTGACACACGTAGCTGGAAGGTCAGAGGGTAGGTTAAGCATCATTTTGCTGATGAATTCATAGTGAATTAAAGGTTAAAATTTTGGCTGATTTTAGGCACACAAGTGGATAAGCCCCAAAGCTGCCTGCTGGTTAGAGCAGTTTAGGTCTGTCAACCTGGTTCCTTTGGTCTTCAGCTGCTGCCCCAAGGACTAAGCCTTTCCACCAGGCAGATTAAGACCCAGATTCAAAAAATGGGGCCTATACAACCAGTTGCAAACCCTGCCTCTTCAGGTAGGTAAAGAATTCAGACACTTCTTTCTTTGTTCTTTCACCTGCTGAAAATCTTTTCTTCCTACACCCCACTGTGACCACACTCTGCAGTATGGGAGGTATAAATCCTTCTTTCACTCCTCAGCTGGCAGCAGATCAACATCACTGCCTTTGGTGGCATTTTCAGGCAGGTGGCAACCCAAATGTCCCTGGTGGCATTTCCAGGGGTAGGAGACCATTATTTTTCTTCAAAAGGTAACAAGTATTGATTTGCTGTACCTCGATGCTGAACAACTCTTTGTAATTGGTACCAAGAGATGACATCATTGAAACTTATTTTTGTGTCATTACCATCACACAAGGTAAACGTGGAATGTTGTCACACTATTATGTGATGTAAATAATGTCATCATAATTTGTCTCTACACATCATAAATATTTTATGGCATTCTTACACCTCCAGATATCTTTTCCATATGAATAGTGATTACTCAAAGTATTTACTGTAATTATGTCACTTGATGAAATTACAGTAATTACAGGGAAAAATGATAGCCCATGACTAATGAGTTAAAACAGCATGGAAATTCACATAAAATTACATTAAAAATGTTAAAGATCTGAGGCAAACTTACAAAAGCAAAGAAATTCACAATTAAGAATTTAATCTCTAATAATATTTCAATGTGCTGAAATTTTACCTTAAATGGCAGAAGAAGGAAAGGAGGGGAAAAAAACAAAAAGAGGTATTACCTGAATAGGAATAAAGTGCAAAAGTGAACTACTGCAGAGTATAACCTGTGTATTTTGTACAGGGTGCACAGCAAGATAGGCCAGTGCTGTACAGCAACATTCAAAGGTGTTTCATCAGGAAGAAAAATAAAAGGACTCAAGTCACAGCTGAGGTGAGGAACTGTCACTTGGGACAAAGTTTCTACCCAAGGACCATCAGGGGACATAATTTTTTGATAGGTTGGGATAAAATCACTGGAGAACCGCAGTGCCAAACTTAGGAGCAGGGTAGCTGGCCGGTCCCAGGAACATGTGTGAGTCTCCCAGGAGTTATGAAGCTTTGATAACTAAGCAGTGCTCACAGCTGTTGTAACACCACTTCCTTTTGCAGCAAAAAAGTATTTTCACAAATCTTGGTACCTCAAGCAGCCATGCAAGTTGCTGTTTCACACCCACACTGTGTCCTTCCTGCCACTTGCACCCCAGGGAGGCACAAAGTCCCTCTGACAGAGAAGATTCACAACCAAATCTGTCATGACAAGAGGATGATTCTTCTTATATTCACTTCTTATTCCATTCTTATTTTCTACATGAGAATAAATTATTCTGTGGTTAAATGCTGATGATGCCTGAGAAGCAAAGAGGAACCACTGATGCAAATTTTGCTTGTTTGCTTCTTGGCTCAGGAGTGAGCCATAAACCTAACCACGAGAGGAATTCAGGGCTGGTCACCTCCTCCTTCTACAGCTGGTGCTCTTGTTGATTCCAGCGAGGCACACAACCACCATGGACTTCATTCTTTTTGAAGTTGTCCCCAAGCTGCTTTCAAACTGAGGTGCCCAAACTGTATGTTTCACCAAATCAGGAAACCCCACTGAACTGAACCATCACTGCACAGGAGAAGAAAACTTGATTTAGCTGGATTACATGACAGACAGACAGACAGACAGAGTGACTAGGGCAGGGGGTCAGAGAGACAGGGGGAGAAAAGGAAAGGAAAAAAGAAAATAAGGAAAGGGGGCAGTGAGAAAGAAAAATGCTGTTTCCAGCTAGAGTACCCAGTAATAATTTAATAAATGCTGCCATTTTAGAAAATGTGCTATTCATATTTATGAAAGGCTTAATAGATGCAGCTGCATCCTTTAACAAATTATTATAAGGCATGGTATGAAAGGCATTAGTAAGAAATGCTTAACAGATGATGCTGTGACAAGCTGTTGCAACGTGTGTTATAAGACGTCAATATTATTAAATCTATGGGCTTGGTTAGCATATGAATATAAATAATTTTTATGCATGCTACAAATTGCCATGCTTTATTAATAATAAAGTGTTTATAAATGGAACCTTACTGTAAAGCATTATTAAATGCAGCTACTCAAAGGACCTTGGAGTAATACTGTAGTAGAATTATCATGCTGAGAAACAGACTAGAAAGGCTGCTTTATTTTACTGAGCCGACATGGGTTCAAACACACTGGGCTTTGATTCCTGAAACCCATGTGGTAGGGGCTGCCAGTAGTCACTGGATGAAAGGTGCTGTTGTCACATTCTTTGTTACTCTGAAAACACTTTGGCCTCACCTACATGGGACTTACACCAATGTATGAGCATCAGTGGAGTAAATCCTGATTAACTCTGCTGTAAGTAATACATGCTGTGGGCCACAGTATTTTCTTTCCCAAGTGAGAGCTGACTGAAAGGTAACTGTGTTGTAAGGCATTCTTCTGGGGGAAAGAAAAAGACAAAAATAAGAAAAACAGCATGTATATTTGAAAAGATACTTTTCCTTGCATCTCAGATTCTGCCCTTCCAACAGGTATCTTCCAAAAGAATCAAAAAGAAACATCTTTGCAGGGCTTTTTTAATGCACAAAAAATTCATGTTTTTCCAGAAGTTACCATGACTCAGCAATGTGTAGGAGTGGTTTCATTCATCTGTTCTGATCATCATGCAGGAAAGTATTATTGGCTTTTATTCTTTTAGCCATTTCATGCCCTCATGTTTGAGTCTCTAGTACCCCATGCACCAGTGTACTTCCAGAGAGAGCTACCATAGAACATATGTCTTAGACTGCAGAGATTGAGGTGCCTTTAACAGAATGACATACTGTGTGATGGCAAACAAAGTTTTTTACATTCTCAGTTACAATTTTTTTTTTTTCCAAAAGCATTTTAGTTAATATTTAAAGTGGATGGGGAGGTGGGGAGGAGGGGGGTGGTTTTCAATCATCTACCTATTTTACCTTTTAAGGCTAACATTTTTTAAAATAGTTTTTCACAAACCCCATGTTATTTTGATGATGGGACCTGAAACACAGTGAAAGAGCCACAAATGACCAGATGTGAGAAGGTGTGTGAATGTCAGTATCTAGGGGTTTCAGTGGAGGCAAAACAACTCAGCTTACCTCGTATCATGTACCATCTGGAAAAAAAGGATGTGTGAGCATCACTCAGGTCCTGATGCAGCAACTGGACAATCCCTCTTCTCTTCCAGTTCTGCTCCCTTTAATGCCTGCAGTGAGAGCAAGGGGGTGTCGACCACTTCATATATCACCTCTGTTATCACCCAGGAGCTGAAAAACAAACCAAAATACTACCTAACTGCATGAAGCTCATAAATGGTGCAGATGGTTTTGTTCTAAGTTCTGGGCAAAAGTTCAAATAGATTTTTTTTCAAACAGATACATACTTATACTGACCAAAACCTTAGCCTTCACTTTTTTTTTTTTTTTTTTTTTTTAATTTTTCACATTGATGTTTCATGACACACACAGCTTAATGTAAAACAAACATGCTGAGGGACTTGTATTTATCTCTTAGCCTTCATGTGATAGCAATCTTCTCTATCTTCATGCAATAGTTTCTGGTCTAGTTTACAGTCCCTCCTGCTGCAATTCATCTCATTTATTTTCTTTGTTTCCCCATTCTTCATCGTTCATTTCTGAGCCAACTTTTTACTTACTCCATGACTCCTGCACCCAAGGCATTATTATTAACCTTGGATGTGGAACTGTGTCCAAATTTTTCTCTGAAGTGTAAACAGCTCTGGCATTTCATTACAAAATTTGCCATTGTGTTCCAGAACACTCCTTACTATAAACTTCAAGGTCACTTCCATCTTCCCCTGGGAGTGTTCCAGCTCCAGGTGGAGCCTCCCTTGTCATGCTGGAACTGGGAGAAGGAGATGTCGAAACTACAGGAGTCAGTGCTTCAGGTATCACACCCAGCTTTCCATCTTGGCAGTGGGGCTTTGCTTGAGGAAATGTGGGATTTCCACATGGTGCTGAGTAGGAACCAATAAAACAGGGCAAATGCTGCTTGTGGGTCAGATAGTCCTTGCTCGTCCTTCCAGGCTTTCCAAAGAGCTGCACAGGGTTCCCACATGAGTGTGAGGCATGGGCAGAGACAGAAAGGAGGCACAAGTCCTACTAAATGCCTGGGCTGGAGCCAACTTGTTTCAGACCCAGGGTCTGAGGCTGAGGTTAGGATGTGGGATGAAGGGGAAAAGCCCTTCTGTGATCGGCCACATGCTGCTTGCTTGCCAGCCCCTACCTGCTCTCTGTCCCCACAGGTAAAATCACAGCAACAGCAAAGTAGTCATAGGTGCTTTTGCTGCACCCCATGAATTTTTCAACTCATGAGTTGATTGATAGCCTTATTACTTAGCACGTCTCTATACCTACAGTAAGTGTAGCAATCAGCAAAACAGCAGACAACTGTATTAAGTACATCTGAAGAAGAGTGAAAATAATACCTGACATTTAGCACAGTTCATCAAAGGATCTCAAAATGCTCAGCAAACTTTAATAAACACACATGATGCCCAGTGAGTCTGGAAATATTGTGACAGCCAGATTAAACCCAGACAAAGTGAGAAATCAAGGTACACTGGAGTGGCACAGGTGCAGCATCAGGGTTGTCACCCTGAGGAGTACACTGATGCAGTGTCACCTCCATTCCCCCCTGCCATGAATCCTGGGAAAGCCTTTTCTGCCCAGCACTGCCTTCCAAAACCCCTGGCTGCTGGACCAGATTTGGCTGCTTTTGGTCCTCCCCACGTCCCACAGGCATTTACTTGAGAGCATCAGATATTCATTCCCATGCACCTCTCCTGCTGGCTCACCACCCTTTTCCTGCGGTGTGATGGATAGACTGTATCACAAGAAAGCAGGGCTGACAGTGCTCCTGGCAGTGTGAGTATTTACACACTCGGTTCTTTCAGCATTTCTGTTTTATACATTTCTCTATTTAGATGATGTGTGAATTCCTTGTACACTTTTTTTTTCCTCAGAGTCATGTAGCGAGTGTTTGTGCATCTGTATTGTGCTCTACTTTTCCTCATGTTCACAGTTTTTTATTAAAATATTTCCACAAAACAGGTTGTTACCAAAAATAAATGTACACATACAAATTAATACATAAAAACAGATGAATTATATTGAATATTTACAAACAATGGGATAGAATTCAAAACTTTGTATAAACATAGCATACAAACAAGTATATACATACTCCATGTTTACTAGCATTTATTTTAAGAGTTCCTTGGTAATTCTGAGGTAGACTTAGGCTGACAGAAAATCTTCTCCTTCCCATTGCAGATTGAGGGGAAATCAAAAAGATCTCAGTTAACAGACAAATGGAGAAGATCTTATTTTGTGCCGAGCTTGTGTTTCCTCAGCCTGCAGAAATAAACACACACAGTGTAAAATTTGGGCCAGAGAGCAAGTGCTGACATGACCAAGACTCAGTCTCTCATAGTAAATGAAGTTCAGATCTGAGTGCTGTGGCCAGAGTTAGGCTGTAAGTAACCAGGAGATCCCTAGGTCTTGGGTGCTGGGCTTGCAGGCCATCTGTTTGTTATCTAAAACATTGGAAAAAGATAAATATCTCGGTGAATAAAAAATGGCCACAAGACAGCATTCAGAGAGCAGGTATGCCACCAAGCTCTGCAAAAGAAGAAAAATCAAAAAAGTTAATGACTTTCCCAACCTTCAGTCCAAAACAAAAGTTAAGCAATAAGAAGAAGGGGTTTGAAATGCAATTCTGGCTTTATTAAATCAGATCACTGAAGGCAGTGGAACCAACTGACTTTTCAAATCCCAGACTATTCATGTGAGCCCATGGTTTGCCCCATAACCCAGTGCTGAAGTGCCTTGGTGGTGCTGGCAGGACGCCAGGGACTGTGACATCTCATGGCTGAGACTCAGTCTCATGTTTTCACCATGGGCAGTGTCCAAGTTCCGTGCTCAACCACTCTGCCAGAGTTGCTGGACTTCTCAGGTGTGAGTAGTGTAATACTGGGATAAAAGCCAGCACAACCTGCCTGTGAGATTGATACAAGCAAATATGGCACTTCATATCCCCAAGCTGCTGAGGCAAAGCTGGATAGTTTGTAATGATGGCCTCCTGCCTCTGCAGCACAAGATGCCCTTCTGCACACTTTGACAAACGAGAGGCTTATTAAAACTAGGAAAGGCGGGTCTCACTTTTTCTCCATTTCAAGAGGAGGCTGTTTTGTCAACATTTGCCAGAGTCTAGGAGTGTGAAATTGGCTGTTCATGTGCTGTCTGCACAAGTACTGTAATTTTAAAGTGAAAGCAATTAATTTTAGTTGTTGACTTAAACTGCTGTTGAAAGGTACTTCATTTCCTAACTCTTCCTCCTATAAATAGATTAAGGGTTACATGAGAGTAAAGTTGTGATCATTTGTCCTCCCTCTAGATAGATTTCCCATGGCTGCTTATCTATTAGCTCCCCCTCCCCCCGAGCCTTAACACAATTTGTTTCTCAAATTAATTTAGCTCGCTCACTCTCATTGCTCCACAGCCAAAAAAACTGGCTCTTCTTAAAAAAAAAAAAAAAAATTAAAACAGAAAAAAGAGGAAAAAAAGCCAAAACAAAACAAACTCCCATGACACCAAAAAACAAACAAAAAAACCTGAAAAACAAAAACAAAACCACTAATTGGAAATAATTTTTTTTGGAAGAGAGATTGAGCAATGAGAAATATGTGTCTTGAACTTATGATTGAGATAGCTAAAGAAAACATGTCTTTTAGACAGATAAGCATTTGTGTTAGCAGTCTGGAAGGACTACCAGGGCTGGGGATTCACAGCTCCATCAATGCTTCCGGAAGTTGTGTGTGCCCAGCAGCTGCACTGTAAATCCCTCTGTCTATCCATCAGCTACTATTTGGTAATTTTTCTCATTATTACTTGTTCATGTACTGGCTGCATTTCTTTTTCCTACTTTCTGTTATGACCCAAGAAAGCAACCATGAGATCTACAACTGCAAGGGACTTTTTTTTTCTATGGAAGCTTACAAGTAAGAAGGAATATTACCAATGCTGAGGATATTTAAAGTGTTCCGTTTGGACATACACAGACATACATTCACACAAGGCAAACAAAGTTGATTGATGTACACTGATGTGCCTGGAGAAGTTCAAGCTCTATCCTGTGGTTTAATGCAAATTAATCAGAGTGCTTGCCCGTGGGCTACCTCATCCCTTCCCTGTTCCAGTCCCAGGACCCAGGCCATGAGGGTTTGGAGGACAGTCATATTTTCTGATGTAGATAAGGACATCTGGGTAAGTATGAATCATCATTCGAAGGCACCATTAGTATTTTTCATGGAGGGCATATTTAAAGAACAAGAATCCCTTGATCTAAGAATTCTGTAGTTGTCCTGCTGCCACTCACCTGATTTCTCATCTGGAGCTGCAAAATTAATTTACTCCTCACCATATAACATAGACCTGAACAGAATTAGAAAAGGTCTGCGTCTTATCACTGGACATGCCAAATCCTTATCTACTAACTCTGCACTACAGAGCTCTTGACAAAAGGGGAGGAAAAACACAAGTACTTTAAACACAATAGTGTATAGTTGGAGATATCTAGGTATACTTATCTCTCAAATAGTAGTGTTCTGTGACATAGGAATTTGTGCTTGTTCAAGGTTCCCAGAATATTTTGATATAGACCTATGATTTTTAATTTGTGAAAGGACTGTGCCATGCAGTTCAGAGCTGTCACAGAGATGGGTTTCCTGGTCACACTTTGACTATTTGTGGTGTTAAAATTAGAGGGTTTAATATGTCTGTCCCTCACCTTGACCACAACTGTTGCTCCCACCACACTGCTGGATATTCTGAGGTCTAGGTGATAAAATACAGGTCTTGCTTAAATATTCTTGAAGACAATACGTAGTAGGTGTATAAGGTAGCATGGTTTGGGGCTATTCATTTTCTTAAAATATTTAGATGGAATTAAAGGAGAATATTAAGTGGCTGATAAGTTAGTCAATGAACTGTGTATGTAATTTTATGTTCCAGATGCAACAATAAACATTTAATGGGAAGCTGCCCAACAGAACTATTCCTGAGATACACTGGTGTCCTGACAGGGAAGTATTATACTTAAAATGGGCATTGGTTTTATCCTTTTGTTCTAAGTATTGAAATAAGTCAAATATGTCAGGCAGCCACTACACAGCTAAAGATCTCAGTCAAAACACAGATCCAGGCAGATGCTGAGTGTGACAACTGCTTTATGCAGAAAGAAAGTGGAAAGTCTGGTTTTTAAATAAGAACTCTTCAAGATAATAAACAAATAAAACCACCATTTAGCTGTCATGTTGCATCATTTTATATCTCACCCAATGCTCCTGTAATTGTTACCAGTGATTCCACACGTGAATTGCATGGTGGGGCACATAAAATTGTTAAGGTAATAGGTCAGGTTACATCATTGCCACCATAGATTTTCAGGAGCTCTCAAATCCTGTTCAGCAGAAGTATGCATTTAAATGAGGCCCACTCTGAATTTCAGAAAAGCCTACTTAACTGTTGATGGTTCAAAATCCACAGTACAGAAAATAGCGTCAAAATTCAACAGGCATTTTAAACTGATTTAGGTGACCTCCATACTCTTCACAGGTTTGTTATGCAAAGTTTCACTATCCCTTTGCTTCTGTGAGTTGGATAGTGGTTTATTCTGAAGTAACTATTGTTATTTTGCTGCACTTGGGTTTAGGATAGTTTTTTATTATTAATTTTTACTTCAGAAGGAGGTTTGTTCCTTCTTTCTTTTTAAATTATCCTTGCAGTGAAAAGTTGGAATTCCCCATAGACCTGATATTTTGAAGTTGACCTCTGGCCTTCCCTATCTTCTTTGTTTTGCACAAAAGTGTGCAGTGACACCCACCTTACACCTTTTCCTGCTGGCCCGTGGCTGCCTTTTCAGCTCTTGGCTTTAATGGGATGATGTTACTTTTCCTTTTCAGCTGAGTTTGAGCTCATTTCTTGCCCTGGTTTCAACTTATACTCTGAGCTTCAATGCAGAGATAATTGTGTAGTGCTACAGTTTTACTTAAATGCTGAAGATTATGTGAACAACTGGGATAACTCTACAACTGAGATAATTCTACACTCATTATTCTTTCAGTTTGCTTCTTTCTGACTGCAACACTTGACTCTTTACAAGTGCCTGGAATGACAAGACAAGGAAAAATGGCTTCTCGCTGACAAGGAGTGGGTTTGGATTGGATATTAGGGAGGAATTCTTCCCTGTGAGGGTGATGAGCCACTGGCACATGTTTCCCAGAGAAGCTGGGATGCCCCATTCAAGGCTGGGTCAGATGGGACTTTGAGGAACCTGGTCTACTGGAAGGTGTCTCAGCCCATGGCAGTGAGGTTGTAATCACATGATCTTTAAGGTCTCTTCCAACCAAGGCCATTCTATGATATCTAAAAAGTACAAACATCTCCTTTGTTCCCTTCATTTTACTGTGGCGTAAGGTATAGCTCCATTGAGGTGTAGATGTCACTCCCAGGAACTACATAATAACACATCTGGGATTTCCCAAAAAGCAGCACCTCTCTCACATGGCATCCTGAGTCCAAATTCATACAGTGCAATAGCAAACAAAGCAAATAAACCTCTTCAACACAGCTTTCATATTTTTATGTCTCCAAAGGGGTTTTTTACAGCTTTGGTAAATACTGCATTAGCAAAATAAAGAATTGTTCTTCCTCTGGGCTGCACAGCAAGTGCTACAGTAATGTAAAACATCAATTAATATAGTTTTCATATAGCATAAATATCCATTAACACAATACTAAGCTATATTATGTGATTTTATTAACTCATATAAGTGAACACAGATTGCATTAAAAGCCATTTCAATTTTATTTTTTACATGTTTGTATTTGAAAGAATAGCCGAAACTACAGAAGCCATTTATTTTCTTAAACTACAAAAATTAGCTGCCTGCAGATCAGCTTAATTTAAAGGCTTTCTGTCTTCTTTGAAAAGGTTAGAAAAGCTGTAGCCAAAGAAGACCCTGTGAACTTACTTATTAAGATTTCAAAAGCTTTTTGACAAGTTTCCATAAGATGAGAGCACAAAATAAAATAATTACGAATCAAATTATAGAAAAAGCTCATAAAGAAATTAAATCCTCTTTAAAGTCTGACAGTCTCACTTTGTTTTAATCATTTTCTGCCACAGTTACATGTGGCTGCAGTAAAAATTAAAAAAAGCAACTACTTTGGCAATGTTGTTTCATCTGGGCTTTAGGCTTTTGTATGAAAAGTTAATTCAAAAACTTTCCAGACCGTTTCAGAAAAAGAGCTAGAAGATCACCATCTTGCTAATGGAAAGGTGGAGTTTGTTTGTTTCTTTCTTTGTTTGTTTGTTTGGGGGGGGGGGCGGGACCAAATCAGCAATCAAACAAAACCAAACATAACAACAAAACAAGACAAATTTTATTTGAACTTTAAGTTTAGACTAGCAAAGTGTCATGCACAGCACAAATTCCAGGCACTGCTGTCAGCCACTGTAAAACATCTTCATCTGCAAACTCTGCAGAGCAATGGCACTTGACACTGTCACAGGACTTGGGCTGTTAGAAGAAATAATGCCCTGTATATATGCTGAGATATCCAAAGACACAGAGGGAACTGGAAAGACAGCATTCATAAAAGATGGTACATGTTTGTTGTCAATATGATGAATGAACATTTGCCCTCTGGACTATATATATTTCAATAGATAATCATCTATTGCAAGCATTTCCTTTTTGCTGTCAGTATTGTATACGACAAGTTTTTATTTTGCTCCTGATGATGATAGTGCCTCAGTCTATGCTGCATTTCATGGGAGCAAACTGCAGCATAATGAAGACCACTCTGGCTCAGCAGATGATGGACAGATACAGCTTTTACCAGCCCAGTAACTCATTAAAATATGAAGTAGATACTAATACTGCTCTGAAAGGCAGGAAAAGCACATTACCTTGTATTCACTGTGGGTTTTTTCATTAATTTTATCTGGAAACAATGCAAAGGTATACAGACATGCACACACACAATTACTTTTCACATAATCACAGTCTCACTGCAGGGACAATGGCCTGGTGTGGAAATCACCTTGACTAAGACAGACAAATGGTTTCTATGTCTTGAAAAAGTTTCCTTGCTTGGAGAAAATAAAAAGAAGTAACACCAGCTTTCTGTTTACCTGATAGAGGCAATGCATTATAAAACCCCAGAAGCCTTTTCAAAATAAAATTATGTGAGCTTTTCTTTAACCCATGGATGCGCACATCCCTAGACTGTGATAGTACTTCACATGTGTTAGAAAATAACAATATAGCATTGCATCCACTAAATTCACATTTTCCACATCTGCATTTTCACTCAGTATTTCACAAGGGATTCTAGCGCTGTCAGAAATATCTAGGCCCAGTGAAATGCTACAAAATTAGTCTTAAACCCTGTTTTAAACAAAGTGTTTTGCACACTTGTTGCAGAGTGAACCCAGGCTTAGGTTCCATACATTTGCACAGATAGATGTGCCAGGACAGCTGGGAGAAGAGATTCTATTCTACACTGCACATGCCAGCACAGACCACAGATCCACTGGTGTAACTAGGATACTCACCAGATTCACTGGTGTAACTTCATGCTGACAACTTTTTCTTTTTGTTTAAGCATGCCAGCACGACTTGAAATTCATTAAATAAGAGAAAGCACAGTTATAGATGTATTAACTCCATCTAAACTAGTAAAATTTTGATCATCCCACTAGTTATACTGTTAAAGAATTCCCAAGTTAAGAAGTGTATAAGTGCCTGAGAGAGCACCATTTTGTGATCCTCCAATAAGACATTGAGGCCAACTTGTGTTATTAGAGCATCCTGAAACCTGGCTACAACTTTTAATAATTGGTGTAAAACAGTGATGAATCCTGCTGAGAAGGAGCATAATGAAATGCCAGGCAATGTCACTGTGAGTCTATAGTGGAAAATACAGGCAAAACAATGTCAGTAGATGTCTGCATAGACAATGTTATGATTTGAGGAAAGGCAAAATGCTGTCAATGGGAGTCTATATGTTGTAGATAGCATTACCACAGTATGTGAATTATGTGAATAAAGGCAAAATGATGTCAGGGCAATACACAATATGCTCAAGACAGAATATATTTAGTCTGAATAGAAAATCTGTCATGTAAAAGAGCTGCATTGATTCCCATCTTCCACAGTGATGTGTTGTCATTTTTTACACTGTCTGTCTTTTTTATTTAGATTTACCCCATAGTCTAATCTGAGGGGTTTTTCACATTAACATTTCCCTAATTTGTCATAAGCAAGCCCACTGCCACTGACTTTTTAACCCCTGGATTATGTTATTTAAAAGAAAATATGGGTTTTATCCAAAATCTCTACTAAAAAAAAAAAAAAAAAAGGCTATATCCACACTAGAATTAGCAGGTCCAAGAATTGGATTAAAGAAATTAAACAAACTTGGCTATAAAATACATGGCCACACACACACACACACACACACAAACGTGTACCCAGACAGAATTCTAACCACCTCCAATCAGGGGGAGTAAAGTTATTGAGGGGAAAACAGATTAATATATTTTTAATAAATGTATGGTATTTATGCTTAAAAAGCTCTGGTCATAACCTTGCATGATTCACACTTCTGTAAAATGTAGCCTCATATCCGACTTAATTTAATTGGTATAAATTTCATCCCTTTTCTTAAATATAAGATTATTAAACTCTGGCTCCAAGTAATTTCTTGTTTTCTCTACAGTCCTTGTAATGGCACTCAAACCTTCATGTCCTAAATAGGTAATTTCTGGCAGGGCAGTGATGCTTCAGCTGCCAGGGGAAATGAAATGTACACTGTGTGTTTTGGGCCCATCCTGCCCTCCTCACAATGGAGGTGCAACCTCCATTTCAAAGGTTTTCTAAGCAGCCAGTTTCATTCTGACTCCAAAGAAAGATTTAGAAACTATCACGAAGTTCAGACTCATCTGGTGTGCTTAAGCTGGATGCCTGGACTCTGATATTTGGGGACACCTTGGAGGCACTGCCAGAGCAAAAACTCTCCAAAGCAGAAGGAAAGCAAAGTTCTGGGGAGCTTAAAACTAGTCCTTCTCCTTCCACCCAAAATGCTGAAGAATTCAAGTTTTGAAAAAGAATAAGGGTTTTAAAATCTTGGTTAATATGGGAGTTGGGTTCTATGGAGTCATTTAGGTGCAAAACTGACAGCATCCCAGGAAATACTGCCAGGAGGTCAACAATCTTGGAAACCTGGCCATTCAAATGGGCTGCTTAAGTGATGGGAAGACATGTTATCGAGGAAGAAGGCCAGTTTTAGACAGAGGTTTGGCTGTATTCTATCTTTCCTGCAAAAAGTTTTTATTTTGGTTAGCAGAATTCTTTGGAAAAGATAAATTCTGTAGGACTCCACCTATATCTTTGCAAGGATGCTCCACTGTGTTGAGAAAAAAATAAAAATTCAGAAACAGCCATGATAATCCTTAAGTTTTTGTGCAGACAATCTTAGTCCAAATTTTTCTTGTTTTGCTGTTTTGAATTTCAACCCTTACATTGCAGTATCATAGTGTTCCCATGCTTAATTTGCCTCTCATCTGGATAATGATAATGAGCTGTTATTGACTGGCATTTCTAGTTCAGTGCTGCAAACATTGGGTAGGATTCATAAAATGGTCCTCTTATGCCAGCTGAAATTAGTAGTGGTTTTGAGGCAAAAGGCCAGGTTCATCAAAAGGATAATGGGGAGATATATTTTTTGTTTGCTTTTTTTAGAATTTTAATGACCAAGTTGCATTGCTATTCTTTATCTATTTTTGAATTCTATCAGATTGCTTTTGTGATAGCTACCTAATTTCTGTATTTATAGGAAACTGGCACAAACTGAGAAAACATAACAATTCCATGTTTATGAAGCATGAATTCTCCCAGTAAATGTCAATATAATGTGCATTAATAGGAAAAATTCTACAGTAAATCACACATATATTTAATATGTCATTCTTCCCCATGGAGCCTCGAGCTTGGCTGTTTGGTAATGTGCTGACCATCTGCAATGATGCTCCAGGAATATCCAGAAACCAAGGAGCTCCATCCATTTTGGGAGGTAAGGAGGAGTTTTGTCTGCGCTGGCTTTACAGAAAAAGCTGATTTGACTTAAAATATATCATGCTAGTGTATATTTGTAAGGTAAGTGTGGTCTGTATGTGGTATGTTTGCCAGACTTACAGAAAATAAGGAATGGAAATCCATTTGTGGTATGTACATCTTCTGCCAGTGCCCACTCGTATCTCATGCTTAAATTTAGCATGGAATTTCCTCTCCTACTGAATGTCTTGGAAATGAGAAAATGTGGAATTTTTTCACATTAAAATTGTTCTGGAAACAGACCACAGAGCATCTTGAATTAGGCAGCAAGAGGGCTGTGTCTGCTCAGGTGAAGCACCAAGGCATTTGCCTCATACAGGAAAAGCCTGTCCTTTGGAGGCTGCAGAGGTGTACAGAAAGATCTTCTTAAAAAAATGTTTAAAAATTCAGTAAAAAGCCCACACAAATCATCTTTGTAACAGCCCACTAGCATGAAAATCACAGAAGTACACAGAATCACAGAGAATCAGATTGGAAAAGGCCTCAGATAATCAAGTCCAACCTATGACCCAACACCATCATGTCAACTCAGACCATGGTCTGAGTGCCACATCCCATCTTTCCTGAAACACCTCCAGGGATGGTGACTCCCCCTGGGCAACCCATTCCAGTGTCTGATCACCTTTCTGTGAAGAAATTCCTTCTGATGTCCAACCTAAACCTGACCTGGTGCAGCTTGAGGCCATTTACTCTCATCTTGTCACTTGTTACCTGGGAGGAAAACCCAACCCTCACCTGGCTACACTCTTCTTTCAGGCATCTGTAGAGTGAGAAGGTCCCCTCTTTTCTCCAGACTAATCACCCCCAGCTCCCTCAGCTGCTCCTCACAAGACACTCCAGACTCTTTTCCATATGTGCTCATTCAGGACTTAGGCTCCTCAAGCTGAAGCAAAAATATTAGAGGGTAGGTCATCCAGAGACTTAGGCCTTCAGTTATTCATCCTTTACCTTGATTCATTAAAGTCAAAATCTTTTCTGCATGGCTTACGTGAGGCAAGCCCTTAGTAACTTATTTGTTCTGCTTCATGGAAATGTGGCATCTCCAGACTCTTTGTGTTCCAGATAAGAAGACAGAAATAATGTCTGGAGTGCAAAAATCTTCCAGAGAATGTCTACCCAGGCAAAAGCCTGGCACTTCTAGCTCATAGCACAAATGCGGCTTCTCCTGTCTGGAAATCTGTTGAAAAGATGACTATGTCAGGCAGAAAAAATATTCCACCCTTTAGGTGAAGAAATGGCAGTACATAAGGCACCTCAGATGAAGAGACACGAGCTGTGTCACATTCTCTTCTCCTTCCTGATATGCTCCACAAAATCCTGTAGCTTTCACTGCTCTCCCCTAGACACAACTTCTGGTGTCAACAACCACGGTGTGGCAGAGAGAAAGGGCCAGAGGAAGAGGTGTGTGAACATTGGTCTGTGTGTGACATGGAGCAATTTTTTAGAAAACATCATCTGAGATAATCCACTGGGGAAGAGTCTTTTGGATTAATCACTACTATCTTTGGTTCTCTTGCACAGAAAAATATTTGTCACAGCTGGCGTTTCTGTGACATCCTCGGGGAGGAAGAGCACGAGAGCAAAACCTGTGCTTGCCAAAAGTGCCATTTTATCTTGACCAAAGAACAGCCCCAAGCTGTGGAATGTAATCATGCAGCTGTCATGCTGGTCCTAAAATCAGGAATCTTGGAGACAATGGTGAATATGCTTCACTGCATGACTCTGCACAAGCCTTTTTGATGTGCTTGTTCCTTGGTCTTGTCACCTGTAAAGCACAGTTAATAAATTCATTACTTTTCATTTGTTTCTGGGGATAGTGAGCAAAAAAATCCAGGAATTTCAGCACAGCCAACGAAAACTTCTCAATAACTGCAAAAATTAGGGAAAGCTGATGAAAAATTATCAGTAACAGCAATAATGCTGTGTGGGTAAACAATTCAGTCGTTGGTGAGGAGCAAGCTGCACAGAAGAGCCAGGAGTCGCTCTGAAATGCCTCCTCACAGCTACATCCATCAAAACTCACTGAATTTGCAGACATATGGCAATTCAGAGCAAGGGCAGTTGAACATGTTTAACCTAGTTAGAAACTCCGTGGAAGACTGCAGAGTTTGAGGCATTGCTCAGCCTGCACAGAGTTCTCAGACTGCTTAGAAGACATTCAGGAAAAAAAGCCTGAGAGACACTGAGAAACTGCTGGTCAAGAAAAGGTCATATTAAGCACAGCGAGAATAATTTCTTTTAAAAGATCCACCCCCCCCCCTCAAAATGTCCCACTTACAAGGGATTTTTGTTCTGCAGCAGAGACGTGCAGCCCTGAGTTAATTTGATGGTGGAGTTTCAGGGGATTATTTTAGGCTGTTTTTGTAATTAAATCTTGAAAAGAAAGCAAATATGAAATAAATTCAAAGGTTCATAAAACGCCTGCCTTCCTAAATGAGGTTTACCTTTCCTTAATTCAAAGTGAGCTCTTCTGCCTTCCTGTGTACAGAAATGTGACTGTGAGGAATATATCAACCCATACAGCTTCCTAAAACAAGAAGCTGACTTCAGTACAATGGGAGTCTCAACTCATTTAGAAGATTTTTGTGCTACTTTTCTATTCAAAAATTACTTCAAGAAAAAAATGCTCAGATTACATTTTAAGAAACATAAATGCTTTACTAAGGATTTGAATAATAATTGTAGGAAACTGTTCAGTTGTTTGGTTAATTATCCTTTTAACTCTCAAGTCCTAGTATGATGATGTTGATTTCACTTGTAGGGAGCTGCTAACTGTATATGACTAATAAATTGTGTTATAAAGATAACAGCTTCAGAAATAAAACTTTCTGAGAAATTTTAACCTCCGTCATGTGTACACAGTAGTTTTTGGCAACTGATTGGTATCTACTGAGATATAGATATTGCTCTGACCAAACATAGTTTGGTTAACTGTTGTTTGGTTAATAACAGTTATTATTTTGCTTTACTCTGTATGCAGCATGTCCAGGGCTTCATGAAAAACTTTGGAAAACTTTGCAGTTTGATAAAATTCTGCCAGAGTGCCAAGTATATTGCTTTTTTTTTTTTCCCAAGTGTTTTATTCAAATGATCATTTTATGTGCCCTCAGAGCACTTTCCTATTTGCACAAAGAGGTCCCATCTCTCTATCCTTGCAATACCATGTGCATCTCGTCATCCCTTTTCACTGCCAATGCTGGACTTGCAGAGACGAGAATGAGACTTTCCTTTCAATCTCTGTGACATACTGATACCTTCTCCCAACACCTGCTTAATCCTGTGTGAAAATGCTAAAGTTATCAGCTGTTTGTGAGGATCTGCTTTCTGAACACCAGCTGTGGCACTTCATCTTAAACAAGGTCCAGATCCTGAAAATAATTATTTTGGGTAATTTTTGGGATGTGAGAGCTGCCATTCAGAAATGCAGGTTTTAACCTGATTTATCTTGCAGGAATTAGAGTGATGGGGTCCCAATCTAGCAAGCTGTGGAGGCTTAACAGTTTAATACACCATTTTTCTAGTTGAACAGAAGCTAAAAGCTATAGAGCACAACACAAAAACCTAAATAAGTCTCTGAAGTTTTAATTCAGACCTCTTTCAAGTGTATATATTCATATTGCCCTTATATATACAATCAGATTCCTATTTTTCTAAAATCCATGGTTCTTCCACTCAACTGTAGATGCTGAATATTTTCCATGGAGCTGCCCAGCTAAGTGTCTCTTAAAATCTTCTCTCTTTTGGCAGGCACAGAAGCAACATCCAAATCTCCAGGAAGTGTTCAACTACGCAAAGCACAAAATTTTCCTCCTTCTTAATTCCCGTGCCCACTGCTCCTGAGCTGGTGCCTTTCAGATTCAGCAAACAAATGAGCCCTTCTTCACCACAGGTTGCACAGGTCCATCCTGTGCCCTGAATGAGGCCAGACCCAGTGGGGGAAAGAAATCCCTGTGTGATCACATAATTAAGTATAGAATGAGACAGCAGCTTACACACAAAGTGGGGGTCTAGTTAAGGCTACCAAAGCAACCTTAGTTCTGGAATTTCCTAATTTTTTCCACTCCAGCCCCTACTGCGTTAGAGCTTTAGCTGCCAAAGACTCGAAATTCTCCATTAAGCTGTAGTTTTAAATGAGATTTTGGAGGTGGGCACAGACTGACATTTTTCTGGGGATACAGATAGAGGCAGTCCAAAGTATTCACTGGATCCTTGAAATCTTTATGCCAAACCCAAGTGCTTTTGAACAAAGTGCTTGTGAGAATTCTTTCAAATGGCTAAAACATGGCATTCTTCCTTAAATGCATTTTCAGAACTGTCTAAAGCAGTCTAGCTGAAACTTTCCAGAAAAACTTTGCTTGAGACACCTGGCATGGAAAAATTCAGTCTAAGTAATTTAAAACAGCAAAATTATAATTAACTAAAAACAAAATCTTGTAATGGGAAATATCAGGCGATTTTAGGTTTTGGTGACACTAACAGCTCTGTCTATTACAATGTGAAAAATAAAGAGACACAAGAAGAAAAAAAAAGACAAAATTATAAATTATAATAGAAGAAATCTTGCTTACTGGAAGAGGTAGGTTTTAAGAGATTTTTGGATGTGAATAAAAAGACGTTAGACAGATGAGGTCATGGAGACTGTTTAATGTGTTAGGAGGCACGATGAGTGAAGGCATAAAGCTGAGTAAGGGGAGGAAAAGAGCAAGATAAGGCTATTGGAGGGAATTGCCTGAGAAGGCAGACGGAAGACAAAATGTACAATAGTACCAAAAAAATAGTATCAGAGTTCCACTGTTATGATCATTAAGAAAAAAATACATGAAACAGCATCTGGCTCCACATGGTATTCTGTGGTACTCTGTTGACAGGTATGTGGATGAAACTATTCCTCCTTAAGAGATATCCCATTTAAATCTTGTAAATATCATGGTGGAGGGACAGTCTGAGCCCACTTCTCATAAGTCATTGCCGCTGCTCATTTCTAAATAAAATTTTTCCCAAGTTCCTTATTCTTTATAAGGGATAAATAAGGAATATAAGGAATATAAGGAAATCCTTAATATTCCTTATAAGGAATATATGAGGTCCTTATACTAATTGCAGAGTCTGGTGGAATCCAACAAGAGGCAGAAAATATCTCAAAGGCAGAATCTGACTTTGAGATTGTTTTTTTAGATTCCAGTGCCCAATTCCGATTTCCTTCATTTCTTTGGGACCTTTTGAACATCTATGCACTGCAGAGTCTATGCCAGATGTCACTCTAAATATTTCTTAACTTCATTCCTTCAGGTATTGAGAAGTGGTCTTTATTCATTCAAGAAGTCCTTTCAACTGAGGTCACGCAGGTTTAATTTTGTGACAAAAGGTCTGAAGAATTAGCCTTTATTCTCCTTTGTTTTCCAAATTTAAAGGCTTCAGATTTAACTGAATATTAAATCTCCTACTAGTTTTCATGGTGGAGTATTGGCTCTTAACTGTTCTACCTGCACCTCTGGGCCAGATGCTTTGAGCTACCCATCTCTTACGGAAAGCATTTTTCTCCAGTAACACGCTAAGTTCATATTTATTTGGAAACTGCTTGGAAATCTGTCATTATGGTGCTTATGACAGCTTGACAAGGCCTGTTGCCATGGAAAAGATTTGTGATGTTGTATAAATATATTCCTAGGTCAGAAGTTCTATGTGTTTTTTGGACACGGATGTTAAAGGGAAAAAGAATGACTAAACATTTTAAAAAGCAGAATAATAAAAAATAACAACAATAACTAATATTTGATACCATATTTTGACCCAGTAATGAAATAATTTCTAAAAGCATTTAATTTATGCTACAGCAATCCTGCTAGCAATGAAAGTTCATTTATTTCCAAGGTTCACCCTCATCATTAAAATATTCTTATTACTAGCCATTTTGCAGTATTGATGCCTCCTCTATTAATAGACTAGCAGACAAGGGAGCTATTATTCTTGCCCTCTATCTGTTATTCCGTTAGGTAAGGCTGACAGTCTCTGACTGCTTGCAGCTCTATAACCTGTTTGTGCTCACTCCACTCACTAAAAATCATACTCACATGTTGTTTCTGGTGAAAATCGTGACTAGACAGAAAAAGGGACAACAAAAAGGGTGAGAAGTATGAGAGAAAGCTCAGTATAGGTTTACCTCCAAAATAGTATTTTTTGACTTGGACAGAACTGAGGAAATGTTGGCACAACAATGTGCAAAGTCATCAGAGACTGTCTCTGCTGTGTGTCCCTGCTGATGACTGACACCCTGTGTTTTAGTCCCAGCTATACCCTCATGCCCACACGGGAAGAATCTTTCCAGCCCTTTTTGATGGCTGAAACAAAACATCACTTATGCTTCTCACAAAGGGATCTTTAAGCATGGGCAAGTCCAGGCTATGCTGAGCCAAAGCCCCCTGTGGGCATGAGCTTCCTTTCTTGGGTGCAGGCAGTAGACTCCAGTCTCCCTCTTGTATGTTTGAATCCAAAGGTTCTGCCAGGATGATGCTCTTCATGACTGACTCGGGAGCACTCAGTAAACTAGAAAAAGCTTTGACTAGGTTTTCTCACTTGTTGCCTTTCCCACAAGGAAGCTTGTCCAGCTGTAAAAAGAGCCAGGAAAAGGTGGTGTCCGATGGTGCATTAGCCAAAAGCAGATGTCCTATAACTCACCAGGTTTCCTTAGTCATCTCCCAGGACATAAGTGGTTTGCAAAAATAGAATTATAATCTTTAAAAAAAAAAAAATCACGAAGAATCACAAATCCTCCAAATTTGATCCTATCCATAGACGTTGTTGATTAGCCAGTTCTTTTCCCACCACAGGAACTCTCTTTTCTATTTCTTCCATAAGGTTTTTGGCTTCTGTTTGGGTTTTTTTCTGTTTGTTTTCTTAATTATATCCCATCAAACTCTGAAATCCTGTTTTTGAGATTTTAAACATCAAAATACCCTATATTTTTATTTAAAGTTCCTGACACTTTATCCCAATTTTCAAGTTCTAACTTAGAAGAAGAGGGAAATGTCTTGAAGTAGAGAAATGTGAATTGATCTATAGTTTGAATCCAAGCCACAAATATGCCATGAGAATATAGACACATGCACATAGTGCCATCAAGAAAAATATCCCAACCCTCCCACACTTTTTACACATTACAACATATTAGAAATTATTTCTGGACATAGTGAAATATGTTAAAATTTAAAAAAAAAAAAAGACCCTAGCAAGTTGCAAGTCCCTTCAGAATTTTCTACAGTAACAGGCAGAGAATTAAACAAGCTTTTTTTCTCAGAAAAACTTCCATGACAGTTCAGTAACTTAATCTTGATTTTTAGATGTTGTGGTTTACCAAAGAAAATGCAAATCAGAGAGAGGGAATTAGCTTGCTACTACCTGCTCTAGTATGGAGAACAACATGTATATAATCAGAATTGAGATACCATTGCGCAAACCAAGTCCACATCAGGTGCCTGTATGCTATGGAGTGCTAAAGGATCATAATTTTACTTCACATTTCATATGTTTGGTGTAGTGACAACTGTGCTGGTCACCAGCTCAGGAACATCCTTAGGGGCTGTTTAAGACAAGAATGAATGGAAGCCTTTGCTGGATCGCACCAATAACCATGAATATAGAATGTTCCAGGCACATATGCACATAGAAACAGAGAGGATGTGGCTCATGATCTTGTGGAATATATAGGAAGGCAAAGGTTTCAGTCTTTAGAGAGGTGTTGTTATATACAACACTGCTCAGCAAGCAGACTGGAAACCTCCCCCGGTAATTTATCTTTCAGCTTGGGATCCATGAAAGCTTTTAAGCACAAGATCCTAAATAAGGAACCAAAAAATGTTGCTGTTTCTCACCATAATTGTAAACTGAAAATAAGCGCTTATACAACCTAGCCCAAATATTTAGTTAAAGAACAGGTTTATAACTAAGGATACTTTAAAATGTGTTTGAATTATTATATACACTACTTAAACCGTTAAACTGTCAGCTTAGACTTTTGTATATCTACCTCATTAGCCTACCTCCAGCACCTGTGGTAGGTACATCTGCATTTTTAAATTTTGTATTTTTCTGTGCTTTATGCATCCTATAAAATGCCTTGAGAACTTTATGAGGGATGCTGCGTTAAAATGTGTGATTATAAATATGATTTAAATATCTGAAACATTACAGAGTGATTATTGTTCAATAAGGCAGCATTCATAAAAGGGTTATCTGCATGCTGTGCTGAGGTTTCCAAAATATAATGTAATGAATTGTTCAATATAGTTTGTATGATATTTGTCTCTGTTTCTCCTCATACTCCAGGGATGCCTGATATGCAGGGCTGTAACGAGGCTATCATAAATTGTTGAACAATAAACAGCCGTTGGGATTTTGAGATAGTATGTAGTTAGTATGTAATCCATCTCAAGGAACTTGATTTAATGCCACAAAGGAGCATCCTTGACAATGCTCAACATTGCTTTAAACTGCTGCTAAATCAATTACTACGAGTGGGAAATGGCACACTCCTTCTGCTCCCTGCTCCTCACTGGTGGCTTGGCTGCTCAAGGAGAGATTTAGGGAGCCATACTACTGAGGCAGAAGGAGGAAATCACTGAACAAATCAAGCTTGGAACACTGATAAGTAAGGCCCCCTAAAATCTGCACTAAACAGGACAACTCAAAGACCATTTGGCTTGTCTTAGCCGAGTCTATCCAAAAATGCTTCCATTTGGATCATTGCTGTGTCATGGAAGGAAAATAGCAACAACTCACTAATAGCATTTGGTGCCTACACGAAGATTGTTGTGTTTGGAGTGTGCTACACATCTCTGCTCATTTCCCCTTGCAACATCCCAGTGAGTTGGAGAAGTGTTTTTATCCCTTTTCAGGGATGAGAAGCAGTCAGGGAGTGGGGTGGAGCGGGGGCCAAAAATGAATAGCGGTGTTTTGAGTATAATGATGTTACAAAGAGTGACCCGAATAGTTAAACAAGAACAAGGCCATTTTTATGTCCTTAATGTTTTAGTTTGCTCCTCTGCTGAGGCGATAGGTGGGGACACTGAAGGCAAAAGGAGACAGGCACTTCATACATCTAAGCTCCAACCTTGGCCTGCTGCTTTGGAGACATAAATAAGTATTCCTATGTAGTATTTTCTATATCCCAGGAGGCCACACAGGAAGAATATTGAGATGCAGTTATTACAACAATAATATTCTGACATATTTCAGGAGCTATAACAGTCTCAGAAATGTCATTCTCACTGTGAGAAAATAAGACTAAAGGGAGGGAATCCTGAGATCAAGATAGAAGACGGCAAATTGTGAAGGATTCATTACTGAGAACCACATGATCTAGTTTCCCAAGGATTAATATATGGTTATCATATCTCTGCCATAGGGACAGTGCAAGCCTGCCTTCAAATTCAGCACTCTCTCCAGGTTTTGGAGTTCTGTTCACCTCTCCTGTGCCCGTAGAGTACTGTGGAGTGATGGGTCATCTCTTTTCCTCACAGCCTTATGTCGCACTGATAGACATCTCACCATGTGAATCTGATCAGACATTGATCTTTAATCCACAGCATTGCTGGGAATGGCAGCCAGCTGTAGCTGTGAAGAAGAACAACTGGCAGACACTCTGGTTGGTGTTGGCACTGGCCCTCACTTACAAGATCCAAATTCCTGGGAACCAAATGTTCCTGTGATTCTGGCTTTCTGCTGCCAATAAAGCTTATGATACAAAGCTAATTGCCTTGTAACTTTCCTTGGAAATCTGAAAGGGAAATGGATAGGTTGCCTTCATTTATACACTGATATGCCAAGACACTGCATTAAGATAAGGGAAAAAATATATACAAGAGTAGCCATAAAAAAGCCAAAGTTCAGCCATCTTCACTACAAAGTGATTTCAGAGGCATATAAGTAGCTTTTGTTTCATATCAACAGGACTGCAAGAGTTCTTTTGGCCTCTTATCACTGTGAGGAATAACAGCAAGCAGAGTTCATTGCAGAGGAGTCTTTGTATAGGCTTCTTCAGGGAAGAATTTCATTTAGAATTTGGTTCCTTTGTACCAAAACTGCGGCCAGTCAGCACCTAGAAAATAGGAACTTAATCCTATGTGAGAAGAATGATCCCTATCTTCATTGACCTGCGTGAAAAGAGTAAGTTTATGACTGAAGAATACCCTAATTTTTCTTTGCCTGCTTCTTCCTAGCCAGTCTGCTCATATTGGTTGACAGCTGACAGTAACAGAAGTAATATTTACATCTTCCATGGATTAGAGGAATTCTTCCAGCCTTAGAAAAGTTGCTTTTGTTTTGGCTATCATGTTAGGATTGACTTTTGCTAAAAAAATACAAGCACGAAGACCATTTAATTTTTAATACTGTTTAAAAAATTTCAAGGAAAACAGTCATGGAAATATAAAATCTCTGTAGGATAGAAGGAATTAAGATTTAAATTCTATTGGAACACTTATGGCAAAAGCCAAACAAGCTACTACCAAAAGCTGGTGGATGAAAAAGGACATTTTCCTGTGAAGTGGCTTCTCCTGCTATGGACCAGAGTCTGTTTTTACCCATGTAACTGAGAGCAGTCTTATGGGCTTTTCTGGAACAGGAAGTAAAGCAATTGAATGTGGAAGAGCAGATACATTTTCTTTCCTCCTGAAGTGGTTGCACAAGGCCTGTTCACCAGATTGAGAAGACACAGGAAGATACAGCTGGAGCAGACCTGGAAGTCTTCAAATGTTTTCAGCTCCTCCCTCCACTACTGTTCTCATGCTATTACTGATTTCTCTCTTCTAAAAACATCATGAAGAAATAGAATCTAAACAATGTGGCACTGAAGAGTTTAAAGTCCCACAATTCTATCATTCTTGATTGCTAAAAGATACTGTGTCTTTTTCCTAATTAACCTAAGATCAGACAAAGTATTTTAGCATGGATGAAAAGGGATACAAAAGAGGCTCCTTCACTTCAGTTTATTCCGTTGCGGTGACATGCTAGAAAAGAGACCGGCCCCCTCTGAGAGCCAGGTATTCAGGGGAAGGGGAATGGGGAGTGGTTTTGGCTGGCAGCCAATGGGATAGGGACACAGGGTAGTGGGGTCAGAATACAGGAACTTAATGTGCTCCAAGGTCATCAGGGGAGGTCAAAGAACAGGAAGAAGGACAGGAAATATTGGGGACCAGCCGGAAGATATGTCAGGGTATGTGGATTCTTCCTTTTACCTCAGTTTATCAAATTACAACACTTGATGGGTCTTTTTATTTTCTTTTAGTTCATCCTTTCCTCAAAAGAGAATGCACATTAGTTTTACCTTAGGTATATCTGCTCCACTTGTTTTACTTTTCAGACAATTACCTGGCTGCAAGCCAGCACTGCAAAATCAAACCCTGCCATTTATTTTAGGATTTGCCTTTATTATTTTTTCCTGAATTTCATATTTTTTCATTTCCTATTACTTTGTGCCATACCTCCCTTTGTTGTTGTTTTTTTTTCTTTTCTTTTTTAGCTTTGTTTGATTTCTGTCACTCACCATTTCGTAGCTCAACTATCAGAGCAGAATGAAAAAGCTACACGGAAGCTCAAGTTATAGATATATTACTGTCAGTTCCCTACCACTGAAAAATACAAGCAGCAACCATAAAACCATCAGATCTGAGTTAGGTCAGCAATGCAGACTCCAATTCTTTGAGCTATGCCAAGATACAAGGAATTTGGGCTTGCAGATACAAGAGGCATTGGGCTTTTTGTAAAAAAAATACTCCATTTATTGAAGATGAAAGCAATACAATAACAATGAGAATAAGCATGGACATGATAAAAGGCAAACAAAAGCAGCCCAAGTCTCAGCCTGAGTGTAATATACACATGGATTCTTTTTATTCCTAAAAAGAGCAAAAAAGTAGTATTCATAACAGCTGGTCTCAACCCAAAAGTTTGTTTAGATCATTGAATCATGCCCTCATACTCTTTAGGACTATACACAGCTGTCACCAAAATGATCCCAGAAAAATCCCCATCTAATGCTAAGAATTATTTATTTTTCCTTGCTACTAAGCATATTTTGCTCTTAAAGATGTACAGGGAGATGAAATACTGGTGGAGAAACAAAGGCCAATTTTCTAAAAATGGATACTTAAAATTAGTTTGTTACACTTCTAAGAAGCAGCCTGATTTTTCACTAGAGCTGGGCCTCTGTCAGCTTCCAGTGTGCTTGGGGGGAAAACCAGGGAGCTGCGGATCGTCTGAAAACCTGCTGGGTGCCTATGTGCCCCTTGGACAGCTGCATTCCCATATTCCTGTTGCTGCTTGTTGTGGGTGCTGCTCTGAGGATAAATGGGGAAACCAAGTTAAAGCTTCCACTTGGAAAATTTTTGTCCCAGCTTTTCCCGTGGCCCAGCTGCCCACAGGAGTTCCATCCTGCTTTGTAACACAGGCCTGGACCTGTCAGGTGAGAGACCAGCCGAGTGACTGCAGGGTGTTGCATACAGTTTCCATCGGGAAATAGGGACACCCTTCCTAGGAATGTTTTGATTGTCTGATATCCTCAAGTTTTCCATTAATTCTCCTCTATTTCCCATTACTTTTCCAAGATACTTTCTTTTCTCAAACTGTTGGAATTCTCTTTGGAAGTGTATAACAGATACAGCG
This sequence comes from Muscicapa striata striata, assembly GCA_030060385.1. Taxonomy (NCBI): domain Eukaryota; kingdom Metazoa; phylum Chordata; class Aves; order Passeriformes; family Muscicapidae; genus Muscicapa; species Muscicapa striata. The sequence continues at coordinate 1,010,636 of JAREIS010000110.1, read as the reverse complement.
CCTGCCTTTCAAACCCTCTTCCCGACATATAATATCCCACTTACATGGAGGCAATGAAACCCGTAAGTGGTATGACATCGTCGTTTGGGCCTTCCAAGATTTAATTTTATTCTCTGGGATAATTTGCCCTTCTTATGAATGCTAAGAAAGTCACTATCCTCAACCTGCAAGCTTTCCTGCACTGCAGCTTTCCCTGTGTCATGAGAGAAATGAAAAGGTGGTTGCAACAAAAGTGTGGGAGGTAAAGAGCTGTCTCCAGTCCACCCTGCCAAAAAGGCACTGGTAAAATTTAACAGCCAGAATATCTCTGCATGTGTGCCATCCCACACCCTGTCTCTCTCTCAGCTATTGACTCATAACTCCTAATCAGGAAAATCTGCCTCTGGACAGTTTTGTAAGCAGAAAAGGATGATGCTTTCTGTCCTGCACTTCCTGACCTTATGTGCCAGTGCTTTATGCAGAAGTATGTCATATGCCATTTAATCTTCATAATCCAAGCAGATTATGCTCATAACTTCACCTCTATCTGCTCACAGTATTATCTCCTTTCAAAAATGTTGCATGACTTTTTTTAGTCAAGATTCACCCTTTACAAGAAAGACTCATTTTTAGTGACCAGATCTCACATCCCATCTGCACTGGGGCAGCCCAGTGCACTGCATGGATTTCCATATTTCTTGTGTGCTCTTCTCAAAATGCAACATGGTAATGATATTTGCCATTCTGAACTTGCATTTCTGAAATCTGGGGTAGCTGAAAGCAACAGTGGGGAAATGGTAATAGTGTCTTCATTATTGTTTTAACAAAGTACAAAGTTTATGCCTCCTCTTTCAAAATAGTTGTCTCAGTGATCTGTTTTAATTGAGCAGACACTTAACTCCAGAAGAGGGACAGGAAAGCAGCAAGAGCAAGAAGGACAAGGGATTTCCCCCTTTTGTGTCAGCATTTTTTTGCAAATTATTTCCAGCCATGCTTGCACAACAAAATTAACAGCCCCATTTAAGAATATAATGGTAATATAGTGGTAATATAGAAATCTTTTGTTACTGCAGCAGGTCCAAGTTCTAAAAGCACTCAAATCCTCTTCCTTTTGGCTTTCTCATGTACTCAATCCTTTCTGTGAACTGAACGAGGCAATGAACCTACAGAAAATAATGTATTGTAACATAATTGCAGATTGCATTATATGGTATATTCATTATGAGGGCTAAACTGAAGTTACACAGACAGCCTTAATTCTGGCATCTCCTGGCTTATTGAGGTTTGATCTTTCCATCCTTTCTGATGGCCTTTGAATGGAGTTTGCAGCGGCAGCTACTGTAACTAATGAATAATTTTGATGCAATCACTACAGCTTTCCATTGGGATCTCATGGAGCATTTCACAGCTGTGCTCTTCATAAACAATGAGGATAGAAATTAGCTTGTCTGCATGTTTAAGTTGCTGAGTTTTCATCAAAATTTTTTAGAATTCTCATTGCTTTGGACAACTCTGTCACTACAATTCTCTCACTGCGATTCAGTAACAAGCTTCATCGTTCAAAACAAGAGCTGGGTAACTAATTTGGGTGGACCAAAGCTGGAATAAGCCCTTCATGAAGTTGACTCTTCTTTTATTCTTTTTTTTTTTCAAGATACTTAATCTGCCTATGCACACTTTCATCTCTTTTTATTGTCTCTGCTATTGATGGTTTCTTTCACCATATCTAGTGCTGAAATGCTGAACTTGGACCCAGTTTAAAACCTGTGCTGTTCTTATGAATAATTATTATTTTAACAAAATATCACATCCCATTTTCAAAGCAAAAAAGTAACAGGGACATCAATTTAGGCATGTTCAGAAGTTCTTGGGGTTTGGATCTTTATGTAACTGTGGATATAAAGGTCATCCTAGTGACCTCAAGTTTTCTAAAGGGAAGTTACTCTTGATGTAATATTTAGAAGTCACATCAAGGGACCCTAATTGGAGATCACAGCACTGTGATTCAATTCTTGACTCTGTAGTAAGAGTACAATGTACACTGCTAATTTTCTACTATGTAGGATAATGTGGTGCATACATATGATGTGTGAAATAAAATATCTCAGTTATGTAGCTGTTAAATTAAATTTTCTTCGCGCAAATCTATTGTCCCCTACTCACACAACTATTAAAAGAGAAAGAAGTCAAAACATCAGGAGAGAGTGTTAAATGTTCATGTCATATTAAGTTACAACTGGGCTACTTGTAGTTTTTAGTAGATAACGTTACAGAAGACAATAATCTCATCACCTGCTGGAGAAAGTAATCAGAAGAGAGTAGTGTTCATTAGCTGGTTTTTTTTGCCACATCATTTTCATTGATGATATATTAGACTGTGAGATAGTTTACTTTGAATGAAATACAAAATAAACACCCAAAATTTCGATTTGTTTGGTTTCAGGCACAGCAAAATTTGAAGAAATTCCAATTAGAAACACTTCACAGCAGTTCAAAGGATTATCTGGCAGAAACTTAAGAAGGCTTGAAATAGGTTAAATATGACTTTAAAATCTTCGTAGCAGTATTTGATTAGTTATACTAGTATTATCCTACCTTTAGAATAATTTTGCCTGTAGACCACCCCCAGTGACAAAATTTTTTTCACAGTACTTCCATTATTACTTGTGAGACAAATTTCAAGAAGTTTAAAAATTAATTCATAACAATGTTACTGCAGGTTAGGACTGAAGTTAGAATGTCCCTTTCCTGTAGTCCTTCCTCAGACTTTTTAAACATTGAAACTGGTGGTATTGCCAATGAATTGGAGAAGTTTTCCTTGGTGTATGATATGAAAAAATGAGACGACAGGCAGAGGGGAGGGAAAAAAACCCAAGCCCTTCTTGACAGCAGTTGCTGTGCAAGCTATTGGAGGCATATATCCAGGAATATACGACACCTAGTTTCAAGCTCAACCCTCCAAAGTGTTGCTAGTAGGAGCTGTGGCAGCATCTTGCAAATACATAAGTGTTTTAAGTTTTAAAAATACTTAAACAAACCCAACGTAACTTCTTCCTGAACTAGAAGCATCAATATCTCTTAATTACACTCTATATGCAATTGTCTTTAAGAAATAAGTCCGTGAACAAGGCTGGGAGACTTGTGGTTGCCATGCTGCTATTGCCATATAAGGTAGTAAATTCTAATAATCCTTTTAGAAGTAATCTAGATCCATTTACTTTTATTTAAATCTTCTGTGACTGTAGTTTACTAATTATGCTTTTGTTCCTCATGACTATCCAGCAATTATACATGTATTTATAATTATAATTATATATTAATTATAATTCATTTTGCATTAATTTATTCTTCAGAAATATTTTTAATAAAAATGTGGGGCAAAAGTCATGAAGAGTCTTTTTACCTTTGGCTAAGAATACTAGATATACTGTAAGGAGTACACAAGGCAGTAGATGTACACTCCTAAAGGCACCAACCTCTTAAATCTTCATTAAAACAACTTTGTAGAGCTCTTCCTCAAACTTCTTTAGTACAGCTTTGCTAAGTACACAGCCCAGGCACCTGGGGCTACTCTCATGATTTATGCATGCTTGATGTGACATGGACAGAGGGGACTTTCACTCCCTAGATATCAGGACAGCTTTGGATGGTTGAGATTGCCTTTGGCATCAATTGTCTGTGCAATGCTGCAGAGCTCAACTCAAGGGGGTTAGTCGAGACGAGATTATCTTCAAATTCCTACTTGAGAGTAGGCACATAGTACCTTTCCAAAAAGGAATCTGTACATTGAGAAGCTGATTGCAAATGCTTTACCCTTACTGGCACCAAAGTGTTGGTAACAACATTCACTGATGCTGCTTGTTGCACTTTTGGGACAGACAAATAGCACATTAATCTTTTTTTAAATGCAGAAAGAAATCTGTTTGTCCTGTGTTCATCCAAGCTTAGAGAAGGTTTGTTTCTAATTATACTCTCCTCATATCTGGTTCAAGATTCTCAGGTTTTCCTCTGCTTCTAAAAGCACTAAAAGCATGGGAAAGGCACATAGACTTTGTACATAGCTTTTGCATATTATTTCAGTGTTGCATAATGCTTTGCTAATTAAAGTGGAATTCTTTTACATCCATGCTCCGATCTGAACACACATAAGACAAGATGAAGCTGTCTGTGGAAGTGATGCTATGCAGAAACTTGTCTTTAGAACTGATTATGTCTTATTTGTCCTCACTAGCTGAAACATGTACAGATCTCATGGGAAACAGAGAACATTTATTGCATAGCTTATTTCTGCTATACTTTTTCCAACATTTCTTAGCAAAGTATTCAATAAGTCTTGATTACTGATGACCCATACACAAATATTTCCTCCTGTTGAATGCTGTGTTCAGCTTTACATCCTTAACAATAATTATTGTGCTGGATCCTCTCTGTTTCTCTCAGACCTTTTGTGGTAGTTCCTAAGATGTAATGAAAAGTGCATCCATTCTGCAGCTTTCCACACTTCCAGGGAGGGCTAATTACAGGACACACTCTGCCAATGTCTTATTTACCATTCATTTCACAGAAATGCAGACAGATGGCCTGAGAATAATTTCAGCAGGGTCCGAATTTTTTTTCTCTGTACCTAAAGCTGCCGTGCTTGTTTTTTCATAGTTTTTTCATATAGTCAGTTCTCAGGAACAGGATCTACATGGGCAAGTCAGTGTTGTTGGAAGCTGCTGGGAACCAGGGAAAAAGCAGCCTTGAAGCCTTGCTTTTTTCAGGCTTTACAAGGTCAAGAAATTATAACAATGATTATGCACCTGCAGTGTGCATGAGAGCCGTGTGAGTGTCTTGTGATATTTTGGAGAAAGCATGTTCTCAGAGAGGTATTGCCTTCTTGGATCAATGAGTCTTTTCTGTTTTGTTTTTCACGTACTACCCTATAAAGTAATGTGTTTCTTTAAATAAAGCTCTGTCTCTTTTGCTTCTCCATTGAACGAGTAACTATGTTAGATTATCCTTTTCAATGCTCACTTGCAGCCTAAAATGCAACAAGTCAGCACCTCTTCAATCTCTAGTTCTCTGCTTTGAGCAACAGTCATTTTTCAAGGTGAGTTCCTGTCTGTTCAGAGGATATGTGCCTCTCCCAATATCTTAGTAATACCTATCTGATGTAATACATATTTTAATAATCTTAGTAATCTTAGTTATTTTAGCAATCTTAGTAATACAATGTATGATCATTGATGCCTGAAATATTCAAAATTTGTGCTTGCACATGTGGTCATAACATTTCTATGAAGACAAATCATTATTAATGCAGCCTCTTCTGGAAATCAGTGCATGCTTGCTTCAATATGTGCCATCAGTAGCTATCAATAGGCTACACTGTTCTGCAAGACAACTGACAAGCAGACAAACCTGTCCAATTAGCACTATCTGGGTATATCCAACTCTCCTCAAGAACAGCAAGTACCCATTCGTTGTCGGCTCAGGCTCAGTGAATACTAGGTGCCTAAAAGTGTGTTTGAGTTTAATTGAAATTAGAAAGTTTTAATAAGTTTCGCCACTATGGTACTTACAGACTACCCCAGATTTGATAGTATATCACTTTGAATCTGAGTATCTTTATTTTTTGTCTCCTCAATGATTTAATACGCTGGGGATTTTTTTCCCCAAGTAGTTTTAGGGAATTATCCTACACCAAGACTTCTCCACATTTAGGGTAGAGATAAATAAGCAAATAGCAAATACCTAGAAAGCTTATTTGTACATAGCAGATTGGCAAGCATAGGAAAAAAATCAAAGTGCACAATCAGCATTTCAAGATAGTGTCTAAGTATTCAAAGGTTGTTTTAGTGTGTGAATAAGGAAGAATCCAAGCCAGGCTCTCCAAGCACTGCAATCCTTTGTCCTTCATTTGACACTATTGACTTTTTTGTTGTTCCATGTTGCTCTTCAAAGCACTCCCCTGAGGCTTTTCCTGCTGCTACCTTGTAAAGAAAAGCTGAGAAGCAGTGCTGTATCTCCTTGGAGCACTGTCTCCTCAAGTGCATCATTACAAGCCAGCTCACCATGCACATGGCAGAAAATGTACCAGCTCCTTCTCTGAGGCTGATTCTAGCATGTGAATAAAAAGAATTGGATCGGCCTCTTTGGTTTGAAATTTGCCATCTCCAAGTCAAATAAGCTCCATATTGCCTCTTAGAGACTGAAAAATAAATAGCAGGGAAATGTGCTCTGCTGGATGGTTTCCTTTCAGCAGGTAACTGCATAAACTAAATCTTGGCAGCAGAAGTTCAAGCGAATGAAGTATTATGAAGTATTATGGCTTAAGCCTTTCTTCTGCTAACACTGTGCAGGAAAGACTGTGACTGAAATAGGTATAATTAGTAAACCGTGATTGAATTCTCAGCATTAAGAAGACAACAACTCCTTTGCAGTTTCTACTTTGATGTCATCTCTCATCTGTAAAGCTGTTCTACTCAGAACCACTTGAAGGTATTTTTCCTTTGAATTGGCTGCTTTAGACTGTCTTTAGTGCTAGATTATCTGTGTCAGGTTTAACACAAGCTGTCTGGATGCAAGATGATTTTTCATCTCATGGTAGAACATAGTATTCTTCTAAACTCTGCTTCCAGTTTATGATGAATGGGCTTCTTGGTTGAATCTTCTGTTGCTGAATTCTAAACACCCAGAATCTGGATCAACAATCTTACAAACTTCTGCATTGCTATTTTTGTTTTATTTACACTTCACAGTAACAACTTGGGTGATAATGACTTGCTACAGTCACTGTCTCTCTGCTGACAAGAGCAAAGATCTGTCATCATCTTCCATATAGTAGCATTTTGCACTTTTGTATCTGCATGTAGTGTATTACCAGCACTTCACAAGTCCTTAGTCTCAAGCACTTGTTTTTGGGGGTTTTTTTGTTGCTTCTTCAACTTGGAGCTTTTCTTGTCTTCCTAGCAGAGTCTTCTGAAACAGAGAGCTGGTTTTTTTGCTCTTTTTGATGTAATAATACACAAAAGACTTTCCTTGTAACTCTGCTACAGAATTGTTGATAGCATATGTGATATTTCACCAGCATGCAAGTTTCTGCCATAACCTCACCTTGAACGTTGAGGAAATCTATTCCATGATTTCGTGTCTTGAAATATTATACTGGCTTTTTGGTCTACATTTCTGAAGTGCACACTATGCACATGTGTGCTTGGAAAGGTGCTGGTTGGTACCACCTTATTTTCCAGTTGTCTCTACCTCTGCTTCAGAACTGCAATGAAAACTGCAGAAATTTGAGCATTATGAACAGAAATTGAGCATCATTATGGAAATAGGAGCATTAGCAGCAGGCATAGAGAACAATTGATATTTTGGTATCCAAATTTCATTTCAGCATTCATTTTGGGAAAGATACTCATGCAGAAAATTTACCACATATGAGAAAAGAGGTACAGCAAACCATACAAATACACATCCCTGAGTCAGACTTCAACCTCTCTTTAATGTAAGCCAATCTGGCTCATGGATGAAATTATTAGATTCTGAGTGGATATATGGATTTGAAGCACTGAGTTAACAGGATACATTTCCTGTTTGTATCTGAGAAAAATAATCTACAAATAATTTTCTGGTGATCATCTTTTAAAGAAAACTTTGACATCTAATTATTTATTTTCTTTTTAAATATCATCTTTTGTCTTTGGAGTATTACAATGTCCCTGTGAAATACAAGAAATCTTGCAGATTTAGGAGCTTTGTGAATTAGGGAAATAATTAAATGAGGTCACCGTGTTGAGGCTTTGTAGCATGACAGGGAACTAACACCCACTTCTTTTTTAGAGAGCTAAAAAATTCCTTAATCTAATTAGTTTCTTTTATCTGGCAAGCAAAGATACCTCTCTTTCTTGTGAATGCAACACCTTGAAGATCAGAAATGTTCCATGAGGGACTGTAGTAGGCTAATTTAAATAAGGCAAGAAATCTTAGAATCAGTCCATTTCTGCTGCAAGCAGGGATTTGCACTTCAGCCTTCTGGTATGGGCAGAAAAGCAGCCGAGGTGAACATCTCCAAGCACCTCTGAATTGTTTGCTTCCATGCAAAATAAAATTTACTTGTTCACTGGAAGCAGCTGGCAGTGAGTTTGGATAAACTAATTCTTTATCTGTGTAATTTGGTAAAATATAAGGAGCAAATCATTAAAATGAGGAGGAAAGAGCTTCTGTGTGAGGCCACAGAAAAGCCTGAGGGCAAATTTGCGTGGAGTTTACACATAATTCTGGAAAACAAGCATTAGGCATTGCATACCCACATGAAATGAAGTTTTAATTTTCCTTCTCCACAATTCAGGGGGGGATTGTCACCAGATGGGAGATGAAAGGCACATTTCCCTACCAAGTACAGCTCTTTTCACCCTCCTCTCCCCTTACCTCCTCTGTTTTACTCTGTTTTCTGTCCTTTTCCTTCTGCTACTCCTTTTCATGAGCCCATTTTGAGGCAGAGGACTCGGGAAAGACAAAGTGTTGGCTTTCCCTCTCTCACCAGGGATTCAGGTATCCTCTCACCCACAGCAGACTGGCAGCAGGAGAGCAAATGGATCCATCACTATGGATATTTGGTAATAGAGCAGGCAGGCTGGGAGGATTATTCCTGATGTCTCAGGGAGCTCTCCTGTGAGGATGTGCATTAGGCAAATCAAAGGGAAATAATGGTGAAAGCTTCTTTCCCAGCACTGAATTCACTTGTGCAACTGGCATTCCCAGCATATTAAATGATTCTGTAATGTTGTAATAAGGATTTAACAAATCTAGATTGTAGCCATTACCAGAATCTGGATTCTCCACAATGTCCTACTTTTTTCCACTGTCCTGGGAGAATCTAAAATTCCACTTCAGGCATCCAAATTTCATATGAGTTTCCTTTATTAGTAGTATAACTTTTAGCTTTTTCTCTCTGAAAGGATGAAATTCACCTCTCCATCAAGAATGCCCCACCAAACTCCAAATTTGTTTATATTTTTGATTCCAAGAAAACACAGATTGTGATTGAGAGGCTAGAATGAAGCTTGCAATGCCATCAGAGCAGAGAACTGGTTGCAGCAGCATTACAGCTCAAGATGAGGCTCATGATTCAAACATATTATCCACAGCACAATTATCTACATCTCAAATCTGCTCCTGACTTTTGGTCCCACGAAGCCATCCTTCAAATTGATCCGTTGAGGTGTATTATAGTAAAGGTCATGGGACTTAGACAGGCACAGGGACAAAACCAGTCCACTAGACCTCCAAAGTCCAAAGCTAAGGGAAGCAGCATCATTGAGTTAAAATTAATTAATTAATTAATTAATGTATAATGAAAGCAAAGGTTTCCCCCTCTACCTGCCCCATGCCTGACACCACTTGGAAACTGGGGCAGAAAGCTCTTGGCAGTACCATGGAAGAACTAGTGCTGAGATGCAGCTGCAGACAGATAGAAGACTGCCTGGGAATCACTGCAAACTACTGCGACATTGAGGGATGGCTATGGAATAACAGATTCCTCCTGCTGCTCTGGTGGCTGTCACATTTCACACCATACTCCTTTTCACAGGCACTCTGGCTGGATTAAATGGATTAAGAACTGGTTGATAAATATGGATGGAGTTGCAAGTTGATGTGGAAAAAGGTTTTCACTGTTTCTTTCTCTATGAATGAATCATGAACCGAAATTTCTTCAAGTGCATTAGAAATTAATTCCTGGAGACTCTTTTTTTTCTCCTCAGGCTGAAAAACTGAATACCCAAATTTTGAAATGGGGGAGAAAAGGCTTTTTAATTTATCTGGTAATCTCTTTCTTCAAACCCTAATTTCTAACTGTAATATTCACTGTGTAGATTATTCCAATAAAACAACATTGCAATCTATTTCAACTAAAAGATCTACTTAGAGTAAAAAAATCAGATTTTATAGCATTTTTTTTCTGTATCAAATCACTCCATCTGATCCAGTCTCCCCAGTGCTGTGTTGCATGCTTTCGCTGGTCTAAATCTGAGAAAAAAATTATGCTAAGGAATCTGCCTGCAGTTTTTTTGGTTTTTTTTGTTAGGTTGTTGTTGCTGTTGTTGTTGTTGATTGATTGTGTTTCTTTTGGGTTTTGGGGTTGGGTATTTTTTGTTTGTTTTTAGGGGTTTTTTAGGGTTTTTTTGTTTGGTTGGTTGGCTTTTTTATCAATAACACGCTACTGTCCTGAAGTTTGTAAATGTTGGTTTACACTATTCATAAACTCACAGTAGATCTTACATATGTGGATATGTTCATAGAGACATTTACAACATATAAACTTGAGATCTAATTTTATATTGGTAGCACCTTACAAATTCATAATTGTTTGGGTCTAACTGCATGTGTAGGATGGTCAGTCACTGTAAACATGTTTTGTTGTGGAATTTGTTAATTTTCTTTGCACTGAAGGTATGCATCAATTCCTAGTTGAAAATATAAATATAAATACCATTAACAATCCCAAACTGCAGAAAGTCCCTGGCATGTACAAAGAAACTCACATATTATGAACAAAATCTTGGGAACTTTTGGTCTTATTTTCTAAGAAAATGGGGCTTATCTCATTGTCCCATATATAAATCTGTTCAGTTTTTTGTCCATCACCACCCCCATAGCCATCCCAATAATTTTTGAACATGTTAGCTACTCTCAGCCTGATCTGTTAGAAGTCTTAAATATTGTAAGATAGGGAAAACCAGCAGTAAAGAAACCATCACTGACTGTCAGATCTATTCTCTTTTCCAAGCTACGAATAGTATGGCAGAGCTAGGGAGACAAAGGGTAAGACATATACAGGCCAAGTGAGCATCAAACTTGATCCAACACACAGTGTCCTTCTGAGTGACAGGGAAAAACAGAGATAGGAGACCTGAAGGTAACCATGGACATTATATATGCCTAGGGACAAAAAGGGAAAACACTCATGAGGTTTGGGAGAGTGAAAAGATCCTTGCAGAGCACAGCACAAAAGCTTCCAGGAAGCCTGGAGGTATTTGGATAACAGGGGTAGTTTCTTGAAAGAAGGGAAAACTCCAGGTTTTGTGGGGAGGAATGCAGGAGATTGTACACTGTCCTTTATAAAACTGGGTTCGCTATTACTTGGCTCACAATATTTGCCTGAAGGGAGAGAGGTTATCCCTTTTAAACATCTTTTATCTCTCTAACTATAGTAGCTCCAGACTTCAGTGGCAAGGAAGTCTCCTTCAGGATAGTTTAGTATTGGCTGGAAACCAGCACTTGTGGAAGCCTTACCTAAAACAATTCTGCAATGGAAATGATCTGACTTGTACAGGTGAGCTGAATTCACCTATGGGATGGTCTCATAGCGCCTCCTCAGAGTAAGGTAGTTTCAGCAGTACAGACCATCAAAGCCGCTTGCTAGGGGAAGAGGAAAGCCTGTTTATACCTGATACTGGAGCCTGAGTTTCTACAGCTATACTTGCATAGACAAAGCCCTGACCTCAATAGGGATGTGCCTCCCACAAAACCTGCTGGGAACTACCACTTCCCCACACCAACACAGCTGGAAACAGAGGCACCCACAGAGCCTGAAGCAGTCACTGAGTAGTATCCAGGCTGAAATGTCCAACCAGTTGTCTTCTGGGGTTTGCTCAGAACAGTTTTGTCATTAATGTGTTCTACCCAGGACAAAACCACAGCAGGGATGGAAGGCATTAGTGGTGAGCACAGCCTTTGTGTGGTACATGCTGATAAAATGGAAATACAAAATTGCACACTTGCAAGGGATGTGAATGGATGTCTCTCTTCCACATACTGCTATGCAGGCAGGAATTCAAAGTGCACAGAGAAAGTAAGCTATTTGAAGATTTGGAGTGTGGTACCTCACACAGAGCAGCACTCCTGTGAAGAGGCCAGCAGAGAAAGAGTGAGTCAGAGTGTGGATTTGTGTCCCATTAGGCGGCCTGCAGTGAGTCCAGCTTGGACACTCTGATCTCTCACATCACTGCAAGAACAGAGAGCTCAAGGCAATTCAAGAGTAGCAGCTAATGCCATAGGAGAGCAGTAAACCCTCGTCCTCACTTTCTTCCTGGTAACAAGTCTGTGTAGTTACATCCTTAATGTGCTTTAGATAGTGTAAGCCACAATGCAATTAGGATGTCCGTATGGAGAGTCAGTGCAGCAAAGCTACTACACTGTAAATTCAGATCCTCACTCACTGAGAATTAATTATCTTGTAGCCAAGCCATGTGCCAGTGAAATCCATTTATTGCTGTATGGGATATGTGGTCTTTAAGGAAGGCTGGCCCAAAAGAAAGAAGGACTGAAACTATGATTGGCAAAGGAAATGCATTGGTAGGAAATGCATTGGTAAGAAATGCAGATTTATGCCAAGTCAGTTGATTCAAAACAATCTGGCTTGGTTTTCAAACTCATTTTCCCCCAATACTTTAATCTTGCTCAAACAAAGTAAAATTATAGTAAGAAAAAAATAAATGTTTTGGTTTTCTATAGGAAAAAATAGACTTTTAAAATCAGAATTAAAATTTTATTATGGAATTTTTTTGGTTTATATGTCTCTTGTAGAAATTGGTTCTTCTGTCAAAACAAGGTTTCTATACAAATTTTTCATTTAGTTTCACTTAAAAACCTGACTTGTTCAAACTTGCATCTGCTATATCTTCACAGAACTCAACAAAGTTGAAGCAGAATGAACAATCATGATATACGACATGCTTTGCAGGAATGACTGACTTTTCTTCCTCCCTGTAATCAAAATATCACTGGAAGTAAATCTGCATCACTACTGTACCTCTATAGCAAGCATTCTCTTAAAAATTCTTATGCTTAGAAAACTATGTCAGTCAATTGTCCAAAAATAATAATAGAAAAGGAGAAGAACTGTTGGAAACAAATCCATATTTCAAATTTCAGTTATACTGCTCTTGAGGTAGTCAGGCTTGGGTATAGTTAATCAACCTTTGAGATGGAGATTGGGTTGTGTGTCTCTTATCTTCATTGTCTGTGATTTTAGAAAAACATATGCATGTGTGAGGGCACTTCGTTGTTCCTCTGATGATTTATCATATCTTTGTGGGATGGTTTTGTTTCCTGCTATGAAATGCAAATTTAGCTTGCAGTGCTCCTGCTGTCTGTATAAAGGTTAAAAAGATATATAGATATACATTTAATGCTATTCTTGCTACTTTAAGAATTGGCTTTGAATGATGATTCGAGCACCATAAAGATTTTTCACTGTCTACATTTTCTGATTTTAGTTGGAGGGCTTTTAATTACCTTTTTTTGAAACTTTGCAGTTTTGATTTTAAAAGCATAGCCCAGCTGCAGATAGACCAAAATTGCCTTGGTTGTTACAAAAAGTGGAAGCAAAGTTATGAGTATTGAAAATCAGATGAAAAATAGGTTTTTATATATCCTACAACAATCCTGTGGACTAATCTGAGCACAGATTTTTTTTGTGTATCAGCTGACCATATACATTAATTTTTTTCCCCACTCTTTTGCTTGTGAGTTCCTTGCCAGTGAAAGGCTATTTCTTTTTTTTTTTTTTGCTTGGTTTTCATTCCTCCAGAGTGGGTTTCATACCAGTCTTGCTCTTTGCCTTCTCAACAGATAAAGATGAAAAATGTTTACCACTTTCTTATTCTTACAAGATGCCTACTGCTAGCCTTAATTGCGCATCTGTTCTTTTAGGTCTTTTTTTCTCCTCTGACTCATTTTAACACTTACCAGCTTCAAGTTCTGGTTCTCCCAAAACTCTTGAGAATGAAGATAAAAATCCCTCTCTCCTAAATCTCAATCCTTGGCTTTGTAACTTGTTATTAATATAGTGTAGAGCACAGGATAAGTTAGGAAGGAAAATATCTTTTCTTAGAATGGCCTGATGATGTTCTGAGGCTGTTTTTAGCTCATGTACCAAGGTGTGGCAAAGACAAGACATAGAAATGAAATCTGGATTCCACATGAGCCAACCCCCCCCCCCCCAATCTTTTAAAACAATTATTTAGCCATTTTTAAAGTTTGAGCTCAGATAAGACAAATACATTCATTTAATTCACATGCCAGCAGAATTTTGCCTTTAGTGAAACCAGGTCAGTGGGAACAGCTTAAACAGAGGGGAGTTTGATGCAAAGAACCATGCTTGTTCCTTTTCTCATAGCACCATAAATATGTTTTCAGAGTATAAACTTGTGTATTCCTTACCATCAGGGCCCCTTCTACACAGGGTGCTCCTTGGAAAAGTACCAAGTGAGCAGGACTGTTAATTCCAATCAATATGGCATTCTGACAGAGAATGGGAAGCATCCCTAACGCAGCTAACTATGCCCCTGATAAATGTCATGAGAGCAGCGTGTCACCCGTACCTTGCCTTGCTGAATTTCCATTATCCATCAGGACAGGCCATGAGGGAATGCCTGAGAACTGTGTCGTTCCCTGCAATAAGCCACAATGCTAATGAGGCATAACAAATTGAGGAAGTATCATGTATAATCCTGATCCCTCATTGACACCATTACCAGTATAGATTTCAATTCACCATTTGTTACATGCTTAATACAGACAAAGTGGGAGGGTGTAGAAGAATTACTCCTTCAGTCATTGCATTTTTTAAACAGTTGTCATCCTCCAAGACATAACTCTCTGGTAATTCCCTTTGTTTTTGCTACTGCTATTTCTCAGCAGGATTTGCTGCTTGTTCTTGCAGGGGGTCAGCCAGACTTTGTCTTTCTCACAGTTTCAATTTCCTACTGGGATTAAGGGTCTAGCGTATTTCTGCAACAAATCAACTGAACCTAAAATAAACAAACCTACTGAACAAGGTGGTTCTGGTACGTGCCTGCATTTTTGGAGCAAGCTTAAAGTCTTCTGCTGTTCTGGTGTACCAGAGGGAACTGAGGCAAATCCATGGTTTTAGAGAATTCTCATCAAAATTATGGCACATTTTGTAGTTTGTGAGGCTTATTTTTTCGGATGTGAACTGTTTCTTCAGATGTGTTTTTTTCTAGTCATGCACTCTGTGATTCTTCCCAGAAATGGCACTTTGCATTACTTTGAAGAATCCCAGGATGCCCTGCAGACAATGAATAAATAATTTGTCACTGCAAATTTATGACAGAAAACAGTACAGATTTATCTACAGATTGAAAATCCCAGATGTTGGTCCATGATACTGATTTTCATACTTCCCTCCCCAGTAGCTCAGTGATGCAGTTTTTGGCCTATGGACTCTCTCCAGAGGCTGCTCTTCCCTGAAAACCTGGTCTCACTGACGGTGGATCTCAGGAAGATGGCCTGTCACCACACTGTGACCAAAGGGGCAGGGACAAGAGACAGGTTTTCATACAGGTGGTGAGCAGATGCTCAGTCTGCCCACCAAGAGAGCTGCCCTCCAAGTCACTGCATCCTCTGTAGGCCCTTCCTCCTCCCTGCTAAGGGGCCAATATCCTCCTGGGCTTTCCCAGCCCCTCAGTTTTCCCATGGGTTCCTGTTTCCTATTTTTTGTGGCTCTTCTGCTTCTTAATATAGAGGGAATTTGGAGACCAGGCTGATACCCGAGCAAACAATACCTCTTGAGCAATATTACTCAGGTGTGGGGGACCCTGGCTGCCAGGAAACCTGCTTCTGCCCCAGAATATTACATGTTATACAGGAACCAAAGAATAATTACACTGTTCCCAGACAAGAGAACAACCTGCAAACTAAGACACCCAAATAAAAAAATAATCTCTGGTTTATTCCTTCATTAAAATGCACTCACAAAATTGCAACACTAATATTCATCAGTTTGTATGCATGTTTCAAGTGACACGTATTAACTGCTGCTTAATCAATAAATAGAGAACTTTTTGAAGTGGAATAGAAATGTCTCCACAGTGCTGAATGCATTTGAAATAGGAAATGGGGTGAAACTCACAGAGATATGACAAAATAGAAGACTGATAACAGAAATCACGTGTTTGACTATGAAATACAAAGTTATTACTAGCACTCAATTAGGACAATTTTATTACTTACTTCTATTTGCTCTTTATACATAGTGGAGCCATATAATACCCCTATATTGATGGCCACTACACAGGAGTATTGCGATAGTTATAGTAAATGTGCTGTGTAAGAGAAGGAGGACTTGAGCCTCTTTATTAAACCATATCTGATTAGGAATTGTATTCCAGGCGTGCTTGTGTTCAGCTGTATATAATTTTCAGGCCAGATATTCTCAGTGCTAAGAAGTTTTGGGGTGAAGAACTAGTTCCTGTTCCATTCAGGATTTTATTTTCTGGACAAATTCAACAGTTTGAGAGAAAAGGTATTAAATTTGGCTCAGATATAACTATTTCCATAGAAATATACTGAATTTGAAAGGTCTTTCTTTGAAGTTCTTGTCATGCTTTCAAATGATCAAGTGTTACAAAAAGTGGTTACTTTTGATCTCATGAATGAGTAAAGTGAACGATAGTTTAAATGTAGAATAGCATTTTCATGATTTAAATTTTTATCAGGCCATTTCAAATTAAAAGGCCTATTAATTTTAACAACATTTCTACCACAAATGGGAAAACTGTCCAAATTTTGTTACCAATACATTTTTCACTTGAAATGCTCTAAAGTAAAAAGATGCTTAATCAGGTAACTAAAGCCAAATTAGGCCAGTCTGCACTATGAGGTGCTGTCTCTTTCATAAGTCTCCCTTAAATTCATTCCCAAGTGTTTATGAACAAGCAGAGATGTTCAGCATGAAATGGCAGCTCCTTGTTTAAATTTGTGCAAATACTTTATTATTCAAATCACAGCTAATTTGAAGTCCTGTTTAAAATCTTTGCCACAAAAGCTGTCAGACATTAGTTAAAAAAAATAATAAAAAGAGAGAGAGAGGAGAAAATACTCTCTTAGATTAATGTCACTGAATTTAATAAAAAATGTCTGCTATTTAATAGAGACCTGAAGAAGCTGCAGAATTTTAAGACATGATTTCTCTCTTTAAAAAGATGTTTTTCTATTGGCCTAACTGTGTAAAGTTGTCCTCAACTAAGCATAATTTTGATCCAAAAAGTTTAAAGGCTTGAAATAAAAATGTGAATCTTACTGCTGGACTTGTAGCACTTTGGAAGACAATGAAATACTAAATATCACATTGTTATCTGCTTATTTTTATTTACTTATTGAGGAGTTTTGCTTTTTTCCTTGTTTTTCTCCCTAGCTTCCTTTTTCCTTATTTCAGTGCTTCTTTTTATCTTGAAAAATAACTGAAAATCCACTCTGTTTAGGCGAGTCGATATTCCTGTACCTATTTGAAACACAAGGACCTTTTCTAACCAGAAAAGAGTGGTTTGTGTGTTATGTTGTGTTCTGCATTTGGATAACAAAAGAAAATTTGTAAGTCATGAAAGCAAGGTAATAGGTATTTAATATGTTTTGTTTTGTAAGATTATGAAGTTGATCAGCTTTTTAAAAATTAATTTTATCACTGACATCCTGTAGCAATAAATGATCAGACATATTACACATAATTAACTATCATTTATTATTGTATCTACAGTTTGTAATTCCACAGAAAACTTCCTATGAGCTATGACAGACATTCAGCAAGCATAATAATCTGCATAGTGTCAGTTTGTAAATACAGTTACAACACCGAGGTAAGTTGAGGGAACTAGAAATCAAAAACCCCAAAGTTTCTTCAATTTGTGGTTGAGTTTACATTACACCTGAGATTAAGCCACCTAAACTGTGTGCCTCACTTTCCTCCTCTGGGCTCTGCTAGTAACAAAGCCTGCCTTTCTGACCAGTTTGATAGTCTTGGATGAAAGACTCTTAAGTACAGAGTATTATTTGTTATAGCTGTGTTTCCTAAGTCTTTGCTATTTAATAACGAAGTGTGAGCTGCTGGAAATTGAGAAAATTTGCTTGCAAGTAATAAAGGATGTTTGCTTCAGCAGCCTTACCTCTCCTCATCTTCTTGTTTGTCATTCTAATGGAAGGTATGAATATGCATCTTTGTTGCATTAGAGCAAGAGCTATTTGCCCTTTCCAAAAAAGTAATACGTTATTCTTTGAAGTTAACTGAAGACTGCATATCTTTTCCCCTTTATGTTTTTCTTTTTAAAAATTAACTTGGGAAAACTGCAAGATTGAATATAAACTTGCACGGTCTGCAGACATGAAATTCAATGGGAAAGCATTGCAAATAAAACCAGACAAGACAGAAGTTTTTTCCCATGAACTGGAACCTCACAATGATGTTCCTGCATTTTAGTTATTTTAAACACGGATTTCTGCAGCAAAGTAAAAGCAAAATATACTTAAAATTACAAATAGTAAAGAGAAGCGTTGGAAGGTAGTACAATGTCAAAAATCATTTCAAAGCAGTGCTAGGACACATACTGAATCACAGAAAGGGGGTTGGAATGAACTTCCAGAGGTCATCTGCTCCAGCATTCCAACTACTAAAATCCTGTTCTCCACAATCATGTCTAGATGGAAGATGTTTGAGGATAAAGGCTCCATTACCTCTCTGGACAAACTGTTCCTGTGCTCAGGCAACCAGAGAGGGAAAAGAATTTCCTAATGCTCAGATAGAATCTCCTGTGCATCTTAAAATTCGCAGGTTAAATCCACTGGTTCCAACTGAATGTTAACACCTCATTGGTGGATTACTCCTCTCTCTTAATTTTATTTGAAAGTAAAGATTCTCTGTGTAAACAAGAATCTGATTTCCTTGCAGCTACTAGCAACTTGAGCACTGATTTGATTACATAACTGGGAAATAGATCATCCATTATTCAACAGAAATAGTCGACATTCGGCAGGTGGAATTCATTCAGGTAAAGCTTCTAAAATTAATACAACTCTCAGCACTCACTTAACCTTTGACTGTACCCAGCTGAAATATTTCTTCCTGGCTTATGAGAGAAAGCCTCTTTACAGAAGTAAAATGAAATTTTCCCTAAAAAGGTTTTTTTTGTTTTATAGATGGATAGGGATGGATAGGGATGGATAGGGATGAATAGAGATAGATAGGGAGTTCAACCCTCAGAAGTTCTTCCTTCACTTGACATAAATGACACAGGTGTGAGGTGACTCAGGACAGCTGGTCAAAACACTCTTTGGGTTATTTCTCCATGCAGACAAAGGAAAAATCAACCATCAAACACTCTGAAGATGTGGTTTTCCCCTTTGGTCTGTCAACTGGCCATAGCAGTTTTCATGGTGTCCAGCACCCAAGTCCTTAAAACTTCAGAAAGACGAATTTGTAACATCACAGCCCAAAAGTGTGACAACCACAGAGAAAAAACATCATCTCCAGGCCATAAACCAATTTTCTTCTGCTCTGAAACATGAAGCGTGATTATCCTTGCTGTGCTTCCATGCTCTAAATTTGGCAGGTGTTCTATAAAACTGGAGACATTCTCTATAATTTCTGCAATCTTGAGTAGATTTACCATGTGAAGCTGCACAACTAGCATTAACATTCATGAGAGGTTTGCATGTGACTTCAGCTCAGTGGGCAAAAAAGGTTTTGCTTGCTTCAGCTTCTTAATTCAAGCACATTTCTATATTTTTTGGGTAAGAGAGGTACGTACTCTAAGTCAATCACAAATATTTGAAGGCAGCACAATACCTAAGTCTGGCAAATAAATATTTTTTACCTTTTTTTAGCCCATACTGGGAGCAATTTACAGCAATACAACAAGGTAAAAGTTAGAAAGTGGGTGCAGAGAACTTTACAGTCTATGCACACGTTGATAATTTTTATTTTGTTTTCATATCCTCAAAATAATGTATATCTAAACTTATCTTACTTTTCATTGTCAGCACCTTCATAACACAGCTTTTTAAAAAGCTAGCAAGCACAAGTTTTCCTTGAAGTCCTAAAAAACAACAAAAAAGAGGTTTGTAGAAGAATGTGAATGATTTAAAAATGAGATGTTTTCATCTCTTGAAATATTTCAAACATGCTGAAAAATAGATTGCAACACTAAAAAAATTAAAAATATTTAAAATCAGTTCATTCTTTTCTAAGTCTCTGAGAGCAAAATAAATTAGTGAAGGGGGCTCCTAAAAGAGGATGGTTAACACCAGAACAGACAGAAATTTGGAAAATCAGGATTTTTAGTGGCTTCGGTTCAGACTTTGATTTTACTATTGGAGCAGTTCTGGCATGTTTTGATTGTGCTTTGTGTCCTTAAACATGCAGAAGGAAGTGTGGCAGGGATGGGATCCTGAGGTGTTGGACAACAAATGGTAGATGCTTGAGAAACAGGAACACGATAACTTAAGCAAGGGACTGGTGACATTTTGCTAGCTTGATTTTAATACCTGGCGCATCTGTGGCATCCCCAAACAGCCTGTAATTTAGCTAAAACATCATAAAGATATTCAGTGTCATAAAAGCAACATTTTATTTAACCTCCCTGTAACAACTTTAAGAACAGTAATCTGTTAGAGTACGCTGCATGTCTGGCACATGATAGTGGATGAGAATGGGTAATCAAATCTTAAATATGTATTTGTAGCAATATTGCCTCAAAGTTTTTGCAAATATGGCTAAAAAGTATGTGATGGGAAGAAATAAAGACAGATAAAGCAAATTAAAATTTTATTGTCCGTAACTGGGAGCTGAAAGAAGAGTTTTCCAGAACACCAACAGATTTTTAATCTGTTGCTGCACATCACTGTAAGCCAACGCAAGAAAAACCAAAGCCACAGTACCCCAAATCGAAGTAAAGTCTGATTCCACAATGATTAGCACACAAGGTTTAAATAGGCAGCTAATTGTATTTTATTATTAATTTCTTTTTTCCTGATTGTCTGGGGTTTTCTATATCTTTAATATCTACTTGATATATTCTTCTGCAAAGTAAGAAGGAGGAAATTTTATTATGCCTCAATTGTGTAAGTACAGATGCCCAAAGAAAATTAAGAACCTCAGGAGAGGACTTTTTATAGTGCTTGTCCTGGTTTGAAGGACAGGTGTCTGCCAATAAACGGCAGAAGCTCCTTTTTGAAATAGTTTAATTTCACTCCCTCCAAGTATTATAATTGTTTGAAATCAAGGACTCTAAGAGATAAGGGGTAGAAGTAACAGCTCTTTTACTAATATATCTAACCGTACTAGCAGAAACAACAGCAGCTGTTAAAATTACCAACAAAACAGAACAGATAATTCAGTTCCAGTCTTTTCTTTGGCTGCCGACACAGTCGGCCTGTGTCTGCTCCCGGTGATGTAACACGTGGCAGGGCCGGCACAGCTGCGGAGAGGAGGCGGGAGCAGAGGCGGGAGAAGAGGCGGGAGGGGGGTGGAAACAGCAGCGGCTGTGCTGTGTCTCAGGTGGAAGCAGGCTGGAAGGGGCAGCTCCTCGCTCACCGTTTGGTTTCTGGTGGTCAGCTGTGTCCTCCGAGGTAGCAGGGCAGATGCAGGGGATTTGACTGCAGAGGATCTGGCTCTCCTGCCTTCTAGCCACGTGCGCTGTAGACGGGGGTCCCCTTTCTCCCAGCTCGCCGGGAGCACGTCTAGTCCCTCTCGGAAGCCCCACCTACCCCTTTTGTCTAGGGTCATCAGAAGATCCTGGGCGTAGCTGGCAGGCTTCGTTAGCATCATAATGGGAAAAAATCCCTAAACTCACACAGTAAAGGAACAAAAACCCAACCCCCAAGAGTGCTGAAATCCACACTTCGTGTGTTCTCTGCATTGTTGGCAGGTTTCCTAAATTTCCTCCCATATTGCTCCGATACATCCAAGTGCTGCTTGCTGCAGTTAAGTCAGACATCCACTCTCCAACCTCATCCCTACATGTCTCCCAAATCCATGAATCATCAAGAAGAGACCTCCAAGTGCCTACAGGAGAGCACATCCACATTCCATGGCATTGAACATAGCCACTGGATGTATCAGGGGAAAGAGTGAATTATCTTTGCCTTCATAGAAAACATTGGAGAGTCTCCATCAGGAACACAGGACACATATTTTGGCCATCAAAGTCTGCAAAGTTGAACTGAAGTGCAGGAAACAAAGAAGGAAGATGAGGGGAATAAAGAGCACATCATACAAACAAAGACTAAGATCTTAATTCTTTCTGCATTGCAAAATGATTCTCTGAGGGTGATGACTCCTTTCTGCCTGCATCTGAGGATAAACACTAGGAGGCGGAAGAGTTCATTAAGCAAATGATAAAACAGATGCAGTGAAAAGTTGCTGAGTAATTTTGGGCTGAAATAATTTTGGGCTGAAAATAAGAAGAGATTATGAACTCTCAGAGCAGTGAGACTCTGAGCATATTTTTTAAACCATTCATGGAAACTGATTGCCTGTTCTTTTAGACAAGCCAGGTAATTGAGCCTGAGGATCCTCAGCCTTTTTCCCTCTGTTTTGTATATATTTTATTGTAATGGTGAGAGAACTAAGATGAGAAAAATAAGACAAAAGCACTTTTAAATCTGTGAATCTGGATCATTCTTCTTTCTCAGATTCATAAAGCAAAGGCTATATCATGACACAGTTTTGAAGGGTGAAAGAAGCGCTAAGACCTTTTTTGTCATGTTTTCCTCTAACTACTCTTGTGCTCAATAACATGCTTGGGTAAATCTGCCTATTACCTGGGATGAAGGAGACCATCTCACACTGGTTGGCTGGCATGAAGTTGCTCTTTCCCAGACTTTTCCAGCGCTATGGTTTAGATCTCTACAGGTCTAAGACCTCTAGAGAACAGATCAAACTGTTGTGCCAAAGTAACCCATTCTTTATGTCATGACTGGATTTCTCCAGGATATAAAAATGCATATTACCTGGAACACGACATTTTACGTGTTTGAAATAAGTGCCAGTTTTATGGCTGCATAAGACTGGGTGATGTGAATTTATCTGCTGAGGAAGTGATGAAGAAAATGTGTTGGTGGTTACAGCAAGGGCTGGTATTCTGGTTTCTTTCCTAGCTTTTTCACAGACTCACTAGGGTGCCCTCTGGCATGCCTAGGTATGTTCACTTTCATGTCTCTAAAACTATTTGTATTTATCCACCTCACATTCCTATTTCAATACAAAACTTTTAATATCTGTGAAGGAATTTGCACAACAGCAATGTAATGCAGTACATGCACTTGTGATAATTGTGAGTAACCCTATAATGGGTAGGGGTTTTATTTTAATTAGAAGAAATCCAAAAGAACAATAGTGAATCAAGCCACTTTTTAAATTTACTATTAACTTACTAATTTAACTAAGACTAGAATTTGCCCCAGTGTCAGATTCTAGAATATTCATAAATAGTGACATAAATAGCAACCATAGAATTAAGCAATTAATGAGTTCTTTTTACCACATGAAAGGCCCTGATACAGACCCTTTAGCTCTTGCTAATGAGAAAACCTGACAGTTTCTCCCACAGGCAGTCTGTTGGCTTTCCTCAGGCATTTCATGAATTTTGGTCAGAGCACCCATGATACACAGGAGGTACAAGAATGGCAGATCCTCTCTTGGTACAGAAGGATGCCTAGAGCCAGACCAAGGCTGGCCACCAGACCAAAATTTGCTTCACAGTTCATCAAATTTAGGTAAAAAGGACAAACTCACAGAGTCTTTGGAAACATCATTTTTTTGGTGCTTTAACTTGGTCTATATGAAATTTTCCTTCTTTTCACTATGGGAACAGACATGAGCAGAAGAAAGCCAATTATTTGACAGCTTAAAAGGTGGGGGGAGTTAAAACAGTTGCTAAACAATAATGAAACTAATGTTGAATAGAATTCAATTAATATTTATAACATGCAGCAATATTAACAGCAGAATTAACTTATTTTTGTATGTCTGACAGCCCTCCAGTTGATTAAGAATTGCATTATGATATTTTGCATATTTCCCATGCAAATACATTATTATTTGCAGAATTATTTTTATCCTTAATTGAGGCTTTGTTTGGAAATCACTGTTTTCTCCTCTGCTGAGGTACTATAAATGATCTTATTAGGGATGTGATTTTTTTCCCCCTATCACTTTCTCATAAGAATTTATATTAAAAAGAATTTACATATCATGTCTATCTAAAAGTGCAAATTACAATCTAGTTGGGTTTGTGGAAAGAATCAGTCCAGAGGATGCCTAAGTTCCACAGGAAATCATGGGAACTGGCGTTCAGCCTCATTTCCATTAGACATCTTTTGCATCTTAACAGCTAAGAACTCCACAGAATCTGGTTCTAAGCAGCTTTGCAAAAAGATGAAGGAAAGGGAAACAGAGAAAGGGGTTGGAGCACCCACCTTAGCCACTCATATTCTACGTGGAGTGTTGTGAGCATCCCACAACATGATCAGCTTCCCAGTAACACATGTGCCAGACCAGTAGCTCACCACATACAGTGTGATGACCATTTGGCAGCCTGATGCTGTAAGGATGGTGCAGCCAAGTCCAAACAGCCTTTCTGCACCACTGCTTATCAGTAACATTTTGCACATTCCACTTCCTACAGGGAATAATTTTCATCTCTTTTGGGTCAGACTTACATGCGTTACTTTCTGGTTTCAGTTTTAAAACCATGTAGGGATTTGCCTGAGTTACTGGGTTAGGACAATAGCAGCCAATTTCTAAATGAAATATGGCTGTAAGGGCAAGAACAACTAAGAATAATAACTTACTTCATCCAAAATATAATTTCAGAGGAGGAGTGGAAGCCTCCATGACATAAGTAAATTCTAATTTCCCTGGCAAAAGCATGAGGCAATAAACAGGTTGAATCCTGTACTGATTCAGTATGATGATATCATAAACTTTTCTTTTTCCCACTCTAATGATTGTATTCTAAAGGTCTGCACTGCATTAGGAGACAAAACAGCATGAAGGTGGAGGGAGACAGAGTGAACAGAGAAAGAGGCAGTTTGCTGGTAGTTTTCAATATTTTTCCACCTTCATCATGTCCTTTTCACTTACAAGCCCTGCTTCCAACAAGAAGGAAACAAAAAGGATTAATGTCGAATGAGAACTTATCTGTCTCTACCATCTTACTTTTCTCCTTGGATGAAATTCGTATGCCAGGCTGTAAAAAAAACCAACATCTTCCTGTTGCCAGTTTTTCGTGCACTCCAGATAGATCCAGGGTGACATGTTTTGGATCTACAACTGTATTTTCATGCTCTTTTGCCATTCCCTTTCTTCCAAGTAATTTGCATTATTTTAGATTCTGTAGAAACAGTAACTACCAAGCTCTTTAGAACCTTATATTAAAGAATAATAATCAGATTTTCTATAAATCCCAGCAAAAAAGCTGTACAGGAAAAAAGAAAATCACTCAGTTCCCCCTGGCAGACAGGTGTAAACTCAAAAGAGCTGAATTCATGCCCTGCTCTGTCAGAAACCTCATTTATGACATTGGATAGACTATAGCCTCTCTCCATTTTTGCTCCCAGACTGCAGGATAGGAATACTATGAACATTTCCCATCTTTATTGCAGTGGGCTGAGTTAAGGGAAACCTTATGAGCCTTATAAGAAATCATAAACACTTTCTGCAGGACAAGAAGAACACCATGATAAAAATGTACTTAGAATTGTGAGGCAATAGGAAACTACTGTAATGAAGACATATAAATACCAAATTAAATTGCTGGTCTATTTGCTGGCATATTTGAGAATACAATATGCACAGCCTTGGCTTGGACTAAGTGCAGTGCTGCTTTATCCTTAAAATATGGATGGAGCAACTTCTTGTATGAATATCCACATGTAAATGAACATGTAAGTGAACAGCTCCCCTGCACCCCCCGTCTTAATTTTCCCCAATATATAAATAATTCTTTTAAATGGCTTTCTTCTGACAGTTGCACATACTCTTCTTCCCTACAGACAAAAAAAAGTTAAGCTGAATAATGGTGAAAACTCTGGAGGTCAAATTCTGCTTTGAGCAATATCTGGGACACTTGAGACACGATTTTCAAAGGAGGTGAGAGGCCAGGCTGTCCACAAACACAGCAGGAGAACATAGCTGTTTACAACACCCCTCTTTCTTCTCTTTTCCCAGTATCCCAGACCAGCTACAGCAGGGATTGTTTTGTGGCAGGCCAGGCAGAGAGAGTAATGCACCTTTCCACCTCACATCCCTGCAGTGAAACAGGCACAACTGGCCCTTCTCTTCCAAAGAAAGAACCTAGAGAAGACTGGCACAGTGAGGAGGAGGAGGGGTTCTTCCTCTTTAGCACTTAGACTGGGTAAAGGGGAGAAGTCCTTTCCAGTCAAACATACTAACATTTAGGCTGTATTCTCGTATATGCTACAATTCTCTTTGATAGATATATAACAACACATTTATAGTATACAAGGCCTATTGAGTGAGATTCTGTTTCCCAATTGTTTTTATTATTCCCTCACTAGCTTTAAACTGCCCACAAATGTGCCCCTGATAAATAGGCATGACATCTCCTCAGAAGTGGGAGCATGGGCTCAAATCCCTTAAGAACAAGAACAAAAATGAAAATAAGTTTCTCACATCCATGACTGAATACTCTAATTCCTGGCCCAGGGGGTGGAAGAGGGAAGGGGCAAAGCATCTCATTTACTGACATTTGATAAATGGAGCCCTTCACCCAGCTGTCGTCTCCAGCCACTCGCTGGGAATATCTGCCTGCACAGGCCTCCAGCACACTCTCTGATCTGAATTTGGGAATGACATACAGATACAAAGCAGGCCAGCTCAGTAGAACCTCAGGAGCCCCTGTGCCTGAGCAAAAGCTGGATTTGGAGATATCAAGCTCGGTAGTGAGAAGGGAGGTACCTCCAGGACTCCCTGGTGCCTAAGTGAGGGCTTGGTAAATGTTTAAATCTTACTGAGGAGATTTAAGTCCCCAGGCAGTTCCTGTGAACAGCTGTGTCAGTGAAATATGCCTGTATCCTGTGCTGTAACAAGACTTACTGGAGAGGTTATCAGTTAGTGCCTCCTCCTTCTCTTTTCCTTCACCCAGGTGGGACCTGGTTGCAGAGTTTTGGTGCCTGCAGGTTCATGTAAGTCCCTCTGCCAGGTACCCAGCACAGACCCCTTCTCCAGAGACTTGGGAACTGGAGATGGGCAGGATTTTACACCAGTGTGGCTGGGGTTGCTTCTTATCCTCCTGACTGCAGGCCTCTTCTGTCATCCACTAGCATCCCCAAATTCTCTTTTTTTGTTTCCTCTACCAAAGAGGAGTCAGGCTGGGCAGATGTCTGTGGAGATGGCAGAAGATGGGGTCTGTCACTTCCCTGCCCTCCTGCAGATCAGTGTCATGGCAGTCATGAGATCCCTAAGCACACCCCCATGTAGTGGTTTGACTACTGTTTAAGGAATCCTATTGATTTATATTCTCAGTTTATCCAGCTTCAATACAGTTGTGGTATCTTAATAGGTGAAATGACTTTCAGGAGGTACGAACAGACAAAACTGAGTTTACAGATCACATCTGAGCAAAAAATCCCTTAGGACTGTTAATTTTTCTTTCTCCCACAGACAGGGGCATGTTGCTGGGTGAGAGCAGTGGCTTGGGGGACAGCCATCAGAAAGTCCTTAAGGCCTTAACAGAAAGTCCTGGAGATGTGAAGAGATCCCCAGCACTGGCTGTTCAGCCCCACAGGACTGCATCTCATTGGAGCAACCAGGCTGAGGCTGCTTCTCTGAACTGACCAATATTTAAACTTTTGAGATTTCCTCATCCTGCTGCAGCTTGAGGGCAATGTGGGCTTCTTCCTTCTTCCAAAAGGAGATACAGGATGGGACAGGGTGGTCAGAGAGCACTGTGGAAGAAATGTTAGTTTTAAGAAATTGAATAAAGCACTTAGATCCCTCTTTGGTCATGTTTTGAAAGCAAAATGAAAGAGGCAGCCTCCTGATATAAATTGTTTAAGAAAAAAAGAGAAATATTAAGAAAAGTGCACTGTGTATACAAAAAAAAAAAAAATCTCTAAAATTTGCCTGAGTGTAAGCATGCAAACGAGTTCAGAGTTTTCCAAATATGGACTCTGTGCAAGTTAGAGGGGCATGAGCCAGGTCTCATGAGTAAACAAAATAAAAATACCAGGGGGAATGTTTTAATAGCTCCTTTTAATTCCCAGTTCAAATAGATTCCTTGCTTCACTTGTTCAAGTGAAGCCATGTTGATTTTCTAGCTGTTATGGGTTTGTCTTACTGAATACACCAGGACCTGATCCCAGGATATTCTACTGTGAGTCTACATGAGCAAAATTTCATGGCTCCAGGAAGGTTTACAGGGAGCTTGCACATCAGTAAGCTAAAGAACCAGAACCATTATTCCCAACAGGCTGTTTTGGAAATAAACATTTTTATTACTGGAAAATCACTGTGCCTCTGACCACTGTAAAAGAACAAGATTTAAAGTTTTGCTAAGACCATACAAATCTTGTATGCTGAACTTTCCCAGAAAAGCATATTAGTCTGTCAGCTAAAGGACTTCCAAGAAGGAATGCTGACAAGGTGCTGAGCAGAGATCTGGGACGTCCACATTCAGTTCCTGGCCTGGCTCTATCGCCACAGCAATTCCAGACCTGTCTTTTCCTAGCTTGGTGCCTCAGTTTCCACACTCAGACACTGGAGATGATATAACTGTGTAAAATGGTTGGAGATCTACTAATAGGAGCAAATTTTTGAAACAGTGGTGGAATTAATGCGTTCTAGAAATCTCTCTGCTATTGGATCACCAGATGTCTGTGTGCAGGCCGATGAACTTTGCTGGCCTCAGTGCAATCTCCTGCCAGTTGGACACATATATTTTACCCACTGTGCAGAGGACTAGTAATAACAAATTACATTTTCAAAGTCCTTCAGAGGTATTAAGCACTGAAAGTGATCATTTAAATCACCACAAAGAGCCAGAAAGTTGACCACGTACAGCTAAAATTCAAGATACCAATTCTTATTCAAATTACAGCCAATTTTCTTAACATAAATGAATTTTAGTGACCCAAACCTCACTGAAAAACTACTACTTGTGAATGGTAAAACCACCTATGGTTTTTGAACCTGATACCTCTCTTTTATACATGACTGTTTGACTAACTTTCATTTTCAGTTTCATTACTGCAGAAATTGTATTTCTGAAACAGAAACTGTATTTCTGAAACAGAAACTGTATTTCTAGAAACTGTATTTCTACCTGGCTCTGTGCCTACTGTCCTGTTGTACAAAGAGACATTTAGTTAGTAAACTCAGTGCCATTTCTTTAAGGTTTCTGAAGAAGGATATGTAAAAAAGAAGAAAAATGTTCCAGCGCCATTAACTACTGCTCAAAGCTCATAAATAATATTTCACCAGGACCTATAATTTAAAGAGGAAGGTTAGCTACAGCAATATGAATTATATTTTGTCTCCACCCCACTTGCTCTTCAAACACCTTTTTGCCAGGTGGACAGGCAGGTTTGTAATGGGAGCAGGACTCTGGCTGAGATACAGCTTTTACCTTCAGAGCTGGATGAATGTGATCTATTTATCCATTTCCTGCACTGATTTGCCTGCTGGCAAATCACCAAGCAATTCCCAGCTAAGAAAATGTCACTGTAAGATGATACATAGGGTGAAATGGAGAGCAATTCCTTCCTCAATATAGCTGCAGATGACGTGGTCAGTGATAGGTCTTTCGGGTGGATAATAAAATTCAGCCATGTAGAAGGCAGCTTCCATCTTTTTTATATCTCCTGAACTGAAACATTTTATGTGCATGGCCAATGAAAGGTATTTTAGACGTATTTAAGTCTTGTAGAAGGCAGAGCTTCATTTTTTAATGCATCCTGTAAGAGAGAGATCTTACGCTGAAAATTTTATCTGTGTATTCATAGTCAAGGGGTTCCTGTGTTATAAAGACAAGGGTAGAAAGAGCACGTGTGAGTAAGACCAGGTACCTGGGATCACTTCACAAAGAGGATTTGAACTTGGCATTAGTCCCTTCGACTTGTGAGTGCCCTGATCTTGGAGGGATTCAGCACCTTGATGGCAGTGCTGAGGGGAGCAAGGTGTCTTCACTGAGATTTACTCAACAAACAGCAGATCTAAATCAGCCAGTAAAAAAATGTGGCCTTAAGCTTCTGCCATCTCTGCAATGACTGTGGGCATTGAGGAAAACGTATTGTTGTATATTCCAGCATCAAAGGCTAGTTTTGAAAGTCTCAGTTATAGTTCTCAGCCTATGGCTTGTCATGTAGGCTCATGGCTGGGTTAAAAATCCCTTGTCTTCAACTTCCTCCTGGCTGAAGTCCTCTGAAAAAAGCTCCCACATTTGTTGTGGGTACAGATGAATAAGTAGATCTGACTTTCTGGGAAGTTTGTTTAACTTAGGACTGCTGAACTCACCCACAAAGTTATTTTAAGAATGGGCACAAGATGGACAAAGTTACTTAGATAACACATTCTGTCTTCCTTTGGGAAAGCTCAGAAACCAATCCTTTACTTAGCAGGGCCTACTGTTACATTTTCAAGTGGTTGTGGCTTTGCACATTTCTTTACTATGAAACACATCTAATCCAGCACAAACCACTGGATCTGCAGACAACACTGGAAGAAAGGTGAAGGAATGATTTGACCTCAAACCAAGAAAATAAATATTACAGGATGTTTCTGGCAGGAATGGCAAGGAAAAGATGATCTCAAGAACCTGAAACTGCTTTTTGCATGGACCACAGTTTATGTTTTCTCAGCTTTCTTTTCCCAATGACTGGGCAAATGGACTTCCACCCCACAGTCTGCCTGAAGATTTGATCATAGTAAACACACTGTCATGTAGCATGCCATTCCCAGATGCCAGATGTTGCTGAACAAGCCCAAAAGAAAGCTGTGATGGAAGAGTCATGAGGACATGAGTCACTAATTTCTTTCAGTCCTCCTTTCAATTACTTCCTGTCCCCTAACAGGAAAATAGCTACCACAGAGTAAATGAATGCAGGAACATTCATGGGCAGAGAAAAAGCTTAGAAGACGACAAATATTATTTAAGAAGTATCTGCTGATTTAAAGACATTGCATATTATTTCTTGTGTATTTGCATATAGAACATCATAAAGAAAAATTCTATGTCAGCTTGCTAAATCAACCCAGTGTAATCAGTTCAATTACCTAGATTTGCATGGTTCCCCAGTAAATCCCACACCACATTCCTTTTTCCACACCCACCCAACTGGTGCTGACATGGGAAGAAATGGTTCTTTGCTGTCCTTACCATGAGGAATTCCTCACAGAGCTGAGGATTAAATGTAGCTCTTTCAAACAGATTTCCTTTTCTTCAAATTGATGCCAGTTAAACAAAGCTATCTTTTCCTATCACAATATTTATACTTGCTACTGGCTCTTTTCTCTCCAAGTAACTTGTTAGTGAAAGGTGGTGATCAAAAAAGAGGAAAGATGTTTTGAGACTCTTATTTATGAAAGAGAATGGAAGAAAGATGAAGTATTCATATTACAATGTTTTCATAGCAGGAAAAAAGATTTATATAAGCTCAGTCAGCCAGCTTCCAGGGTTGTATTGCTATTTGCCCTAGCCAATTACATTTTACATGATCAACACACCCAATAATTAAATAATTAATTGGTTTCTTTTGGAAACTATAAAATGTCATAGACCAGAGACTATTTATCTTGCCTCTGTGATTCCTGCTGAAGAAACATCTGGTTCTTTTTTCTGCAATCAGCATGAAACCTGAAGGGGCCTGAATTCAAAAGCAATTATATTTTATGTCATTTATGTGCATTACAGGTTGACAAATTTAACTTGGAATATGTGATCCCACCCTCCCTGTCCAAATTCTGTTGATTGCATTTTCAGATTGCCATGGAAAGAGTTGTTGCAGCTTGATAAAAGTTGTTGGTCTGTCAACTCCTGTAACTTCTCCCCAGAGTTTACAATAACAAAACAGTTGTTTTGCTGCTAGACTCTGCTTCCATTCTACAAGGATTATTGAGAGGGAAAACCCCAGGAAATGTCTCTTTATATGTACCTTGTAGCTGGTCCTTCAAGCTCTTTCAGCCTTGATCTCACTTTGAAAGGGAAACCTGTTTCCTTTAAAAACAGCTTTTATTTTGAAAACAACAGAAGATTTCCATGAAAAGAATCCACAGATGCAGATTCTGGATGGATTGACTTTCCACTTCTCATAGAAGGCATCTTTTGATACTGAATCTCTGCTATTTCACAGTGGTACCTCCAAATGCACTTAAGTATTCTATAAGCATTGTCATGTATGAAAAAAAGACAAGTTTAGCCTTCCCCAGTTCTAACAGTTGATCTAAAAATTCAGAAGAGTTAATAACAATAAAAAGTAATAACATGCATTGGGAGAGCTATTGTGATTATTCCACCAACACTTTGCACTTTTCTCCCAGTCATCAAGAACTAACTTAAAAACTTCATCTGCCTTCAGCAATGTGCTGAGATGTAAAACAATGCAGCCAGGGCTTGCCACCCTGTAAAGGGGATGTCTCTGAGGAGAATTGGGAAAACCACTTTATGAGTCTTACAAGTCAGTTTCAGGATGGAGGATTGCATTTGTCAATGTAATACCCATTTTCAGTTCCTGTTGTGCCATTTTCCCTTCTAGTATCTTCTACTGCTTTACTATAGAGGAGTTACAGTGTTGGGGAAGATCTGGAGGTGGACAATTGCATTCAGATAAATGCATAAATCAGTTTCTTAGCTTTGGAAAGTATTTAAGGATTTTTTGTCTACTTTTCTTCTCCATGTATATATACAGATCACTTATGTTTACTGAGAAATTCCCATGATTTTGTTGCAGCTAACCTTCAGCAAGGCAAATTTGGTGCAGATGAGTGATCTGTAGTTAGGCCTCAGCTGGAAAAATTTTCTGGCTTGCTTGCTTCAGCCCTCTGCCCTTTCACAGATGCTCTGATGATGCCACTGCTACCGCCTCTTCCCTCCCTCCCCAGATAGCCATCACCTCCTTTCCGCTCCTGCCAGATCTGTGGTCTGCTCTGGCAGATCCAGAGCTGAGACAGACCCAACTCACCCACTCAGGCCACGGTGACACCCTCAGAGAGGCTGGGATGTTCCAGTACTCCATTCCCCTGGAGAGCTGTGCCAGACTGGGGTCCTGCCCCTCGCCCCCGCTGCAGTGTGCTCACACTTCCCTGCTGAACTGCCTCACCACTTGGAAAATGCTTGCCCAGGGAGTTATTGAAGATGAGACTTGGCCAAGGATCTTGGCCATCTCTGCCTACTTGCAGCTGCAGGGCTATACGTCAGCCCCCAGCATCATATAGCTAGACCACAGTGCTCCTTGTTTCCAGCCTCTAAACTGTACTAAAAGGCAGCTAAAAATACCTTAAATACTTTCCTAATGTATCTTTTCCACATAAACAACTTCTGTGGGAGGAAGGGGCTTGCACATTTTTGTCTGGTGGGGTGGTTCACACTAATAAAGTATTTAGGAACACCTGTATGAGACCATACTAACAGATGAACAAATCAACTGCCAAATCTATGTTAAAAAGAAGAAAACTAGGTAGGCCCTGTATAGCTGCTGAAGTTTTGAAAGGTTCTTGAGCTCTACAAGTAATTTTTAGGCCATCCTATAACTGGAAAACTTTCAGAAGAGGTAAGTGCAGAGGTATGAGCTCACACAACTATTACTTCTTGAGAATTTCAGCACCCACTGCTTATGTGCACTAGCAGGGACTGATGGTGTCTCAGCACCTTTCAAAATCAGGCCCAAAGTACCTCAAGTTGGTGTTCAAAAAGCAGAAATAATTTCTGCAGTTTTTTACTTAAACAAACACCAGTTTCCCAATTAAGTTTTATAAGCACAACACAAATGAGGCACCCTTTCGTACAGAGAATTTGCAGCAATAGTAACAAAGGCAACTTACCTAGGCAGGGTACTAAGCCAGCATTCCTACCACCTAAAGAATATTCCTTATCTCACCCTCAGGCCATATGTTTCAGCCAGTCCCTGTTGAGATTGAAAGACTAAAAAATAATTGCAGCAAATGTTTAAAATAATGCAGGACTTCATGTTACAGTCGTGTTACTGTAACACTTCCTGTAACCATTCTGTATCAGCCAGAACTCTTGCTGATATTAATTCTTAATATAGGCAAACCACCAGATCCTTCATTGAAATCAATGGCCACATGCTTCCAGATTTTAATGAGATGAGTCTATTCAAAGTATATTCAGAGAGAATTTTTTTTTTTTTTTTCATTTAGGACCTCAACTTTACAGGGTTGAGATAACACTCATCTGTTCTGCTATATTTAGCTCATGAGGTACCATCTGGAAGAAAGTCAGGGCTATTTCACCCTGCTCATTTGCAGGGTAAGCTTTTCCCTAACAACTCTGCCAGGCAACTCATCCACATTCCCTGGTAGTTGTTCCAAGTGACTAAAAGTCTGAGTCCTTTGGTGGTTCTTGGGAACGTGTTGGAAACAAGCAGTTCCTTTGTTCCTGGTCTCACTGGACACTTGTGTGCAGCTCAGCTGGCAGCAATCAGGCAATGTGGTAGAAGCAGGCATACATTCAATTATTTTTAGCACCTCAGGAGGGATACTCAGACTAAACTTTTGAACCACACTGGCATTTTAGGTGGGGAAATCTTGTCCTGGTCATGCCTGTATTGCACCTTTTCTACACAGAGAACACAAATCTCCAGAAAACACAAGGCCATTCCGAATAAAAATACATCTCCTCCCACAGCAGCTTGAATTATATGGCTCATTTTTATCCCCCAAATCATTCTTGTTACTAAAAGAACTTTGGTGTATTTATTCTAACACCTATCAAATGTTAAAGAAATCTGAAAGATTTATTATCCTGTTCTGCAAACCAGGAACTTAGAGATATAATAAGGCTCTTGACAAACAGTTTTTTCCTGATTCAGGTGTGTTTTAACAGCATACCTTGAGTGCTCTCAAACACACCAAATGCAGAAGTCACAAGTTGTTCACACTTCTTATGGCATTTAAGTTCAGTCACACAATCTGAAACTACTTCTTAAAGCTCTGGAATCTGAAATTTGCCTACTCCAAGTTAAGTGCTCACAGAAATTAATGAGGGCAGTAATACCAGAAAAGATAAAGAGAAATCTGTTACAGTACACAGTTGTTCCCTACATTAATATCTGTCCATGGCATAATGGCAGACTTTTGATAGGATTTAGCTACTTGTATCTTGCCTCATTGCCTCTGTGAATGATGGAGTCTCTATCCACAAAATCTCCTGTTGGCTACTAGTTCTTGAAGTTTAAAGGCACACAGGTTGACTATATTTTTTCCAGCAAATCTGCTCCATACTTGAAAGTCTGCTTTAGACTTTCCTGGGACTTCAAGTTTTCACAGCAACAAACAGCCAAACCTTCTATGGGATCAAGTTCTGAAGGAGACCACCTCACCCTGCAGATGGGGATTTGAACTCAGATGGCATTTTGGAGCATTTATCTCAGATTAAGCTTTCTTGAACAATCCTCAGAAAAGCTGAGAAGAGAACTGTGACTATTTTCTCTGATTATTTCCCCAAGTACCCCATAACTCTGTGGTAAGGGGTATCCACCAAGGCTTTAGTAAGCTCAGATTTATTTCTCCCCTCTGCTTGGGAAAGTTTGGACTCACACCTTCCACTGTGAATTCTCTAACCAGGGGATGATGTTGTATAGGCAAGGAGGACTGTTGCAAACTTCTTTTGAAGCACTTCCAGTGTGCTTGGACTAATGAAGCATTCATTGGGCCAGAGAGAATGCAAGTGAGAGAATAAGCATGATTCCATTGCCTCATTACTAGGGCATTCCCAAAAGGAAGAGATCTCATTTTTGTTCTTACTCTAATGGCTATTTAATGCTCTATCATTAGATTATATCATACTATATCAATATTCTTTATATTACATATACACATATGTATTCAAATAAAATAAGTGGGGCTGAGACGCAAATTTCTTCCTCTAACATCCTTCTCACAGGGTGCCATAATTAGTGGCCTGTGGAGTCACCCTTTCCTTTTGCTTTCTCTGTGCAATTAGCATTTAATTATTGCAGCCTACATGAAACATTTTTGATAGAAGGACTTCAGGTTCAACTGTAAGCTGGTGGTGAGAATTCAATGGGTTGAGTGCCTCCAGGTCAAGGTGTTTTCACCCCTCTGGCTTCTCAGTAGTGCCTGCTGCTCTGTGAGCTGACCTTGGCAGTTCCCATCCTCAAACACCTCCTCTCTTCCCACGGTGTGTGGACAGCACTTCACTGGCCTGCAGGGAACCTAACAGAGAACTACAGATGCCATTATATTGAATAAGTGTTGGATTTTATGTTGCCTGAGCCCTTTTCTGCATCCAACTCAATCTTACCTGCTAAAGGCCAGTCTATTCAGCCAAGCAGAGTCCTAAATTCTGGGCCAGACTTCCTTTTTTTCTTTGATTTCTCAATATAAGCAGATCTGTGTCTAGCTAATAAGCAGATGGGCGAGTTCAGAGGAAAACTGAAGTGATAATGTTGCTAGGAGTTTCTAAATTATTCCCCAGTCATTGCAGTGCTTTAGGGAGGGGTATTTGTAATCATAAAGCTTATGATCCATGATTTATATTATGAGGTTTTTAGGCTGACTGCTGTCCAATCTTTGCCCTAGCATGGACATTTATAGATGGGTAAGCCAGGAACAACTGGATATCAATAGGAGGAGGCCTTCAGACAGTGGATAGTTACTAAAAGCAGAACAAAGATGTCAAGTACTGAGTGTGGCTTTAAAATAGATCACAGGACAGAAGCCATAAAAGTTAACAGAATAAAACCAGACCTTCAAGGCAAGAATACAAGACTAAAGGCAAGGTCCTTCTATTAGTGAATAAGGCACTGCCACGGGAAATGAAGGCACACCAGCAGTGTTAACTTCAGCCTAAAGAATATGCTATTGTTGTGTTACAGGAGAGAGGTGGTGAAGCACAAGCACGGGTATATTTCTTGAGCACAAGCATGAGTGTAATTTTTTTGTATTACTTTGTAATTACTTTGTATTACTGGGTTAAGTGATGCACATGACTGCTCTGCAAAATCTGCAGGTTTTGCTTCCTTACTCCTACTTTGTTTTGGTTCAGGGAGTCTACCACAGCAGGTTCATACCTTTTGGAGGTTCTCAGAAGAAAAGCAGTAGAGTATGCTTCTGCTTTAGGATCTAGCCCAAAGAACCAAAGCCAGAAGCAGGGACTGAATATTGGTCAATCTCTGAAAACTTAAACTTTTGGGGGTCTGGCCACAGGATTCTTCAAACAGGCAATGTAACTTCCTTTTAAAACTGTGAAAATGAGGTCTTAAATGAACTGGAAGTAGGGCATGGGTTACTTGTGCTTCCCTCAGCTTTGATACACACATTTTTCAATTTCTTTTCTTGGCTTTGTGAGACTTACGAATCAGCCCTGCTACGAATATAGTATAACAAAGAGGTATCTGTGTTTTATTGGGGAGGGGAAACATTTGTCTTCCTACATCACTCATGGTTAATGTTAACAAAACTGCATAATGCCAATAAAAATCTATACATACACAGACACATAGATATACAGAGAGGTCTTTGGAAAAAAAATTAATTGCTTATCTTCCAAAATGTAAAAAAGATCTTGAAATATCAAATTATCTCCATGCTTAGATGATAATACTCTTTTTCACTCAAACAAATGTTGATTATGG
Source organism: Muscicapa striata striata (assembly GCA_030060385.1). Classification (NCBI taxonomy): domain Eukaryota; kingdom Metazoa; phylum Chordata; class Aves; order Passeriformes; family Muscicapidae; genus Muscicapa; species Muscicapa striata. The sequence goes on along the minus strand of JAREIS010000110.1, from coordinate 973,022 downwards.
AAGACTTTTCATTCATATTTGCTGAGTTAGACTTGGTGATGCTGCCCCTGATGCCTGTAAATCAAAGGAAAGATGTGCAGGGCTCTGCTGCTCTGACATCTCATCTCTGTCACATTTTCACCTGCTCATTGTGTGAACACCAGCTGGGTGCTGCAAATGCAGCTGGGCTCAAGCTTAGTGCTCATCTGAGCGAGGCACATATCCTGCCTCCTTTCAGCAGTGTTTGGTCTTCTGGCTTTGGGTTACTTCTCCAGTCCTGATCCTGCACTCAGGCCATGCTGCAGGGATCTCAGTTCTGGGCTGAGCATGGATTGTCCTTGGATCTGCATCCTTTTATACTGTTTATTTCTAATACTATGGGAAAGATATATTTTAATAAGTATATCATGAACCAAAGTCTTCTCTGCTTTGAAAACTACTTTTAAATATCATACACTAAGAAGTTCTTTACTTTCATCTAATCAAGGTATTCATAAACTAAAAATTCTAGAATGTAGCACCTATATAAAATAGCTCTTTTTATTTGGATAGAAAAAGACCTCACATGAACTCACTGTAGCCAGGAGCCTTTCTTTCCTAGTGAGTGCACCTTGGATGAATCTTGAGAGAAATTTTACAATTGCCTTCCCTCCTTACCTCTCAGACACATGTGCATGCACACATATATACACACGCATATACCCCCACTTAATTTTTTTAAATGCAGATTTGGTGCTGGATTTGATGCAGATTTCAGGCTACAGGATTCATGACCCTAAAACCTTAGGAAATGAGAGTTTTGCACTCTACCCCGCTGACCAGCCTATGGATTTTTTAATTATAGAAAAATTTTACCACAAACTCGACCATAATAATTTTATGTATATTTTGTTTAAGGATTTGCTGTGTTTGTCTCTTGAGGCTGATAAGCCCTGCTTTCAAGAACCTTTCTATTGTCTTCTTTCATCTCACTCATCTGAAAGTCAGGACTGACATAGGGCAACATCTCACAATCCCTTCTCCTATACTGTGGCTATGTATGAATATTCCTTAATTTCTTCATGCAGAAAGCAAAAAACTTGTCTCAAGTACAGCAAGATTCTTGAATGCAAAAACATCTATCTACCAGAATTTAAATCAAGAACAAAACTCATTTATTATAAGTTTTACCACCAGCAGCAGCAAGCATATACCATGTTTCCTGTCATGATGACCTTTATCTTTGAGTAAGAGAGCAGCAAAACAAGAAAAGAACAAATACAAAGTTCCTAGAGGAGAGCACAGCATGTTCTGCCTCTACAACACATTATAGGACAAGCAAGGCTTTAAGGCTTTCTTTAAAAGCCTGAAAGAAAGACATCACAAAGGCAGATGCCAGGGCAAAAGCAGATAAAACTAAAGGAAGAAAATGTAATCATTCAACCTACCACATCATCTGAAACACCAGTTTCCTTGCTTAACAGCAGTCTGGGGCTCTCCAGGAAGTTTACTGCCATTGTTTGTGATAAACATCAACCTGGGCACAGCTTAGTACCAGTAGAGGATTTGTTGTTCCAGCGATTGTTGCTATTGTTTAGAAAAACAAACATGGAAGAGATGAAACAGGTCCTGGGTTTGTGCTGTCACTGAAACAGAAGACCACTGCTGAATGGAGAGAAATAAAGGAAAACACAGAGGCACAAAAACCCACAAAACTGTAACAATAATCTCAAAGGCACTAGCAATAAAAGGAGAAGCAGACAGGAGAAAAAGTCTCAGAAATGAATTAATCTCAAATTCAGAATCTTCCTCTTCTACCAATTTTTGGTGGTGCTTTTTTACTGGTAGCTTTCTTCCAGCAGGGAGTGCTCCACATAAAGCCTGACATTCAGAGTATTGTTTTAATATTGTTCTCTAAAACAGAGAAAAGTACTTCAGTAACAAAAAGCTGTCATTGTCTCAGTTAGAAGACAACATATCACACCCTTTTGACTAAAGACAAGAAGCTGAACAGAGGCATGCCCTATTGTGGGTAATTCTTTGGTTACCAATAGCACAAACTTTGTGTGCAGTGATATACATAATATACAGAAACTCTCTAAAAGGCCACCTAATCTTACATCAGGTTACCCATTTTCAGGATTAGAGATCAAGTTCCAACATTCCTTCATGAAAGCTCTCTCCATCCAAACTTTGGAAAAAGTCATGCTGAAATTGTCACCTCCTCTCAGGCCTGCGTAAACTCACTGAAATCTGTACTTGCCGCAGAACCTGACTTCATTTATCCCTTGAAATAATTAGCACGAATCGTTTACTGCTTGGGGTGGAAGGGATATGTGCAAAACAAGGTTCCTAAGTAACTCAATTTCTAAGAGTACCAGCTTGAAATCAGTCTTTGCCACAATCTCTTCAGAACTTCTTAAAAAAAAGTAAGCTCCATTTTTAGGTATCCAATTCTGAATTTCAGACACTAAGTTCAGGATGCCTTTCTTCTGGACCTCAAGTAATGGAAATGCTGAATTCAACCATCACTTATCACACAGCAGCCCCTTGGTCTTGTGAAGGTATTTAACTGAACTGGATGTGCAGAGTATCTTAAATGTGCACTGATGGGGAATTTCAAATTGTCTTACATTTTACAGATAACTCCAGGTGCAGCCAGTCTCTAAGTTTAGATAGAACAGGTTCCTATGGAAAACTTGAAAGCACAAGATTTACATTCAGCTGTGCAGAAAACAAAAAGCCATGTACTATGAAAGAGTTCACTTTTCACACCTACTTAATGTCAACACATGGTTAGCTGTAGGTTTTTGAAAAAACAATGACATACTCTAACATTGCTGTACTTTATTTCTACAAACATAATTAATTTTAATTTTATTTCATATTACTCAACATAGCTATTTCTAGTATATATCTATAATGCATTGTGGGTAGAAAGAGAATCTCTTATGAACACATAGCAGTGAGTTCTAGAGAGGCAGATAATTTCCTTCACTTAATAATAGCTTTCTTTCCTCGTGGCTGCAGACTTTTATAACTAGCACCATGCCAAACATTCGAATATTGGATTATGGCCTGTCGTACTTGATTATTTTTGTCAGCATGCTGACCCAGGGAGCCCTTTTCTTGTGTTGTTCCTTCTGTTTCCATTTTTCATGTCATCCAGCTTTTCATCTTGTCAATCAGCTTTTGACTTCCTGATTAAAGTGTCTGTCACACGAGCAGCCTGGTCTCCAGTCAGTTGTTTAATTTGTTCCTCATGGCATCCAATTGAGTTATTCATCTGGCCCAGCTGTTCCCAAGTGCTTCCAGCATCCCTTTTTCATGTGTTTGGGTTTAACCTCTATATCTATGTACAACAGTGTGAATTGTTCCATTCATTCTGTTGACTGTGAATTGCTTTGCCTCTGTCTAATGCCTTGACATTGCTAGGAAGGCTGCTACTGTATTCTGTGGCTTAACCAGCTGAGAGAAAAGCACTATTTCACCCTGGTGTTATGGTAACAAGAACAACTAAACATACTTCTCAAGTAGCATAGCAGGCCCAATCTTTAATAATTAGGAACACGTAACGGAAAACTCTGCTCTCAGGGATCTGAATCCACCCAAAAAAATAATGTTGATAACACTTGGCAGGAGGAGAGAAATGTTACTTTGCCAGGAATTTTTAGCTTCACTTGAAATCAGTTCACTTCATTATCATGAGGGCTGTTTCCTCAGTGCCAAGTCTAGGCCTGGTATAACCCAGCCATAACTCCCAGTGGCTTATGTGGGAGTTGCACAGGCTCATAGCAGGGCTAAATTTGGTGATCTGACTGAAGTCGTACAGGCATGCTGTTGGAACAATGGAATTTAAATCAATTCAGTGTCATCACAGTAAAATGCTTAAATGTTGTTGTGTTGCTTTAATTGCTGCTTTTCAGTGAGAATTAGGCAAGGAGGATTAACATTAAATTCTAACTCTAGTCTGTGATTTTTTTTCCCCTCTGGAATGATAACTGTTATGCCTCAGTTTCCCTACAGGATATAACAATGCACACATTACATCAGGAAGAAGGAATAGTTGTTTACTAAATAACTTGGAGATGAAAAATGCTAAGCGTCATTATTTATGATTACTAGAAGCTAATCTGAGAAGAATGCTGGATTGGTTTTGAATTATATATTACAGGGGAGGAAGACATTGTCTGATAACAAACTTCCATATTTTTATGGAAGTCAAGTGAAGTCCATGCCATAGGGAACATGTTGCTTGTTTTAGGGTTTGGGAAGAACGTCTCCTTCTCAGTTCCTCTATTGTTTCATCCTTTTGCCCTGTCTTCTACTGCATCACAAAGTATTGCCATCTGCTACTGGCAGTATGACTCAATTTCCCTTCTCATATAAGAAATCCTCTGCTTTAGTGTAAATTTATATCACATTTACGTAAGATTTATCTAATAAAAGTACAGAGCAAAAAGTTTCATCTCAAACTGGGTAGATTTTCAGCAGATTGCAGCTTTTTTTCCCCATTGTGCTAACACCAGTTTCTCCACAGACACACCAGGATTCAAAGTGCTGATTCCATAGCACTGGGAGTTTTTAGCAGAATTTTATATAACAGAATAATTTTATTAAACCAATATTAACTCAGCCTGTTGGATGCCTGTTCACATCATAAGAGCTGCCAGCTTGACTGGCACTCACTGGCACCCATGTAGAAGCTCTCAGTGGGGAAGCCAAGCCCTGAATGGACCTGGGTCCTGAAGTGCCCTTTCATCCCTGCAGGTGGTCCTGGAGCTCAGCAGTGAGGTACTTTCTTGGAGCAGTCCTATACCTGCTCTGGGGCTAAACAAATTACTTCAGCTTTCACCACCTTCAGACCAAGACTTTTCAAGTCTTACTTTTTTCCTTTCTTATTCTCCCTTTTTCTTTTTTATTGAATAAACAGTCTAAAGTTTTGCTTGCTTGTTGAGAAAACTTTCCAATTGTAATTATGCATTTATTTGGAAAACAAAGGTGTACAAAGGATCAGAAAATATCTCCAGCAGCATTTGGAGGTTGAAGCCATGATGTATCTCAAAAATTCCTGCTTTCCTGTCGCTTTCTTACTGACTCTGTAGCAGCATCCAAAGGACCTTTCTGGCAGAATGCAATCTGTCTTTTTAAAGATTTGTTTGAGAAGGACTGGTCCTGAAAAACACTGCTGTGAAATGCATGTTATTTGGAAATATTTTGTATGTGAAATGCATTTTATTTGGTATGACTTTATATTTTCTAACTTAGCAATATTAATAGGACAGGTTAAAAAATATGACAGAACAGGGTGAATATGTGCACTCAGCCTAATAAGTTTGCACTTCATGTCAGTATCTGAGTCTCTCCTATATGGAAAAGTAGAAAAAGAAAGAGATAGTTATGAAAAATAAGCTGCATCTCTTGGCCACATGCAATGGATCCATTCACAATAGGCTGTGCAGTTGGTTAGTACTGCTGGATTTGCTTGGAAACTTTGCCCTAAGTTCTGAATTTAGTTGTCTTGTACATTTTCCATGTAGCTCGACTCTTTCTTGGATAGTTAAGAAAATAATTGCAGGATGTCTCAAACCTGCCCATCCCCCAGCATCTTGTATCATAAAATAACTCCAGGCGCAATATGTTATGCAAGTCTGTGATCATCGCTCTAATTTCTTATAAAAGATATGACCTTGTTATCAATGAAGATATTTTTAAAGTACTGATCATCTGAGTTAAAACCTCATGGAGAGAAATGAAAAATGCATTCTTATCTCTCTTAAAACCCAACTCCACACTGGTTCACTGAATCCAAATTCCATGTGGTTTTCTTTTACAACCAGAGCCAACTACACTACTTGTGAAGCTGCACAAAATACAAGCTAAAATTTTGTGGTGCAGCAAAATTCTTGAGAGGTTATGCTACAATATTTGAGGGTGACTTTACTAACACCTGAGAATGAAATTTGTCTGCCAGGCATATATTTTTTAGGCTAATTCTAAAAATTTTATCACTATAAATTATAATTCAGGGTGAGTTATTCAATTGCCTTTCAGGATCATAATCTGAGCAGGTTATGCAGAAGAATGTAGTTGTCAGATCATGACACCTTCTGGCATGTCTATTATCCACTGTACTTCTGGTCAGTCAGGAAGACATTTTATTCCCAATGCTCAATATGGACTGCAAAAGGAGTATAATCAGTGCTCTTCCACAAACATTTTACATTTATTCCCTTTCTTTATTATTTTCTTTTTTTTTTTTTTTTTTTTTTTTTTTTTTTTTTTTTTTTTTTGTCTTCAGCCTGAAAGCAAGGTTTCTTTGGGCAAAGGTTAAGCTATATGTATATATTTTGCTCTTTATGCACCTTACATGAGAGTGTCTATCCTCTAAGACAGAAGATCTGCAACCCCCTCATTCCTTTTACCTTTGATGTTTTCAAGGAGTGACTGAAATATCAATGTTTACTGAACACAGAGGAAAAAGTGCTTCGCCCAGGGTAAAGTAACTGGTTTTAGGATGGCTTATAAGAATCTCCTCTATGGAAGAGGACGAGCTTCAGGGCACATATAAATACACAATATATACATGTAGTCATCCTCCCAACCAGAAGAAATACTTGTGTTTAACAAGCACATTTCGTATGCAACCTGGTTTAGCTTCTGCGCCACTAACAACTCCTTCAATTAAGCTATGCTGGTAGCTAATTAACCCACTTCTTTTTCATACTGAGGGAGCAAACATAGGCAGGTATTTAGCCCCTTTTGTGCCCTTGGGCCATCAGCATGCCTAACATGTGGGAGATGCGTAATTGTAAATCCTCACAGATAGAGTTTTTCTTCTGTTATATTAGGAGATGTCAAAATGAAGCAGCATGATTGAATACTGAAAAGGCTGGAAAACTTTATGGGTATTGCTACTACTAATAGCCACCTTATGTTTAAGTGAAATCTTTGCATGGGAGGATCTGAAAACTTCCCAATATGCATATAAGGATAATTTCACTTATCACTGAACTTCTCAGAGGCAGCCCTAGTGCGTGAAAGGAAGATTCCATCAGACACACAGCCGGCCCAGCACTCAGTGACAATCTTTAGTACTACTCTATAACCTACACATTAGGACATATGCTGTGATAGGAAGGTGATACCGTGTGGTCTTCCTCAGGTTATAAGCCACTGGTTGTCACCAGAGTTCAAAAGGCATTTTATTCTCCTTTGTTCTCCCTGAGTGTAAGCATCTTGTCAATTTTTCTAAAGATATAAAGAATTAATATTATGTATATATATATAATTATTAATTTACTTCCATCTTCAGTACATTCCATTTCAACACATCATCTTATACCTACCAATACTAAGTGCTAGACTAGGTGATATTTTCATGCATTCTCATTTCCATTTAAAATCCTGCTGGAAAATTGTGAAATATCCTTTTTTTTATGTGTGAATAGAGCCTTTAATGCTTGAGGTTAAATAAATCATGTCGTTTTTGGCTAGATGTCAAAGACTTAACAGAACTTGTACCATAGTCTTCTCACAGGAAAAAAAACAGATAGTTTTACACTGAGGTATTTGGAAACAGGTGTGCCAAATAATCACAGAATGTTACAACTCTTGGAGGTAGCTCTCCAAGAAATTAGGTCTGAAAATGTATGGCAACACTATCACATTGATAAAATTTCTACTGCCAAACCCCACTGGACAGGAGAAAATCTGAGTGGAGCATAAGGAGAAGATGTGATCACTATTATGTCAGGGCAAGAAGCAGCCAGAGTTGCTGCCAACAGGTCTGGAAGGAAAACAATAGAAAAGCTTCATTTGGGGTGGGGTTTGGAACAAGAGATCTGCACTGATCATGCCCACTCCCAGAGCCACCACCTCACCTGGAGCAGCAAAACACTCTCCTGCCCACATTCAGCAAAGTGCTTGATGGAGCCATCACTGTTATTTATTATGTAGCTACATAGCTCTACAAACTGAGCAGCAAATGCTCTTGCTGATTTTCCTCTTTCCTAAAGCACCTCATTCACAATCCTGTTTTACCATATCTCCATCTCCTTTCCATTCTCTGCCAAAAATCCCCTCTTCCATGTTTCTTTTTCTTGCTTATGATCTGTGTCAGAAAAACTCTTTCATAGAAGTTGCAAAGCCAAGATTTCACTTCCACCTCCTGATTTCTAAAAAACATCCAGAAACAACAGCAAGCATTTCAAAGTTGCTACAGGTCCACAGAAGAGGAATCTGGCCTTCAAACCACCCACTGAAATATGCTCCTGCTTTTACAAAAATTATTTGTGTCCCCTGGAACATCTGCGTAACAAATCTTTACCAGTATCTCTTAACTTCCTTTGCACTTTCGTACTTTGAAAAAAATATTGTCAGAAACTAATTGGTCTTGTTCATCAATTCTGATTCATCTGCTACCTTAAGACAAGGTAATCCCACCTCTTCACCCCACAAATCTACTACTTTATTTGTACAGTGCTTCCATGCAGAGTAGAGGGGAATTCCTCCCCAGCTCTCTCCACTTTCAGGTTATGGCCCTATCATTATTTTAGTATCTGTAGCTACACTTTTTATTACTGGTCACAAAGTTATTCCTCTCCATTTTCGAATTCAGCCACTCTGTTTGACTCCATGCCCTCCCATGGCAGTGGATCCCAGAGATAATTCTCTGCCTTTGCCATGGCTGCAACAGAATGTTTAATGTTGAAGGATGAAAACACATTATCAGATCTTTGATGTTTAAAGAGAGGAGAGAGACCTCAAGACCTTTCTGCATATTATAAAGTGTAACACATTTGTATGCCCTCAGCAGAGCTGGCATGTCTTATTCAAGGTCAGCTCTGCTCCACAATCTGGTCAAGTAATCCTCCCTCCCCAGGTTTTAATATTTTAGTTGCAAACCAAGTTGCTAAAGGGGGAAGCTGGGCTAAAGCAAATGAGAAAATAGAAACAAACTGTAATGCTTAGTCCTGCTGCTGTGTTTCTCTGAAAAGTTCACTTAATAGCACCCTACATGCATGGACCAGAAAGAGTGGCTGGGAAGCGGGGCCAATGCCCTCCCTGAACACCAGACCTCAGAAGTGCACACACACTCACATAAGATGGGGTAAGAAGTAATTTTACTTTATAATCTAAGACTGTATCATCTGTCACTTGAAGCAACTAAGAGACAGAAGAATAAACATTTCAGAAGTATCCATGATCCTCCTTGGGCTTGTCAAGGGAAATTATGCTCCCACCCAAGACTGGTGGGATTTCCTGATTTTATTATGACTTGTAATGGGGCAGTCTTCCTAATCATTACTTCACATTGTGAATTCTTATCAGATGTTGTTAAATGAAAAATATATTGTCTTGAGAGGGCTATCCTTTATTTCTAAAATAAGCCAAAAACATAAGACCACTGTCATTCTGTTTTGTGCTAACCAAATGGATTTAGACATCTCTTTAAAATAAAAAGAATAAAAAAAGAAATTTTAGCTCTCAATCAAATGATAGATAGTTCCTCTTTTTGGATCTGCCATTCCAGTCAACCTCACATTCAGCTGGAAAAGCACACACTAGGTCTAGATTGTCTACTGATTTTGCTGGTAGTGATCACAGATAATTCTGAGCTGCAAGCTCCTGGCCCTTGACAGGACAACCGCAAGAATCACACCAAGTGATCAATTATGTGATGAATTATTAATTCATTTTGTGTTATTGGAGGGATGGACATTAAAAATGGAAATTCTGTACAAACCCTAATGATAACTGCAACCCTAAACATAACTACCAGGTAATATTACTGCATTCCATATGTATAATATGTACATATGTACACATACAAATATACACTCACACACAAGCTCTGTTGCACCAGTTCTTTAGCAATCCTTGTTGTATGTAAATATAAGTCTTTATAATCCCCATACAAAATTAATTACAGTCAGAAATTCCCACATTCGTATTTTCAGAGGGTTACCAGATAGGATTTTAATTCTGTTCTACTGTCTTTCAAAATAAAAACTCTTTCTCTAACATGTATGAGGCCTCTAAGATTAATTGCATTCATCTTTATCAAGTCTTGAAGCTGTCTGATATATTTAAATGAGCTAAAATTAAAAGGTTTGAGGCAACTGAAGTCTCTTCAATAAACTGAAGAAAATTTTCCAAAAGACTATGAAGCAGTGTTGACCAAATCTCTAAAGAAGAAAGATTTTAAACTAATGAGTTGCCAAGTGGATCCTTTTCTTAATTATTCTTCCTTCCAAATAATTAGTGAGTGAAAAGCTTAAATAAGATGAAGTTAAATTTGAATGTTACCCACAGTGTAGAAATAAGACTTAAATTAGTCTTTTATTTGGCCCATGATAATTCTATTATATATCCTGCCATATTCTAATGTCTTTGTCTCACCTTTCTGCAGCTCTCCACTCCCAAGAGATATGATTTTCACTACTGGAGGAGACCTGGAATGTGTTTCAGCCTATAAAAAAAAGATGAAGTACATTGGTATTCTTCTCCACTTATTTTTTTGGGAGGTTTTTTGGGGTTTTGGTTTGGGTTGGTTGGTTGGTTGGTTGGTTGGTTGGTTTGGGTTTTTTTTAATTATTGTTCCTGGCTTTCATGGTTAAATGTTGTAAGTATTTAAGGTTTACCCTTGGAAATGGTAGTCAGGGATGGTGGGCTCAGCCCTGAGCTCTGTTACAGCCTCAGGAGGCAGAAACAAGGAACCAGACTGAGAGAAGGTGGCTGCTCTCCCTGGGGCCTAACCCCTCTAAAATAGGCACCACCAATCTGTGATTTGTGGACCCCTGAGGCTCAGAGAAAGACAAATAAGCTGTCAAGATTTTTCTTAATTTTTTTTTAATTTTTCCACATTTGAATTCCCAGCCAGAAAAGAGATGGAGTAGTGGGAATGCTGGGAATGTTTCCCACCTTGTCTATTTATTGTATAAACCAATAAGCTCACAGATTCTTTCTGCAGAGTTTCTTTTGTCTCTGCAGGCAATGTTGCCCTTTTATCTGCTGTTATGAGGTGCACTGAAACAATGATCACTGGTGAGCTCCTTCTCCCTTCAGGGCTCAGCTCTCCAAAGCATAAACCATGGGTCTGGGTAGGGAGAGCAGCTCTGGCCCACCCCACATGTGGGAACTCTGGGCTCAGGTTGTGACGAGATGCAGCAATTTAAAATAAATGCAAAACTGAGACACTCAGAGCTCCTTTCTTCATTGTCCCAAACTCTTCCCCCAAGTGAATCTAAGACTGGAACACAGCTGAGCCTAGGGGGCCAAGATTTACAGTTCTTTATCAACCCACTTATTAGAGTCTGGGAGCTAACATCTGCGTTATCTCAGAGATCAATATTGCTTTCGTCTACCACACAGTGTGGTCAATAGATGTGCCCAGGAAATTCATCTGGTGCCATAGAACCAGGTGATGTGAAAAAATAGCTTTCATTTAGATCTGTGACAAATTCACACAAGAGCTGAGTTTCTCTAATAGCTAGAATGAGGAGGTACAAGCTATGGCAGTTCTAGGCAGATTATTATTTTGACAGAAGCAATGACTCACTGTGCAACCATGGACAAATCGTTCAATTTTCTTATGCTTTAGTCAACAAAACTATAAAATTATTAAAAGACAAAAAAAGAAAAGCAAAAATTTCCCAGATTTTACTGAAAAACAAATCCTCCTCTAGCTCAGCTGGTGAATAAATGACAAAAACAACAAGATGAAACATGGGTGTAACCCACAGCTTTGCCAAATGCACCACAAAAATATGAAGAGGTAGAGAGGAAGAAAAGGCAGGGGGGAAAAAAGAACAGCAGGCACACTGAAATGCCCCAAAGAACATGAAATCATATGAACAGAAACAAGTCCAACAAGAGAGTATGGATGCCCACAGGGTGGTGAGTAGGAGGATGCATTCCAAAGAAAAACAGCAATCAAATGATCTAATGCTCTTTTCATCACAAAGCAGCCTTTACAACTAGATACTGGTTGTCTCATCCTTTCATGGGGTGCAGTGTGACAATTTCTTAAATGTGTCTGGAAACAATGCCAATCAGGCTTTATCCCAGTTAATGTGTGGAGGTTTGTCCAGTGGGAGAAACATGGGTGCCTAGAAGTCACCAATGCCAATCACTGATGGTGCCCTATTTAAATCTACTCTGTGTCACCTTCTTTGCCAGGGCCACAAGAAAAAAATAGAGGATCTTAAGCATCACTCACACTGAACAGGTCCTTGGAAAGAAAGCAGGAAGAGGGTGCCTCAGTTCTGGCTGCAGCAGCCGAGTGGCTGTAATGGAGTGAGAACATGAAACAAGCAGGAAAACAATGAATAGCGGAAAAGTTAAAGTTAGGCCTGCAGCAGCAGAGAGGCTACAAAGGTATCTTCAAAGGGTTTTCTGGGGGATAAAAAAAGGAGCAGACAACATACATATTAATGAACCAGAAACAATATTGAAAAACAACCTATTATCCTTAGATCAAAAGAACATGAAGATTAACGCCCCAGACATCAGACCCCTGCAACAGGAGAATGGGTTTAGCAGTAAGCCTGCTTCTCCCATCTTCCTTTGCTTTTGTGACTAGGACCAAGCAAAGAGGGGACAGGTTTTTTTGAGGAGCAAGTGAGACTACAGCTGCATAGCAGAAGGTTAAAAAAAAAATGGATTAAAACTGAGAAAAGACTCAGTAAAATCTGGATGAGCATGGGAAGAAGGTGAAAATGAAAATTATATGGGCTCCAGTGCAAAGACAAGATTGCCTTTCCTTGCTTGAGGGGAGTGCTGGAGAACTCGGAGAAAGATGTGGACTTATTTGCACACTTCTCACTAAACTGCCAAAGGGCTTCCTGGTGGCTGCCAATCTCCTCTCATCTTCCCATCACAGAGTCCTCTTCTACAACCTCTGAGACGGCCAGGCTTTGCAAGAGAAAGAGAGGCCCACAGTGCTCATCCCTGCAAAGCCATTTTTGTCTGAAAATCAGAGCCATTCTCTGCTGGAGATTGTATCCATTTGCAATGGGAATGGCTCCAAGATCTGACAAGTCTTTTCTATATTTAATTCTTTGATAGATAAAATAGCAATCTGACCAAATCAGATTTTCTCTTAGCAATTTTCCACAGCACAAACCATTATTTAGAGACTCCTACCTGGTGCATGAAACTATTCCTGCACAGTTAGGGCATTTATGATAATGAAACAAGAGATACTCTAGAAGGCGTTACAGTGAAGGAAATGTTTCTTTGTGATGGCAACAGAGACACATTCATTCTCTGCCACAGACTTCATAACGAAAATCCTTCTTTCTAGACACCTACCATTTGCTAGCAGCTCACATTTGCTCAGGACATTGAATTTCACAACATCTTCTTTTTCCTTTTCTGCACTCATTTTCATACATGCAGTGATGAAGAAATAGGGTCAAAACACAAAGTTAGAATTGTGGACATTTTTCATCACAATTTTGATGCTTTGAAAATTATACAATCTGAAAACAAACTTAGGTTTGCCACAAATGAAACAAAATTTCTGCCTTCCTAAGTCCAACAGAAGTTTTGCTGCTGATGTCAAATATTTTAACTTTATTTTATATGCCGGATTCTTTAAGTAAGAGGTACTGGTCTTATTTTTGCTACAGTCATTTTTATCATTCCAGAAATTTAAAAGATTACCCAGATTTTTGCCAGCTTTGATAGGAAGAGAGTTCACTGTTCACAAGGTAGAACATAGGAAATTTCAGACAGATTTGAGGAAGAACGTTTTCAAGATGAAAGAAAACAGCCACTGGAGCAACTGGCCAGGCAAACTGTGGGGCCTCTGTCTTCTGAGATATTAAAAACTCTTTAGGGCACACCCCTGAGCACTCTCATCTAAACAGAAGTGTTTGAAGCAGGACACTGGACTATGAACTCTGGAGGCCCCTTCCACTCCAAACTGTAGTGTGGATCTGCATGCAGGAAGTTCAGTTACTTACCACATAACTGCACTGTGTGGATTTCATTTCTGCCCTTACTAGTCTTCAGACATTACTGAAAACAGTGTTAAATATTAAGAACAAAGCCAAAGCTGATAAATAAAATTAGAACCACTCATAGGAAGATGCAGACTTTAGTCCAAAATGCTGTTTTGCACAGTAGAAATGCTATTGTGCTAAAAGACTCATCATTTAACTAGACCTTCATATATTTTACTGAAACTTTGCATGGGTGGTGTGAAATCCACACCAAACGCTTCTTTTTGGACAACAATAAGGTAGTAAAAAGCTTGGTTTACAATCAAGAAAGTGGACCAATGTATGAGTTGAGGTCTACTGTCCTCATCACCAGTAGTGATCAAATTTCAGACAGTGAAGAGGGACAGGACTTGTTCCAGTGCTCTTCAACCTTGCAAAGCTTCTTCCTCTTAAAACTGAGTGGGAAATTTTTACATGAACATTATGCCTGACGTTTCTAGTGATTGTTGGTTAGGCCAGATTTGAAATACCAAAGCCTTTTTTGTAGAATTTTCATATTTCTTTTTCAAATTTTCCCCCTCTTCAGATTTTCTTACCTTCTTTTTCCATATATTCACCCTCTGCCTCACTCCTAAGAAAGTAAGAAAGAATGATGGAGAAACTTGCATTGTTGTATAGGTGGGAGAAATTAGCAAACAGTTTTTTAAATTTCCATTCCTGCTGCAATCAGGACTGTTCTAGTTTTATACAAAAAATCAGCAGAACACATTTTCCATTCTTTCCTATAGCATTAAGTAGACTTCAGATGCCTCCTGAAAGCCACTCAAACCAGTGCAGTTTACATTAATTAGCCAATCAAAATTACTATTTATTCAATTATGTTTCATGCCAAGAAAAATATATAGAAAGTGATTAAGTGTAAGATGGAAGATAATGAAAAAAGGTTTAAGCAGATGAGTCACAACAGATCATTGTTTCCTAAAGTCTGAGACATATCCCTTTGTGGGATATGAAGAGCTAACAAGGGGTCACAGAAGATGAATACTTTACAATGGGTGCGTATCTAACAATGTGGTAATTTAATAGGAGATGAAAAATATTTTTCTTAATGCAGCAGTGCTTGGTTTTCAAAAGTTTGGGAAGCAATGTGGTACATCATGGTCTGAGGCAGTATGTTGCTACCAACCCACGGTACAGGGAGGCTGTTTCTATAGGAGTTTTGTACCTAATGGAGGTTCCCATGATCACTGAATAATAGAACAAAAACACGACCTCACTCCTCTGACAAAATAGGTAGTTATTTTCTGAGCTACTTGTGAACTGAGGGGGGGGGAAAAAAAGGAAAAAAAAAAAAAGAAAAATATAGGTTTAAAAGACAGATGGAATGGACAGGATGACAGGATGGACAGATTTCTTAGCATTCTAAATGGAATAGAAATTCTTCCTGGACTTCGGTACATCCATCATTCAAGTGATACAGCTCACTTAAAAAGTCCAACTGCAATTCGTCTGACTCCCAGGCTGTGGTTTCAGAATGGGCCCAGAGGTTAAATGAGCCAACCCTTACAGCTCATGCTTGAAACTCAACAGCTTTGAAATTCCTCTTTTAAGGCTGCATTCAAACAGGAGCTCAGCCCCACTAAGGATGGGCTGCTCCTATGCTGTAATTCAGAAAAGCACCATTGCTCTCCAGTGCAAACTGTATTTCTGTATAAAATATGTTGTATCCTCCTGACATTAGTCAGGAGTCAGAGTTTTCAGCTGCCTCCTTAGAATGGATTTTTGAGAGCACCCATCCACAAATCAACTAAAAAAAATTATCAGGCTTTCAACACAGCCAAGAAAGCAGTGCAAAGTTTTCTCACAAATAAGGCCAGAAGTCTCACAAGAGCTGGAGAAAAATGAGTTCTGATGAAAATTCTGGGCCTAGTTGTGGACATCAACCCTAGACAGTCTGGCACTCCGGTGCACTAAGAATATTCCCTCTTTTGTCTCTCCCATCTATCAGTGTCCAGCCTCACTAGCAAAGACCATAAGCTTGAACTTTAAAGAATTAAATTTCACATTTACTTACACTTATGAAGTTCTGTGTCAGATATGTAGGCACTTAGGCATGACACAGATTTCGTTCCTCCTACTACCACAAAAAGAGATCCTTCTATTCTTTATTGTTAACCTAACCCAAGCGTAATTTTCCAAGCTCCTAAGCCATTTATGGTCTAGGAAATGTAAAGGCCAAATTGTGTCAGCCATTTATTTCTAAAGAGAACAGATAATCAATTCCTAGTTGAATTCAGTCCAATATAACAGTTGCAAAATATGTTCTATTGGCTGCTAGTGCTCTCTGGGGATCTGCCATGTGGTCCATGTTTTGAGGTTTTTTCTTTCAGCTATGAAATACTTCACTAAAAGTTAGCTTTCAGTTAAAAAATAGAGACATGCAATTTAGGTCAGGGACTGGACTGAGATTAAGAAGACTGGAGTTTTGTTTTTGTTTGCACAACTGACCTCTAGTGTGGTCTAAGACAAGACACCTTCTCTTTTTCTGGCTTATTTTGCTCTGCTTTTGCTGCCTTTTGCCTAGTTGAATAAAGAGTCTTCAGTGAGGTAAGTCATATCTGACAAACTTGACTTCTTCCTACAATAAAATGACTGGAACTGTGGAAAAGTACAGAGGAGTAGATGTCATTTCCCTTGACTTTAGCAAGACTTCAAGCACTGTCCCCTACAGTACACTTGTATAAAAGTTGAAATCCCTCAGCTAGAAAGCATGGACAACTTGTTGACTAAAAAATTGGTTGGATGTTCAAGGTTCAGAAGGTTATGAGCAGTGGGTCATACTCTGACTGAGTGACTGCAATGGGACCTGGACTCTTTAATAACTTTATTAATGTCATGTTGGATGGACAGCACAAATGCTATGTATCTGCAAACAAAGTCTCATTCAGCTCATTTCATTACACACATATTGAATATGTGAGCAGGTCACAATACACTTGAGAACCACCCTCACCAGGGTAGAGTTGAGAGACTTTGCTTTTCCATGTACCCCTGTGCCTTCACTATCCCTCTACAAGGTCTTCAGGGAAGTAGCTCCAAATCCCTCCTAAGAGCTGTTCTGTGTTATGAAGAAGTTAAAGTATTACAAGGTGCTTAAATAATCACTGTGCCAAAGAATAGGAGTAAGCTATGGAGAAAAAGGCTTTTAAGTCAGGTGGCTGAGGGAGCTGCATTCCACAGCCTGCTCCACACATCTCTAAGGGGAAAAGGAAGAGCCACATACATAGAGCTGATACCCAGGAGTGCTTGCAGGATACAGGAGCTTCACATCAGGTGTGGAGGGAAACCTGACTTTTGCCAACTGTGTTGTGGGCACAAAGATGCTCTTCGGAAGAGCCTTTTGCCTCCGCAAAATGCTGTTTTTCTGTCCCTGTGCTAAGGGTAGACAATAAGCTGGGGGGGTCACTTCTCAAGTAATAGTCATGTATATATATATATATATATATATATATATATATATATATATATATACACACACACACATATATACATATATATATGTGTATATATATACATACATACATATATATATATATATATATATATATATATATATATATATATGTAGCATTCCTCATATCAGCTGCTAGGTAGAAGCTGTCACCTCTGAAAACCTGGCAAATCCTTTACTTTTCCTTCTCATACTTTAAAATGAACATTTTTGTTTTGGATGAAATGGAATGTATGTTTGCATTTTATACTAAATAAATGTTTTCAGATTTCCATTTTGGCAAGAAAAACAAAAAAAAACGAAGTTCCATTTGGTTTGCCTCTAACTTTTTTTTTTCCTCCTTCTTTTTTAGTTTCGGCACTCTAGCTGAAAAAATCACAATTATTCTCACAGCCTTAGTCACACATTTTCCAGGCAGTGCCTGAAATGTTTCCTTTCAAATCTTTGCAAGCATTTTATAGGTTGTCATTTCACTGCTGCTTCAAGAACAAGAGACTGCAATTCTTCCAAGTGAACAGCTTCGATGACTTTCCTGACTGATGCAAATGTGTTACACTGTGGACAAATACTAACCATGAGAGATGACTTGGCTATAGCTGTTTGCTGTAACTGGTATTTCCCCTGAAAATTCTCTCTGCCTCCCATCCCCCCACCCCAACACCCCATCAAATGGAGCATAATGTTTTAACGAGTTAGGGTTTAACAAATATTTTTTGTATGCCTTATCTTTTATCTAGGCAAATAATAACTAATTTGTTTACAAGAACTATAGTTTGTGACTTAAATGGCAATAAATTATTCCCCGATGATTCCACTGAGTGTCTGTGGAGACCAGTATATCTCCTACCATTAAAACACACTGAAACACATGGGCAGGGTAACACGGACTTTCAGCTATAAGTCTACATATCTATCTTAATTTCAGAGACAAAACAGTGAATGCTTTTGATTCCACAAGCATGTCAGTGTTTAAGCGACACCATTTTGGACAATGCCGTTAATGTGCTTTAACTTAGTCAGCCCTGAAGTAGTCAGGCAGTTAGAATAGGTGATCCCTGTAGGTCCCTTCCAGCCCATTCTACTTATTTCCTTAAGCACTGCCAACAGCTATAGCCCACAAAGAGCCATGTAGTTCCCAGCCTGAGGAATTTGCAATCTAAATTAACGCATGATAAAACATGTGAAGAGATGCAGTGGATTGTAGAGACAAAAGACTCAAGGTGTACAAAATGCAATTCTGCCCCTGCCCCCTGGCCAAATGCTTGCCATGGGAAATGCATCTGTGTTTATGGACCCAAGTCCTGAACCAGCTCCTTAAAAAACACGGATTAATAAAAATATAATGGTAGCAATTTGATCACTGTGGTTTAGCTGCCACAGTTAGTGCTAACAGGCTTCAAGAGGGAGCAAATCTGGTGAATCCTAACTCTGACTCTATGTTCAAAAGTGGTTCTCAGCCACTCAATCAAAATTACTACAAGGGAAAGAATTAAAACAACAAATAAATTACTTTTTAGAACTACTAATCCACATGGATTAACAGCTATAACTCAATTTTAGAGACAAGACTGGATTTTCATAACATGCAGACACACACGAAACAGACATCAGGATGTTTGGGCTCAGTTAAATATTCAAATAAGATCAAAATAAAATTAAATTTTTTCTTGTATTTTATATTTGTATTTTTATTTTACTGGAAAACGGAAATAAGACATTGAAATACTGTGTTAATATCTATGCTATCTCCACTGACTACACAAAGATTTGCTTCTGATTTTAAAGTTTCTCAGCTCAAGGAGATGTAGATTTTCTTGGCAACAGCTGCAGTGTAAAATATTCTGAGATAGAATTTTTTATCATAATTAATAATAGATGAAAATTTCTACTTTTTTGATGTTCTAAACTCTATGCTGTTTGATTTACAATGTCTTTATAGTTGTTTTTCTAGTAATTCTATGCCTCTTTCTGTTGGTATAAGGGTAGTAGTCTCTTTTATTTCCCTAGTGGAGTTGGTATGGTATTTTCCTCCTTCTCTTGCCTTCTTTTTCTATAAATATATTTCATAAAGTTCCTCTTTCTTCCATAATGAGACTGATTCCTATGTTCTCTAAGTTTGTTGCTGTGGAAATTTTTTTTCTTTCTGTTTTTTCTTTTTTTTTTTTTTTTTTTTTTAGCTGCACAGAGCAGTAATAAAACCATGGTGGTGGCCATTGCAGCAAGGAGCATGTTCTGCCCATATTCTCTGTAATGAATATTTCAAACCAGATGGTGACTGAAGGGTGCAGTTTCGTTTGGGAGGTTGAAGTTTTTTGGCTTGCATTATGGCTCTTTCCTTTGGTATTGAGATTTTAGGGATGTGTGCCTTGCAAAATTTACTGGATAAGGCTCCATTATTGGTATTTTATAAGAAATTGGATACAGATGCCTACAGGTATTACTGGGTGAGCAGTCCCAGCTCTTGTGACAGTGGATGTTTCATAGCTGGGGTGCTACTGATAGCTGCACTTAAAGGTGTAAAGGAGGTTCAGGACATTTTTTCAGGAAAATCTCAAGGGTAAGTAAGCCTGACCAGTTTTTGATATATGTGAACAATTAAAATACAAAGCAATCAGGAATTTTCTTCAGAATTGTATTGATTGGAGAAGTAGTAATGGATTCAAACTGAAAGAAGGGAATTTAGGTTAAAAATCCTTCCCTGTGAGGGCGGTGAGGCCCTGGCACAGGTTGCCCAGAGATACTGTGGATGTCCCATCCCTAAAAGTGTTCAAGGCCATGTTGGATGGGGTTGGAGCAATCTGGTCTAGTGGAAAATGTCCCTGTGCATGGCGGGGAGGAGTGGAAAGGGGTGATCTTTAAGGTCTCTTCTATTCCAAGGCATTCTATCATGTAATGATTCCAGGAATAAAGCAGCTTCAGGGGAAAGTGCTGGATACTTAATGAGATTGAGAGGCTCTGACTTACTGCAAACCAGGCTGAGAAAAGTTCAGCCCGCCGAGGACAGCCTGGGCAGGGTGAGTATTCATAAATGCAGGGAACTTTTATTTACAAATAATCAAAAACTCCCCTCCAAATCATCTCAAAACAAAAATAAAAAATATCCTATGTGATTCTTTCTCAGTATTATTGTACATAGAATCTCATAAAATTTCATCAGAGAAGCCACTGCTTTAAATGCAAGGTAGGAGTAAAAAATCTCATCTTTTCTCCTGCACTGCCTGCTTCCCTGCTCCAGTGTCCAGCAAGTTTAAAAGGTCATATCCATCCTTACTCTGTAACACCCTTTAAGCAGCATTTGTGCATCATGACTGTCAATTACCCCAGAAGCATCTGCAGCAGCATCACTGTTTGGATAGCTGGTTCTTACTATATATCATTACAGAAGAATAAGCTTTGCCCCTTATATCATTCAGCTTATGTGATCTGGGTTTTCTTTTTTTCTGTAAAAACTACATATTTGCTATACTGCAATGTGCCATATGGGTGTACTTATAGTAGTGTGGCCTTTTCTACTGATTGCACTTTTACTTGTAACACTGCCCTTTCCATAAAAGACTTTGGCAAAGGCAACGGAGAATCATAGTTTAAATAGAATAATTCTAATTTGTCCTTAGTATTCTATTCTTCCATTCTTCCCTTCCCTTTCTTTTTCATGTTTTTATTTATTTTTTTTAAATATAAGTTAACAAACAACTGCTAGTGCAGAGGGACTAATTTCTTCAGTAATCCCAGGAGATAATATTCTGGCATTCCTCAGTAAATTGGACCTTCTAAAAGCTATGACTGGGTGGTCTATGATCACCTTTCTAGAACCAGGCTGTTCTCAGGCAGCATTGTTTTCTCTTTAATAAAAAAGAATTGCTGAGGAATATGCATCCTTCAAATCAATGCAACTTTTAATGCTGATCAGGAACTAAGAGTTAGGCTTATTAAATAATATTCACTTTCATTTTAAAACTATTATCACTGCTCTCTTAGAACTTAACAGTTGTTACCTGATACTGTTATTTGACAAACTGTTGATCTGTTAATTTGAGAAATGTTATTACTGCATTAACACCTGGCATTGACACAACAGTCCTCATCCTGAGGGATCCGTTCATGTTGCTCAGAGCCTGACCAGACATAGACTCATCTCCAAGAACAAACTTCTCCAGTGGGTTCCTGTACATACTTCAGCATTTTGCAACAAGTTCTATGCAAAATAATGAAAGATGAGGAAATCTATTAAACGCGTGTGGCAGTCTGAAGTACCAGGAGCTAATTGAGGCAATTAAATGATTTGGACAAGGATTGGGCCTCATCCTTTGTGGCAGCAGAAATACAGTCATGCATCAAAAGAAACTACTTTGCCTGAATGTGGTAAAAGGAAATTCATTTTACACCTGACTACAGTCTCTGGTGTAACAACAGCCTAATACTTCTAGTAGTGATGAGTCTGATTCAAGCAGGCAGGAAAGGATAATTTAAAAATAGGTACTAAGTATTATCTACTCTCACAGACCTGCTGCACTAATGCCCAAAACTTCCCACACTCCTTCTTTTTTAGCTTATCTAAGATTGGAGGACCAAACTGGGCCTTACACCTCTTTATGCAGTTATGTTCAGCCTGCCAGAGAATACAAACAGAATCATCCAGAAAAAATGGCCCTGATTGCCAAGGTAAGAAGGACCATGGATGAAGCAGATTATATTTGTGAATCCTCCCAAAGAAGGCCTCTAACTGCATGGTGTAATAACAGCAGCAACAATAATACATACTAATAATGACAAATTATCACTTCTATAAAAATAAGAAAATTAGCAACAAAAACTATATTTATCCTTACATCAAAATGCAGCAAAAAAAATGTATATTACACCACTGACTACTGAAGCTGATCACAAATTATAGGTGTCTTGCAAAAGTAATTGTTTCTTAATAGTCCCAGCAGTGCAATAACTTTCTAACACTGATTCTGAAAGCACGAATAGGTGGTGTACAAGCAATGTACAGACCCACAGCTGACCCAGGGGTATTCTAAACCTGATAAATATCTTTATTACAGGTAAGCTCTGGAGGCATGCGAAGGCCTAAAAGTGACTCACCAATCTAAAAAACTTGTGAGCCTCTGGCTTCGGAGAAGAACAAGGAGAACAATCCTGTTGAAATGAGGGGACCATAGACAGAAAAATAATTCCTATAACAGAGTTTGGTCAGGTTAGTAGGATATCCAAACAACCCATGGTTTTTAATAACCACAAAAAAACAGAAGTTCATTTTGTGTTCTACTCGGAAATGTACCTTCTTAACAGTTGCAGATCCATTGCTACAATATTTATGATATTACATTGATATGATTGATATGATATTTATTCAGCAAAATATTTGCTTACTACTGATTCAGAAGACAGGTCAAAGATTCACTTGGCAATCCTCTGTGTGCATTATCTAACCTCAACCTTCCCTTAAAATTGTTCTATTTACAAGTTCAGATGTGACAACCACCTACAGGAGTGTGACAGATGTCAGAAGAATTCCAGAAGAATTCCAGAGTTGCTCACATAGTCATAAATGTTTTGAACATAAATTTTAATCAGAGTTTATAATATTGAGAGCATAATTCTAACAGTCCAACAGTTTATGGATAAAATTTGCAGGGTTTATCAATAAATGTGAAAGTTCCATTTGTTCTATTATACCAAGACCGTTTTTCCATGAAATAGATTTCTTTTCTGTGTCCACTAACATAAGATTGGAAGGCAACTCTTGAGTCATCAAGGCCAGACAACCATCCAACTATCATTAACAATCACACTATCATCACACTGTCTCTTAACACAGAGACAGACTTAACTGCATTTTACAAGCAGTTCCATTTTTATTCCTGCTGCTCAAAACTTCAATAATTTAATGTTTGAGGACTTTCTTTTGTCTTTTAACTTCCTGAAGATTTTGTGTCTGGTTAAATGCATTTAATTGTTTATCCTGGCACTGAGTTTAACTCCACTGGTTAATTATTTTGGTGTTGTAAATACAGATATGATAGAAAGAACACACAACAAAAGCATACAGTCCAAAGATCATCTACAAAGCTCTCCATGCCTCTTCCTTTTAAATACCAGTGAAGAGGAGAACATAGCAGAGAAGAGTATAGTTATTCAATCAGTTCAATCATTCTTGTGTTACTTCTATGGTGCCCTTCATGCAGAATGATCACAAGGAACTTCACTTTAAATTCAAATACCAAACTGCAACAGAAGGAAAGCAGAATAAAACAATAAGTCCAGTAAAAATGCCAACAGCCCTATTAATTGTAAAAAACTTAGTGTCTGTATACCTCTGCACTTCTAAGCACAAGAGAGAAATTACATATGTACATGAAAAAGGCAAGAATTAACAATCCATGCTGCTTCAGGAAGATTGTGCACTTCATTCTTGAGTCACAAAAAAAGCTTGCCTTAAAATTGACCTACATTCAAAAATTTAAGACTTTCTTTGGCTACCATCCAGATTAACATAGGTAACAAGGCTGGTCTGGAATAGCTAAAATCTCTCAGAAATTCAATGATGATTCAGTGCATGGATATGTGTTTCTCCATGGATTTAGTGTGGGGCCTGACCTATCAGGAGAGTAAAGTGTGGCACAGCATTCCTTGTCCTCATAAATACTAGAAACATGCAAAGTGCAAATTAGCTAGAATTGGCAGGATCCATATCTGTTACAACATCAGATTAAAAGGCTACAACTACTGGCAATTCTGTGGATCATGCTGCACTAACATTTTGTTAATGTTTTGCTAGACAGGTAGAGAAAATAGTTGTAAAACTTCCCTGTAGAAGTGTACACTTGTACCTTAACAGAAAGCCAGGAAAGGAAATCAGGGAAGGAAATCAAGGAAGGAAGCAACATCACCAGCTACAGACAAGCTACTTGCTACAAGAACATTGAGGGCACAATTACACATAACCATTTCTTTCCTTGTCATTACACCATTCTGAGCTGTTTCCATTCTGTAGAGTAAGAGATAAAGAGAGGTTTAAAAGGCTCTGAGAGATGGTCAGAAAAGGGTAAGCTCTGGGGAAAGAATGTGAGTTGATGTGACTGTCTCAACAGTGGGGTGGGAGGGAAGCAGCCTGGACAGCTGAAGATCCAAATCTTGTAGAGTTTTGTAGATGTCAGAGGCAAATACACTTTAGTGCTGTAAGGGGGAAAGCATGGTACAGAGATATTTCTGTTAAGTTTCAGTATTTAAGATAGCTGGACTAGGTAAGGTAGAAGACCAACACGATCACAGAATCACTGAGTTATAAAATGGCCTGGGTTGGAAAGTACCTTAGAGATCACCTAATTCCAAACTAGGAACCTTTCACTAGACCAGGTTGCTCAGAGCCAAATACAGCCTGGGGCACCTGGAGCTCAACTGAAGCACAACTTCTCTGGGCAACCTGTTCCACCACCCTCACAGGAAAGAATTTCTTCCCAATATCTAATCTAAACCTACTGTCTTTCAGTGTGAAGCCATTCTCCCTTGTCCTGCCACCCTAGGCCCGTGTAAATTGTCTCTCTCCATCTTTCCTAAAGGTTCCTTTCAGGTACTGCACCCTTGACCCATGTGGCCACAAGACACAGTTCTCTGATCACATCAGGAACAAAGCTGATTATTAAATGAGAGCATGTATCTCCTAATAAAATTTAAAATAATAATTTTATAAAAACTTAGGCGGAAAACCCCAACCATGGAATAGCTTTTCAGCTACAAAATCCTACCACTGCTTTTTCTCAGCAGGTTGACTTGGTAGAAGAGTCTTTCCTGAGGTAAGATAACCTAAGGGAAAAAATACTCCCAAAATGTAATTTAAAGTGACATCAGAAGGCATTTTGAAAAAGTTCTCTCTGTTGGATGGTGTTTGTGGCAAAGTAGTGTCACTAAAGAGCTATTTTTCCTGGACAAAAATAATTCTTGTAAACTTTTTAAAAAACTTTACCTACAATATCTCTTGGGTTTCCTACTTCAAAGAAATTATAGAATTTAGAGTTTTAAAGGACGGGAGAAATTAAAATTTTAAAATAATATAATTAATTTTTTCAGCTTTTGAAAAAATGTATCCAGGCTTACTGCTACATTAAAATCCTGAACAGTCTCTATGGCAATTTTCAGTGTTTCTTGTCACTGAAAAAAATCATATTTTGCAAAAAAAAAAAAGTTCAAAACAAAATGTTTAAAGAGCAACATTAAGCAGATTACATCCTTACCACTAATTAACAGCACAGGTATTAAATACTTAATAAAGGCAAGCTGGTTATGTAAAAATGTAAAATAGCTTAACATGAATTGGTACATTTTAGGATTATTGATGAAATCTCAACTGACTGAATAGGCCATGTAATTTTATCTAGTGATTCTTGAATCAAAGTATAAAAGGTACAAATGAAGCTGAACATATATCTACGTAAATGTATATGTATGTATAGATATATTTATAAAGATGGCCATCTGGATTTAAAGCCTTTAATTAACAGGAAAGTTACAACACCTCTAACTCCATCATTTCAGTGCTCACAAAGTAGAATTTACGCCTCATGAAGAACAAACATAGAGAAGACACTGCTCTTGTTAGAGAAGAACAAAAATTTTTGTGAAATAATGCTTGAATGAATTAAAAGCTCTGGTCATAAATCTGGAGGGAAAATTAGTGTGGTAATTCAGAATAAATGAATAAATTTCAAGGCAATGTATTATTTGTACATGTAATCGCCAGTCAGCAGAGATACTCTGTACAAACTGCCAGTGATAGAAAATCACTGCTAGCACATCTTTGCTACATCAGATTCTCATAATAGATGAATGAAACATTTTTTGACCACAAGGCTTCTGCTTCCATCTCACCACATCAAAATTTTCTGAAAACATACTGCTTCATTGTTATTAAAAATAAATCATCAGTTTCACTTCTTTCTCATGCTATAGATACACAGAATCTAGATATACAGAATCTCTCCCACATCCAAATCTTCCAGCTCAATGACATAGCCATTTAACAGGATGTTTACTCATTTGTAAATGGAAGACATAGTTTACTTTTTTCAGCTGTAGTTACATTTCACAAGAAGTGTTGAACTATTTTGAACTAAGACATTGTTCGGAAAAATATTCTATCCTATTATAGAAACATGTTCTTCAGCTAAAGCCACAGCTATAACTATTATACAAGATGAATAAAAAGCACATCTTCACAAAAAATTTCCAACTGCAAGTGTCCCACTTCCCATACTTATAACTCAGTGGAAAACAGCAACTCTAAGTTTTCCCAAACTTCATTTACTTAAAAATAAAGGTTACACCCAGGACCAAGTCCAATAGTGAAATCAGCAATGTAAATAGGATGGAAAAATCAGTTATCTTCACACATGGAGAGCTATAAAAGGTATGTGACATATGGAATCTGTATTTCAGTTAGGTCATAGCTTTGCTCTAACCCTTTCTTTTACTCTTTAACCTATTAAGAAAATAGCTTTCAGTCAAGAAGATGGAAGTCAAAAAGAAAACCTATTTACTGTTCAATCTGAAGCCTTCTCAGGACAGGATGTCTGTACCCAAAAAAGGTGTGTTAAAAAACAAAGACACAGCATGTGTGGAGGATTAAGTGCTTGGATTAAAAAGCAAACAAATAAAAACTTAGAAAAAGTTCTTTCATATTCTGTATATTCCTGAGAGTAGGAAAATATGAAAACTCAAATTTTGTGGGATGGGAAAACTCTTTCCTGCCCATCTTTGATCTCTCAGTGTAAAACTGCTTAGTACTTTGTTTACAGTGCAAATATTTCTGGATATGGTATCCATCTGTTATGTATTAGTAAAATATTTCTGATATTCAGCATTCTTTTAAACAGCACTATTACCATTTCATCAAGAAAGGTTAATAGCTAAGTAATAGTCTGACAATTTTACAGTGGGTGGTATTTCTGGAAAGAGTATCTGCTGTTTAGTATTTCTTAAGGAGAACTGCTAAAATTTCAACTAGAGGGTTCCTGAAACTTCAAGATGATGCATCATATGTGGGGTGATTACACAGAGTATTACTCTTAAAATGTTTTTTCAAGGAAATTTGACTATTTTTACCACTTCATTAAAGACTTTAAATGGTAATTTTGAGTTCATCATAGTTATCCTTAAAGATAACTTGGTATCAGTTTTTGAAATGTTCCTTGTTTAGGCCACATGTTTGTTTGCCCAATAAATTTTGTACAGTAGTGGAAGAGATGCTGTAATCTTAAAAAGTCAAAAACCATTCACGACAACAAAGGAAATTAAGAATCCCAAACTGAAGACCTCCAGGAAATGTCTGCTAAAAACCAGCAAATAGGTCTCACTTCCATTCCCATTCCAACCCCTTTCTAGCTGCATGCAATTACTGTGCTGGAGCTTTTCTTGCCAGAGTTTCCAATCTTGTGTGCATTAATGATTGGGAAGCTGTTTTCCCAGATGTGTACACCAGGATGAAAGCTACCCTTGGCTCAGGGCTGAGCCACAAACTCAGATGCTTCAGAACCTTTCTGTCAGGATAAGGGTCTCAGGGCCTCCAGTTTGGTGTTTATTCTGAGGTCCTTATAAGATAAATACTTGGCTCCTTGTCATCATCAACAGACTTTAGCTCAGCTCACCTTTTCCAAAGCCTCTCCCAATATCCCTGGTGATGCCTGGCTGTGGCTTTTTGATTCCCCAGGGGCATGCAAAAGGAGAGATGATCCCAGATGCCTTTTTTACTTGTTTACTGTGAGGGTTACTGAGCATTGGCACAGGTTGCCCAGGAAGGTTAGGGAGGCTCCATCCTTGTATATATTCAAAATCTGACTGGCCATGGTCCTGGCAAACCAGCTCCACCCTACCTGAGCAGGAGAATTCTATCTGGGAGTTTGGAAAGTGCTACTTGCAGAGCTTTCCTGCTTTAAGAAAGGAGAGAAACAGCTCAGGGAAATACCTTCCATTCACCCTCTCCAGCCAAGAGCACTGCTCTCTCTCTTCCTGAACATGCTGGAACAGTGCGGAATAGCTGCTTGCCGTAAGTGGAGCTTCAAAGAGGACTGAGGGTAAAGAAGATCAAGATCCCCAGCACCAGCACTGGTTTGTTAAAATATCTCTCTGCCTTTTCTTCCAGTACTTAATTGTATCATAGAAAATGCTGACATTGAGATGTCTTTGCTCCATCAGTACTGCAAAAAAGTCCAACAGAGCTGCCCATCACTACCTCACCAGATTTCTTCCCAAAGTAACACCTTTTCTCCAGTTTCAGGTTCAACTGAAAAGGAAGCTAATGTTTCAAGGTTTCCTGAGAAGTTTTGGTGGAGGAGACACTCTCTGCAAGCAGACCCATCTTTATGCAAAACAGCAGTCACTTTTCACAAGCTCCTCAGCAAAATTATGGCAAGGCTGACAAACAAACGGGAAATCTCACGTGCAGGATTTACAGTTTTAAACTAAAGAGAAACATTGGTTTAAATGTACATAATTTTAACCTGGAAAGAAAATAAGCAAATATGGCAAAAAGAAGAGCTCACAGATAGACTGCAATAAATAAATCTTATGCACAGAGAAGTTTCTCTGGATAAAAAAACATTCTGAAGTTCACCACTAGATTTGAGATCACCATGTGATCTTCACATGGATGCAAAAAAGAGGCAAAATGAACCTCTTGCTGTTGTACAATCAAGGCAATAGACCTATTTCACACAAAGAACCAGTTAATCAACCTAGACTGCAAACCCAATGTGATAGACTCACATATCCACTATGAAAAGCTGTCCATGTGCTTTACTGATTAGGTTGGCTGAATACACACAGAACTCATTGGGAAAGAAAATCTCAACTGCAAGCAAAATGTACAGTCTGTCCCACCATGTATGGCTGAGCAAAACTGTATCATAAAAATTACGAAAAAATATTGAAAAATACTGAAAAATATTACAGCTGCCCTCTATACAGCCATGATCTTGACAAAAGGCAGTAAAGAACAGCTACCTTAAAGAACAGCTACCTTCAATACTATGAGAAACAGTTCTGTCTTCTGTAAGAAGCAGTCTTCAAAAGGGTGTTACACCCACCAGACTCTTTTTCAGCATTGCTCCATTTCCAGTTTTCCCTTTCAGCCCCAAATACATATGAAAGGTATCATCAGTAAACTTCTTTCATCCTTGGGGCTTGACAAAGGTGTTTGATAAGGGCACAAAGCAGAGGTGGATCTACCACTCAGCTCGGAAAAGAAAGTGCTGTAAAGAGCTACAAAATAACATCTTTACTGAAGGCATTTATTCCCCACTCACACCTCTGAAGCTGCAGGGAATGTTTGGGTCTCCGCTAACCCTGGAGGACAGGTATTCCTGCTTCAATGAGGTTGAGAAGTGTGAATGTTTGAGACCAACCCCTGTGGGGCTCTTGAACGACCTCTTTCTAGACTGGGTTACTAGCAGTAACTTCTGTGTTCTAAGTGAAGATGACAAAAATAATGAAAACGAAAAGGAAAACGAAAACGAAAACGAAAATGAAAATGAAAATCAAAATGAAAATGAAAATGAAAATAGCACTGTACTTTCTCCAGGTAGAAGAAGGAGCAGTAGCTGCCTGCCTTATCCACATGACAAGCTCTGCCAAGTGTCTTATGTCACCCTCAGCTTTCTCCTGCCACCTTCAGTTGGTTTCTAATGACTATTTAATGCTTTGGGCTCAATCTTTAAAGGCATGTGTCCCATACATGAGTGAAATCTGATCTCTGAACCAAAGTAGTGGACATGTCCCTGTGAGGAGCCAATTTAGTTTCAATTTGTCTCAACACTGATTGTCAGAGGCATGTGGGCGAGGGGTTGCACATGTGCCATGTGCAGGAGACAACTAGAAAAAGATGAGAGAGGGTCTTGTCTTTGGGGAGGCTTTGCCTGGCAACCATTTCACAGCTTACAGGGACAGCAGGAGTCACTGTACACCCAGAGAGGCTTTTTCAGTCCGATGGCAAAAGGTCTCCACCCATGGCTGCAGTGGAAGGTTGGACTAGGCCAATGGTCTCCTGCCAGCAGGCAGACTTGGGAAGGGGCCAGGGGTATAAAAGTAACTGCATCACAAGCTCTGGGGGCTTTTTCAGACTTCTTTTCTTGAGCTTTGGTGACTCTGGGGATTTTTGAGTTGGAGCTTTTTGAGTCTGGGGGCCTTTGGAGGCTTGTGTTTTTGCTTTGGCTCCAGCCTGCTGGGGGCTTCTTCATCCTAGCCCTACTCTGCCTTTTGTACTTTTTTCCCTGGCCCAACCTGCCTTTTGGCCTTCTGCCCCTGCTGACACTTGCTCACTCTTACATACTTGCCTTCCCTCCAACCGGGTGCTTGGCAGGACACCAGCTGAGCTCTGGGCCTCGCGTGTGGCCTGTGTCCTGCCCTACCTGCTCTCCCATTCCACTTCCTGCCTGTCCTGCCTACCCCTGTCCCTGACTGCCACTCTGCCCCTTCATCCCTGCGTCTCTGCCTGAGCCACCTGTATCCCAGCCCGCCTGCCTCCGATCCAGCCCACTGCTGTGATCCCCGCCGTGACCCTGCCCAGGGTTCTGCAGCTCCTGCCCGAGCACCCGCTCCCTGCCCTGGTGTGCGGCCGCCCATGGCCACGGAGCCGTGCCTGTGGGGCCGCGCCTCTCCCAGAGCTGCCAGGCTCCCCGGCAGGCAGCGTGTGGCACATCCCCGGCACGGGGACACTGACAGCACTCCCATCCTGCCGCCGGTAATGCCCTCTTTCCCTCTCACTCTCTTTCTCCCCCCATTCCTTCTGCATTTTCTTTCCTCTTCCTCCTCTGTCTTTTCTAGCCCTCTTCAGTAGGGCAACTTCTTTTTTTTGTTGTTGTTTTTGGCTACCAATAAACAGTTCTCAGATACAAGGTTGTGTCAGCTGACTTAATTTTGTTCAAGACCATTGTGATAATTGATAAAAGATTTGTGTTAATCATAGAAGTATTAGGGTTTGTATAAACCAGAATACTAAGGTCTGAAGTGAAGCATGAACACTAGATAGAGGAAAATATATGATTAAATCATTTTGTTTTAAATCCCCCTGTTATAAATATTATGTTTTCTAAATAAGTTGTATCTACTCCTAGTTTGCAAAATCAGACTTCAATAGTCCGACAGATTTTGCAAAATCAGACTTTCTGCCTTTGTTCGATCAATGCTGCCTATCTACAAAGATCAGACTTCCTAATTTCTGCTGGTTTTTATCTACCAAGACCAGATGTTTATCTACGAGACTTGACTGTCGCCCAGAGATTTTACGGATGTTTATTCAACCACCGCTGCTTACCTGGCAAAATTATGACAGCAAAAAAACAACCATTATTGCTTACAATGAGGGACCATACTATAAGAAGAAGCTGCAAAGCAAGGTTCGATGGAGCATGGAGTGGGCAGTGACCCCTCATGTTCCCCAATGCCGCTTCCTCCCTCTATATAAAATAAAGCATTCTAAATTTTGCTGGATATAGAGACTTTTTGTTTCTCATTTAGAACACCATCCATTTTTAAAATAACTTCTCGTAGTTCCCCACAGTGGAACGCGACAGTCCCCGTGCAGCCGTGTAGATCACAAAGCACAGAGCAACACAAAAACCTTGGACAAAAGATATTCTGATAAAGCTTAGGAAGACATTTTCCAGAAAAGTCTCAGTGTTATCTAGCACCTGATAATCTCAAGGAACAGTGCAGAAGTTTCTTCTCAGAAATTCTTTCACCTCTAAGAGATGCTTGTTTCATATAGACTGTACTGAGAATGAGAAAACAGAACTTTTTCAAACTGAGACCAGTTTCTTAGGAAAAGAACTTTGGTGGAAGTACAGCAGGAAAGCTTCATAGTCATACTTACTTTCCTACTCCTAAAAATTATTCTCTTCATTCAACTTCCATGTCTGAATCTCAAATCTTCCTTCTCCTTCTACATCCCAGTTAGCCCTAAT
This sequence comes from Muscicapa striata striata, assembly GCA_030060385.1. Classification (NCBI taxonomy): domain Eukaryota; kingdom Metazoa; phylum Chordata; class Aves; order Passeriformes; family Muscicapidae; genus Muscicapa; species Muscicapa striata. Next base: position 940,644 of record JAREIS010000110.1, on the reverse strand, counting down.
CAGACTCCACACAAAACTCCCAGACTCCCCTCCCATCATAAACAGTTTTGTATCCTTATCCCAGACAACATTTCAATGCTAAGAATTGAAACACATAGTCTATTTTTATTGATTTGGTCTACTAAGTCTACTAAGATTTATATCTGCTAAGGTTATTGTTAGGATGGCCAACAACACAATACATAAAATGGTGCCCTCAGAAGTCCTCCCCAGCTCACTGCCATACTTCTAAAATAGGAACTACAGATATGAGGAAGAGGCTAAGTCCCTGATAGAATTACAACAATTTCCTTCTTCCAAACAGAAGCATAATCATGATGAAATAAAAAAGCAGTTTTCACTAAAGAGCATGCCAGTGTTCACCAAGAATCACCTAGGAATTAGTGTGTGAGGTCCTGGCAGCAGGAATAGCAGAGACAAAAATTGCAGTCCACTCTGGGGCATCTTTTGCAAGTGTCATCAAAAAGCACTTTCTCTCTCCCTATAAGTGACCTGTAGGTAGGTGAGGAATAACAGGAAAGATTGAGGCTTGGGAGAAAGTACTGCTCAAAGTAACAGACTGAAATGTCTTGGTCAAAAATTAGAATTTTTAGAATTTTTAGAACTTCTAGAAGCCTTCAATTTTTTATTAAAAAAAACAATTCAGGTCCTTTTTGTTTTCAAATTACATAATAGAAAAAATAACCTTTTTAATTTCATTGTGTAAAACAAACAAGCAAGCAAATGGTAAAAATGCAGATATTCTGGCATAAAAGCTTTTCTTCCAAAATTTGTGCTACCTTTATTTTTAAGGTGAGTTTCCACTTAATAATTCAGCTTCCTTGTCTCAGAGTAATTCAGAAAAAAAGTTGTATTATTGTGACACTGATAGCAAATATCTGTTATTTATTTCTTTTACAATTTACTTGGTCACTCAGACCTCAGAGTACAGACAACAGAGCTGCTTCAGCAACTGATGGAGGAAGGCAGAAGTGTGGAAAAGGAGATGAGAGTAATTATGATGTAAAGGTCTGTTTGTAAGTTTGTGTGATCAGTGATCTTTGATGGAATAGACAGCTCCTCAGTAACACATTTGTTGCCTACACTTGGGTCGACAATGACACATCACCATCTCCCCCTTATTTTTCCTGTGACAAGCTTTGTGTGCCCTCTGAGAGCTACTTTATATGACAAGGATTAAAAAAAACACCTTACTACTTGCACAAGCTCCTTCCTACTTTTATCAGTTGCAATTTTGATATTTAAATACCAATTCAGGCTGTGGGGGTAACAGGCAGTGGATGGGTTTGGATTATTTTTCTTTTTCCCAAATGATTCTCTGGAGAACAAGGCACAGTGGGCGTAGAGGTGCTGGCATTGCCGTTGCATCTCAGTCTTCCAAGCAAAAGATCTGTTATTTTTCCAAACTGAAGCTGTCAATCAGGAGGGACTGTGAGAAGTGAGGCAGTGCTTCCTGATGTGGACTGAAGTTCACAAGAGACCAACTGATTTGCTCTTGTGACCCAGCACAAATTTGGAATTCCTGTCTCCAGAGGTAAAAGGTTAATGGAATAACCTATTTTTCATCTAGCTCCCTACTGCAGAACACTTGTTTAATTATTCCTATTATTTATTGATTTATAAAGTAACACATAACATACGGTACTCAGCAAGGAAATTATGAAGCATATAAAACAGTTAAAATTATCAAAGAGATGTCTGATCTGAAGAGATTTGTGATGACAAATGTGGAAAAGCACTTCTCCATCTTGGAGACAAACATCAACTTCACTGTCTGGTTATGCAGACACAGAAAATACACACATAAAAGAATCCATTTGTAAGTTAAAAAAAAAAAAAAAGAAAAGAAAGAAAAGAAAAAGAAAAAGAAAAAGAAAAAGAAAAAGAAAAAGAAAAAGAAAAAGAAAAAGGACGTTAACTTGTTTAGAAATGTGAAAACTGTCATATCCAACTATGAAGGATAGACATTATAATTCTTAGTATAAGTCAGATAACTGATCAGTGACCCAAACTTCTTTTAGTGTCCATAAAAATAACTTTGATTGTTTTAATGCCACAACAGTTGAAGCATTTAAAGCCACATTGCCCTGAAGTAACAAAGAACTAAACCCTACTGGAGTCAGATGTCATGTCCCAATGCTATGACCTATGTCAGGGCTTCTAAAGGGTACAAAGGTATCACAAGAAGCTGCAAGAACTGGAAAATATCATGGATGTTGATGTGTTCTCAATGCCACACCAGTAGGAAATGGGAATAGGGAAAAGGGAAAAGCTCACTGTGCTGGAGACCTGCTCCTGTTATGGCCCCCTGCAGTCCCTTGTCCCTCACAAGCACAGTGGGTGTCCCCAAGTCCAGTGTACAAGCACAACGTGCTTCCAGCTTCCACACACAGTGCTAAGGCTGGATTTGATGCTTCCCTAATGCAGCCTGGAGCCAGGAACTTCAAAGGAGCACATCAAAAGCTGTTATTCACAGCAGAGAAGAGAGTGTGAAGCCGGGTGGCATTTTTTGTCTCCCCAGTGAATATGAAACTTTAGGGAGCTTCCCAAAGGACATATGAGTAATTAAAAAAAAAGGAAAACTCTCCTTCATATCCTAGGGAAAGAAGGATAGAGACACCATAGATGCAGATGGAGGAAGAAATGAAAATTTCTATCCATTAATGCATCTCCTGGATAGCCTGCTATGCTGACAAGGGAGGGGGAGGGGGAAAGAAAAAAGAGCTAAGTTTCATCTTTGTTTCATTGGTATTTTTCTTTTTTTTTTAATCAGAGTCACAAAAGCTTAAAATGATGAAATGAGCATGTGTAGCTTGACTGAGATAGGCGACAGGCAATTACTGAAACTCTGGGCCACAATATCAGCTGCCTGCTGACTCTTGCGATTGAATTAAAACAATTGTAAGAATAGTGCAAGGACTTGCCCTTGTCCTGCTTGTCTATGTGTTTATTTAATTTTCTGTCCAACTGACTCTCAAATAAATTGGGAACAGCTGCCGTTTTTTTGATTCAGTAGCTCCATTACCCCCCAATGATATCATTCTGGGCACGCTCACCAACAATAGGTCATTATGCAGCAATTACTTTATTGATTTATGGAAGTTTTTAAGCTCCACCAGGAATATGCACATTCAAGGGAAAAAAGGACTTTTTCTTCTACAATGTTGTAAGTAGTGAGTTGCTGCAGTAGGCAGGAATAGTACTATGGACACAAAAGAGAATTTAGATTACAAAGGGAAAAGACATTTTCGCTATTGGTTACGTTGTCAAAGATAAAAGAAGATAAGATTTCAGAAGAGGATCCTGCTGTGAACTGATGTTTAGAAACCATGATTTAATGTGGCAATTAAGTGTATGATGCAAGTAAAACTGCTACGTAACAGACTGGCAGTAAAAATATGCAATACTTGCTATAATGGGCTGATGCATGGCCTTTTTGAGGGACTGCAAAAACCATTTAAAAATTATTATCACATGGAAACATTTGCTTTCTTCTATTCCTACTGATACATTAGATCAGCCATCCTTTGTACTTCAGACGCTATTCTAAGGGAGGAATGTAAAAAACAGTATAGTCATCAGTGTTATGCTCTTTCAGCTCTTAATCATCTGCTTGGTTTGAAATCAAGAAATTTTGAAGACAACTGATGCTACAAATTAAAGCAATTTGTTGTCTCCTGTATTAAAAAAAAACCATTGGAACACACCAAAAAAGTGTCACTGCGGTTAATAACATAGAGGTAAACAATAAAAGAATTTTATAATCCTTTAAAATAGAATGGACATCAATCTGTATGGAACACAGATAGAAATACACCTTTCAGAAAACGTTTAGAAGAAGATAAATACCTGCAAAAACTGTCTGAATATGTATTTGAATATTTGAATGAGGCTTATGCTTACACCTCTCAACATTTACTTATAAAACTTCAGTCACTTGCTTTTCTTTGCACTAAAGAATGTAAATTTCTTGGCACTGGAATCTAAAAATGGTTTGCTGCAGTCATCAGGAGAATAACTGGAATTTTCAAAAATCTAGAGGAAGATGCCTGAGCACCACAGTATTCAGCAAGAACTGAGTGCCTCAGATGGATATTGAAATTTCACTCTTTTTTTCCTTTCCTGACTTTGATGCTTAAAATGTTTCAATCATCCACAGAGAGGGAAGAACTTGAATCTTGTGCTTTACATGAATCATTGCAGTGATGCACAACAGAGGATCTAACCTTCAAGGGCAAGTAAGCTAACAGTAGCAGGGTCCTAATTCAAAGGTTGATAAATGCAAACCATAACATTTCTGCAATGATTCCAGGTCCTTTTGAAGATGTATCAATCCTTGAGGACTGAAATGTACAAGTTGTGAACATGACGTAGTCAGATATTCTTCACATTAACTTTTCTATACCAGTTGCACGTAACAGACAGAGTCAGAGGAAATAGCCTCACCTTGTAAATGATTCATAAAGAGGAAAAAATGGGTTGGATAGCTTAATTATAATGAAAAAAAATATGGTTTTTATAAAATACGTCAGGATAATGTCTTCAGGGCTGCAATCAACACCACATGAGTACATTACTGTGCCTAGCATGCTGATATTATGACTTGCAGAACTGGGGCTTGGCTGTAGATTGCTATTACAAGTGTTCTGACAAAGTATTGGAATAATATTTGTGATTTTTTTCTGTATTTTATAGATGCATTTTACAATAATTTCATTTGTTGTGTCCAACAACAAATTTGGATTTGATGTCCAATCATTCTTTCATCATCAAATATATGCTAATGTTTGAAAAGTTGGGTGGTTTTCAGCAAAATTGAAAGAAAGAAATGATCGCAATTTTTAGGAGGTCATGCTTTGAAATGCAAAAAAACCTAAATAGCTCATTAGATCTGCTGGTATGACATTAGCAGGAACTACATAAAATGAAGTAAGATATTATGATTCAAATAATAACATATCTGTATTTGATCTTATTTTTTGCATTTCATATATTAAAATAAATATTATCAAATTATCTGGATATTCCAATGGTTTAAGTTTAACTCCTTTTTTTTCTTCTTGTGTCATTTGCACTTTGATTGAGAAACATGAAGGGGTGTGAGATTCCTTCTCCACAGTCTGATTATTCTTTAAATTTCTCCAATACAACTGTTGTATTTTACTTGCATCACCACATAGACTTTGTCATGAAGTCAGACATGACTGTTTTAGCAATGCCCTTGTAACGGACTTGAAATACAAGCCTGGACTCTATGATCTCCCCACAGTGGTTATACGGTTAAACAGTTGGTTTTTTTTCATACACTATTTTTACCACATTCAATATTAATGTGAGATTTCTGTATGACATTAATGAATCCACAACAACAAATTGCATTACTCTTATCTTTCTGATTTTGTTAACTTTGACAGACTTCTCCCATTTATAAGAACTAATGAGAGAACACCTCTTGAAATTGGCCAGTCAATTACTACAAAAATTAACATTTAATTTATCTAAGTAGCACTTTCAATATCAAGCAATGCAGAGAAGTTAAAAACCTAAACTAGAGAAAGAGCCACCCACAGAGACATCAAGGGACCCCAATGGGCAGCACAGGAGGTTTTCCTGCAAGTAGAAGCTGTAGTTAAACCACAGGTATTGAAATTTCGATTTCTCATTCTGGACACAAAGCTGGTCAGGAGTGCAGAAAAGCAGGACAGCAGGTGTTCACTCGTGTGGAGGCAAATTAACAAAGAATGAGGAGAGCACAGACAGAATGTCTCTAACAATCCTACTTTGTGGTCCTCTGAATGCTGTTTCTAAACCTCCTGGTATGTGACGTCACAGAGCTGAGCTGAACCTCAGTAGAGCTGACAAGGGGATCCAGCTGGAAGGGAAACAGGACAAATTCACTGAGGACCCATTGAAATGGAGAATGGGGGCAGGGCAACGCTGGATGCTAAAATTCCCCTTTGGCTACTGGAAATCCATTAAAGCCAGCAAACTGGCCTGCCACCAAAACCAATTGCTAGTGCCAGAGCACATTTCTACGGTACATCAAGTGACAGATTTGGCAGTCATACCAAAAATAATGCACCTTCTCCGCAAGTGAGGTGAAATGTGGCTCTACTGAAATCAATAGCACTAAATCAATTTGTAGTGGCAAAGAATCTGTTTCAGCGTTAAGATCTCCATCGATGTCTTCTGGGTTTAAGTTATGACTCCTTAGTTTAAAAATTCTACCTGGAGTTATTAGTAATGAAAAGGAAATTCCTCCCTCTTCCAGCATCATGCTTGTATTGAGAAGGCTGCAGAGATTATAAAACTACTCATTTTGTGCCTTTGCAGTGAGCAGGTTTTCTCATGAAATGGACATTCATCTGAGAGTAGTGACTAAGCTAGAACCCCACATTCCAATACAGGACTTGGAACTAGATCTTTAAGGACCATTACAACCCAAATCATTCTATGATTTCAACCAGTTAATGTAATTACCCTGTATCTGTGGTGAAATGTTAAACCTCCATAATGCCCCTGTGTCATTTTTCCACCTTGAAACCTTAGGTAAACAGTTGTCTACATCATTATTTATCCCCAAAAAGGCACAGTAGGTAAGAGATCCAATAATTAAATAAACTGCCTACTGCCACAAAGATCAGCACCAGAGGTAGGATCAGAAGTCAAGTTCTGTGTCTTCTGATAAAATTTCTCTTTGTAATTACACTCACTATTTGCAGATATTAAAGGTATGTAGACACTGAAAAATGTCAGAAAAAAACCCTCCTTCTGTAAGGGTATCTGTCCCATGGTTTCCAGAAAAATACATGAAGCTACAAAGGCAAATGGCCAGTTAGGTAATTATAGATACAGCCAAGGGATGCATTAGCAAAAATAATCACTGCCTGTCTTCAACCAATGAAGATTTAAATTTTGCTCCTCAGCCTAGGCAGCCTGGCTTTCAGTCCTGTAGGTATTTTTTCTCTCTATGTACAATTTCCAGTTGCTCTGAATACTTTCAACACTTTCATGAATGGTGTTTTAACTTTACAGTAGACTGTGGGACAAGCCTCTCCCCAGGCCTGGGGTCAGACACCAGCCCTGAGAGCCACTGGGACTGTCACTGGTTCTGTAGCCACCCCTGTGGCTGGTGGGGCTCAGATCCAGGTTAATTGGCAAAGAGCGCTTTCTACTCTAAACATATTTCTCAGCTGAACTTTGCATTCTACAAAGATGCATTTTTGAAAACCGGAACTGAGCATAAAATTCCATTATTTAAGTGGCATGTACAAGGTAGGTATGGTCTAAGAAACCTGGCAGTAACTTACTCTGTTTGTGGCTTCTACTTTGTTAGACTCTGAGGAGCCATGAATCTATCTTGTCCTTAAAAAACTGAAAGAGGGGGCCTTTAAAATGAACATAATGCTTAATTTATATGCCACAAGAGCCACATATCAAGGCCTCTGTGCTGATTAGACCCAGATGTTGGTAACAATGTTAGTGTTATGGACCAACTGCAGGTGTGGGAATAAATCCCTTTCCCTGGCACCCTCAGCAATCAGACCAGTGGTTTCTTCTGGCTCTCAGCTCACAGTTTTCAATTAGCACTACAACGGTATTGTTGTTCTCCAGCATTAGATCATATGTCATGTAAAAGAAGTTGGATATACACTTTGACTTGACAAGGTGGCTAAGGCCAAGGATACATATGTTCACTATTATAACATGATCAAGGTTAAAAAATAATAATAAAAAAATAGCCCTGACATGCCATAAAGTTGTTATTATTTTGGCTTATCAGTAGATTTTCACATTTTATTTTCATAAAACAGAACATAGTGCAAAGCAGGGCTAGATTTGAATTTGAATAACAGGCAGACAAAAACATTATATGTGTGAAATTATATACGTGTGTGTGTGTGTACGATGCTGAATTGTGGACTTCCATGTTTTTATGTGACAGTCTGACATCTGAAAACTTGGATCGCTGTCTACTTCATTTCCCCAATTTTCTGTCCACTCTCCTTACCTTTCCCTCTTTCATGTCAATGAATAGTGCATGTATAACTATTTCCACAGAAGAAGCAGAAATATTCCTGAAAAGCCATCTCTGTTAGAGCAATGAATCCAGCTCATCAGTGCCAAGGGTTGTTTTCTCTGTCTCCTTTGGGTTTCATGATATTTAGAACAGCACCACGGCTCACTAAAACATATTAAGGGCTCTGGTAAGTAAAGGGGCCGTACTCCTCTTCCACAGATGCATAATTCCCATTAATGTCAATGGCCATTACCTCTGCTAAGAAGAGTGCAGCTACTAATATTTTTCTTATATGTTCACTTTCATCAGGTTCTTTTTGACAGAGCTGTGGGACTGTGTATTATTCAGTAGTAGAAAAACAAAAATAAAAGGGAAAATCTTGTGAAAGTAAAGTAAAAGAATCACACAACCAGCATAGAGACAGGTTCTGGTATATTGTTTGCAGGACAACAAGATGATTTATCTTTTCTGGTGGTACAAGGGGATTGCAGACACAAATCCTTTAGGAATGTGGGAATTATAAGTGGTCATTGAGGTTGTCAAGTGTTACCGAGGGTTATCAAGCACCAATTACATGCCACCATAGGCCATCACAAAACTTATTCTACAACTTATTCTGATACTCAGGACAAAGTGCACAAGGACAAGACCCCACAGCTATACAAACCCAGTGAACCTCAACACAGAAGACTGCAAAACTGCATTTGATCTCTTAGAGAGCAGAACTCAGGAGCTCAGAAGTTTATTACAAGAACGACTATCATCTTTTCTGCCATTTGTTTACACTCAGCAGTCAACACTGTGGGTGCTTTTGGGTGTTCCTGGGCAATTGGACATGAAGTTACAAATAAATATCCCTGAATGAGGTGCAACTTCTTGGTGCAACAGCCATAAACTGCAAGTGTTGGATACTGCATTCTGTTCCTTTGTTATCCTGCACATCCTAAGCTCCCATGTGTCCCGCCTTGCAAGAAAATGGATATAAGAGCTGGCAAACAGGAATTATCTTGATGTACTTTCAACACTTCCATCCATACTCTCCAACACAGAAGCCAGAGAGAACTGTACAGCACAGACCACATAAATATTCAATGAATAAAAGGAATTCTCTGAACTTCTATCAGTAACAAATATTTTCTATATCTTCTTTGATCCCCAGTAATTCTAAAATATCTATTGTGTCCACTTTCCTTAGGTATGTCCCTTACTCTTACCTTAAACTTTCCTGCAAAGCCCTTGTGAGAGAGACTGCAGTTATACATCCAGAGACTGTGACAAGATAAAGAATTAAGTACTGGCTCTCTAGGTGTCATTGTTATATAGGTACATACCACTGTTACTATTCATAGATTCACAATCTGGTATCCCAAATTTTGTTTCAAAAGCATTGAGAAACATGTATTCTACCTGTGAAGAGTAATAATTCAAGATAGCCAGACAAAAATAAATCTGGTTAGTATAGGATTTGAGAACTCAACATTTCTTTGCTGCACAGGTTTGAAACAAAATGTAAGGGAACTCATGTATTTCTCTGTGAGGAGTTGCAGATCCTAGGCAGGCTGGGATTCCTAACTTGGAGGAAGATGAGGGAGAAAAACAGCACAGAAGTGGCAAAATTAAAAGCACAAAAATCCCAGAAAGACAACCAAGCTAGAATCTTACCTGGGCTTTATTAGAATTTACAGTTCAGTCCTGGGAAGCCTTTGAATTTCCAGGAGTTCAGGTGTACTGAACCTGTTGTCTGACCGGTTTCAACTATTTATGGTTATAAAACTTGTGAGTAATATTCTGTAGTGATGAAGCAATCTAGAAACTTGCCTTATACAGTTTTATCCACCCTATATTAACTCAGGACACTGAAAAGTCCTAGAATAGGTAATGTGGGGAAAAAAACTTCAGCTTTAATGATTGATTAATGGGGACCACTGGCATGCTCACTTACAGGCAACAGGTCTCGTACAAACAATGTCCTGTTTTTGGCTTTTACATACGAGATGTATTAAAAATCATTCACCTCTGTTAAAAAGTACTGCCTTGGTAACAATGTCAACATAAATTAAGTTCAGCAGAACTGTAAGCGACAAAAGTTAGTAATGATATGTAAGACTTCACTTACTGAAAGGCTTCAGAAATTTGTATGTTTTTGAGGCAAGAAACCATAAACTTAATTTAGGGACAAAATTCTTTCTTCTGGCTTTGTCTTCTGAATGTTCCCTCAAATGATGTGCCCTGTATGCTTAACAATTCTTCTGAACAACAATTAGTCCATGCTGATAAATTTTTCAGCTGTATTGTAGTTATCAACTTAATTTTCAACAGGCTATTCCCAATTTTCCTGAAAAGAGGCCTTTGTGTACCATTTTAGGAGCAAATTACCATAACTAGAGTACTCACACTGGTATATAAAAATTGTATTACAAATATTTGAGTCCTATATGGAAGCTTTAGAGTTCAGGGGTTGCAAAGGCTTTCTCTTCTCTCATGAAGCTGGATATATTCTTTTAACTGGGGAATGATGAAGCAATTTCTACACAAGATTTGTCTCTAGCAAATATGTTCAAAACAGGAGGACTCCTCCAGGAATTTGTTCTGCCAACCTTAAGAGAAATCTTAAAGTAAGACTCAGGGTCAGAGGAGGCAGTACAGAAAGGAGCTACCTCAAGATCAAATCCATCTTCAGTAGCATGGCCACAGTGAAAGACAGAGAGAAAATAATCTAGAACTCTTAACATAATTTCTTTCCTTGGTTTTCAACTCTTCCTCTTTCCTTTCACTTGTTTCTTTATTCACTCTGCTAGACTCCAAGTCACATTTTAAACCCATAAAAATAGTGACCACAAAGGCAAAGAAAAAGGTGAAGTGGAGTAAACTAGCAGCATGAAATAAGTCAAGGCCAAGCCAAGAGTTTATTTTAGCAGGTGTTGATTCATGGCTGTTAACCACTGGGAGTAAAACATAACCAAGAAGTAGGCCACTTAAAGATTACTAGATATGCCATTTTCCCATTGATTAGAGAAAAGTAAATCAATGGTGTAGCCTCTGCTCCACAGCAATCACATCCCAGATGTGGGAGTGTATTTCAACAAGGCACCAATTAAATGGATTCTTCTGCTGTTACAGCCCCACCATGATCTGAGTGGTTTTGGTTCTGAGCAGAAGCAATGGGCTTGTTTAATCACAATGCAGTTTAAAAATGGTAATCTGTAATTTAGATCATTCAAGTCAGGTGTCAAAGCACAGAAGTTATTATGAACTTAGGATATGCAATAAACTTAGGCCATGATAGACCTGTGTTGTTCTCATCCTGAGGTCTGGATCCTGTTAGCTAGGGAAGCACTTAGGAACAAGGCCAGCCTTTGCATCCTGGGGAGGACAAAAGACTGGGAAAATGGAGAGGATGCTGTTATCCTGGGGTTTTTTGCGTTTTTTTTCTGCTGACAGGAGGTTAGTGAGTTCAAAGCGAAGTCTGTAGAGACAAAGGCCATTTCTGTTGTTATAAGAAACTCCCAGCTCCCTCAAGCTCCTCTGCTAATAGTCCGTAACAAAAATGCAAGAGTGGTTCAGGCTCTTAAAGAGTTCTAAGTGTAGGTAAAACACCTTTCAAATCAAAATAAATATTCAGATGCAAGCCACATGCACAATAAGCACTGTAAACAATACTTACATACAGTGGCTTTAATAAGTCATCTATCAAAAAACTAGAAATACCCACGTCAAAAAGACCCCCTCACAGCAATCACTAAGCTCAGTGGCTGAGCTGTTTACACTAAAGGCAATTCCTTGTTCATGTCCTAGCAGTGAACAATAGCAGTATTATGTTGAAAAGTTGAGTAAATCAATCCCACCTTTCCCAAATACCTTCATGAACCAATGAATCCATTTGGATGGATAGCATTGTTCCACTAAGTATTGTGAAAACAGGCAGCGTTGTTTGGCCCACAGTACATTATTGATAACCAAGTAGAGTCAGAGCGTAAAGGAACATACTGAAGGTGAAGAGAAATGTTCTGCAAACACATTTAGAGGAAAGAATATGCTTTTTGTGCTGCTCACTCACAGTTAAAGTATAATTGATTCCCACATTTAAGCAACAGCTTCCTAAATACAGCCTTGAAAAACATCTGCCTTTCCTTCAATTTCCTGTCTGTTTCTGAAACAAATCTGACCAATACTAGATTGAGGAATTCAAAATTAAGAGAAGGATGCTTGAAAATTGCATATGTTTTGTAGCTATGCCTTGATTGTACCGGGAGATCTAGCGTGAAGGCCAAGCATGGCTGAGGTTGCAAGGGGAGAGAGGGGGTGGAGAAGAGTGGTGATGAAGGCAGAGGATGAGACTGAAGACCCTGCACAGATGTCTTGTTAGTGCAAGAGCATTTCTCACTGGCCAAGATGAGGCAATGATCTAGAATAAATGTGCCTCTCTTCTGGATGAAAAACTTAGTCCTCAAGCCACCAGAAACATCTTGAGACATTAAAAAAATGTGTTATAAAAGCATGGGCAATGCCTGAGCAGTTACAAACAATGAGGGGTATCTGACTTACATTAATGCCTCACACACTGCATGTGTTTGTGCCTGTATTAAGAAACACATAAATGGCGTACTTCATACAGACAACACACCAGAGAGAGTGAACATACTGTATTTTTTATTTATGTTCAGTTATAGAATTTTTAAACTGGAATTCCAGTTATGGAAATTTTTTTTAGATGTTACAATTTACTTAAATCTATTAATCAGGTACGGATCGAGGTCTAGATTTTAGCAGTTGCCATGGGATGAACAGTAAAGTGACAGCAGCTGTAACAGCAGCTCTTCTGTTTTAATGCAACTGTTCTGGAAATGAGATGTACACACAACCCACACTGTCTATTTCTAGCCTAGAGGAGACTTCAGAGTAAGAAACGTAGATTTAAAGGGTCTTACCATCCATTCATGCAAGGCACCCTACAATCACATGGAAAACAGAAAGTCTGTCTAACAGCTGATAACCTCATTTAGTATTAGCTTTAATCTATAGTAAACCTCCCAACTGCAGTAACCTCCCTCTGTCATTTATATCTACTGGACATATGTGCTGAAAGTGCGCATTAAATAACTACATCCTACTCAAATGCCATACACCCCTTAAGTGCAACTTAATGCCCTGTGTTTATTACAGTGCGGCTTTCTGGACCTCCTTGTGTTTAGGGTCAGTTGGTGTTTCTTTATGAACCCCTCACTCACAGTTCCTATCAGCTCTTCTTCCTTAATGAGTTGTTTCCTCCTGTCTGGCCTATTAAAATTTCAAACACTTTCATGCTTTGTGCCATAGGTTGTCCTCACAGTCCCCCAAAAAAAAAAACAGTTTTCATGGTCACAGATAATAATAATTTCAGTGTTCTTCTTCAAACTTCTTAAAATTTCCTGCTCCATGAAATCTGGAAAAACTTACCAGTTAGTCTCAGAGTGTGCTGGGACAACCACCTACCAGTCTGACCTATACCTGTCCCTTGGTTTCCCTGGAACACCCTCAGTTATGTCTGCAGCTATATGCTGTCTCTCCTCTTGGGCTCAGATGCATAATCAAATTGCCACAGCTTAATGAAGGCCACGTGTTGCCTGAGCCATAGTAGTAAATTGCATAGTTCTAAGTCACAGCACAGTGGTTAAAATGTACCAGCTTAAACCTCAATGAAATGGGTAGAAGAACATAAGTTTGCATCATGACAGCTGAGACTACTCATGCAGAGAGTCAGCATGGAAACATGTTAGACCATTGCGACTTAATTTTTTATCTGGAGCTTTACACATGGAACTGTGGAGTAAAACCTGGGGGGGGTTTGTTACAACCATGAAACATTTAGATGTCTTGTCTCGGACAGGGATTCTAGGATTTACTAGTGGGGAGTAACTACAAGAAATGGCACTTCATAAAAACAATGTTGCCTTGTGAACAGCTAGGTGTGCTATTCTGAAATAGTCTCTGTTCTTATGACACTCCTGCTGTAGTGCGCTTCTCAAGAGCTGATAACGTATTACTACATTGTTCATGGATCAAATAATACTCACTCTATTAATTTTTTTCACGCATTGGACTTCCATAGTTACATCTTGCTTTCTCTGCTCTGCAGTTTTTTCCACTCTGTCTACTTCTTCAGTACCTAAATCACACCTTCAACATACTTCCTCCTCTTCTTCCACCCCTCCCCACCTTGTTTTTTCTTCTTGTTTGCAGCAGAAGCTCTGAGTACAAGAAACTGAAGAAGTGTTTTTCACCCTCTAAAGCTCCTGAGATTTCGTACTGTCAATGTGACAGGGGCAACTCCCGGAATAAATAGAACTTTTAAAACCATTTTTATGTCAAAGTTCCTACTGTTTGAGACTTAGATGCAGTCTTAAAATCATACAAGAATTTGTAGCCAAGATCATGTCTGTACGTAAAAGTACATTCTTTCACTTGTGGTAATGAAGAGGACACAGGCAGAAAGTTGAGGACATGTCTCAAGAAGAGCTACTGAACAATTTGAAAATATCAGAGGATAAGGTTTTTTGAAAAGGAGATAATTGCTAGGATTGCATTCTCCCTTCCACAAAGGCAACCTTCCAGCACTTCTACCTGTTGTATCATTCTCTCTTCTATGCCTATTTGAGCCTCTAAACTGCCTGAAGAAAGAATCCTATCTGCAGTGGTGTAAACACTACAGCTTTATACATAATCCATGTGACCAGGGGGAGATGAGAAAGTTAATGATCAATCCCTTGATAAGCAGGAGTAGATAGGAACTGGCATATTGGTTTTTAAATAAAGAATTCCCTCTATCAGCAATACAGGCTTGTACAAGCAGCGATTAAATACAATTCTCAGAATTGCTATGGTGTCTCTGGAATAAAATCAAACTGAAAAGGGTTATTAAAACTTGCCTCCTAAATTGTTTAGCCAGAAAATGCAGCCAGAGGTTCTGAATGCATAAAGGAAAGCATATGCACATGTTCAATTTCAGATGCTTTTAGAGAAAAAATAATTAATCCTCTCTGCAATCTAGTGAAGGAAGCGCACAACCCCATGAAAAACTACATTATCAGGGGGAAGTAAGACCGGGAGAAAGACAGAGAAGAGGAATCAGCCTGGCATGGTTAAATGATTTGCTCATGAACAAGATCCATCATCAGACTTAAAGAAGTGCCCCACTTCCACTGAGTTCCAAAGGAGTTTCACAGTTCCAAGCATGATTCTTAAACACAGGAAGTGTGTGATCCTTATGTACCTGTCATTGCTTAATAGTTCTTTACATAGATCCCATAGTTTAGGCTAAGAATCAAAGTCTATTGGTTTTGTTATTGAGGATATTTTTTCCACTGTCTAAAAAAAATATCAAAACAAGTATTACAAAAAGGCAAGTCAAATCATTTGCCTTCCTGCAAACAGATTAGCCAAACACTGATAATACTGTCACTCCGGATTTCTATATTAAAAAGAAAACCAACCAAACAAACAAGAACCCAAATAAAACCAAAAGATCCCAAACCCTAAAATGTGGCCAGTTTGAAAACAATTTTGTACACATGTGCTTGGCTGTTCTCTAGATCATGATCACAGCTGTTGCTACAATTGCAAATATTTAGATCTAGATCCTTCCAACTTTATCACTATTTCCTTTGAGGAGGGACAAAATGTAACTTTGGCTTTTTCACTGGTTGAGGAATTTTCTTACTTATTTTTCTTTCTTACTAATTTTTTTGTTACTTAATTTTCTTTCGTATTTTCCTCTGCAGTTTACCCAGGTCTGTTTGTAGTATAAGAGACTACCCCTCTAATTATGTGTTTTATATTTTTCTAAGGTTCTCAGCCAATTTATTTCTTCAGAAAAGTGTATCTTTAAATTGTGAAAATCACTCCATAAATTCTGAGTTAGAACAGTCAAGGTCTCATACCTTATCTGTGCACTTACTGTGTACAAGGTCACATCATCAGCATGTAGATGTACAGAATATTTCATGAACTATACAGCGTTGACAGGTCATTAATAAAAACTGCAAAAGTAAAAGCCCTCTAATTAGCTCCTGAGGTAACTTTGCGTATAACATTTTCACCCCAGATTCAACACCATTAAACAAAATGACTGGTTTTTGCTCTCTAATATAGCCAGAGAACCATTCTACTGTAGTTAAACTCAGCTGAACTGAGGGAAACTTAGATAGCAATATATTGTGATTTATTGGAACAAAAGGCCACAGTCAAACCAATATAGATAGCTCCTACACAAAAAATTATTATGTATGTCTGTAACAACATCAAGGTTACCTTGAAAAGAGCAATGTGGCGGCCAAAAACATGACTAAAATAGGGTCAATACACTCTCTTTGAAAGGAACAGTCATTAATTTTTGAGCAATTGTGAGAAAACAGAAAACACAAATAGGTTATAATTAGGGTAGTAAAAAAGAATTACTAAATCATTATTTCAAATGGTCAATTATCTCAAATTAGAAAGAAGATATTGTGATAAAATCCAGTGACAGGTTTGAGAAGACCTTTTACAAAAAGCATTTAAAGAAACACAGGGTAAGGTTCCCAATAGTTATCACACTGACTAGAAGGTGGGCTGAGAGCAAGGAGCCACTTCTTTTATGGACTCGGTTTCTCCACCACATTACAGATGACTGAAAGCACATTTTCACAAGCAATTTGTAAGACAAGATAAGGCTAAGTATCCAGGTGTTATCAGACAGAAGGCAAAATGACTTTTTTTAAGGCATAAAAAAAAAAACAAAGCTTCTCATATGAAAGGTAGGTATGCAAGATTGCCTGAGCGAGTGTGGCAGGATTGAAAAGGAATGAAAAAAATTCAGCTTATATTTTGGTGAGCGTATTACTTTTTCTGTATGCTATTCAATATTTATAGTGATTGGTCACCTCAAATGCATTTGTATTGCTTCAGCTTTCTGGATTACTTGAGAGAAAGAGATTGATGACAATTTGAGATAACCAGACAAACTAATCCAAGTGTGAAGAGATTACTATACATAAGCATGAATTCTGTAACCATCTTGTAACCTGAAAGTTCTTAGTATAAAAGTAGTACAAGGCCTTTTGCATCAGTATCTAAACTTGAATGACATGTTGAAAATTTCAAACTACTGGAATATATTTTAAAGCAAATTAATAACCCAGTAACCTACTTTATTCTAACATAATAGAGAAAATAATTCGTGTCAGTTTGCAACAACACTACGTTTTGACACCTTTCCAGCAGATAACCTGAACTATGATTTTAAACCTCATAATTTTTCTAAATTGCAACATGAAATCTCAGGTTCATTGTTTTTACATCCGTCTCAGAGGGGCAAGTCACCAGTCTTTAAATGAGAATCCTTCTAAAATCACATCCCCTCATATTTAAGGTAGGATATTTCCAGAGAGAGATGGTGGTCTGGAACATGGAGCAAACAAACAGGCAGAGCTGAAGGTATGAGGTCTCACCCAGACTCTCATACTGATGCTCATACACCATAAGGCAAGAAAGATGAACAGGAAGGGCAAATTTTCTTCTATGTCAGTGACTTTTTGTGACAATAAGGCAAATCTGAAAAGTTTTGAAAGGTCACAAAGTCATTGCTTGGTCCTAGGCAAGGTATAGTAATGGAAGGTATATTCCTGGGAATCATTCTGAAGTGGCCCAAAGAGAGTTCAGTGCAAGACATAATGCCTCTCCAGCCAACTGTCCTGTGATTTCTCACTACTCAGGCTTAATTTCCCTACAAGTTTTTTAGATGAACTATAGATGAAGGTCATGTGTTACCTTTTTTTTTCCAAGTGGTAATCTCCCCAGTGATACAAAAATAGAGCTATTATCACCACCAGTGTGGTTGTTACCATAGTTCTTAAGCAGAAGATTTCAGTAATATCCCAGGAGTACACTGGTTCTGAGCATTCAGGCTGTGTCTAGAAGTCAATAGAATTCCTTCCTACCATACCAAGGACTTGGCGGCAGTATTTCTTGAACCTTTCCCAGTTTTTTAATACTTAACAAAAATATAACCCATCTACATAAAATGCTGTCAGATCCACTGCTGAAAACAACTGTATTTCATTCTTGCATAAATACCATTGGACAAAAAAGAAAATAAAATTCGTATTTATTACTAAATGTTTAGCCCAAGTAGGAAACATGGAATTAGGGTGCTATAAGAGAAATTTATTTGGGTGTTACCCAGATACGATGCAGAAGCCCGCATATGGACAGCTTGCATTTGTGTGCTTATCCAGATTGAATCATAGAATGGTCTGGGTTGGAATGAACCATAAAAATCATCGCATTCCAATCCCCTGCCCTGAGCAGGGACAGTTTCCACCACACCAGGGTGCTCCGAGCCCCATCCAGCCTGACCCCGAACACTTCCAAGGATGAGGCAGCCAAAAGTTCTCTGAGCAGCCTGTTCCATTTCTTACCACCCTCACAGGAAATACTTATTTCCTAATATCTAATCGAAAGCCACTCTCTGTTAGTTTGAAGCCATTTCCCCTTTTCCTGTCACTCCAGACTCTTGTAAATAGTCTCTCTCCATCCTTCTTGCAGGCTCCCTTCAGGTACTGGTAGGGGCAATTAGGTCATCCCGAAGCCTTCTCTTTTCCAAGTTGAACAATCCCAGCTCTCTCAGCCTGACTGAGGTCCACACTTCCATGTCTCCATGATGGAGACCATCCAGACCCAGCACAGGCATATCTTTCTAATTAACAAACTTCAAGTACCATCCAATGAACATGATATGACCTAAACAGATCGTCAACCATGCTTTTTGTCTCCAGATACTGTTAATCTGTACTAAATTCAACTTAGGGAGTAAGGCTGATAATTTTCAGCCTATCAATAAACCTCATTTTACTTCATGTTTTGCACACATGTTTAGATGGTGATAGTTACTTGATGAATATGCATGTATATTTACTCCAGATCTTGCAGCTTGATGTCCTTTGATAGGCACTTCCATTATTTTCTATTCAAGTGAACATACTTCTATAGAAGTAGCCTAAATGTAAACTCAAAAGCTGATTAAAAACAATGTTAAAACAAACTGTAAGTTTTTAGTGAAGACCTAGAGACACTAGAACTTTAGTCTCTGCTAATGAACAGCTGTGGCTTTTTTTCCTTTTGGAGTTACTGACATCCAGGGACCCACAATCTGACTATTTCACTGATGAGCAGAGACATTTTTTCATGTTATCTTTTCAGTTGCCCAAACTGGACATCTCACTGATTTTCAGGGCCCTAATTTCTGCTTCAATCACTAACAGAAGAATGATCTTTATTATGGATAAAATTCTGAGCAAAACTGGAAGAAAAACACCACCTGAGAGTGATCTATTCAAATACAGTGCATTGCCCCTGAGATCTCATCTATAAAGATGGTTACAGGAAGTGGATTTGACAGAATTTGAGAAAGAAAAACGTGTGTGGAGCAGATGCAGACATATCGTGACAATCAGATTTAGCCACAGGAGGCAGCCAATCAGATGGGACCAAGTTGGATGGAAAAGGACCTCAATCAGTTTTATCTCAGCATGCATTTGCTCTTTTTTTTTTTTTTTTTTTTTTTTAATTTGTTGGGTGTTTTTTTGTTTTGTTTTTGTTCTGTTTTGTTTTGTTATAGCTGAAAGCAAATGCACAAATACAAAACTCTGCTGTAATATGCAGAAGAAAACAACCTGCTGCTCTCTTCACCTAAATTTAAGCCTTCAGAAAAATCTAATGATCTTATTTAGTCCATAGAGTAAGATCTCAGCCAAAATGTAATAAAATTACAATAAAGTTTATGTATCAATAAGGTGTCAGTTGTGCACAGGGATTAAGTATTCTAGTCATAATTAAATTTCTAATCTAATTATGATTTGAGGAGTCCTTTTAATTACATTGCAATATTTTGCTTTTGTAGGAAGAGGATTGCTATAGCATCTTTTATCTGTAATTTTCTTTTAATTAAAAAATGTAAATAAATCAAAACCAGCTACTTAAAATACTTACATCTTAAATGAAAAACAAACAAAAAATTCAGGAATTTCACTATCCAGGTCTTATCTACTGAATCACACCTATGGAGGGCAAGAGGGGGATGCCTAACAAAGTGGTGGATTTTACATTATCACTTATTTTTTTCACATAACCAGAAATGGCTGAATTACTTTGGCCAAAGGAGGAAAAAAAAAAGAGCTTCCTCAGAATGTCAGACAGGAAAGATATGAAACCTTTTCTTCAAAAGGTATTTGGACTATAGGGCGTCCTTTGAAAAGCTGCTGGAGGCTGCCCTACACCGCACTGCTCCAGCCAACCCCACCAGCCTCAAGTGTTCAACAGCACAGCAATTCCAGGTTACTCTGTTTATTAGCACTTACAAGACTTTTTCTGCTTATTTGTCCTCCTCATGGTTCTTTCAAGCACTTAAATCAGTTTATATCACCTGCCTGGGTGCTAACTTTGTGTGTTGGCTTCAGTAGCTCCTTTTTCCCTCTGGTATTAGACTTCTTGATGGGATGCTTGAAAAGAAAAAATGTTTCTTCTTGGCCTTCATATCTCTCACCGAATTATGCAAGTGTCTTACAGTCTTTTAAGACAGTCTCAGTTTGCCTGAGCACCTCCTTCAGTCTGAGTTTGTCTTTGCTGCATAGAAAACACAATAATTTTGTCGGGAGTAAGGAATGCCAGGGAGATTACCCAGGCCCGCTGCTGTGGCATAAGTTTATCACTATTCCTATGATAAATATCCCTTTTACAATGTACTAAGATCAGTTTTACCTTTGCCTTTACAAACTTCTCATATAGGAGGAGTCATCCACAATTGTTTCCAGGTCACCCTGTATGATCATGCAGTATTGTATTCTGATTGTAAAATGTTTCTGTTGGGTTTTTTTTCCATCATCAAGTTTCATTGCCACATTTTATACCAAAATTATTAAACCAAATCAACACAACACTTGTAGTGGAACTTCATTACTTTACCTAATTTCTCCTTTCAGATTTTTTTAAAGAAAGTTATTTAGTCTGGCATAATTTTTTTTAACTCATGTTATATTCTGTCCCATTTTCTATTTATCCTTCATCTTTACTGTATCCTACAACACCTTTTCTTTAAAGCCTGACTCACAACTGATGCTGGACAATTAGGTTTATAAATGTCCAGAGACCCTTTTTCCTATCTTAGTATATATGTATATTGCAAATATGTATGTACATTGATATGTGAACACACCAGACAATTACTAACTTTTTACACAGTACTGTCCTGCTGGGCACTGTTTCTGCCACAACACATGAGAAATCAGATACAATTTCTTCAGAGTAGTGGATTGAAAGTTACCTGCTACCCCAAGACTTGAACAGGTTAAGTGCTTTTAGCCTTGTGATAATTCTGTGTGATTATCTCCACTTTTATTTCCATTAGTTTGTTCCCACTAGCTGACCCAACTTTACTTTCCTTATTAAATATAATCTGGTTAATGGCAAATGCCAAAATCTTTTTCTTTCTTTTGGGAGGATACTCTTACAGAGTAGAATAACTCTGTTTTATCTTTAGTCTCTTCCTATTTATATATTTGGGTAAAAAAACACCATACTACTTGCTTCAATGTTCTTTGCAAATGATACCATACCTTTACTACTAGCAATTCTGAATTTATCAGTACAGCTCCTGGCCTTTAAGACACAGGTTTCTTTGTTGCTATTGTTCACTCCACTCTTTCATTCTTTTTAGATTGTTTTCTTATTTCTACCGTACAGGTACTTCAGGTATTTGTTTGTTTGTTTGATTGTTTGTTTGTTTAGAAAATATTTCCCTTTTGCTGAGATAAAAATTCTTAACAGATTTTGAAATGTGGATTAAATTCTAAATTTCTTCTGTGCTTAAATTCATAGTTTCTCAGTCCAACTCATTTTAAAAACTATGTTTATTAGATTTTTTTTTAAATGAACCTTATCCAATAATTTAATTTAAATCTATCAAATCATGGTCACATTTTGAAAGGTTTATTTTCCCTTCGAATCTCAATTAATACAGATTCTCAGGTGTTCAGTGAATTTCACTGAAAGAAACAATCTTTCTCCCATCTGATCTCTGGACTCCAACAGATGCATGCTGCAGACTCCAGGGACATGCCAAACACCAGTAAGAAGCTGGTTTAGCAGATAGTGATCATTGGGGTACTGCAGCATTCCAGGATTGGCTTTTTCCCTCGGACTCTTTATTACAAGCTACAAAAGAGTAACTTTAATTGAATAACTGCAGTGGTCCACTTAGATAAATGAAGATATTATAAATACTGTTAGAGTTCATGTTAGCACATGACTCTCACCAGATAATTTCATTTTTAATCAATATCCCAGCTTTTCTGTTAATAGTTCTGGGTTGTTGGCTTTTAACTTTGGCACAAACATTTTCTAATTTTCAATTGCAATTTATGTGTCTAATGCAACATTACAATGTCATTGTGCCCAACTGTTTATGTAGAATTTGAGGATAATTTTAATAAAGTCCTTAACTGGCACTATTTTTGAGGGCAGCTTTTGTAACATGAAAATTATATTTTCACATCAGAGGAAAAAGACTGTTTATTGGCATTCATATGCAATATGTGCTTTGAAGAAATTTCTGTAGCATTCATGAACCACCAGATCTCACAAGGACTAAAAACTCTTTGCCTTGAATCAACAATAAATTAACATTTTATATTTACAAAGTCATCCACAAGCAGTAAAAACTTTAGTAACTGAAATAGACGTGTAACAAAACAAAAAGAGCCAAATAAGTAAAATATTTGGCTTCTACATTTGGTATATATTGGCAGCATCTGGCCTTGGAGGCAGAAAAGATTAGGTCAAGTTAGGGTATTTTTGATCAGCTTCCTCAGTTTTTCAAGAAGTCCAAACATCTGACTGCATCACTCTCTCTTCTAGGAGCAGTTTGCTGATGGCGGTCAGACCTGAACAGCACAGCACTAAGTTCTTCCTCAGCACAGTGCCATAGGACAAAAATTACCACCATTATTTTTGGCCTGAGTGCAACTGAAGCTGTTGCCATTGCTGTCAGATGTTTCCCCACACCCCAGCGAAGGTCACCAGCCACCAAGGAGCCTGCAGGGTATGTGCTCTTCCCCCACAGCAGCTCAGGGCACTCAAGGAAAATGCCATCACCCTCCTTTGGCTTCTGTGCAAGGAGACAGGGCAAAAACCAGGGCCCTTCTCCCAGTGCAACCACTGTGGAGGTGACTGCAGGGGTAGGGGACAGAGCTAGGGAGGACAGCACCACAGCCACACCCAGACGGACAGACAGGTGACAGTACCGCAGCCACTGTCACACTGAGCCCAGTGAATTCCACTGTCACTTCCTTAATGGGTGCTTTATGGTCTGATTGAATCTGAGTGGGCTTCATTAAAAATGTGCTCTGTTGGTGTAACATCCACTTTAAAAAGTTCTGTTGAAAATTCCCTAAGGCATCAGTAGAAACAGGAGTCAAATGCATCTGAAAATTTGCTCTTTGAACATGCTGAGCAGGTCAGGGATGGGAGAGGAACAGTGTTTTACACCAGGTGCAACCATTTCAGTGCCAGCTTGATAACACCGTTTCTAAAGATGCCATCTTTACAGAACTCACCTTGCTTTCATTTTTTTTCTTTTTTTTTTCCCCTCTAGTTTACTTGGATTTTCTTTTTTTTTTAATGTGACTTTTTTTTGGACCAGAGAAACAGTTACTATAGTGCTCTTTTGCAACTTGGCTGTGGCCAGCATTTCTGGGTGCTCACAAAGTTATGCTGCAATAACTCCCATCCCAATGTACGCTGCGATCACAGCCCTCTCGCTGAGGAATTTCCTGCACTAACTGTACCCCCACCAGTCGCCAATTTCCCTGCAGCAGCACAAGACAGACTTTCTTACAGGCTGTTAATATTTTCCACTCCAGTATCCATTGCCAAATTCTCCCACGGCTTGCTACAAGTTTCCTGACAAGATATGCTTGTAGCACGACATACAGGAGGTCCATAAAGGCAGCTGAGGCCAGGGTCCCAGAACCAAAGGAGGGCCTGGGCAGCAAGGTGGGACCTAGCCATGAGAACCCCTGGCCATGGTGAGTTTGCAGCAATATGACCCAAATCAGAGGCACGATGCACAACAACACAACTCTTCCTGGGAAAAACAGACATGGATGTTGCTGGCAGCTGTGGAAGAGCAGAGCACAGCTCCATGCAAGCAGCAGTGACTAAGCCATGCCAGGCCCAGAGCAGCCCAGGGGATGTGGTGACTCAGAGGCACACCTCTGGCTCCCCATCCTTCCCCCACTTTCCCCAGTGCAGACAGGGTCTGCCACAAACAGCAACGCGCGCCCCCACATCTCCCTGAGGACACACACTGCCACAGGGTGTCTGTCCCAAGAAATCCTTTCCTGGATTCCTCTACCCACATCTGGAGCTGCCGTGGGGCTCAGCAGTGGTGGAACACAGGCCAGCCCAGGGGAGGCAGCCAAAAGGAGAGCTCAGAGCTGTCCAAGCCAAGGGAGCCCTGTAGTTAAAAACTGATCTGGCAGGAGACAGGAGACAGCAGAAACTGCATCTTTGTTGGCCAGGAGACAGCAAAAGGGACAAGCCATTGCTGGTGCTTGAGAAAAAAATAGGCCTGATGCTACAGCAGTTTGTGGGGGGCTAAGAACAGTGCCCCTGCCAGAACTGTGTGGCTGCCAATAAAGGGGACAGATAATATGAGTCACTTAAGTCGACTCATTCTCACTGTAACACAGAGGAAAAAGAATAAATAACACCAAAAGCTGGTTTCAGAAGGTGCATTATTATTGTCCCAAAGAAACTGGGCAAAGCGGTGGTCTGCACATCACCAGTGAGAGATGCCTGGTGCAGATGCAGGACCCAGGAGGGCTGGTGTGGAACTGCCATGGCCATGACAACACAGCATAGTTCAACTGGCCACCACAAGCCTCTGCGAGCCCTGAACCCCAGGGAATGAAGGCAGAGGCAGGCAGAAACATACCCAGGAATGGCACAAACTTTGCTGACAATGCTTTTGATGCTGCAAAACTTCAAGCCCTGAGACCTGGAATTTGGTTTCTGAAAATACCAGAAGGCTTGCATGTTTAGCCTGCAAGTATTTTGAAAGGTACGCACAAAAAAAAAAAGGACAAATCCACAAAAATCCCAAGCTAACCAGTTCTGTAAACACTCATGACTTTTAAACTGGCCTTGAAATTTTTAGGTGGGTTAGCTGGTGATATCGCATGCCAAAAACACCTCAGAAAAAGCTGCAGCACATACTACACTCATTTTTCTGCCAGTCAAAAATACGTTCATATTTAATAAAAGCTGTAAGGAAGAACTGCACATCCTGATGGAGGGAATAACTTTACAGCACTGCATGTTCATTTTGCTCAGACAATCCCATCTTACTCACCTGCCCTAGGGGTGCTGGTGTACATACACATATTGCACCCCTGAAGCAGAGAACCTTGCCTGATCCAAGCTGGGTCTGGAGAGTTCCATCAGATCAGTATTTAGTGAGGAAAAATGAGCTCCTGGAACCATGGTACACTCCACCTCTTATATAGAAGTAGTTCAAGAGCTAGTACTTAGTAGGTAACATGCACAATTTTGCTATGTATTTCCAAAAACAATCATCCATTTCCTTCTGAGTTCTGGATGCAGTCTGATCATCACAGAGCCATTTCCCAGTCTGCTGCAGCCTGTTTGGTTCAGTAGTTTCCACAACACCATAAGTGTCAGTTTATCTTTCCTGGCTTCATTACCCTTTACTTTTTGTTCACAGATCCTTTTCCCAGACAGTTCCTATTTTCCATGCAGCAGAAGCAGTCACAGACTCTCAAACTTATTATGACTTTTCTCAGTACCATTGTCTCTGTGTTTGCTGCTGCCTTGGAAGGGCACAGCTTCTCCCCACTTGTTGATTTCCCTCCATTCTTCCAGACTTCATTTCACATAAATTTGCCACAGTTTTACATCCAGATCACTTGCCAAACGACTTGCATCTTTTTTTTTTCTTTTTTTTTTTTTTTTTTTTTTTCTGAGCTGCTCTGCAGAGGTTCTGTGCAACTTCTTCCCTTGTCCTCTACCAGCCAAAGATTATCCATATAAAACAATTTAAAACACACCATTAAAAGGCCTCCTTGCCATAGTGTTCCCAGTTATTTTAGTTTTAGGCTTCTATCCTAGATCACTATAATATTTTTTAAGTTCATTTTTCCAAGATCAAGTCCAAACATATCTGATGTGACAGGCTATGGTAGAACACTGCAGAAATATCCTCACAAAGCTCAGGAGTAGATGCATGATTTACAGCTTTTGTTCCCTGTTTAGTTCAATGTTTGGAAACAGTGCGCTGTGAGCATTTGATCCCAGTTGTTTTTGCTAATTTGATTCACAGCCCTTTTTGGCAGAGAGTTGCTGTCTTCTCGGTGCAAAGGACTAGTCTAGTTGAAGTACTGATGGAGAGTGGCACTTCCAGAAATCAGGTGGCTTGGCACAAAGTAATACTTAAGGGGTAGAACACAGCAGCAATGACTGAGTCTGGGCAATAAGTAATTCAAGCTCCTAAAGAGAGAACCTGTGCTGACATAAAGATGGACCAGTGGCTGGAGGTGATAAGGTAGCAAGTTACCCAGGCTATGCAACAGAAAGTTTTACAAGACTCTGAGCCAAACTGAGCACCGGAAGTGCTGTTGATGCACTGGAGTGGTGTGGTGTAATGATAAATAACACTGTTCCTGGAAATGTTGCTGTCCAAAATGCTCTGCAGTGAGACAAGTGCTATTCTGAAATTTTGCACCATGACTCAAAGTTTTGGAGCTGCTGAGCTTCTTAGATCAAGTTTAGACACTCAATAGATTCATTGAGTTAATTAAGGGAGGTAAATTGTCTCTGGTTGTCCACTAGAACAGGAGAAACAGTTGAAGGAATGGGATGGCAAAGAGAATTCATTGAGATTACACAGGGATTTTATTTTATTCTCAGGAATAAAGCTTGTTCTAATGAACAACATGAGCAAGGTGGAGACACAATGTCATTTCATTAAGGAATTGAAAGAGTAGAAAGAGCTCTGGACACGTGGCAACACATTAATCTCTGAGCTATTAGAGTGCTGATAAGTAGAGGAGAAGCATCTGCAAAACACAATCTATTTTAATATCATGTAACAAAGCTATTATGCTGCTATTGAACAATCTCTAGCATAAAAAGGGTCTGGTATCAGGTCGTGGTCAAAGATTTTATTGGTCTGCAGAATCATTGAGGAATATATTTAAAATGTTGGTTAATCCTTTAGACCCCAAGTGTGGACTCTATTCCTCTTGGCATATGTACTTTGCATCGTTGAATAGGTAATATGACATATTTATGTATGAGATTATCAATTACTGTGTGATGAGTGACTAAATTTATATGTTCAAAACCTGATGAACTTTGACTCTTTTCCATTTAAAGAAACCCGTGCTTATATGGAAAACATAAATCAGCAGCCCATTCTTAAAAAGCAATGATTGCTGAATAATAATTTATAATAACAACATTAATATCAATTATTCTGCCTGTAAAAACAATTCCTGCATACACTAAAATATGAATGTGAAAGTGATTAGATTATATGTTCTTTTCCTGCTGACTTGCAAAGGCTCATGCATTGCCATTTCTGAAAGGGGCAAAAGCTTTTATAGGCACATCTAACTACACTTCTGATAATTCAAATATCACACACTTTGACATTTTACTGCTCAATACACTAAATTCAACAGTGTGTTCGGTCACTGCCAGTAACTGATCTGGAATTCAAGCAAGACTGCAGAGGGAAAGAAACCAACAAAGAACTTTGAACCAGTAAAATAATGCAACAGAATCCCAGATAATAAACCAAATCTCTTATTTTTGAGAGCAATAGGTAAAACAGGTGTATGTATTGATAATTCACTAGGATTTTTTGGTTCTTGCTAGTAAGACAGCCTGAAAGATTATAAATCAGCCCAGACAAAGCCTGTGGTCATTATTTAGTCCCTCTTCAAGTAAAGATGCCCTTCATCTGAAAGTGGGAAGTGCTCTGACGTTAATGGAAGGTATCTGACAGGAGAATATACCCCCTTGGCTTGTTATGATCACATTAGACACTGGCTTGGCAAATATGTTCTCAAACTTAAATGGCAAAGCTTCAGCAGAAAAAAAAGTACAGCCAAGAACCATGGCAACTGAAGAAACGAGCATGTCCACATAAAGTAAGGACTGACCTAAACCAGACCATTATATTCTCAGAGGTCTGTAAAATAAAATATATTTTAAATGGTTTTGTATGTCTCTGCACTTCAACACTCACTGGAGAGACTGCAGTTATGAATTCTTTGGAAATGCAAATTAGACAACAGCGCCTGATTTTGCCTGGCACAAGAAAAGGACGCGCTAAAATATTTTGTGATGGGTCTGAGCCAGAAGTCTAGAAGACTAGATTTAAAGCTAGAGGTTTAGATTGATCTTTAAAAGAAAAGCAATTGTCACAGATTTTCTCTTCCCACTGAATTCAGGACATACTGAAATCTCCTGAAAACTGATATTCTCTTGAGATTTTCTACCTCCCATTTTACATCAAGTTTGTACAAAAGCACTACCTCATTTCATGGCTAATTTTGAAAACTTGCATAAGAAATGTGAGACCAAACTGCAAAGTTTGGATAGTGGTCTGTACTTTCTGCAAGTTTGGGGAGAGTATTAGAATCACAACAGCACCGTTTTGAATGACTCCCACTAGGTCTGAACTGAAAAATAAAACTAGGCTTGTTTCTAAACACTGGAACAAGCTCTGGTCCAAGTTATGTCCAGCAAAATAACAGGGGGGCGTTATTGGCCTGTTTTTCTCTTCCTCCTGGGACTACTTAATAGATATATATCTCTTCCATCACTGAACATTTGCAAATTAATGTCCACCCGTTTTGTAATACTTCCCTAGCATTGCCCTGTATGTCAGCACACATATTTCTATTCAAGAGATTGTTACTATTATTTTAAAACAGATGGTTTGAACATAATCCACATAAATAGTAGATTGGCAGTGCCAGTCATGATGGCATGTGTAGAAAAGAGCTGGCTGATACAACAATATTTAAAGATTAGCAGTCTGGGACACTAGAAATGACAGTGTCTCTTGCCACTGAACCTAATGATTCTGCAGTGGCATTCAAAGAAAGGCACAGCAGTCATCTTGCCAAGAGATCTGGTAAACTCACAGATTTAAAAAAAAAAAGTTTGAGTTTTACTGTAGCTCTATACTGAAAACAGTGGGGAGTGGCACAGAGCCCTTCATAGAAAGGAGGTTTGAAACTCACTCCTTCCTGTCCTTGTGTTGGCATCAACAGATGGAGGATTCACAAAAATCTGTGCCTTGGCCACTTCTGTGAACATGCCAGGCATGGCTTTGACTTTTTCTCTGGGACACTAGGAAATTACCATTAATATAAAATATGTTATTGTTTAAAATTACTGTATAATCAGTGTCCAGTAGAACCTGCAAAAACACTGTATATTTTAGAAGCACTCTCAGTGTTTGTGTGCTCTGCATCTGACCCTGCTGCAGCTGTAACTGTCTCAAGTTGCAGCTGACAGGAGGAACGCTACATCACTCCAAGCCATCACTTTTGTCCAGGACACTTCATCAAAATATCTATTTAATAGCCCACCTCTCTACTGCATGGCCAACTTATTGCCTCTGCCTGGGATGCCACGCTGACTCATCTCCCACTCCTAAGCTTGTGCATATTCATGAAATCATAGAACGTTTTTTGTTGGAAGGGACTTTAAAGACCATCTTGTTCCAACCCCCTGCAATGGGCAGGAACACATTTCATTAGACCATATTGTTCAGGGCCCCATCCAGCCTGGCCTTGAACACTTCCAGGGATGAGGCATCCATGACTTCCCTGGAAACCTCTGACAGAGTCTCCTCACTGTCACAAGGAAGAATTTCTTCCCAATATTCAATCTAATCTCTCGCCTTCAGTTTCAAGTCATTCCCCTTTGTCTTGGGTCTTGCTTGCTTGCAGGCCTGTTAGGTCTTCTTGAGCAACTAAGGTTCATAATTTTCCTAGCTACAAGATCATCTAAGACCTGTCTTGATTTTTCATTAGGTTTTTGACACACATGTCCTTATTTTAGCTCCAAGGGCAACATTCTCACTAAGGTCAGGAAGGACAAACAAGACCCATGCAACACCCCATAAATAGTAGGAAACAATAAAACTAGCAAGGCTGTCAGTGTGTTTTCCATTGTTCGTTAAAGGGAAGGGATAATGTGCTTGTTCGGACAACACAGCTAATAAATGACACAGTTTTAATTTCAGTAGCTTGTTGAAGGACTAAAAGCTTCAAATGCACAACAAGCCTTTTGAGGTGTTATACATGATGCACATTCACAAGTCATGAAGTCTGCCCACAACTCTTGTTTAACCACATGACACTTCAGTGCAACAGCCAGCCTTGGGTTCCAAGTGCCACTGCTGCCTTCCCAACCAAGTGCTGATATGCCTCAAGGGGGTTTTTCCAGGATTCATGCAGGACCCAGGGGGGGTGAAAGAAAAAAGATAAATTGGTTGAAAAACTTCTCTTGAAGACTCCTAAAAACATTACAACATATGTGGAAAAGGAAAACAACTTTTTGTGCAAGCCATAACACACTAACAGAAAAACAACTTAAAATGTCTTCAAACTATCAAAGCCAGAGATAATTTGATAGAACCTCACAAATCCCATAATCTACTGTAAGTAGTAGCTAAGACTTTGGCTTCACCCATGTGTCTGCAACTAGGGAAGTAGCAGGAGGATAATTTATCCAAGTGAGGGGTAATGAAGTGTTAACAAAAACCATATGAAGTTATTACTACAACCACAGGTTGCAGAATGTGAAGGAAGGAGGATCTCAGGAGATCTACTTATTTTCAATTATCTCCTGCTTCATAGTTCATCCAAAGGTGTTCACCAAAACAGAAGGAAAGCAACAGAAGTTAAATGATTCATTAGGCCTAATGAACAATGCTGATCATATCATCTCTAAAATACAGTCAGATGACATTGATATATACATAGTTTAACTCATTCTTCCCAACTTTATTAGGTACATATGTCTACAGCAGACACAAACGGAACATTCTACAACTAGGCTCCAAGCCAAAAACTAATTTATTCTTTAATGTGGTAGTGATTACTTGGAGGTTCCTTGAGCAGAGATGACAGGTCTGAGCTAATGGAGTTGTACTGTAAGTTAATATAAATCATGACAGAGCAATTAATTACAGAAACCACTGTAAATCCCTTTGTTAGTTTTCCCCATCACCAGAAGGATTTAATAATGTTCATTTTGCTAAGTTCCAGTGACATTTACAAGTCTTAAAACAATTTTTAATCAAATCAATATCTCTGGCTGCTAAATGTAGTTGTGCTTTGCTAGCAAGTCCTGGAATGCATTGATACTAATGTTTCCTACCTTCTGTTCAAGTAAATTGTACTGAAGCCCCACACCTCCTCTGCATTTCTTTACATTGAGTAATTGGGATTATTTTCTTAATTAGCAACATAAGAAATAAGCGCATCCAAAGGAATTAGGAGATAGACAGATATACAAATATAAGTGCTCATGATGCATCTCACAGTTTAAAAATTCAATAAAATTTCCCTTAATTAGCAGAAAAGTCTCCAAACCAAAGAACTGTGGTTTGTTTGGGAACCAGGGCACCCCAGCAGAGCTATGAGTAAGCCCACATGGCAAGGACAGGATATAGGGCACAGGACCTCTTTCTGTCCCTAAATCTTAAGTTTCCTAAGTCTATTTCAGTGTCAGCTGAAGACATATCTAAATGTCCCCAAGGGCTGTGGGTGGTGATCTCACACATTGTTTTGCAAAAAAGAATCTCTCTTTCTCTCTCTGTAGCTCACATTTATAACTGCAACCTAGGGATAATCATACCCCCTCTGTTTGTCATATCCACTTATATTCTAAATCCTTTGAGGCACTTGATGTCTATATTTTTTTGTGAATATTATGCCTAACAAAAAGGGAGTTGTGAGGCCAATTGCACTACAGGAAAATTAGCAGAATTGGCAATAACAGTCCGGTATTATTAACTCTAGGAACTTTTTGCAGGTAAATTAATTTACAACACTGAATATTTGCAAAGCAGTTTGGAGAGTGTTGTTACAAACACCAAGAACAATTAGGTTCAGTCTGTGTTTTCCTAGAATGGTTTTAGTTTTGAAATGGACTTTTGTATGAGCAGCATTAAAATGATTTAATTTTAGTAGGGATCTTTTCACTTATATGGGATTTTTTAACATTATTGCCATCAGCTCCCCAAAATACACCTGGTTACTAAATTTTTCAGCAAAATACTTTAGCAGAGGTATTTAATTTTTCTCTGCAAAAATCTACTCAGAGGACAGAAATTTACCAGCTCTGGATTGTTATTTTGCTCTGTCCTTAACAGCAGCAACAACAAAATCTGGGGTGCTTTGAGATTCTGTTGCATTTAGATGAGTATGTTTTCCTTTATACCTAATGAACACATGCACAACAATGGCTCTCAGATCTCTGACATCCTCAAGGGATTGCACAGAGGTCATGGACTCTGAACACCAGCACATAAGGAAGAAAAAAAAAAAAGAAAAAAAAAAGTGAAACTTCAAAGTCACTGCTGGGTGCAAGGTTTCTTCTTTAGAAACCTTGTAGCAAATTGCACTTATTTATTTCATTTCAAGTACTTATTTAATTCATTTGGTGGGTTTCAGCACTAATGTAGTAATACAGTTCCTTGGTTTATGACTTGTGTGCTATTCCCCATGGACAGGAATGAATTGTTACAGCTTTTTTCTTTTTCTTTTTTTGTTTCAAGTGTAAAAACAAAACAAGAAGATCTAAAGAAAGAATGGGAGAGAAAAAAAGGAAAATACAGGCTTTAAAAATATAATTACTCCTGCTGAGGTTCAAAGGATGAGCTGATACAGAGTTCTTCATCTTCAGTCTCCATTTATGTTGGGTCTTTGTGTAAATAGCACAGATTGGTAACTAGAATTTCATTTCTTTTGTTCTTCCTCTGGACAATTGCTTTCCATTTTACCTCAGATGACACCAAATCATTGTGACAGAGACTCCCAAGACCTTGCTGTGATTCTGTAATAACTTAAATTCCCCACTTTCCCAGAGTGCACTAAGACATTAGGCTTTTACATCTTGAGCTGCTGAATTTAATCCTAATGGAAAATTTCTCTTCTAACTTAAGAACTACCTTATCCCCATGAATAAACAATGACAGCATATGGATCCAGAGTGACCTCTGACACATCTGTCTTTAATGCAGGAATCACTGTAAAAATTGATTTCCTTTCACCCTCAAGCAACGAGGTCTTCCCTGTGTAGAATTAAACACATATAAAGCATAAGATGTATTCAAATGCAGTCCTGTGAGTAGAGGCATTTCATTCAATATGCAGCTATGCTGGAGGCTCAGACCAATCTGAGATTCAATTAGCATTATAATTCTAAAAATAATAATTCTCTAATGAGAATATTTGAGTATATGCAACTGTGCAGACATGAAATTCACTCTAGGAAATAAACCCAAACATGCACAACTGATTTTCTGTGGGGAGTTTAAAGGAAATCAAAAAAGTCAAAAAAGAAAAAACATAACAACATCAAAAGATCCATACCACCAAAACAAAAAGAAAATCAAAAGCTGACCTTTTTTTAAATTTTCTTACTTCACTGTGTGTTTTCTAAAGTAAATACTGAAACACTAAAAGACATCCAAGCAGGAAATGTATGCCCTTTTGTAGAAGGACAGTATACACGGCATGAGCATGACTTTATTATAGGTATGGGAAAATCATATTCAACATGTTGTTGGCTAAACAGAACCTAACTTCAGATAATGAAAATCCATGCAGCCATGCCCATTTTCATCATGAACAGTCCTTCTCCAAACCTGTGCTAAAGCCAGGATGAATCCTGGGCTGCATCCAATAACAGTCCATCTCTCACAGTTTTGTAAAGGTGCTAGAATTTTTCTGCAGTGTGAGGGGCACCTATCATCCAAGTCAGCATTGCATTACAAAGGGGGAATTATTAACAGAATCAACATTTGTTGCTATGATTGTGGCTGCTGCTGTTATCTATCTGTCAGTAAGGAAAAATGCAATTTCTTAGAGAAAGGAAACAAATCACACCTCTAACATAAATGCTAGAAACTATTAAAATACCTTCTCTTTTTTCTGAATGGAAAATGGACCAAGAAGCAAAACTTATTGTGCCTTCTAAATGTAACCATTAAATAACAACAAGCTGAAATACCATGTCCTTCTAAACAGTTGTTTTTTCCTTTTAATGTGATACGGAGCCACTCCTCCCCCAATCACAATATATCACATTGTAAAAACCAATAAAATATTTACTACTAAATTGTTAGAATATGAACTAGAACTAACATTTTTCTTTCTCCATGCTTTTCTAGGACCTGGCCTTCAAAATACTGTGGAGTAAGATGTCAGCCTATACTAGAAAAAAATTATGCCACATTCTCTTCATATAGCAGTGGCTTCACTTTTAATTCAAAGTATTTAGTGCTTCTTCAGGCAGACTGATAGCTATCTTAGGCAGCAATGTATTCGGAAGTATTTTGAAGTCATTGATCTTTGTTTTAGGCTCCATTATTTGATACTTAGTTGGCTTGTATAATTTCCAAAAAAAAGCAGTCTCTCCACTGTATCTTCATGAAACAGCACTTGGATTTAACTTATTTATCAACAATTACCAGGAATCAAGTCTCAGCTCCTTCAAGGGAAGCTGAGAATTTGATTTATTGGCTTGATAACCGTCTTTTCTAGATTATGCTTAGACACCATAGGGATAGGGATACAAGAAATATTTAAATGCTTTCGTATCTTCAGTGTCACAATCTGTCATTTACTAGGGATTTGTGCAGAAGAGAGTACAGTGGGCTGCCAGAGCAACTAAGAGCCCAGGCCATAGATGAGAAAAGACCACCAGTGTGTGTCTATCTGCAGCCTCCTCTGGAAGTGGCAGCTCACCTTGAAATCAGGAGGGATCAAAGCTGGGATGCAGCTCCAGCTGGGCCTATTGCAAACAGTAGCACTGGGAGCAGCTGCTGTTCAAGCAGAGGATGTTTGCATAGACATTTCTATAGGCTCCCTGTGCAAGGCTGGACACCTGCACCTCTTACTGAGTGCAGAGCCTAGCACTTTTCTGGCAGGAGGAAAGGTCTTTTCTCCCTGCAATCAATCCAAAGAATACAACCCCAAGGATTTAAAGAAGCTTCCATTAAAGCACTCAGCAAAGAATAAGATTACAAATTACATCGACACAGACATGATCAAAGCCAAGTTGGGTAAAGGGCAAGGCCCCCTTCATTTCAGAACTCTCTAGCTCTGTTTTTGAGGGTAGCTTATGGCAAAGTGGAGGATGAAGAACTACTACAAAGACAATGAATACTCAAAGGACGAAGGAACTGAAGTATTTTGTGTGGCTACCTCTTCTTGTCTGTGATTCTTTCTTAGCATTGCAAGTTGCCATCTCTGACTGACAGTACTTTAACACCTGAGAGATAAGTAGATAAGTTTTCCTCCAAATAATAATACTGCACACCTGGATAAGTTGCTTCTAATGAGGTTTACATTTTAACCTTACAACACACTTTTTAATTCAAATAGTGCTGACCATTTGAGGGAGCTAAAGAATTCACATATCCTAGAATATGCTTTGATTAAAAGTGGCTGTTAAATTTGAAGATCAGAGTGATTTCTTCTGCTCCTTGCTCATTTTTCTGCATTCTTGCTTTACAGGAAGCTCATTAATAGATAAGTTTGCCCAGTTTGTCATCTGTTTCATTATGCAAAATACATTGGTTTCATTTACCTTTGCTGTGAAAAAAGCAGTTATCTTCAGCTAGATAAAATGATTTCTTTGGTTTTCTTTTCAAGCCCTGAACAGCTCAAAAATCTCTAAAATCTCAACTGGTGGTAAAATAGGAGGGAACCCTGATGCGTGCCAATTGCAATGTAATGATCTTTATGTTCCTGTTTAAATGGGAAGTGCAATAGCTTAGAAAGATGACCACCAGGCAAACCTCACATTGACCTGAAATGAAAATAAAATAGTTTAAAAGCTCTCTGAACACTATCAAAAGATCCATTTGACAGAAAAATTAAAGAAGGAATTCCTAAAATGGAGCTTTAGTTTCCAACTCTGGTTTTACAGTATCTGTGGGAATTAAGTGTAAGAAGGTTTTTTATTTCTTGACCCTTTAAGAAAAGCGTCCTCTTCACTAAATAGATCAGAAAATCCAAGGCCTATGGATCTGCTTCAATATTTTTCTGAAACGAAAAAGATTACATCTGTCCAGCCTCAAATAAACATATCAGGACCCTACAGAGATAGATAGTACGTTGTAAATAGTGCTGTTTCTTGGAGATGTGTTGCCGGCTCAAAAAGATGCATGAAAAAATATACATTTTTTAAATATTAAAAAATCATAGAATGGTCTGGGTTGGAAGGGGCCTTAAAGCTGATCTCATTCCAACCCCCTGCCATGGGCAGGGACACCTTCTACTATCCCAGGTTGCTCAGAGCCCTATCCAACCTGGCACTGGACACTGCCAGGGATAGGGCAGCCACAGCTTCTCTGGAACACTCCCATAAATTCATTATTAATTTCTAGCCTGCTTGCAAGGCCAAGGAGGAAGACAATGACTAAAGACAGGAGAAGACTGAAGTGGGGAAGGATAGAAAGAGGTCAGTATATTTACATGTTCATTTAATTTCAATTGATTCATCTGTAAGATAACAGAGCTTTGCTACAATCAGGGAAGGGATTTGTTGTCATATGAAGCCCCGATTACTGCAAATGTATTCATTTCTGAGAGTGGTGGAAATGGGGACACAGGAGAATCTCTGCTGGCAGTTGCATGCCATACCACTTCCAGGGAAATTCATAAGAGAATCATACCTTGTGTAAGGAAACTATTAAAGTGTACTGCTGAAAAAATATGGAATGAGAAAATGTTCTACTCTTAACACTAAACCATTAGATTTCTTTTGTTTGACTCGTTTCACCCTCAGACCTGAAAAATCTGTTTCATACAATACAATTTAAAAATACTAAAAACATCTTCAGCATTGAAGGATGCTTAAGCTCCACCTTAGATCTGCACTGTCCAGGCACACCAGAGCAAGTTTTCAGTGAACTCTCTCAGACAGCAATGAGATCAAAGTTCTGCCCAGAAGAATATGCCCTGTTCCTGTCCAACATAACTGATCATTAGTATCTACCAGTAGAGTTCATCCTCCTGTTACCTCTGGAATAATTTATTTCAGCACCACTTTAACTGTCTCAACATTTGGCCACAAAATGAGCTCCAGAACTACATAAAAGAGCAACTCGTATGCGCCTTTTTGCTTTTACATACTGGGAATGTTGGGAATTTACTGCTTTTCACATAGTCACAATACTGGAGCAGCTCCTAGTTAGATGGATAGAGGGTAAATAAATAATTGTCTTGCTTTTGTTTCTGCCTTTTACCCACAGAAAAGCTTCAAAAGGAAATTTTGTCTAACAGCATCCTCTTCTATTTGGACTGAAGTTCTAAGCTGAAACTCATAACTGTCACTGGAGCCAGCAAGATAAAAGAGATGTGTGCTAAAGGAACCAGAGAAAAAACTCCATTTGATTCCATATGAGAATATCCATCCTTTTTCTGAGGTTTGTGTGATCTATGAAAATAGTGCAAAATTCATGTTAGTATTAAATAGCCAAAGGGTTTTGCAACGAAGTCAAATATCTCAAGATGCAATCTCTTTACATTTTTATGAGAAGAAGATAATATAATGACTTCTGGAACTTCACAGAAACTTGTTGAGTAAACTTTAAATATGACGTGTAAGTATAAAAATATCCTTTACTGAAAAGCTTCAGGTGATGAACTCTGGCGTAATTACATAAATGGTTGCAATGGCTGACCTTCTGCAGTGCAAATCTCATAAATACTTTGTTTGAATTTTCTAGCTACTGCATCTTGCAGTGCCATTTGTTCAGTTACTTAATTTTATTTGATTGACATCTGTTTCCTAATATTCTTTCCTTTATGCAGATGCTCAGAGCCAACATTCTCCCTTAGCCTTGTCTTAAATAACCAGATAATTTGTTCTTCTGAAGTTTCTAAGAAACATCCTTTCCAGGCCACTTTTTAATTTTTTTCCCAATTTTAGTCTTCCAATTCATACAGTTTTCTTTAAATAATCTCACTAATTTTGAATGCAATGGCAATTTCAGAGTACTATTAATACAGAAAAGTTTGAGCATATAGAGCCAAAGACAATTTGGGGGTTTTTATTCACGTTGCACATAAACCAGCTTTTATTTATTCTGAAGAATCCTTATCGATGTGTGCTGCGTAAAAGACCTTGAAACTGTAAACATGATTTAAACATGAATGAGTTTTGAACAAAAGAACATGTATTTAACAGTATGAAAATGCATGTTTGTTTAAACATGCTTGTTATATCAAGTTATTCAGCTCTTAGTGTAAGATGTGAACTGCTTCCCTTACAGCCTTTTACTTCATGAAGTCAGACAGGACTTATTTTGTGTTTTCCAGACAAAAGCTACCAACTAACCAAATCCAACCTTGTAAATCCCTTCTCTGGCTGGCAATGCCCATTTTTATTTCCTTTTGATACAATTTTATACGATCTTAATTAATTTCATAGAGATGAAATTTATTTAAATGAATATGACTTATTTTAGGGTTGTGCTATATTTTTTCTTGCAGGACTATGTCAAATATTTATAAGAAATTTTGAATAAAGACAACTATATTGTTTTAATACACAACAAAATTAAGACATCAGGTATGCTTGAGAGAGCCTTTTTTTAAACATACAACCATTCTGACAGGCAGCAATGAGGCACCCATTATTGCACCCTTTATTTGGCAATGTCCACTTCCGGTTTTCCACATCTTTTCCCAGGATCCCTATCTTAACTAACCTACTCAGCCTATTTCAATTTACTTAATGTCTTTTTTAATTATTCTAATCACATTGCCTTTTTTCCAGTACTCTGGCATTTTACCCAACTTTAAAGATTAATTCAGTGTCCACAGTTTTACTTCAAGACACTCCTTGGCCAGTTCTTTTAATAATTGGCTTTAACTATCGGTGTTTAATCTCCTAAATATTAGGTATTTCAGTATCATGCTAAGATATAATCCTGCTTCTTTCCAATTATAAAATATCTATTTATTATATCTTGATGTACATTACTAGAAAATTTTGTCACCTTTATCCGACACTGAGATATCCACTAAGATTTGATTTGTGCTTCATTGGCTTTAGAAATTCTTTCCTGATTTTTGCATCCTCTTGGGTGCAGAGGGGTCTTTATTGATGCATTTAAGTTTTTTCTATCAGTTCATTTTCTTTCCCAAATGTTGGTTTGTGCTCCCTATGATGGCCTCTCATTTTTTCATTTGCTACATACTTTTGTTATATGGTTTTTATTTATTTACATAAAGGGCCTGTAATTTCCTTCTCCTTCTGTTTTAGCTGGATTTTTTAGCCATAGAAACCTATCTTGATTGCAGAGCTGGGTTTGGTTTTTGGTTTGTTTCTTGTTTGTTTGGGGGTTTTTTGCATCTAATAAAGCATTCCTAAACAATACCTAATTATCATGCATATTCTTGTGTTCAAATTTTTCTCCCACTCAATTTTGCCCTGATTGTTTTCCTTTCTGGGAAACTGCATTTTTAGATCAGTTTATATAAGAATATAATGCTATATTGCACACAACAAATAAAATTTTATCATGATTGCTTGCACCTAGGCTACCATCTAGTTCAGTGATCAATTTATCTTTATCTGTCAGAATTAGGAATATCCCAGCTTTGCTGCAGTGGCAACTACTGTTTTTTTTTTAACTAACCTTTTGGAAGCAGCAACAAACCAGGACAGAAGTTCATTGCAGGACAAAGATGTGTTTTAAAAGTTGCCTCAAACACTTATTTCCCTTCATCATGTGGTCTGTAACATAGTTCCTTTTCCCTGCACCATCAGCAAGACCCTCATTGTCTTGTTCACTGTCTTGTGTCCAAAGATAAAAATCATAAAGAGGATAATGCTATAATACCTGAATTGAAACTACAATCAGGATATGAGCTGAATTTTCTGGGGACAGATCCTAGAACAGGGATCCAATCCAGCCATTCTATATAAAGGGTTCAGTATTCCAGATTTACTCATCATTTATTTTGCCTCCAAATGGGAAGCACTATAGAAAGTTTTCTTGCTGTCATGAAACACAAACTATCTGAAAACTGAATATTTTTCAACCCAGGTCTGCTTCCCAAGACTTCCTCATCCATTAGAAAGACAGCTTTCTGTGCTGCAAGACTGCAACTATATGGTTAATACTTCAATGGAATCAAGTCGATGCAGAGTACAAAACTCCCATTTTCTGAAGAAAAATCTAAATATGTAGGAATCTGCATCTTTCAGGTCTTTTTTTTTTCAGAGACTTCAAAAATGCATTACAAATAGAATTTTCTGCAGCAAAATCTATTTTGAAAAATACTTTGTTTTTATTTTTTTATGCAAAATCAAAGATAACCAGATGAAGAAATTTACCTCTTCATACAGTTGTAATTCTTGGTCATTTCTTAAGCCTGTGTTGCCAAGGCGTTAATAATCCAACCACAGAGACTGCCTAAAAATGAAACTCTCAACACATGAAAAATGCTGAAAAACCAAAAGCTTATTTTTAAAATTTTTTTTTCCTTTTTATTTTCCTCCACAAAGACAGCTCTAGTTTGAAAATTCCAGAATGTTCCCGAGGCGGAACAATCTGAATGTCAATATGCAACCCAGATTTTTTGGCTCCTGCTTGCCCAGCTGGCAGGGTGCCCAGCTCTCTACATCTGGGGCAATGTAGAACTTAGGGAATAGTGCTCCTGGGAAAGCCAGGCAGCTGCCT
Source organism: Muscicapa striata striata (assembly GCA_030060385.1). Classification (NCBI taxonomy): domain Eukaryota; kingdom Metazoa; phylum Chordata; class Aves; order Passeriformes; family Muscicapidae; genus Muscicapa; species Muscicapa striata. The sequence continues at coordinate 899,581 of JAREIS010000110.1, read as the reverse complement.
CACCTGGAGGTCAGGCACCAGCTGATAGGAGACTGAGGGGTGCTGCAAGCAAGGCAGCTGGTGAGACTAGGGAAGGTTACCTGTTTCGAGATGTCTTGGGAGCTAAAAATGTGTAGTAGGAGATGGGTCAAGCCTTGCGCCTGGTGAGAAGGTACCCTGCCTCCATACAACCCAGCTCCGTAGTGTCTGTCAGCCAGGGCTCACTGGAGGCAGCCCTCAGTGTCACCTAACCCACCCCTAAGTGGCCCAGGGACCACAAGTCTCACCTGGGCCTTTAAGAAGCCTCATCGCAAGACAAGCACATTTTCCTTTAGCCCTGCCTTTGTCTTGGAGCCTTACATCCTTGGAATCCAGGAGTTGGTAGCTATGTCTGGCTTTTTATCATTTTCCTGTCTTTTAGTTTTTCTCCCTCTCCTTCTTCTTTTAATCTTCTTCTCATAGAACATAACATTGAATGGGTTTCTATGTTCAGTGGGCTAAATCTTTGCTGTGATAGGTGATATTATATTGCATTTATTCCTTTGCCAATGTTACTTAATTTTCTATAGTCTGCCAGTAAACTTTTGTGTATTTTTACCTCTTCAGAATATTTGGTTGAAATTTTCTCCTTTGCATCTACCCAAGCAAAAGAACTTGGGTTTAGTCCGAGGTTTGAGTGACTAGGGTGTAACAGCAGCTGACCTGGTAATCTGTAGGATTCATCAACAAATTTGCTGCTGGAAAATCTGGAGATAAACTATTTAATGGGATGCAGGGCTGGTGAAAAACTTGCTATCAAAAATTGTGGTATGGAGAATCGAATAATAAATGCAAAAAATGCAACAACTTGAGTGATGAGGCAGCTCTTGCTTTAAAGTACCAGACTGCAGAGAAGCTCCTCTAACAATTACTTCACAAAAAGCTGCAACATTTTAAACTTGCCCGAGGGGTATTTATTATTTATACTTAGGTATGCACAGATCTTGAGAATGCCATGATCTGTCTTACATCTGCCACCCTCCCAAATTAATCTTTATTGTAGAAATTATTCAGAGTTCATCGCTGGTGGGGATCCTGTTCATTGGAACTCATTATTGTTCTAATGAATTACACGCAAGAGCTGTAAGTGATTATATTATAATAGTCAGAGTCAGCCATTCAATGAAAATTTAATTAAAGAGTACAGGGACATGACAAAAAAAAAATCTATGTCTGTGTTCTGGAATGCAGCTTCCCAAGTCAAAGCTGGCTATTGAAACTCTACTTGCAATTATGCTTTCTCTTAATCACACCCGTGTTTGAAGATACGAAAGAGGAACTGGAGTACACAGCAGTTGTAGCAGCTCTCCTGCCAACCCCTCCAGTGGCAGCTCTTGAGGCCTTTTGTTCAGTCTTTGGGTGATCCACATACAATCTTTGTCAACAATGGTAAAAATAACCCTCACATTGTAGAGAATCATAGAATGGTTCAGGTTTGAAGGGAAATTAAACATCAAATTCCAACCCCGTACCATGGGAGGAACAACTTCCAGAGACAACTTCCACTAGACCATGTTGCTCAGAGCCCCACCCAACCTGCTCTTGAGCTCTTCCGGAGATGGGGCAGTCACAGCTTCTCTTGGAAACCTCTTCCTTGTGGCTCACCACCCTCACAACAAAGGATATTTTTCTAATATCTAATGTAAACCTACCCTTTTTCAGATTAAAGCAAGAAAAATAGACCATACTCTTTCTTTCCACAAATTATCTACAAGTCAGAATTTCTTCACTTCCTTTAAAAAAAAAAAGAACTCCACATCATTTGAAATTATTGCTGAAGTTATATTTCAGTCCAATAAGATAATATAATGACTAACAGATGCCTCCAAATTATTAAAGCTGTATATGTTCCACACTATAGAGTATAGGTCTGATATTAGCAGGTCAGTGTCGCTGAAATAAAGGGGTTACAACCTGCCACACTGGCATCCTTGTGTTGTTTCCAGTGTGCTCTCTTTTATACATACAGACAAATTCCCTCCCACACTGAGATGTCATATTGGCTTTGTCTTTGGCCATTTTAACAGAGTATTTGACATTACATATTCACATTAGGAACGTCTCCCAGTGGCATACCAAAGACGCTCAAAATTAAGTAACATCTGTTTAACATTACACTTGTCATAATCTGCAAAATGGAAAGACAAATTTACTAAATTCAAGTCACTTTGGGCTTCCCTATAGAAATGAGCCCAACAGAAAACCACTGTAACCATGAGTGCCAATATAGAAAGTCTGGAAATTGGGAAGGTGTTACTGCTGTACCTCATCATTAGATCCTCTTGGAAAGGGCTTCTGTTTTTTTGATTAAACGATCTGAAAGCCTGTGCCTGATTCTTGTTTCCACCTGATGTGCAATTATAAATATCACATTACTTTAAATAACTTTAAATTACTTTTTATAAGGACCAAATTTTACAAATTAGTTTCCAGTACTTGCTGGATGTCAGAGATAAATTGCAAAAGTCAAGACCAGCCTCACCAAAGTCAGCTAAGAACTGCTTTAAAACAGGTTGAAGGTTTTTAAGGTGACAGGGCTTCAGCTGCAGATCTGCTGCAATCACTTACAGATACTAACTGATTGAGGAAGAAAATATTTTTCAAGTGAAAATGAAAGTGTTAATGAAAAAAACTGTAGAATCCAACATAACATTTTTGCCTTCAGAAGTTGTGCAGGTCTGGAGTATTCCTAAATAAAGGGCTAGGGCCTAGTGATAGCTGATGCCATATGAATTTTTCACAGAGCAGCTACTTCATTCTGTGACTGCTATCCACACCACCTGTCAAATTGATTATATTTTGGAAATCAATTTGCCATATTAGGTATATGGCAGGCAGCTGCCATAAAAGGCATTTAAATTAAGAGCAAATCCATCGGGCACCAAGAAAGAGACACCAAGGAAGCTGAAATTATAAAACTATGGTCTACAAGAGGTACACAAGAAAAAGTACACATAAACAATTTCTACCAAGTGATATGATGGTATAAAATGTTTAGAAAAAAATCTTACAAACTGCAGAAGAAACATTTTGTATCAGTAAAATCTAGAAAGTATTACAACCCTGCAAATGCTTGGCCAGTGTTTATCCAGCTTGAGAGAAAGCAAAGGTATGTGGACTGCTACAAGAATATTTTCCACTATCATAAGGGAATCTTAAGTTTGGACAATTTTCATATAAATAGGATTTTATAAGTTGGTTGTGATCCAAAACAGAATAAGTGAACCACTTCACTTGGCATACGAGCAATCAATCATCCTTCTAACAAAATTGTTTGTACCAAGAGCACATTTTTCCCCCCAAGGGAAAAAAACTTACCAAATTTTAACCAATTAAAATCAAGGAACTAATAAAAACTATCAGCAATTAACATGCGAAATGTTTTGCTCTTTTAATATGATTTTCTCTGATTCTATTTAAAAAAGCAATACAGAGGAAGTAAGCACCTTGCTATATGTGGTAGGGAAAGAGATATAAAAGGAATAAAGGAAGGGATGAATGAAAAGGGAGGAGGGTTAATGTAGATTTGATACTGTAGTGATAATTCAGCTTGGTTTTAAGTACACTGGGCAATAAATAGCCTCATAAAAGAGCTGGGTAAACTCTGAGGATTTAGCAAGGAGGCATTTACTGCCTTGTAACCTCAATGGCAAACTAAAATTATCTCCTAAGTAACAGGTTTTCTAGTTGCACTGAATCATTGTGAAACAGAGGGACATTAACTTGCCTGTATCTCTCCCCTGGTTACCAGTAAAATGAACAGTATGAATTCATTCCAGGTAATATAAGTTGTCACCATTTTTAGCAAATTCAACCTTGAAAACCTTTTCAAATCAATGGAAGTGGAAACTGGGCTGGGTTTGGGGCTCAGTCATCTCTTAAAACACAAAAGAATTGCTACGTTTTGTTGACACTCCATTTGAAAATTCACCAATAACAAAGCTGGCACTTAAGCTATGGGACACCCTGACATCTCAGGGGAACAAGTGCTGCTGGCTGGGGACATCCAAGCTACAGCAGCTTGGTGGGGAATCCTTGCTAGTGCAATTAATGCTCAATCTGACAAAAGTCAATCTGAAGACTCCATGAGATTTCTGCCAATTTTTCCTCTCACTTTTGTTTATGTCTCTGCAGGAAACACTTGAGAGCTGTGCATATATTGGCATTATAACCAGGAGTTAACTGGTCTTACAAAATTCTATAAATGGCAAATACCAACCAGCAGTGTAAAAGGGTAGAACAAAATGTTCTTTGTCAAATGCAAGTTCAAGTTTGCACTCAGAAATATACAAATATCTACAACAATAATATTCATGTGTCACTTATGTAGTATCTTAGCCATTTTACAATGAAGTGAAAAATCATTCCCAAGTTACAAGAGTAAAACTTCTTATAAAAATACAAGTTAGTATAAAAACATAAATAAAATTAAGATACATTGCCAAGAGCTTTCTGGAATGGAGATGTTTTTATTTCAGAACAGCCAATGCTGTGTTGGTTCACAGGTCAAAAAGTCATATGGGCAAAAATACTGGCAATATGTCAATTGCTCTTGAATATGCCAACTGTCCCCTTTCGTTCTCAAGGGGCTGAATATTAATATAAAACAACTTTTGCACTTTGAGGCTGCCTTGGCAACAGAGAGAACCACAGGCCTCTCTGCATAGGAAAGTAAATCAATGACCAGGTAAGTTCCTGATACTGGGAATGAGCACATGGATTGGAGGGATTGCTGATCTAATTGGGTTTCCCATGATGCAAATGCTGTTATGTGAACAATCACCAAGTACACAGCCTTTTTTCACATAGCCTGCATGGATTCTGGAGAGCAAGTAAGGCAAGATAGGCAGTATAGGTCTGGTAGGATAAGGGAGAGCCGCCTAGCCTGAGGCATTGGCAAAAATAAAACCATCTGTGAGCTGAATGTGCTGCTGTTGTTCGGAGGATCCGACTCTTCCCTGCATTTGAAATACATGGCAATTATGCTAAGAAAATACACTGACTCCATGTCACTTGTTGGTAACTTTTTGCCAAGCAGAAACTAACTTCCAAAGCTCTAAGTTATCTTTACTAATTAGTCTAGGAAGCAAGAGTATAATGTAGTGGGAAATTACCACAAATGTCTAGAAACAAGTTATTTAAAAGACTGGAAGTCAATAACTACTTATTTTAAAACTGAACTGCTTTGCAGGAGTCTCATGGCACTCTACTGGCATGTACTGAGTTTCAGTAAAGCCCTTCAGATATATTCTGAAAAAGTATGTGGTCTGCGGGGTTTTGTGGGTAAGAAATGGCATAGCCATCTTCCTGGCAGTAGAATTTGCCAAGTAAAGCCACTGGATAAACATAGCACCCTCTAAATATGAAACACCTAATCAAAGTAAAAGTTTAGGCATGACATAAGAAATATCAGTAATTATACTTGACATACTCTGCCAAAAACTGGGGGAAAAGGCAGAGAATGTGAAAAAGAGACTGAAGGAATATCTTCCTGTGGATGCCCTGCGAGCATCTGCCAGAGTTACTGAGCAGAAGCCAGTGTGTCCAGTGGCCAGTACCATCTGTGTGATATCTTACGCTGCATGAAAACCAGAGCCAAACTAAGGTGTTTCACTTTAGTAACTACCTGGAGCTCATCACTCCGCCTCTGATTCTGTACAACACCTACCTTCCAAGCTTCCTCCAAAATTCCCAGCACAACACAAAAACCCACCAAGCAATGGAAAGTTTTCTTTCCAATAAGAGAACTTTTAAATCAACTTACTGGAATTTGATGGTACATGTCAAATTCTGAAGTCCTGGAGATAAAAATAATCTGAAATGCAGTTTAAATCTGCCTGTTATAAAGATTCTAAAATTATGGATATCCTCTTATTTAACAAGTACATCCATAAATTGGTGCTATCAATATTGGTAAATCAGGTAACAGAGAAAACTAAGAACATATTTGGAGAAAGTGCATCTTTTCCTTAATTCTGCCGACCTCAATGCTTGTTTTGACTCCCCAAATTAAATGTAGCAAGTTATTTCTCTACCAGTCAATGAAAAATGTGAAACGACCAAGGAATGTTGTAAAAGACAGAAAAATCTTTTGAAAGGAAGATTAATCAATATGAAAAAAATAACCGTTTTGCTTTTTGCTAATAGAAAAATGAAAAAACAGATGGAATGAAGTCCAGTGTGTATCAGCAGCACATTTCTTCCTGAAATACTTGATGAATCATATAGATTGCCTAATCATAGCTATTAAATTTAATCTGGCATTCAGCATGCCTCTTTAATTCAGGAGTTTGACATCCACATCAACTTTCTGGAGATGTAGTGAAGATTTTGGGAATGTGCCAAAAGACTCAAGACTGACTTCATACTTTCATCTATTAAAATAATAGATATTTGTCCAGGAATTGTTGCTGGAAAGTGTAGAAATTTGTACGCCACATTTGAAAGTTCTTGTGTAACTTAATCTAGCAAAGCAATTGGAAAATAACACAATAAAGGGAAAAATAATGTAAGGACTCATCAAGTTCATTTGCTCACTTGATAAAAGCACCTTTGAAAGTTTATTGTGCCACAATGTACAGCCTTAACAGAGCAATCTTGTCAGAAAACGTATGTTTTGAAGGTCTGTGAGGAGCCTACACTTTCTCCCCTTTTTTCCAGTTCTCTATTTCTTCAGCATACACCTAAGCCTGATAGAACACTGCTCCCTTCCAAGAGATTTTTAATTCTTCCCTTTTTCCATTTCAGCTCCTTCTGACTTGCCTGGCTTCTTTCTACACCAGAGATTTGTCCCTGCAACAAACTGTGTTGGGCATCTTCAAAGTGCTTTGTGCAATTCTTTTTATAGAATGACAGGATGGGTTGGATTGGGAAAGACCTTAAAGATCACTTCATTCCAACTCCCTGCCATGAGCAGGGACACTTTCCCCTAGATCATGTTGCTCAGAGCCCTGTCCAGCTGATGCCATTTTGATTTTTGCTTTTTTAATTTTTCCTTATATATTCTCTGTGTTCTTCGCACATATATTTGTAGCCTATTGTATTAGTGGCTAATTTTCCCAGCAATTTTCCATGCCATTTCCCTAAGCAGAAAGACAAAACAAATTCCAGGGCCCCTATCCTATCTGGGCTCTCCCTGGCTACTGAGGTTGAAAACAATTCTCAAGACACATTTTCATAAACAAATTACATCTAGTACCAAGGGCAGGCTCTGGAGAAGGGGCTTCACCTGGGGAGGGGAATTGCATCACCACTTGTCCTCCTAATTGGTGATTTTTTGTCAGTTACGCTAATAACTGTTCGGCTAATTTGCAAAATTTATAAAACTGTATTCACCCTCATGGGGGTGGGCTTTTGTGGACATTCTTCCATTATTGCCCCTGGAGCTCCAATAAAAATCCACTTTTATATTATCTCCTATACTAAATTATCCCAAAAGTATGTGTTGTTTCATTTCTACATTGAAAAAGGCATCACAGCCTGGTCTTGAATGTTTGCAGGGATATCCACAACTACCCAGGGAAACCTGTGCCAGCATCTCACCACCCTTATAAGGAAGAACTTAATCTTAAAATCCAATCTAAATCGATACTCCATCAGTTTGAAGCCAATTCCCCCTTGTCCTGTCACTCCAGGCTGTTGTAAATAGTCTCTCTCCATCTTTCTTGTGGACTTCATTCAGGTACTGGAAGGGGCAACTAGGTTGCCCTGAAGTCTTCTCTTCTAGAGGCTAGAAACCCCAGTTCTCTCAGCCTTTCCTCATAGGAAAGATGTTCCATCCTATATTTCTTCATTGATATTTAGAATATGATATTGGCACAGCAGCTCAGAGTGTGAAATTTGAGTAGTTCATATTAGTGAATCTCTAGTCAAATCTCTTTTGAAGTAATATCTCTTGAAAACAGAGACCATTGAATGAAGTTTGGCTTGGACAGCAAGGTGCCATCAACACCTTCAATGCCCATTTTGAAATTTTCATTTAGAGAATTTTAATTAACATTTCCTCAATGCAAATTTCTCTGCTAGCTAGAGCCTTTGACTTCCTCTAAAAAAATGAAGTTCATTTCTTCCACATTGTCTGGAGGTGAACATAGATCTTTGACCTCAGAGGCTGCCAATTTTTCAGTTTATATTGAACAATACTTCATTATCAGTTCAGTAAGTGACTTGGATAATCCTACTTATGAAAAACTGCTTCCTTTGGGGAAGCCAAATAAGGGAATCAGTACAACATCTTCAGGTAGAAAGCCAGTGTTACATGTAAAAGTTATATATAAAAGTACATATGCACATTTTTGTGTTTATCTATTTTTATGTATATCCATGGTTCTCATGAGCATTTTTTCCAAAAATTATGAAAAGGCCCACTGAAGTCTATGGAATAATTCCCCTGAGTGCCAAATGCAGACTTCAGATAAGCTGGTATAATAGGGAATTGTTCTGTACTCTTGAAATGCATCCACTTGCAAACAAAATGTGGAAATCTGAATGAGACTGTCATAAGAATTCCACAGACTGGCCAAAGTCCAGGCATCGAGAATATTATCACAGAACCTGTAGTAAGACCTGGATAATCTTACAGAATAAGAATTCACAGTAAGAGGTTCACATGTAGGTAAATTTAGCTTTTTACCATAATGCAGTTCAACATACATGGAGGGAAAAAAATTGTATTTATAAAGAAAAACAATGTGGTCACTGCCTGTTTCTACTTATCAGATGAAATGAAAAAATGAACACATTAATACATAGCTTTTTCCTGCCAATTAATATAAAATTGATCATACCATGCCAAATCCAAAATGCAGATTAGACACTCTTAATGCTACTCTTTGCCTGTGACAATTTATCCTTTTTTTTACTCTCCTCTTGCAATCTTAAGTTTCACATCTTGTGCCATTTCCTATCCTTACATTCTTTTTCCTTAGATCAAGGTTTTTAAGCCTTCTTTCATTCTGAGAAAAACAGCATCTTACCTGACTCATTCTGACCTTTTAGTTGGAGTCAGTTACTGATTTACTTGTATGGACAATTTCCTTCCCTGCTCCTCTGTCTTTTTTTAGCAGACTGCAAGAAAGCACTGGAAACATTGAACGCTTAAGGGTTGCAAGCACTTAAAAAGTTAATATGTGGTTTTCTTGCTAGGGACTCGCTAGGACAGCTGGGGTCTCTGTCATCACTACAACAACAAAACTTTGCAGTCCTGATGTCCTGGTAACCAGGACTGCAGGAAAAGGAAAAAATCCATAAAATGTTGGATTTGAAAATCCCCAGTAAAAAAGATACTCTAGTAAGTGTATTGATCTAGACAGAGAGGAAACCTCAGTATGAATCAAAAGACATCCAACTATTGTGGCAGTTCTGGCACAAAACTGTAGACTGCCAGGAAACCAAAGCAGATTGAAGATTTGCAATTATTCAACCTGTAATAAGTAACTTCTTAAGCACTTTTAAAGGACTTTTAGAAATAGTCTAATAAAGCCATAATGTTTTTCTTTCTCTGCATTGAAAAATTGTCTCCCCCAACATGATTTTCAACATGAGGAGTTAAATATACAGAAGTGGTGCAGTTCTGGTTGCTCATATATTATGGCAGGTAAATGGTGCAGTAATTAAGATCCAAACTTCATTTCTAGAAAATGAAATGCAATTTCCCAGGTGAAGCCCAGGGGAAGGTTTGTGAGTATGAGGTGGTTATAGCTGAGCAAAGTAAAATATATATTGAAGGAAGGCAGATGAAGATTTTTTTTCTAAGTAGTTTACTGTGGGTCAGACAAATGTTTAGCAAAGCCCTGTTGGTTTCAGGGAGCATTAGATCCCTGGATCTGAGAAATATATGTTCAGTCAAAAACCTATAGAGACCGCTAAGAGGTTTTATAAACAGTGAACTTATGCTAGTTAGGTTATATATATATATATATATTTTTTTTTTTTTTTAATATATATATATGCTAGAAAGTAAAGACTTTTTTCTGCCTTAAGTAAGCCTCCAAATATTTATATGTTGAAACTACAGCATGACTGTTTTTACCAATATCAATTTTAAAAGGCAATATAACCCCAACAAAACATGTTGAAAGCTGAACCACTATAACTGCATTTCTTAAGGCATTAATAAATACATAACTAAATAAATATAAAAACTAAATATAAGAACTAAATATTCATCATTAAATTTTACCTTTTTAAAACTCTTTTTTATTTCTCTTAAACACACAGTTTCTTGTTCCCTATTGAATAGATCAATAATATGGTTCAAGATATTTTTAAGTGTGAATGTCTTTGCTCTATGTGAAACTAAAGCAAATAAAAATCCCCTGCACTTGAGTTTTCCTAGCTGCTAATATCTTAACAATATTTTTTAGTCTCCATCAGGCCCAGTTTAAAACTTCTGAAAGATAATAGACTTCCACAAAATGAATGTTAACCATATTTTAAGGGTTTCAAAACAGGCAATAAATGTGGGAATATTGAATCTGTAGTCATTTAAGCCCTTGGCAAATGGGGGTTGGTGGAGTGGCCACTGCCTTATTATACAGCCTTCTGTGAACTTGAGATCCTGCACCGTAATGTAAGCAATGTACTTACTCCTTGTTGCCATCATGTTTTGCTGATCATAGTCCAGAAAGGATCCAATTAAATCCTTCTTTCAGACATCCTCATTCACCTTTGAAAACAAAATGAGAGTTCATCTGGGATCATTCATTTTCTGTCCTGTTCTGCTGAAAATAAATGTGGCTTAGCATAGGCTCACCCTTTGAGTGTGCTGGAAGTCCTGCTAAGAGAAGTATAGAACTTTATCCTAATTTATCTTACCTGACTATGGTATTAATGACAGATGGCAGTGTGAACATCTGACAGATAGCATCCCTTATCTCTGCTGTTGGACCTCAGGTAAAGACTGTTAAATAACAAGTCTCTCCATCTCACAAGCTTCATTATCAATGGATGCAGGAGGAACGTAACAAAATGAATGCAGGCACTATAGAGGCAGTGAATGGACATTACAAGATTCTAGGCAGAGGTAAAAATTTCTCAAGAACTTTCCTGTTTAGCTCTGAAGTCAATTCAACCTATGGGATGAACTGAGGGTAGACAGCACCACACAAGAAGTAGAGAGCTATGTGCCCCAACCCTGCCTGCTCAGGCAGAGCCCTACTCTGACAGGGACAGCAAGTCTGAGGCAGGAAAGTGGAGCTGATATCATATATTCAGAGTTGAACAGGATTTTCCGCATGTTTCTGATCTGGCATGTGAAGGACTTGGTTTAATTGCAGCTCCTTGTTTATCCAGATTTTTCTTCACTCAGAGCTCAACCAAAAGCTGTCAATAGTAAATTTCCATACTCAGTGGGGAAAGGTGTCAGGGTGCACCATAGTTCTGAGCCTGTCACTGAACAGGAGAGAAAGAAGAGGGAGAGACATCAGCACATTACTACCTGGAGCACGTATTCAGGATGGAAAATATCTGCTAATGTCTCAAGAGATCCACGTTTTGTGCTTCCAAAAGCTATGCCTGGACAACAGAGGGGGAAAAAAATCCTGACAGACTCCAACCCTGGGACCTGGGGCAGAGCACTTGGGTCCCTGATGATTTCAACCAGCTCCCTCGCTGGGTATCACTGCCCCTACTTTCCTACCCTTGTCCTGCTGCTATGGGAAGTAGGAGAGTCATGACTGAGGAGTACAGGTAACCTGCAGTGAGTCCCACACCCAGGATAGCCCCTGTGTCTGCTGAGGCTGTATTATCTAATGCCCCACACATGCCAGGAATTGTCCAACCACATAAATTCTGCTAGAAGCTGAAGGAGACCAGAGAAACAGGTCCTCCTTGAGCACAGATCCTCTTCAAAATGTAACCAAACAGGCTCACCTATAATAAAGGAAATAAAAACACAAAAAGAGAAATGCAGGCACATTGACAGCAATAGAAACTATATAGTGGGGGCATAAGGAAGTAATTAAAACGAATATTTTATTATGTATTTTCTGATATCTTCAGAATACAAGTTGATCTGTATGGGTGGTAATTAGAGTTCTGATTCTGGGATGATGAGAGAGATCTGAAAACATGCATGGGATGGACTCCTGAGACTCAAACACTCATCCTAATTAAAATCTATTATGAAAAATCAGTATTGCCTTTTTCTTTTCTTCAAAGTTACATTAATTTGATAAAACAAGCATCAGAATTTTGAATGTTAATCAAAGAAATAATAGTTTCACAGGATAGATCTTTAAAATTCTCCCTGTTTCACTTTCATAGAGAAGAAAGACTGGAGCTGAAAGAAACCCTGAAGAAATGTTTTCCTATTATTGCTTAACAAGAAATAGGCAGCTAATCAAAAGAAAATGCAGTAAAAACAAAAATACACAAAGCCCCACATCTGCTATCTCAATAAGGTATCAGAAAAATCCTCTCTACTTCTGTGTAATGAGACAGCATATTTTAAAATACAACAGGGTAAATTTTCAAAGCAGCAAACTGATATAACCAGATCCTATTGACTCTACACTGGTCACACAGCTAAATTCCAAGTGAATCTTTGAGAACATATTCCCAAAGAAGATCAAAGGTGCCAGCTGATTTTGGTGTTAAGATATAGACAGCCTTGTGGAAAACCATAGAAAAATCAAATTCCTTTCCATAATATCAGAAAAGTTAAAGCAACTTGCATTTTCCTTTTACGCAGGATCATTTCTTTCTGTGTACCAGGAGAGGCTTCATCTGGGAAGAAGACGAAATTGTATTTTTAGTTCCAGGCCACAGACCAGAAACTGACTTTGTCACTGATCAATTTTCCATGCAAGTTTTGAAACTAGATTTGTACCTAATAATGCTGCTGCTGTGATTAAATCCTGGATGCAAGACTATTAATGTGCACTAATCTAAGCCTACAGTGAAGTACTATGATCCTGCCAGGCCATGCTACAGTTCTTTCTTACTCATTTGCTCATACATAGAAGATGTTGGTTGTAATCATTCTTGAACATTATGGAGATTTGCTCTTTGAGAGAAGGCAGAGATGGTCCATAGGTGAGCTGCTGCAAAGATTTCCACAGGAAAAAAAAAATGTCAAGAGGAAAAAAAAAAATGAAAGAAAGAAAGAGATGATCTTCTGGATTTTTTTATTGACCACCTGTAGGGGGATATGTCTGATAGCCTCTTAAGATCCTGTCTGATTTTGTTTTCACAAAAGCAGTTCTGCATAATTCTGCTTTCAGATCATTACAGGTAACTGTGTAAATATTTTCTTCAGGGTGTTTTTTAAAGTGAATTTCATACTTTGGAATTTTACTTCAATTTTTTTCTTAATTGTTGAAATTTTAATTGATGAAAACTCATTTTCCACTTCTGAAGGTTTCCTGGTCTCACTTGGAATTTTATAGCCAAAACCATGACAAGCTCTATAGCTTGCAAATACTTTTAACCATTTGGTTTGAGATTCAGGACTGCATTGATATATGGTTTCATGTTTTGTTGTGAAAATCTTCCCTCATATAGATAATGCATCAGAGTTGAGACAAAGCAGATGAGTTCTCACATCCAGCACAATTCTTTAGAACAGAAGTGTTCTCTATATATTGACTGTTCAATATACATTGACTTATGTATGTTTTTTGAAAATCTTTACTACAGCATAACAATGATTTTTACTTTCCTTTCTCTTTTAGACAAGAGAAACTTAAAGTGGTAAAGGAAAAGTTCTTGATATATATTTTAGCTAGAAGTCAGAAGATACTGGTTGATCTCCTCTCTGTAAGGTACACTCTCAAGTAACCTCCAGGCCAGTTTTTTCACCTGTGTTCGAGGTACACCCAGGCTCACTCTCAGAGAAAAGTCAGCTCTAATCCCCAGATTCTAAATAGCAAGCACCAAGTTTTATGTTTTCACAGATTAAAAATACATAAATAAAGGGAAGGTGTCAAAGTAACAGCAAACAGAACATTTAAATGTCGACGTGCTACAAAATTGAAATGATTAAAAGTGGTGCAGAAGCTGCAGCCTTCTTTCCTTCACATAAGGGCTGCTAAATTATTACACTGCCCAATCTCGAAAACTGTTAAATAGAATTTCAAACTAAAAATAAGTGCTACCAGAAACACTGAATTTTGGAAATGAACATGAGTCAAACATGTAAAGACATTTTCCAGTTTTCTCACAGCTCCAATCCACTCTGCAGGTAGAGTTCTTGGCTCCTCTTCCCAGCTCCCTCCTCCTGCCCTCCAGGAGAACATGCTCTGACCTGCCTGGACACTGCCCTCCTCTTGCCCCTTCCAAATCTGAACAAGAAGGGAAGGAGGTGGAAATCAAGTTCCATGGTAAAGAGAGGGACAGAAAGTAGAGGGTTGGAGAGCAACCTCGGATGTGCTCCGAGGGAGCAGGGGGTACCCACAGGGGAAGGAGCTGCCCCAAACAGGCCCCAAGGGAAACAGTCATTCCCACAGTTCTGGGACTTTTAGGGGAAGAAAGTGTAAGAGATTTCTACCCACATAATTTTATTTGTTTTCAAACACAGACATCCTAGTTTCTTTCTCTTCCATGGTTGTCACCCTTCTGGGTGCAGGTGGAAGCCTGGTGCTAGATGTTGTTTTCACTGCTACACGCCAAGCTGTGATGCTTTTCAAACTCGAATGGTGTAATTTCTCAGATATTACATGGTTTTGAAGCTCTTCTAAGTCTAAAATTGTGATACCAACAAAACGTGTTAGCAACACAACCAAAAACCTTACCATATAAACCCACTACAAAAGCAGATGTTGTCTGATTTTTGAAAGAGAAAAGTCTTCTTGGAGGTCTTTTCCCTCCAAGGGGAGCACTGTACTGCACACACACTTGGATGGCTGTACCACACAGACCACATGTTGCCAGCATCTCTATGATGGAAATGAAGATTCCACATGGAATTAGGGCCAGTTACCAGGCGTGGGTATTAGCTCTTAAGGAGGTATTTTTATGGGCAAGAACAGGCAGCTGTTTGGGTCATTTCTGTTAGTAAATCCTTGCCCCTCTGAATGCATTGTCTTGTAAAGCAGGTACCAGTAAGAGAAACCAGCCAGCACATTTGCTACTCATGTGTGTTTCCTGAAAGTCCCTGGGATTTCAGTAGGTACTGCCTAGCAGTGACTCCATGCTGCTCTTAGGCTCTCCTTGGAGTGATCTCTCCACCTCCCTGCAGCTGCTGGGCCTCTAGCAGACCTGCATGGGAATCAGTACCTTACTGACCTTTTCAGAATTTTGGATTTCCTCAGTTTGCCTTAACTATGAGTGCCAACAGCTCCCTTTAACATACGCACATGCATAACACTTCCTTTCCCTTGGAAGCACCTTTGCCAGAGTAATTTTATCTACCCACGAGTCAAACCATACTGTTTTCATCTTAAAAGAAAAACGTCACTTAAACATATAATTTACCTAAAATGTAACAAGTCATTTTGAAATTCTTTTCCATTGAAGTCCATTGAAGTTCAGCTTGTTCTGAGTGTCTCTGCAGAGACAAAATCTGCAACTTTCCACAGGTTTCTATTATACAGCATTGAGTCCCAAGTACCATTTGGGTGTAGAGTGAAATCCTCACTATATTAAATACATTTCTTAAATTCCTAATGACTTCAACAGAACAAATATTTGGTGTTTCAAGTTGGATGTTTCAGAGAAACCTTTTTTCGTCCCCCTTCCCTAACAAAGTTAGGAAGCAAACTAAAGTTTCTGAAAAGACAAATAAAATTTCATCACTTGTAGTCCACAGTGACTATGTCAGAACATGACAGGAGTAAGCTATGATATTCATGTTAAAAATAGGATCAACAGAAAAAGTAAGCCTTTCCTAGCAGTAAGGTGGCAGAGTTTGTTTGCCACTACAATTTTTTATAGTAATAGGAATAGCATTGATCTGTATATATTATGCTGGTCAGCAACTGCCTTGTAGCATTGGGGTGCAAAGTTCATTTGCTTGTTCACAAACAAAACCTCATTCCAGGACTCAGCTCATAAAAGGAGTAGATTCTCCATGCGAACTCCTCTTAAAATGTTTCCAGCTGTGCCTCTCTTTGTGGAGAATGCCAGCTATTAATATGGCACTGGCAACTCCAGCTCTAATTTCCACAATTACAGCTTTTCAATGTTTTAAATCTTGAAGTATTAGGAGAGAAGAATTTACAATTAATAAGTGGCAGAGACAAAGGGGAAAAAAAAAAAAAAAAAAGCACATCCCTAAAAAGAAAATATTTATAAAGTAGTGTATACACCATCACTTGGGCATGCTAAGTCCCAAAAGAAACAAAAAGAGACAGTGTTTGTTTTCCTTTTCTTCAGCAAAACTACAATGAAGTGATAATGACCTCAGGAGTGTGTGTGTTTATTCCATTTTTGGCCCATTTGATGTGGTTTTGGCCTATGGAAAAGTTAAAAGCAAAATGTATTTTAAGTGGTCTAAACCCAAGATAAACATATGTCCCTGAGGTCATTATTTCCATTATAAGACAGCTTGCATAAAACACCAAAAGCATTGTAAAAACAGTGTAAACTTTTAAAACATATTCTTTTGTAGGCCAGCACATCTTTTAGAAAGTGTATAGTAAGCAATTGTTTCTTCTATTGTCAAAGTTTCTTCTTCAGGAGCAGAGAAACCAAAGTTTATTTGGATTTTGGCTATACATGAGATAGTCTGGGCTTTGTAAATCCTACACATGGCACTGGAAAATGCAAACAGTGTATCCAAGCATTAGTCATGCTCATAGAAACTGTGTACATGGAAATATCTATCATCTGCCCCACAGCTTGGAAGATTTGACCTACATGAAGAAGATTGTCAGTGGTTTAAAAGCACATTAAGACTTGATTATGGATACACCAGCAATTTAATGGACAAATATCCATTCTGGTAACCAAGTAAATTTCATTTGGACAGTTTTGCTGTGCTTTTTCATTTGGAGGCAAGTGATGACAAATTATATTTGGTTTGGAAAATACCCTTCCTTCTCCACAGGTAAGCCAGAGGAGCAGAGACGTCTTTCCCAGTGTTCATGCTCCAGCTTTTCCCTGCAGATTTGGATTGTGCAGGCAAAATTAGTCAATAGAGGGTTTATTGACTGCCACTCCCCTTTTTCTTCTCCAGATACAAAACTGGCATGGTCTCTACTGCTTGCTCTTGAGCAGCTATGTCCTGCTGCTACCCTTAGTGTGTCGTAGTGGATCAGAGTTTGAAATCTATTCTCCACATAGAAAGTTAGGGATGCAAAGATTCATTTTTGAAGAAAAATAACACAAACCCCCCACATTATTTTTCTCACTTTCTGTTTGAACACCTAATTCTGCATACCCTGAAGTTACCCAGACCATCTTTTTTTCTGCCTTCTGAAAATCAAAAAGCAACCCAAAATTTTAGGTTTGTTTTCTCAAAATGATTCTGCAGAATCCAGGGCTGAATTCAAAGCTGCAGGGATTTCACAGTTGCCAGCAGCCAAATCAATTTAGGAGGCATTGTGCCTTCAAGATATCAGTTGTGCCTTCGGGATGTCCATTGTGCTGCAGTTCATCTACAATGTCTGTTTCCCAGCCATCCAGAATAGAAAAGAGTGAAAAGTGTAGGCTTTTATTAATGAGCATGTTACAAGACAAAACTATGGCTGAGTCTAAACCCAAACCTGGGTTTCATCTGTTTTCAGTCTGTCTCCCTTTCCTTAGCCCTGTTGGACTTTGATATTGTCCACAATGTTTCTTTTATATATTATCACCTTACTGTTGGTTTAGGGAAAAGGCAGTAATTTTTTTAACCTTTTCTGAGTGATTTACAGAAGATCTTTACCCACTAGGAGCAAGAGCACTAGGAGAACAGACAGGTTCTAATCATACCACCACTTTGCTCTAGAATAAAATTTTCCTAGATTTAGCTTTTGATACATTTTTGTTTGTGAAAGCTGAAATGGTCTACTGCCCTCCAGACAAAGACTATTCTGTTTCATCGGAGCATTTATCCTTTCAAAGATAATCAAATACTACTGCACCATATTCTTAATAACTTACCTTATGCCAGTTAAAAATATGCATTAAGTATGTGGATTGATTCATGTAATGCCTGAAGTACTTTTATGCAATTAGAAAATGTATAAGCATTGTTATGGGTGAAATAGGGGTTAGATTCTCGAGGAATTAAAGGATTCAGATTGAAAGATTATGTGAGAAGTTTAGCAATATGAAAAACACTGCTTACATGACCTTAAAAGACTTAGAGCTGATTTCAATTTTGCCATTCCAGTGGAAATTTCTTCCATTACTCTTTGTTACAATCTGCTGAACTAGCCTTCATGTTATTAGTTATTAGCCTCTGTGAATCAACATCCACACTGAACTGGAATCATTTGCATGTAAATCTGCTACCATTGCTTCATTTATGTGAGTGCAGTTGGAGCTCTGTTCAAAGAAAGCAACAATTACATTGTCTGCTTCCAGTGTCAGCTTCTCCTGGACAGTTATAGATAGCAATATATTTCTGTTCTGTTCCTAAAATACTGATCCTGGTACAGAAATAGTAGGGGCCAAAAGCATCAAGTTGCAATGAAAAGGTGAGTTATGGCAGAGTCTTTTCCTTCCAAGTGTAGGACTTGAGATAACTGGCACCTTCACTGTCACTGGTACTTGTGATAGTGATGATTTCATTCGTGGGCTTGTTGTTTGGCCACTTTTGGGTTCTGCCATAAAATTTTGCTCCTGTCGGTGAATGGAAGGAACCAACATCTGCCTGCCAGTTGTGCTGGCAGTGAAGAACAGAGATACTGACTGGAAAGTGCTGGACAGAAAAAAAAGTGAAAAAGAATGAAGGAGAAAAAAAGACAAGGAAGAAGTTTTCAATAGGGAATGTCATGTGTGAGAGAGACAGCAAAACATGGGGTAAATTGAACAAAGACAATAAAGAGAAAAGGGTATTTCATCTCTTACACCAGAGAAAGTACACTGACTTCAGTGGAACGACTGTGACTTTTGCCCAGATTCCAGTTTTGAAAGAAAACAATAAGGAGAGATTCATGGGTGGGGGGGAGGGGCAGGGGGGTGGGAAGGTGGGGAAGTAAATGAAAGAAAATATACAGATTTTAGGAAATAAAGGGAAATCCTGGTAGAATATAAAAAAAAGCCCTAACAACTTGTACAAAACCAAAACACTGTTTCCCTTTCTCCTGCACTTCTCCAGCTGTTTCTTCAAACTAACTACATCCAAGCAAATTTTTTTTAGTTCCCCAACCTTCTACAAGCATATTTGTATATCAAAATATTGCAGACATAAAAACAATAACTTTCCACCTTAGGAAGTGAAGAAAACAAAGTCATAGTGCTGTTGCAAGCACATCCTGCTCTGCCCAGGAGCAGAAAGAGTGAGCTGACCCTCTGAGAACTTTTGCTGGCAGTTGCACATTTTAAAGGTGTTTGCATCCATAGTATTTTGGTTGCTAGGATTCCTGGCCCCCTTCCCCTCACCTACCCCTCTCCCTTTATTCCTTATGAAATGACACTGAAAAGAAGGGAGGAGAAATGGCTTTACAGCTTTGATCTTGTTTTCCATTCTCTTCTTTCCATGTCTAGTACTCCTAGAATGGCAACAGCCAGGCTTTTTTTCTTCCTGAAATGTGCCTTTCCAGTGATATCCATATTTTTTCTTTTACTAGTGTTTCTCTAATTCCTCCATTTCTTTTTACAGTCTGATCTTTACACTGTCTTCCTCTGATTATTTTCTTATGACAATGTATACAATTGTGTTTCTCTATCTTTTTAAAGAACTAAAATATGCAGGAACAAATAAAAACATCTTTGAATAAAAGTATAATTACACTTCTATAATGTTGCATTTCCTGCATTGAACTTGCATACTATATCAGAAGTTTTCAGAATACTTCTAAGGAATAGCAAAGAAAATAACAAGAACCATCCATGCCAAGAACATCCCTAATGAAAAAAACCAGCCATTCTTTTTGAATACTAAGAAAATAATGTTTTACTGTTCAGAGCTCAAGATATCCTCTCTCATTAGAGAAATATCTGCAAACTGTAAACTATCTGCCCTGGCAGAGGATTCACAAATCACAACAGTTATCTGCTTCTTTTGGGTATTGAATCAGCTAATTACACACCGAAGTTTGGGCTGGGCATCTGCTACCTGACTTATTTTAGTATCCACCACAGAGAGCTTTTTGGCAAAGGTTTTCATTTTCTCCCCTCACCCACATCTCAGTTGGAAAATGGGAAATTATTTGGATACTATCACTAAGTCTTAAGTAAAAATAGGATACTCTGGCCCAGGGTACTTGGTCCCCAGGTGATTGATGGGATTTCTCCATGCTTCAGGCCAAAATGAATATTAATGTAGATAGAAGAAAAGTAAATCAGAGGAAGAAAGAGCAGAGGGGAAAAGGAAAATAGGTAGAGAAATAGTCAGTTAAACTTCTACTAGGCTGGAAAAAAAAAATTACCAGTAGCCCCCAATGGAATATGAATTACAGTTTGGCAAGAACCAGGAATGAATCACAACATCTGGCATCCTAGGTGTTACTGTTTATCTAAACTACCAATAACATCTGTGTGAGCAAGTTCTGCCAGTACCACTGCCTGGTATCATCTTTTATGTTGGAGAATGAGTATAAAAATGTTGTAAAAGGCCCTGTTAAACACCCATTTTGAAACTTTGGGCCAGAGCTCCCTTCCCATGGAGTAAATGCATCCACATGTAGGCAAAGGGCAGGCACACTGAAATCATAGGAATTTCCACCCGCAAAGGATGGATTTGGCCCAACAATAAAGAATTCTGCTGTTTAAATTAATTCTATGTACAGAGCTAGCAACTTGTGGTAAACACGGTAGGAGCCCAGGTATCCTGACTGTTATATGTGGACCCTGATATAAATCCCAGACGATATTCCCTTCCTGGTTTCTGTTTCAGTGTACCAAGCTTAACTCTCTGTCTGCATTCATTGCCTAAATTTAAATCTAATTATAAAAGATACATTGTAAATGGCATTATAGAAAAAGAGGCTAATTCCTTTACATGAGGACCAAAGGTATTTATGTTCAACATAAATAGTATTCTTTACATTAAGAAGGACGAGCAAGGGGATCTGACCTGACCAAATCTCTACCTTTCTAAGATACTGGAAAACATAGAAAAATAAAAACTAAATGGATAATTTGCCCTGGCACAAGAATTAGAAGCAGCATAACATTGGTTATAAAAGAACAAGGTGAAATACCGTATTGGTGGACTGACAAATTCTGATTTTGTATTTCATTGAAACTCATGTTCATATTAAAGGGGGGACTTAAAATGGTACTTTTAACTCCAGAGCTGAAAAATTCTAGCTGAATTTTTCTGTAAGCCCAGTCATTTTGTTATTAACCAGAAAGGGAATTATAGAGCCCACTACAAAGTCCTGGAAAGATTTCATTCCTTACCTGGACACCCACAAGGTTCAGTAGATACTAAGTATCTGTACCACTAGGAAATAGACAGGGATACTTTGATAACTTTTAAGCACATTCTATATATTTTGTAATTTACACTGCAAAACATCTTCTAGAGCTATCCCTAAGGAAGTCATTGTGAAATGCAGCACCTGTTTTTAAAAACAAAGGGGGGAGCAACCATTCAACAGAATTTGTGCCACTCTGCTGCACACTGAAAGTGTCTGAAACCACCAGCTCTGCACAGCCAGCTCTGCTGCTGCAGTTGTGTTTCCCATTGCTTTGCTTTTCCACAGAACCTTTCTCTTGGAAATGAGTTTATGCACAGGTCACTTCTGGGACCAAAGTCTACCCCGACTTGGGATCTGTATGGCATCACCTATTCTAGGGTGTTACACAGCATCAACAGCCTCAGAAATAATTGCAACATACAGGCAAAGTTCAGTCTAAAAGTGAAATATTGCTCTTTAAACATCAGCAGTTAGAGAGAATTGGGATTGTTCAACCAAGAGAAGACAAGGCTTCAGGGCAACCTAATTGGAGCCTTCTAGTACCTGAAGGGAACCTACCAGAAAGATGAAGAAACACTATTTACAAGGGCCTGGAGTGACACGACAAGGGAAAATGGCTTCACACTGACAGAGGATTTGGACTGGATATTAGGAAGAAATTCTTCCCTGTGAGGATGGTGAGCACTGGCAGAGGTTGTCCAGTGAAGCTGTGGCTGCCTCATCCCTGGAAGTGCTCAAAGCCAGGTTAGATGGGGCTCTGAGCATCCTGGTCTAGTGGAAAGTGTCCCTGCTCATGACAAGGATTTAGAACAAGATGATCTTGGAGGTTCCTACCAACCCAAGCCATGCTGCTTGATTTTATAAAATGTGCCAGGTGTCCAGAGGCAGAATTATTTCACATACTGGATATGATGAAACTAAAGTCCATCTTGTTATTTTTGTTCTTTTCAAAGCATTTACAGTGCAGACATAAATTATTGAAACAAAGTTTTCTGGCATGCTGAAAAGGTAGGGAACACATTTTAAGAATTTTATTTGATAACGTAAACTACAAGGTTTACTGTACCAATTGTATTATTCATGTACATATTTAATTCAGTACAAAGGAACTGAACCTGAATTTATTTGTGGCCGCCACAGAATTCCCATTTTATCACAGGATTCCCCAGGGTGCTGCAAGAACAAGAGGGTCTTGATGCAGAATTTAGATCCAGCCTTCACACAGCACATGGAGTACGTGAAGGGCAAACCAAGAGCAGGCAGTGAAGTAGATTGTTTCTCCATTTACACTACATTATTGAAGGTAACAGCACTGCACACAGTCACACCTGCCTAATTCTAGAACTAGGACAATGAACATAATTTAAGACCCTTTAATTTTGAAACACAGCAACTAAAACCAAGCAAATCTAGAGGGGCCAGAGATGCCTTTCAGCTTAGGACACAGACCATAAGTGGAGCTATTTGTCAAAACTAATTCACTTTATTTCAGTTTCCTCCATCTCTTGATGGATTTTGCATTTCCCTAAAGTTGCTATTGTTGAGAGTCATGGAACAAACTTCTTAAATTAACCATAACCATTAACAAAGCACTATATTTGTCATAAGAGTTTCTAAAGATCTATGAAAAGGTACTTACATTTAGATAGATATTAAATTAATGAACACTCATTTGCTCTCCTTTCACAATCAGAGTGCATTTGCAGTCTCCCATATGCACATTTTTGCCTTTTTGTTCTCTAACTAAACCTTGGAAATAGTCTGGAAAAATGCATTTATAGTAGAGGTGACAATTCAGGTTGAATGCTTGATGTTTACTTTATGAAAGGAGAGCAAATTTGTTTGTTCCATGACTTGCAACAATAGCAACTTTGGCTAAATGCAAAGAAAGAAAATATGACAAAACAGCACTCCTCCTTACAAGGAGAAAAGCTGGAAAAGGCAATTTCCCTTTTTATCCTGCAATTTTTTCTTTTTTTATTATTTTTTTTTAAGTTGGCTAAGTACTAGTCTTCCCTGGTATATGAAGAATTAAGAAATATGTCTCACAAACATTTATCCAAAAACATAAAAGAGAAGATTCATAAGAATTAGTCCTAACCTAGTGTTCAGCTTTAGCTGTCACCTCAGCAGCTGAACATAGTCCCTTTTAATTACAGAGATGGCTGGTTCAGGGTTCCAGTCCTCAATCTGGAGGTTGGTTGCATTTTAGACAATTCAGAGTAAAGAATTCAAGGTGTGTATTAGCAGCTGGTGATGAGAGGGACCAGGAGAGCTCAGTAAAGCCTTGGGAGTGAAAGGGTTGGTTCCTTTCCAACACAGTGCTCTGAAGAAAGTAATAGCCTCTTCACAAACACTGGCAAAGGTCTCTCCACAATTATTTTTAAGACTACAAATGACTATCAAACACTTCAGTCTTCCAGAAGATCATTTGAAATCTTCCACAATGGAAACTTTAAAATGGCTAGAGTTTTTTCCAGTAGAAGGAGGTGTGGAGGTACCTATCTTGTTTCTCACCTAGCTGTACGTTTTGAATTACTCATCCCTAATTCCTGCAACTCTAAAATGCCTGTTCTTCCTCACATATTTCTGACTATGGTGCACCAAGGTCCTTAAGCATTTTACCACTAGTGAGTGAGACAGAGCAGCGATAAGAGAACAAGAAATGCCAGTATCAATCAAAATGACATCTCACCACAAACCATGAGAGTTTATATCTGTGAAGGACACTGTTCCTGCAATAATCATTTGAGGTGCCTGGCATCAGAAAGAGGTCCTTGAAGAGGAGAGCCTGGATTATGAGATGATACAAGAGGAAAGAAATTATGTGGGGAAATGGGCATATAATAAACAAGGATGGGAATATTGATTCATGGACTGAAGTCCGGAAAGAGTAAATATCTGAGAGGAATGGCATTAGTTCAGCAAGAGCAAGCAGTGAAGTGTAAGTAATTTGGTAAGAATAAGCAACAGAAAAGTTTAGTCTGAACAGGAGCAAATATTTCTTAATGGCAAGGTACATTGGGTTGTGGAATAACCTCCCCAGAGACACTCAACTGCAAGTCATTTAAAACTAGATGAGACAAAGTACTTAAGAATTCATTGGGGGAACAGTCATGGCCTGCCATTATCTAATAGGTGTTTTCCATTTCTAACTTGTTTTACTCAACTGACATTAATTGGCATTAGGGTGTATATCAAACTAAAATACAAGCCCTAGATGTTACCAGACATTGTAGTGGTCAGTTTTCGTTGTACAGCTTTTCAGCAAAATGGAAAAAAGTAACAGTAACTTTAGAGACCCGAGTGTCACGATCAGTTGCAGAAATGCTAAGAAATATTTTCAGATTAATGCCATTCTGATATGTTATGCTGACACATAAAATCTGTAGCACCTCTAAAAGTGCCTCTCAGTTGAGATGTGCGCTCCTCAGTGAGTAACTGAATGAAACTGAAAATCTGAGGTAGGAGTGAAAAACTATTTTACTGAGAGAACTGCATCTTGAAGACAGAGAAGAAAGATTAAGGTTTTCAAGTGAAACAAGAAAAAAAATCAGCTCTGGAAAGGGACAGTTACATTGAGAATATTTCTCCCATATTCTCACTACCAGTATTTAAATCTCCCTCTCTCCAGCAGACATCTAAAGTTTCATGCTGCACTGAACTCCTATCATGGTTTTAGTCATTTTGTTTACATTTTTTGCTGTATCTTCTACTACAGCTATAATCCAAGGACTCTTTTTCCTAAGTGTAATCTGTTCTTTATGTTAGTTTATCTCTGCTCTCTCAAAAGTCAGAAAAATAATACATTAAACCAACACTAAATACATTCAAAATCCTTATCCTCCACATGAGATTGTTAATGGATGTTTTGAAATATTTAATATTTAATAGTTCAAAAGCAGTATCAATTCAGGCTAATTGGTAAAGTTTATTGAAATAGTGAAGGTAATAATAGTTCTGTAATTTCTAGAATTGGGGAGGGCAAAACATCTTGAAAATTCTAGTAAAGTGCTGTGACATCCTGTTCAGAGAAAACATTTCTCCATTTTAAAATTGCACAAATAGAGGAGAATACAAGTAGCATGCCAAGGATCACTCTACAAAGAAAAGGAACAAAAAAAGTCATCCATTCAGATTCTCACCCTGGCAAAGTTTGGTGTCCATATGTCTCTAGAATCTGACCCTAAAGCCATTACTGTGAGTAGGTGGGAGAAGTAGCCAAGCCACAGTGCAGCCACAAAGCTCAGGAAGGAACTCCAGAACAAAGGTTCCCAAAGCCAGAAGAGCCCTGTGCTGCCAGATCATGCAGTGATGGAGGAATAGTAGAAAGGAGCAGAAAAGCATTTCTGTTAACAGGTGGGTTGGTTTAGTGCAAACTGATTTTTTGGTGAGTGGGGGGAAGCCACAGAAGTGGCTTCTGTGAGAAGCTGCCAGAAACTTCCACTGTGTCCAACAGAGCTGATCTCCTCTGGCTCTGAAAGTGGACATGCTGCTGGCTGAATTAGGGAAGTTGGTAATGCCTCTGTGATAATATATTTAGAAGGAAATCAAAACCCTACATAGTCCTTCCCACCACCTTCTTCTGGGCATCCCACATGAAGAGAAGTATTGAATGGAGGTGGCCAGCAACTGACCGCGAGTGCTGGCGGGGGCCACATAGATGGCAAAAGAAACATAGCGAGTAATTCCCCAGTGTAGAACCTGGACAGAATCAACCTGCAAGATCTTGCAGAAGTCTTTGAGCTGGTGGGATTTGTTGGCAATGGCACTTATAAGCAGCAGGTTTTCTCCCTCTTAGTCAGAGAAAGAGGGTAAAGTGAGGACATGTGGAAAAAGACAGCATGGTGACACCACGTTGAAAGGAAGGTGGGGGGAGGAGGTGCTCCAAACATCAGAGATATTTCTGCAAGATGTAGTGAGGACCATAATAAAACAAACTGTCTTCCTGTAATTCATTAAGTCCATGGGGGAATGCAAAGATCCACTCACAGCCCACAAGAAAAGGTGCTCACACCGAGCAGGTTGATGCTAAAAAAAAGCTGTAATCCAGTGGGAGACCCCAACAGAGAGAGAGGGCCCTTGCTTTCAAATAGAGTGCCTTTGCTTTCAAACTAGAGCAGCTCATCCTTAAAAGGCTACACCCCCATGAACAAATGACCCATGCCATGCAATTCTGGGAAGACTGCTTTGCCCATGGGAGGGACTCACATTACAGGAGGTTGGGTGGGACTTCTACTAGTGAAATTAGAACCATGCTAGAACTGTCTCCCATGAGAAGGCCCCACAGCACAGCAGAAGAGACTCCCCCTCCCCAAGTGAACTGAAGAAAGATTTTTCGAGTGAAGAACTGACCAAAACGCTTGTGCTCTGTCTCCCTGTGCTGTTGGTAGGAAGGACGGAGGGACTGGGAAGGGGAAAGGTGGTTTAAAGGCTTATTTTATTCCTCATTATCCTCCTCTGATTCTGTTAATAATAATTTTACTTTATACTTTTAAGTTTAACCTTGTTTTTCCCTTAGAGTGTTTTCTTCTAATCCTCATCTCAATGCATGAGCTCTTCATTTTCGGGTTTTTTTCCCCCTCTTCTGCTAAGCTATAGCAGAAAAAGAGAGTGAATAGTTTTTCATAGATGCCTGGCATTTGGCCAGTGTTGAACCACAACAAAAGGAGACTTGTGCCATGATGTGAAGAAAACCTGTTAGCCGTAAAAGTCCAAAGAGATCTTGGTCAAGTAATTTTGGGTGAATGTGCCGGGGGAGTGATCACCTAAATGCATGGCAGTAGCTTCCAGCACTGGGCTACAAAGGTTTTAGAGAGTTCTCTTTTCCTCCTTTCCAAATAATACCATTTCTTAAGCAATGATTCCTGTATGTGATTTGGGAACATTAACATATTGAGCACCAGAAGTTTGATTTTTGTTGGCTTCAGGGTAGAGTGTGAGGTAACATATTAGTAGAAATTTCCTGAAATTTAACCTTGAATTTTGCTAATGTGAGTCCATTCCTCTCAAAAGGTTTATATATATATTCTCAGAACATGCCTGTTTATGCTATTAGCCTTAATTTTGCAAGAGATGCTTCATCATATGGAGATTAAGGTAGTTGCTCAAATCTGAGTGGAGCTCTGCAGCAGAACACAGAGCAAGAGCTTAGTTTTCTACAGCCCGCCAAATGCTGTGATCCTTGGTGATCCTTGGATCACCATTTCTTTTCCTCAAGCAGGGCAAAGGAGGCATTTATCTAGTGGCTATGTGAAATTTCATAGAATTTGATAAGCCCTATATTTCAGGCCCAGGAACTAATCAAGAGTTTGTACAGGAACTGACCTGTGCTGGCAGATGGAAGGATGTAAATGAAAGAAAAACTCCAGCCATGTTTGTATTAAATTATCTATTTTTCTGTTTTCAGTGGGACAAACATACCAAAATATTGCAAAAAAGGTGGTTCTTTTTGTCATCATCCTGTCCAGGACGCAAGATGGAAGAAACCATACAAATCCTTTATGAACACTGATTTTAACAATTATCTTTTCTCTATTTTTTAGTTAAAGTCGTGGTGGTTAGACTTAGCCCATGCTTGGTTTGGACACCTACAGGCAGAATACTACCCTTTTTTTACAGTCAAATTATGCCAACATCTCCCAATGTTCAGAACACTAGTGAAAAGGATTACCTGAGGCAACTTCAACTGCTTCTTCACTTAGAATCAGATTTAGCCCAATTTTAGAAAAGAATTCCCAGCAGGTTATTGGGTATCTGTTCCTTCAGACCTTTTGTGTCAGCCAGAAGTTGTATGATGGAAGCCCACTGCCATGGCTGGGAGTGGTGGGCAAAATAAGATCTCTAGCATAAAGACAAATATTCTGAGCCACCACCACAAAGGCCAAGATTACAGGAGGGTATAGAGGAAGACAAACATGGATTTATGTCAATAAAAACCAGTGTGCATTCCTCTATACTGTGACCCAGACCACTCATCTCAAATGACCCATCTTCTCCAGGAGATTGGAGTGGTACACTTTTGAGGGCCGCTTTGCTCAGGATTTTAAAAATGAAAATTTTTAAATTTTCATTTTCTGTCTATCTCCATTGAAAGTGTGCAATGTGGTCAAGAGTCTTCTATCAAAAAACACACTCTCATTTAGCCAACTAAATTAATTTAATGCCTGCCACTGAACCCTACTCAGACATTTTTAATGTTCTGTGTCTCTTCTGACTTGGAGCAGGTTTGAACAAACAAGAGAAAAAGGCTCATGCTGTTAATAACAAACCACCTGAGCTGCTAAGTTCCCCATCTTTTTCTGCAAATTTACATTTTTTGGAGACACTGGAGTTATTTAAATAACCTTTGTTGTATGAAGGGCTTTCTCTCTGAGCCATCCATGCCATATAAGGCACCCCACACTGAAAGTCAACTCCTTGACCTTTTATTCTCAAGCTGGGGAATGAGACATGCCATGCACTCATACGATCTGCCCCAGGCACCATTCTGGGTAAGTCACTTGGACAGCACCTCTTGCCAGCTGATTCACAAAGTGGAATCTGCATAAGCTCTTGAAAAGAAATGCTCATTAATATTCCTAGCCAGAGGCAAGTGTGTTACAGCTCAGTGAGAGAAAGGGTCAGGGAAAAAAAAAAAAAAAAAAAGTAAAAAGAAGGGAAAAGATTCGAAGGCCTCATAGAACAAGTCAATACCCCAAGACAAATGGTGCCTTTGTTGGTGGAAGAACAACAGACCATTCTGCTCTAGGAAGAACTATGCAAATAGACTGGAAACAAGGAGGTATTCTCTATTCTATTTTTATCAATAACCCAAGAGTATCAGAGAGACTGAAATAGCCCCTTCCCCAAGGATACTTGGGCAATTTAATGGAACCAAACAAAAAGACTGGGGACTTGCACAGAGCATCCTCATTTAGGCAACAGAGCAATTGCAAAAGCTCTACATTCAGCTCAGAATGTTCCAGGGGTATATTCTCCTGTTCCCCAGTGTGCTCTCTTCCCTCAGTTTGCCATCTCCTGTTCCCCTCCCCGTGCTCCATCCCTGGAATTATGCTTCTCCTCAGCTATGGAAATTTTCATCTCAAAATAATACAATGCAGGGATTTTGCTAGTGCAGTGAATCAATAAGAAGGTTGCGACAGAACATATGTTTTTATCTGAAAAGAGGAATCACCTGCCATTCTCCTCCCCCACTTCAAGAAAAAGAAAAAAAAATATAAGAAGTGGTTATATTATAGTTACTAATTTTCTTTTGATCTAAGTGAAATATCACTTTTCCTATTAGGACTTCATTTGCTTTAACATGAAGAGATCAGCAAGTAAGTTCTGTTTTAATTAGATAGGTACTAAAGAATTTGATAGTAATTTGAATAGTGACAAGATGGAGTGCTCACTAGTCCATGAACAGAAAAGACACTATAGTGTTCAACCTGCTTGAAAAGAAAAACTCCCTTAAATATTTTACACGCAAGAGAAAAACAGAAAAGAAAGTTATGCCAAATGGAGACTTGAAACATGGGTAAAAGGATGCCAAGGCTGACCTGTGAGCTACCTGCAAAACTTGGTGTCTCCCTGTCTGTAGTTTCTGCTCCTTAGGAGGAGGCACGGTTTAGCCACATTTACTGCAGGTAGGATATAAATATTTGGAACACAGAGCCTAGAAGGCCATTTCTCATAAACAAGATTTTGGAGCATCACTGTAGATGCCAGTGCCCAAGAAGGGTGAGTCATAAATGTGTCATAAAAAGCTACATGCTCAGAAAATGAGAAGCACACAAATGTGGAACTTGTGCAGGTAGGCTTGCTGCTCCTTCACACAGTGCAGTCTTTGTGTGCTCCTTTTGGACTGTCCATAGTAATTGCTTCCTCCTGTTCCACACAATTTTCCCAATGGAGCTTTCTTCCAGGAACACATTTATGACAGCAGGTTCCCTCACCAACTCTTTTGCCTCACCCAGTATATGTGCCAACTTACCAATGACTAATTCCTTAAAATGAAGGTTATCTAGGAGCCTTTTCTGGATTGCAGGAAATTCATTCCTTCACTCATCTCTCTTCCATGCCTGCTAGAAGAGCAACTTCTTTTCTCCTCTGCCTTTCTTCAGGCAAATCATCCATCCAGGAGCAGTGCTGCTGGCCCAGCAAGTAAAGGCTCTGTTTTATTTGAGCTTTCTTTATTACTGCTGTTCAAAAACTTGACCTAAAAGGGGAACTCTGATATCCCTACTGAGCCAAACAAACATAAATGTATGTATAAATACATATGTATACTGACCTGAGTTTCATCTACAAGGCAGCTGGTATCTCCAGTTTCTGAACACATGGACATGAGCCACTGTATATACTATTAACTCAGCTATGTCAGTCTGCATTTCACCCACTTAAACCTGACCTGGGAGAGACTCTGAATCATTATATATGTCCCTTATAGTACAAGCTATTATCTTTTCTGTCATTATCAGAGATAATATCAGAGATATTCCCATGTGACTCAAGCAATGAGATGGGTAATACTAAAGATGCAATACCAATAAAAAAGGAAAACAAAGCTGCAGTGGAAGTACTAAAGCAGTATAAATCATACTGGGTTGATGAAAGGTTTCCTCAAAAAATGCCAAATAGCCCCAATCCTCCTTTGGTGGGCAGAAATGAAGACGTGATTCTAAGAGACTGGTGTGATGCCCAGATTCACAAACTTCCCTTTAGCATTTTAAAAGAATGACACAACTGCTATCTTTAGGAGTGAGAGCTGGAATTTCAAAGTTGCCAGAGTCTTTTAATTTCTTTGGGTTATGAATGTTTAACTTGTGCAATTTTCTTTGAAAGTTCCATTAAAAATATTCAGAACTGAGACTTGTTTGAAGATACTATGCAGAATTTGTGAGAGGCAGAGCTGCCTAGTGACTGGAAGAGGATTGCAGAGCAATCACCACTACTCATTTCCATTCTGGACTCTTGCCCAAATTGCTGTGCAACCATAGGCAATACACCATTTTCTCAGCTCATACATATATAGAATAAATAACATTATTTCCTATTCCCTGAGAATTACAATGTAAAGCTTATTTAGTTACAATACGTATGGTTCAGTTTTTTCCAGACAATCACCTGGAGTTAAGACAATAACTCAGATGGAGACCTGCATCATGTAATGCTGCTCTAAACTGCACAGCCAGTATAATAATGATTTCTGAATAATTAAGGGCATACCTTACAAAACCTTAATTTTCTTACACTTTAGATTTAGGTAGAAACTAAAAATAAATTATTGTTGACACAGTTACTTTTCTCTCTCTCTCCTAGTTCATGATCTTAGTAAAGTTTTCATGTTCCTTTCTTCATTTTTGTTATTGAAATGTACTTGGGTTTGAAGTTAGTTTTTCTTTGCTGTTTAGAACTGATGGCCAACCAACTAAAACTCCTCTAGCTAATCCCAGCACAAATAGGTTCTATTCAATAAAATCACGAAAAAGAAGTAAAGCCATGAAGAAAAGCAAATGCTCTGCTCAGACTCCACTCAAACTCAAGTTACTGAAGGATATGCTGTTGCTTCTGCTGTCATGTCCAGAGTTGCTGGAGATCCATACTGCAAACTCATCTCCTAAAACGCAGCAGGGTTTCATGCTGGTTGCTGTAATAAGTCTGAGAAGCTGGCATGTTTGCAAAGTAAGACAGATATTTATCTTCTGGCTTCAGTAATTTGGTGTTGGTCAAATTTTAGAAAACTCACCGCAGTTCAGTTCATCAAATGAAGGGACAGCAGTGGTAGTATGCAGGAAGGGCATTTACAAACACATGCATTTCACTGAATCATGTGTCAATCATTTTGACTTGCATGTTTCTAATATTAATTTTTCAGCTCCCAGTTTCTCCCCTCCTGACTTCCCCAAGAACATCCCTTCTTTTTCAAAGTTCCCTCCTCCTGCTTTTTAATTTGCTGGAATTTTTGTTCTGTCTCAACACAATCTACTCTAGGTTAAATCTCATCTTCCCACTTTCTTCCTGTCTGTCACTGTATTTCTGATGTTGCCTTCTATGTTGAACTACTTCCCCTTCTCCTGCCCTTTTCAGTGTGGAGAAGATATTGCGATGGAGATTCATAGTTTAAAAATCCTGATCCTTCAGCTCTTAGCATTTTCATGTCCTGCCTACCTCATTTTTTTTATTCGCAGTTTACCACTTCTGTTCCTTTTTCCTTAGCTTCCTCTCCGGTGTCACCTGCTCTGTGAAATACCCTTGAGGAGCTGAAAGTCCCTTCATGTCTCTCCCAGTTGGTTTCTCTGCTAGGACCACTTGTCTCACAGTGATTGGAGTGAAACTGCCAAATAGCAAAACACAGATAGATGGACAGTATTGATTACTCATACTTTTTGTTTTACATCACTGATTTTCGTGATTTAGAGCCCTCAGTTAGGCCCATCTGCTGTCCAACACTATCTCTGGCTTTATTCTCCTGCAAATGTGAGTTTGGAATTGGATGGCAAATATAAACATTCAGAAAACTTGCAATGGAAGTGACTGCAGGAGCTATTCCCACTGTTTGCAATCCATCCAAAGATAACCCATCTCCATCAGGCTTTCAAAAGTGACTTGAAATTCAGTGGAGTGTAGATTCTTAAGTGCCTGAATCACTTTTGAAAACAGAATTTAGAAGGATTTTTTAAAATATTACCCTCTGTAGATTTGAGATCCTCATTTCTCTGTCTTTGCTCATAGTCAAAGCATAAGTCAGACCTGACATCAGTATTGCAGAGCAAATAGTATCAACACTCCTCAACATTATTTTCCACTCTACAATATTTAGATATATAAAAGTCAAACTTCCAAACGGAACTTTTAGCTACAGATCTGTCAGACCCAAAGGATTCTTTATAGAAATAAAATATTACTATTAGTCCCAGCACATGCTTATCTTAAATCAGTACTCCCTTGATTCATCAGTGTAACACAATTATGACTGTTGCTTTACCTGTGTAAACTAGGGCAGCCAGTCTCAAACAAGTTAATCCAAATGTTTTCTAAAAATTAACATTCAAAAAACTTAGCCGTGACTGAAATCCTATCTCTGTGAAACTTCCACCTAATGTGGTGGTCCCCAGCCTTTGCCAGGGAACATGCTGGTTTCTTATACTCTTCCCGTATCATTCCTGATGTTTATGTTCTTTTGTAAGAGACACAATAATGGAGTTCCCACAACCTCCCCTGCATTGTCCCTCTGTTTTTGTGTAGTTGCATATCATTGTCACATACCCCCTAGTCCTTGCTTTTATATCTTAGAAGGAAATTAATTTACCTTACCTTCATAGGTCACATTTCCTGGACCTCTGATCACTATTACTGTTCTCCTCTTTATTTTCACCAGCCAGTCCACATCTTTCTTTAACTGCACTACACAAAAGCAGATTTAGCCTTAAAGCTGAGGTCTTACAGATGCTAAAAAAAAGCAGAAAAATTTCACGGGTCATGCAGGTTATACTGCTGTTGATCCTTTCTAAAATTATATTTGCCTTTTTCACAAGAGCATGACATTCTTGACTTACATTTGGTTTATGCTCTACTGTCTCTCTCAGGTCCTGTTCCATGGAGCTTCTATAAAAGGCTTTTCCTCCCCATCTTGAACTTCTGGTCATATGAGCCTGTGTGTGACACTTGTAACTCGTCCTATCAAATTGCATTTAATTTCATCTAAACTCTGAATCTGTTTTAATGAGAGGTACTTTTTTACTCTAATCTAGGTTTTCTATGTGTTCTCAGTCTCTCCTAGCACCATGTCACATGGGAATTCAATAAGTGTGCTTTCTTTTGTAACCTAAACTGCAACTGAAATACTGAGTAGCTCTGAACCCAGGAGAGACTCCTGCAGAACACTTAAATCCACCCTTCTAATTTGACAGCAAACCCCTGATAATTCTCTACATTCAGTTTCCTAACTGATTTTGGGCCCCATCTACAGTAATTTCACCAATATTAGGTTACGTATCAAAATGTCACAAGACACCGCCAAAAGCCTAGAGAAAGTGAAATATGTCTTCTGCTGCTTTTCCTTTATCCACAGGATATGATAGCCTCTCACAAAAGGAAGTTAGATTGGTTTGACATGATTTTCTCTTGACAAATCTGTTTGGTCATTATTCATCTCTAACTTCTTTGTGCTTACAAAGAATTTTATTGGTTACTTGTCCCAGAATTTATCTGGGACTTTATGGAAAGACAACAGTGCGAAAATACCCCAGTTCCTTTTCTTGATACTTTTGTGTCTCAAAAACAAGCCAGTGACAGCTCTGAGAGTACTTCATCCATCCAAACAGCATTTCACCAAGACCACTTTAAAACATTCAGGTATTTTCAGTCATGTTTTAGAAATGAGAGACACAGTAGGAGTGTTCTTCACTTTGAATTATTGATCATCAAATCGCAGTTTTTCCATGGAAGTATTTCTAAGCACTTCTGACCCTATGTGTGATCCTGGATCAGGATGTAAGCCTCAACCCAAAGGGTGGCAAGTACTCACAAGATCCATCGTAATTAAGCCTGTTTAATTGACCCTGTTACAGCTCACTTTCTCAGCTCTCTTGTGACTTGAGAGATGATATTTTCCTGTTTAATGTCTCTGAAAAACATGTGAGTCATATTTGTGGTGGTAGGTCATCTCTCTCTTGACTCTGTGAAGACAACAGCCTAGTGTACTTGCACTGAGTTAATATTTTACTGCTTCCAAAGGAAAAAAGCAGAAACAAATAAACAAACAACAACTCCTTTTGTTTGCTGTCCTTCTTTTCAAGTATTAGATAAATCACAAGATGCATGAAGTTAATAATAACAGGGACAATAAATACAGACTAATGCCAGCAAACTGGTCATATGCCTCTTGCTTTTGCATGGCCTGATCATGTGTTGCCTCCTGCAGCTAGAGAGAATGCAGTTTTATAGGTGCTTCAGATCTTTCTTTGACTGGTTATCAAAGCGTTTTCTCCCTAAGATTTGTGACCATTACCAGGACATATATGCTGGCAGCAGTTACCAACTCTGCTCACATGAGAAAAGCCTAGAGGCATTTTTCTACAGCTGTTTTCTTTTCCAGCTATACTTTGATTTGGAAGATGGCCAATTAATGGATTGATTTTTGTTCTCTTAAACTCACTGACTTCAGCCATGCAGTAAAATGCTAATCTCTTCCTGGAGCTGTCTCTTCACCCTCTACCATTAAGCAAATTTTTGAAAACTTTCTTCAAAACTTGCCACACTAAAACACAAAGTCATTGTACTGTGATGTTGTCCAGCAAACCTTGTTTGCCACCTGCAAGTGAGATGGGCAGTCTCGTTAACTGAGAGAGTTCTCTTGTTCCCAGAGTCAAGTACATGATCCTGCATGGGGTGGTCATTTCCCCCCTTCCCCTTCAATCTACTTAATAAGATTATTTAAGGTCCTAATAATCCACTAAACTGAAAGTAACTGCTAACTTTGGCAAATGTCAAAAGAAGAAATGCCTACAGACAGCATATGTGATCCTGCACTACTGAGTTGCCTGGGCTGTTTATCTCACCATACAAAATATTATTAAGACCAGCTGTACACTGGTTGTGCCTTGAATTAACATAGTGAAAGTCTCCATATCAGATTCCTAATGACATCTTGCTGTATCTTCCCAGCTGAGGATACTGCCAATAAATATGTCTGCTTTTCTATCTCTCTTTCAGACATAGGACAAAATTGAAAGCGGTTGCTGCTTGGTAAAATATGCTCAGATGTTGAGAAGAGCAAGTCATTCTGGAATACCGGCATCAGGGAAGCTGGAAGTCAAGCTCTTCATTACTCTAATCCCTAAAGCTTCTTGGAAATACGATTCTCAATTTTCCATCTTCCCCTGGTTTCAATTCTTTCAAATATTTGGATGAACCACTTATTTTACAGTCAGAAATGAGACCCAATTTGCTTTCTGCCTTCCTCTGGATCAGCACAATTTTCCTTTTACTTTAAAAAAGCCAAACATTCTCAAGTTGAAGCTCCTGACAGGCAGCAGTGCTGCTTCTCTCTATCCCTGCATGTGCACACAGCAAGAGCAGCAGCAGCTGCCACTGGTGCCCAGACCTCCTCCCCTCAGACTGACAACCTGTCTTAATGTTGAAAAACAGTTCAAGGTAGCACTTGAGACCAAACATGCAATTTTTCTTATCAAAATGAAAGCTGTAAATTTTAAGCCTAATGTTTAATGTATCCAGATATTGAACACAGGGACTTTTATCCTCAGCTTAATGGTCTGTCTAAAATCATCAAAAAAGATTACTTAAAAATTCAAGGTACTCAGAGGTCCCATAAAAATTGTGTGAAACATTTTTTTCAGAGCTTTTGGGGAGGCTAGGGGATCCTTTCTTTTTTTTTTTTTTTTTTTTTTCTTTCCTTCTTCTTTTTTTTTCCAAATGCAAGGGGAAAACATGTACAAAAAGATTTCTATCTCGTTTTTTTTCCTGAGCTTGAAAGACTTACAGACAAATCTGACTATATTCAGGGGAACCAGAGCTTTGGCTGGAGTAAATTATCCCAGCTCCACAAGTCTGAAAGAAACAAGAACAATTTACACCAGCAGCCGATTACGCTCTGGCTGTTTCTTTCAAAAGCTGCACATGAAATGAGATCTAATACTTCAAAGCACTCCTCAGAGACACGGATTCTAGAAATCATGTCTCACTCAACCTGTCTGCTTTGTGGGGTTTGTTTATTTTGCTAATGTCGGTGAGATGTCTAAGGATTTGAAGGTTCTGTTTGTTTAGTTTTCAGATGTTGAATGGGGAGAATCAGCTGCATTTTCTTACAGGATTTTAGAGAAGGTTTGCACAACCCTACCCTCAGCTGCAAACTCGACTGGAGACGAATCAGTGGCAAAGCACTCAGTGTTAGTGCAAACTTCCCCCCTTTCCCCAAAATTGCAAAGGATCTCCCCTGGCATTGCAGCACCTTCCAGTGCCCAGAGATATCTGCCGTGAGCTAGAAGCAGGATTCACACCAGGAAAAGGTCAGCAACATTTTAACAGAACACTCCTCAACTTTCAGTTTTAATACACACACTTACCAAAACCTCCTATACACTAAAAATGTACATAAATATATACTGACAATTTTTTTTCTCTCACTGCTGTAGCTTTGCACGACTAAAATCTAAATATACCTTGAATCCATACAACTAAAGGCTTTTTAAATGTGTCAACATGTCCATAGCTACAAGTCACACGGTATTTAAACATTTGTGTTTGTCTGTAACTTGCAATAAAAAGCATTAATAAAATAACAAATGTACACAGATTATAGGCTGCATTTTGAAATGTTAGTAAACACAGTGTTTATATGTCAGACCATAATGTTTCCAGACAAGCTGTCAGTAGGAGCCAGCTTTACAAAAACTTTACCATTGTTTCTTTATTTCTGTTCCCAACTTCTCATTATCTTCTTTTAAAAAAAGAGTACACGTTACTCATATAGTGGCAGAGCCTTCGACAGAATACATTCAAATTTAAGGCTGATGTACCATATCTCAAAATTACAGTTCCATGAATAAGTAGAACACAGAAAATTCCTTGTTCATTTATGCTTTTGCAAAAAACAAAAAATATCAGGCAAGAACTTTGCTTCTTCTGATTTTACACACATGAATTGAAATCTTGCTAAGGTTTTAGAAAATGGGGATATGTAAATACCAAAGTTTAAAGGTATAATTTCTTCAATGAAGCACTGCAGTTGTGCAGCTTCAGTGAACTGACAAAACATACTTAGCTCCCTGTGTTCAGCTATTGTAAAACCACTTTTTCCCCCAAACTTTGAGTTAAATCAATTTACATAATCTGCGGATCTGTCCCTGCCTCTACAAAATGGTGCTGCAAACTTTACCAAGCTTACTTGTAAGATTTCTAGCACCTCCACTTTCTATTTTTGGTTAACAGTATCATATTAGCAACCTGATTTTTGTTTGTAAACCAGTCTTTCAGTCCTTCCATGTCCAAACTCCTTCAATATTTTGCTACCTGTTTAAATTGCTAAAGGGATTTGATCTCACTTCTGATCTAGAAAAAGAGCAAAGGCTTGGAAATGTGTTTGTTTGCAATTTGTTGGTTTGGATTATTTTCCCTCTCAAAGGTAATTATGTGTGTTTGTTGGGTTTAACAAAGGATACTACATGAGAAAAAGTGAATTTTCCACAGCTTTGTTCTACAAATAATGCTACCAAAAATATATAAAATTTAGTTTTAAATTAATTGTGACTATTATAACCATTTTGTAAGTTTTTTTAAGGAAGCACAAGAGTTAGTAGTTAATTTTTAGATAGGAAAATTAGCTTGTCTTTACAATAACTATTTCCATAGGGTGTGAAATATATTTTCATATAGAAAATATGCCAGATATCCTGTGCTGGGAAATCGTATAATTTCAGGGGGAGGCAAGTATGCTTCTCAGAAAACGTGACAGCCCCAGCCATGTGTTATTCAAGAGGAAGCATCAGGCAAAGAACAGTGTTGAATTGCTCCTGTATTATTTGTGCCCATTCCTCCCTGTTCAGTGGAGTATTTTTAAAAAACAATTCTAATAAATGCAGTCAATAATTGTTTGAATTGCTGCTGTGTGTTCTGTCATACATGGTTTATGAACAACCATCAATTCATTCTGCTCATCACTCTAACAAGTTCAATGTACTATTCGGAGTAAAGGATCACTATTTATTTAACAGCTTTTGGCAGGAAAATTTGTTGCATGCCACAACTTTACAAAGAACATTAAAATCAATGACAATTTATAAACTAAAGACTTGGAATTGTGCTTTGGATTCCCATAATTCATCAGAATAAAGCTGTCAGATACCTTTTATTATAAATTAATAGCATGTTGTCTAGCGGCTTGACAGCATCAGCCGTTTTGCCGGGTTAGCAGTGACATCTTGTGGTGTTTTTACCCATTGCTACTGGTTTCAACTTTCCTATAAACGTTATCTCCTCATAGCACAGAAAGCGTGTATAGGAAAGAAATGAATCATATTGTGCATACATCAACATCGATAAGGTTTTCTAATAACAAAAAATAAGTCTTGGCAAGTATGCTATTACTAACTTAATCTTGAAATTTAGAATAGAAGAAAATATTTTTATACACTCCTTTTGCCAGTGACATTAGATATTTATTGGTCTGATGTTACAGTTAATAAAAAATTTACTAATTTTCTAATGTATGCTTTCAGTATCTTTATAATCGACATTTATTTAGTGTGAAGATGGGTTTTTGTGTTAAATTTGTTTAGGAAATTCCTGTGTTAAGGTCTGAGATCTAGCCTTCCTAAACTCTTCCATTTTATAGTCTTTTTTACCTCTTTCAGATGCCTCCACAAAAACCTCTTAAATTTCTCCTTTCAGGTTCCACTAAAATTATGTACAGAGGAGTAAAAAGGCACTATTGAATACTGCATGGATGGAAGGTCTCTGTTGTTTCCATATTCTGCAAGGCAGTTACTTTTGCTTTCATGTTAATAAAAATGAAGGAGCAGTCTTTTATAAACTCCTGTTTTTCGATTATGTTTCCCTCTATTTCTTGTGACTACAAAATGATATATGGAAGTTTTAAAGAAACTGTATCTGCTTCCAAGAGCATTGCTGGCTCACAAAGGTCCTGATGATAAAAAAATTACACATAAAGATTATATGTACAAGTGTTCTTTCTTCTGTATAATATCATGAGATATAAAGATGATAACTTCCCAGCCATTAGAGTGAGTGGTAACAGATGCATACAGAGGAGTAGTCTTTACATACTCATACACTTATTTTCCTATGTATTCTGATCTTATTATATTCTTAAGAAGAAAAGTCTGTGTTTATTACTCCACTGAGAAAAATGGTTTGTGCAGCAATTCTTAGACTAACAGGCTCATCCATGGCATGCACAGCATAGCTGGGCACTGGATCAGGGACGCATCGAGGAGTGAAAGCCAAGGGTGGATGTGCCCGGGTGCTCAAGGAGATCTGATGCAAAGTGCCACATGCAACCTGCTGTCAACAGCAGCTGCCTCCCATCACAATTATTTTCAAAGTCATCTTTTCTTCTTTCCCCTGGAAGCAACCTCTAGCTACCAGAGGGGTGTGCTACAAATGGGTTTGGGAGGTTCTCACTCCTGTAAGGATGTGATCCCTGCAATTAAAAAGCATCAGTAAGTCTGGGTTAGTGACAGGCAGCTCCTGCCCACTCACAGCACTCCTACTTCTGCCTCTCCAGTTACTTGTGCTGTTCCCAGTTTTGTGGATATTTAGTAACTCAGTCTTAACTCCTCAAGAATTCCTTCCAGAGAGGCAAAATTTTGATTGCCAGGCAATGATGTGGGCGACAGGGTGATGAGCCCCAGGTCAGCCTAGAACTGCACAGTGGAACAGAACGGACATTTCCATAAACCCGTGCCACAGTCATGGGAACATCTTCCCACTCCTCTTGTGAGCTGCTGTTCTTAGCCTCCCAGCCCACTTTCATAAATACCTGAAGTTGCACTGGCATGACAAAGCATTGTGTTAGAGGAACTGCTTCCCTTGCCATCAGTCCATAGCTGGAAAGTCTGATTCAAAACCACCTAGGATAAGCAGTAAACATCCTACCTAACTAAACAGACATCTAAAGATAGGCATTGAGTCTGAACTACCTCTCCAGGATTCCTCTGTTGTCAGTAGGAATAGACAGACATCTCCAAAAGCAGATTTATCTCACCTTTCTGAGATAAGGCACTGTCTGGAGGTGCTTATCTCTTTCCATTAACTACAGAGAGAATCCAGATGACTTCTTCAACTGGATGCTAGAAAGCTGAAATTAAGTAAATCTTACCTATATATAGGGATTTGTATGAAAAATAAAAGGTAAAAAGAGTGGGTTTCCAAGGGGCCTGAAATCAGGCAGTCTGCCAGACTGCCAGTCCCCAAATTTAATTTAAATTCCAGCGCATCATTTTTACAGCAGAATACAATGACCTCTAAAAAAATCAACATTTTAAGAATCAAAAATACATAATCAAAGATACAAACTTAATATATATTCCAGTATGGAGACATATCTCAGTAATCTTAGCAGGAATCTATGCAAGATAAGAGATTTTAATATTTAAATCTCAGAGGACTTTGAAATATTGCCTGTTCCTGCAATTTTATAACAAATCTTACACCAATTCAAGTGTTCACAGGTTCATTGTAAACCCAAGGTCTTTTAGCATTTAACAATGCAAAGTTTTTTGGGAGGGAATAGGGGTGTGCTACAGGAAGAATAAAAACACAGTCTCCCCTCCCAATCCACTACAAGAATTTTACAGTGGGAAGACACCAAATCCACTATGAATGTCAATGTTTCAGGTTCAAAGGGCAATAAAGGAAAACTCCATGCTCTGGATCTCATCACTTGTAATGCAGTGTTTTTACACCAACACAGCTGATTTATGATTTTTTTTTCATATAGCATTCAAAAAATAGTTATAGATGTCCCAGAGATTCCTTACCTGGCAGAAGTATGGATTATAATTTCTGACATGAATTAAGATTTCTGGCGCATCACTCGTGGTTGTATTGCTCTCAAAGAGCACCTATCTGCTCTAACTTCCAAGATTTGTTTACAGCTGCTCACACAGTGCTGAAAGTTATTCCCAAGAATGACAACCCCTCTTTGACACGTTTTCATGAATTATTTTTGCAATTGGCTTAAAACTTTAGCCCATACCAGTCATAAGGACTTTTGCTCTCTCTGCTCCCTTCATTGATTTTTTATAACTCATCATGTTTGTCACTTAAGCACCAGCACCTAAAAGCTGTATTTAGCCTAATGCCCAAGGCACCAGGTCACTCCCTGGATGTCCACGAGAACCTCTGCCACCAGTCTGGCAGGGTTGACAGGGAACCATTTGTGTTCAGAAAGCCTGTGGCAGTTATCTGTCTTTGCTGGGCTTTCTGAGTGAAAGTACAGTCTGATATGGGTGCTTGCAGTTTTGTGAGAGTCCCAGCCCTAATAGTATAAAAGTAAAATCATAAACAAAGATAATATAGATTAAAATGGGATTGAATGGCAGCAATTTGCCACAAAGACGTCACAACACTGTGTCGTCAGTGTGCACAAAAATCTGAGAAGGGCTGTCACAGCATATTTCAGTAATTGATCTAGAAGATGTGGTGAAAGACATTCCCTACATGTCCCTCTTTTAGCCACCACTAGGCACAGAGCTCCATCACATACCATGTGCCATGCAGGGGGCCATCACTGCTGGAGGAGAGAGTGCCTCTAGAGTAGTCATCCCTACAAATCAGAGCTCTTCAACAGGATTGAAGGGACAAAATTCAGCAGCAAGGGATAAAGCGGAATGTGCCAGGCCCCTTTGAGCTGTTTATAACCTCTGACTGATATGCACTTTAAGACCAGGCCTTTGCAGTGGCAGAATTGATGACACAGGAGGGAGCTAGAAGAGACTATGCTGCAACAGCTCCTTCACTGTCAGTCTTCACCTATTCACCTATACACACTCGTCTCTTCTGGGCCACCACAATACTGTGGAGGCTCCTCTTTTTTAAACCACTTTCAGGATCCATGCATCAGTTCTAACTGGTCACTTGGGCTTGACAGGTCAGCTGTGTTATAAATTTAGGAAAATGCACAAAGGGAATAACCTGTGATCAGCTGGAACACAGCTGCAGAGCCTCTTCTATATTCAATGCTGTAACTCATGCTACCTTTGTCTTCATTTTCAGCCTAGAATAATCTGGCTATTTCCAAATCCTAATTTCAGCTTGGAGTCATACTTATCCTAGAAAGCTTTTAATAGCTTATTTTCTCTGGCCTTGTGTGTAGCCTTGCAACTCATCTTTGCTTCACTATAACTGGAGGCACCTCAGTGAGTCACATCAACAAGTCTTACATGGGAGGACCACATACTTGGGTTGGTGTGGCAAAGTATCCAGACAGCAAAGCAAGAAAAACAAAACACCTTGTTATTCTGCAGAGTGCATTGCCATGAGTGTTTCAGAGGCACAGATGTTAAAACCAGAATAAGCAAGTGAAGTCTTGTGGGTTCTGCATCCATTACTCACAAGCAAGCAAAAAAAAATGTAGCTTGTAATGGACAGGACTGTCCAACAATTGTCTCTTTGGGAGTTTCTGCAAATTCCACTGAAATTCCTAAATTCCTACCCTGACATGGTACAATCCAGTGATGAATGGACTTCTGCACAGGACCAAGCATGAAGATTTCTTC
Source organism: Muscicapa striata striata (assembly GCA_030060385.1). Lineage (NCBI taxonomy): Eukaryota > Metazoa > Chordata > Aves > Passeriformes > Muscicapidae > Muscicapa > Muscicapa striata. Next base: position 855,864 of record JAREIS010000110.1, on the reverse strand, counting down.
ATTCCTAAATATTCATCTAAAAGCTCAACAAAGCACATTCCCAATATCTGATCTCTTCAAATAATCTACACAGAAATACTGCAAACCTGGTTCCTTATGAGACTGAGATTTTCTGTACTTCTTGTTCAAGCAGGACTGGAATTACTCTATCTCAAAAATAGCTTTATGGTGATAGAGAACAAACTAAAGAGCTTCCAAGGTATCACATACATAGACACTGCAGAGCTCCAATTCCCTCAGTGTCTTATTTTTGGAAAGTCTTGGAAGCAGATGTCTCCAATTTTCTAAAAGCAGACTTAAGATAACTGAAAAAAACTGCTTGAAATCAAATGGAGAGTTTGCTTCCACCAACAGTAGTTAATGCAAGACTTAGGCAGTGACAAACTCTGGAAAGCAAATCAACTGCTGAAATTCAGGCATAAAAGCAGAAAAAAAAATATGTGAAGCCTGTTCCCTAAAACCTGGTTTACATCCACTTTTACTTCCAAGTCCCTGTGTATTAAGCAGGTCATAAAAGCATGCTGGGAAGCTGTTTGAATCCCTCTGATGAGAAGTGCCAAAAGCTTTCTCCAAGCTCAGAGCTAGAGCTAGTTAGAAAACAGGAAATGTTTTGCATAACATTTTTGCAAGCCAGGGAGCTGAACATTATCCATTATTAAGACAAACATGAAACAAGGAGGTTTTACCTATAAAACAAGCAAATGTTATGTACAGGACTCTACCTTTAGAGTCAGGCTTTTTTAAAGAAAAAAAGCTAACTACTGACTACACCTACTTTCAGCTAAAATAATTTTTTTAATCTACTCTAGTCCTATCCCTTAACAATGGATTTTTTTCCCAGGTCTCCAAATACTCAGAATGCATAAGATTTGTTTTCTATTGTTGCCTAAAGGAAGCTGAAAGGGCAAAAAGCCAGGTCTTTCAAACCTCCCCCATGGGTCTTTCTTTGCTGGTTGTTTCTGAGCAGCAGCTCTGCCATCTTTGGACCCTCCGGTTTTCCCAATTTCCTAATATAATTTTACATTACAAATATGTTACAGAAGGAATAATGACATAGATAACACACAGAAAACTTTATTAAACTAAGTACAGCATATGGTGCTCATTTTCTGGCAACCAGTCACACTAAGGATAGGGAGAAATTCTAGCCCCAAAACTGTCTTATCAGCAAGCTCAATGACAAGGGAATACTGCAAATGCCTTGCTGGGAACAACAGCCTCACTTAGTTCACTGCAGTGTTATAACAGTTTCAGAGCTGTCCTGCCAAACACATGGAAGAAAAGCAGTGTTTGATGTGAAAGCAGAAATGGACCAACCTCAGCAAATAAAGCTAGAAAGTGCCAATGAGATGTATGCAGTCAGATTTTCAGCCTTGTAATTTAGAGTCCTCCTTGCACAACTGACACAGAAGTGTTCCGAGACTCATCCTGAGTTATTTGAAAATATAGAAAAACAGGTCCAAAATGCCTGTGCAGAGAAATATTAGCAATCTAATCTTAAAAATGGTTTTTGTTTTGTATTGGAATCCTTTAGCTGAAGTCTGAAGCTGCAACATGCAAAACAAAAAGTGAGTAGGAAAAAAATGTTAACAGCTAAAATTAACCACCCAATGGGCTGGGGTTAACTGTATAGGAAAAGGTCTGAGCACTGATTATGTAAATAAGTGCTGAGTAAATTTAAAAAACAGGTCTCCAATTCAAATAATCTAGGTTTAAAATTATTTAAAAGAGCATAGGAAAAAAAATGCTTTCATCCTCTAACAATGAGGTTCAGTAACAGTATTCATTGGTTTTATATTTAAGGAAAGGACATAAGGTAAAACTTTATGAGTGGTGTATGCTGTCTCTACACACTGAAATGTTTGTATAAATAAATACATAAATCAGTATTCATAGGACCCTGAGCAGTTCATAAGTCCGAAGTCTTTCTACCAAATGTGAAGTCATGATAAAAACCCTAGAACAGTCTAAGATGCAATAGTCCATCAGCATAGAAACAGGAAAAAAGACATCGATTCACATGTTCAGAACCTTTGCTTGTCCTCTATGCATTGTGTTGTTTTGCATAAATGTAATTTTTTAAAAATAATCACACTTGAGCACAGAGTGTGCTTTTAGCATAGTTTGCAAAAAGATGACAGGGATGGCCTTATCTTATAAAACAAAATAGGGAAAAAAGGAAGAGCTAGCACATATTTATTACCATATGGGCTTGGGAGATATTAGTCATAAGACAAGAATTCAACCCTGTAAACAGAGAAAAATAACTGTGACAAAAGGAGCTAAACTGCTTTAGTCAGGAACAAAAAAGAAATATTGATGGTGCAAATTAGAATTATAAATTCACAGTGAGATTTTTACCAAAAGGTAAAATCTTATATTTAGCTAAAGAATGAAAATACTAAAATCCAAAGTGATGTAATAGTTTCAGGTACAAAAATATGTCTTTTTTCATTGTCCCTGGATGCCTCTCACTGGGACAAGTTCACAGGGTAGGTAGGAGATGCCTTAGCTGGTAAATGGCTTTGGTGCTTTTTCACCTGTTATGTTCAAATGTCCATTACACTGCTCTTGGTCACAACAGTAAAGCAGAGAAAAATAAAATGCAAGGCATCCAAGGTATAATAAATGAGGAAGAATACCTTCAGCAAAGAAGTTGAAATTTCCAATATCTAGTCTTTTATGACTACAAACTGAGAAAACTTAAAGTATTTAGCATTGTATGAGCTACATATTCTGACTTGGAATATATATATTTGTCTCAAAGAAAATATTGTCTGACAAGCACACAGAAAGGAAAAAAAAAAAGTCTTTCAAAAAAGGAGAAAAAAAGGCAAAATTCCCATTGACTTCACTAGTCAAGATTAGGATTCTAGTACATTTTGCATCTCTGTTTTAAGAAGATTTTTAAAAAAGACTTGTTCAACCGCACTGTTCTTCCCTGGCCAGAGTCACTCAACAACTCTCTGCCTCCTCCAATCACACCCTTTTTCTGAGCCAGAATTGCCCAGTCATTCCCAAGCTGCTGCAGGTGACATACAGGAAACCAGGACACATGATAATCATGGAATGTGTTTGTGGGTTCTTCCTCACAGTAGAACTGCAGCAGTGAAAAGGTCAGACTAAGACAGAGAGAGAAGCCATTAAAAATATTCCTGCATATGGTCAGAAAAAAACATTTTTTTATAACTGAAGAGCACAACAGCTCACACAAAATTTGTATGCATTAATTAATATTAGCTCTCCTAAGCTTTCTTGAGATGTATCTGAAAACACAACTATAGCTTTTCAAGTTATAAAGTGTTTAGATGTAACTGAAAGAGGCAAATCACATTCTGCACTCTTCAAGTGTGGAGAAAATGCTTGATCATCTGCATAACTCTGGCATACTTTTCTTGAGCTATGAAAGGATAAAACTTTCTCTCTTCCTTTGAAGTCTTTTTTAAATAGCATCTTGAAGATTTTGCATGTCCCTTCCTCCCCCTGCTTTGTAAAAGAACATAAGTATCCTAGAATTGCTGAGTTTAGAACATATGAATTATAGAGATCTTTAATCTTCACAGAAGCTGTTTTTCAAGCACTGTTCTTAAATCATAAATGATAGAATAAAAAGAAAAAAAAACCTAAGCTCTAGGAATAAACTGTATTTGATCCTGCAAGACATTTCAGGAAAGCACTTTAAAATCCTCTTAATTAATAGGTATTAGTCATTTCTGCAAAAGGAATGCTTAAACACTTAGCTGGACTAGGCTGAAATCCTGGAATTCTGTAATCATGACATCTTTCATTCCTGAATGTCCACATCTTGAAGGAAATGCTGTTGTACTGTTGAAGTTGCAAATACTGTTGAAACACCATATCAGAACACAGCATGGACAGATATATCTTATTAGAAAAACTGAAATTAAACAGTTTTCAATTTCTCACACACAGAAACACCACCGTGGGAAGTGCCAAGAAATCCATCCAGCCACTGGACCATGCAATGCTTGTATCTAACTATTAAGTTAATTCCATTGTGATGCCAGGGAGGACAAGGGACACTAAGACCTCCTCATGCCTCCAGGTTTCTTCTTTGGTGAGCAACAAATTGTTAGCAGGGCTTGTGCCTTTTTGTAGCTTTCTAGAGCTGGAAACCATTAGCATCTCCATCGTGCTCCACCTGTGCAGATTATTGGGATTTGTTCCCAGCTCATCACCTGTCCAGCTGAGTATCCTGTGAGACTGCAAATAGATGTGGTAGGGCATTAACAGGCTGCTGCTCTGCTAGTCAGCAGCACATGGGCTTGTGGAGCCTTTCCTGGTACATTTCCCTTCTGGATACCCTGCCATCTGAACACAAGCCTTTCCATTTCTCTGCACTACTTCAGATTTGGGTTTCTGATCCAATGAAGAACAAATGCCATCCTCACAACTATTAGTTTTTTAGCCAGCTAATCGCACAGCACTGCAAAGAAGGGGAGCACTGACAAAGAGGGAGGGGGGAGGGAGGGAGGGAGGGAGGACAGGGAGGGAGGGGGAGGGAGGGAGGGAGGGAGGGAGGGAGGATATCCAGACTAACCTCAATACTCAGCTGAAAAGCTGAGACAGACCTGAATGGCAATACCTGAAGCATGAAAGGTGGAAGATGCTGTAGCTGGCAGTAAACACCTGCTACTTTGCCAGTAGGGTGCTGGAGACATTTGCCACCCTACCACAGCTACAGCAATAGGGAGCCCACTCTAAGCTATATAAACCTCATTTAACTCAATCATATTTCTTTATCTGACAGTTCTGCCTTAGACAGACACTCTTTTTCTTATCAAAATTGAAGGAAGGAGTTTATCTCCCATAAAAACACATCGATAAACTTGAATGCCCTGAATTTGCACAGGAAAAAAAATATTCAAAGCATACAAACGTGACTAAAAGCAATAGCAAGGGTAGTCTTGTAGCATCAAAGATTTATATCTCACTGTGTTGGACCTCAGCCTTTCTCCTTCCTGTTTTCCTAAGTGCCAAAATTTCAGCTTTAGCACTTCATTTCTATCTTGTGAGGGAAGATATGTGGAATGTGCTTCTCTCCCCGCACAGCAAATCTAGAAGAAAAGGGTTTTTTACTGCTTGCTTCTCCTTTGTCCCATAAATGCAGCATGACATTTGTTAGCCTGTTATCATCAACAGCCCAAATTCCAGGAGTCTTGGGAGTAACTTTAGGAACATTAGCACTGAGAACAGGTCAGAGGAGCTTCCTGGAGCACAGGCTCATCGAGAGCCGGATGTTCTGCATGAATCTACACTTTTTACTCGACTTGTGATCTCAAATTCTGGGAGCCAATACACAATAAACCAAAGCAGCTGGAGAAAGCTCTTCCTGGATTATGCCCAAGTGGAGCAGTTGCATGAAGGATTTCAGCAGCTTCCAAGGAAGAAATTCAAAGATATCAAGGCATGTGACAACTCTGGCAAACTGCTACAGTCTCCTTGATGGAAAGTTATGTTGAATATGAACTGTCAGGAAAAGTGTCTCTTTCTCTTACCTACAGAAGACAATACAATTTATACCAGTGAGTTTAATCACACAGTTCCCTTAAAGAAGCCAGAGCTCCCACCTAAATTATCTTAATTTATCAAATTTCTAGTTAAAAAAAAAAACCTAATAATTTATATTTATAAAACAATATCAAGAATCTTTGCACAAATTTAGTGCAAATGAGTGTAAACAGGCATAGATCCACTGTAGTCAAGATTACTAAACTGATGTGGAAATGCCCACTGGATAGAAAGCAGAAATATTTGCAGAAGCACACTCTGGAAACTTTACAGACAAAAAGGATCAAATTCTTTTCAGCTACACAGCTGGACAACAGATAAAATTCACTGACAGCAGTGCAAGGACTGTGATTTGCAGTGAGGTAACAAAGAATTTGTCTTGTGTATTTTTGTGGATATCATTAAGAAAACAAATTCTTTGGCTAGGCTATAAAAACAAGAGAATCTTTAAACTGGCGTCTTAAAAAGTTTGTAGTATCATTGAATCAAGGAAGCCAGATCTTCTGGCAGATGCAAATTAAAAGTAGCTTCACTGGAAAGCATGTAGCTGTCCTAATTTATAGCAGTTGAAGCCATCTCAGCAATGTTCTTAGGGAGGAAACAGAGATAGGATGTATAAAGGAACTTCCACCTTCATGGTGTTTTAATCGCCAATTTCTTCTGTTGCCTTTTCCAGCTTAGAAATGAAACTTAAGATAATTTTAGTATGGGAGGTAATATAAAAGTGGATCTTTATTGAAGGCTTTCTGGGGCAGTTATGGAAAGATGTCCAGAAAAGCTCACCCAAACAAGGTGAATACACATTTTATACATTTAGCAAATTAGTATAATTTACAAAAAGTACCAATTAGGAGGACAAGTGGTAATGGAATTCCCTCTCAGGTCAAGCCCCTTCTCTGGAGTCTTCCCCTTGGTATTAGTCGTACTTTGCCTATAAGAATGTATCTTGCAGAGTGGTTCTCAACCTTGGTAGTCAGGAAGGATCAAGATAAGATAGGGGCCTTGTACCTCCCAGGGCTTGGAGCACTGGAATTTGTTTTGTCTTTCTGCCTAGGGAAAACGCATGGAAAAGTATTGGGAAAACTAGCCACTGATTCAATAGGCTACAGAGCTACAAATACATGTGTGAAGAATACAGAGAATATATTAAAGAAAAAAAGCCAAAAAACAAACAACATCACTTCTCCCAATATCCCTAGAGGTAACCAAACCCATGGTTGCATTTCCAGTGGTATGTCAGTTTCAAATAAGATAAGAAGTTGCTACCAGCCCTGACAAAAAATTAAAACATATTAATGTGTGTACGAATGCACATGAATTCATCAGGAACAGTATTTCTTGGAATACACGTCCATCACCTGCCCTCCACTGAAACTACCTGTCCTTTCCTACAGTTCCATCTTCTCTGGCAAAAATCAAAGAATCACAGAATGGCTTGGGTTGAAGGGATCTTAAAGATCATCCAGTTCCAAACCCCTGCCATGGGCAGGGACACCTCCCACCAGATCAGGTTGCTGAGAGCCCCATCCAGTCTGGCCTTGGACACTGCCAGGGATGTGGAAGCAACAGCTTCTCTGAGCAGTCTGTGCCAGGGCCCCACCACTCCTACAGTAAAGGATTGCTTCTCTATATCTGACCTAAGTTTTTCCTCTTCCAGTTTGAAGCTATTACTCCTTGTCCTGTCCCTGCAGTTTCTGATGAAGAATCCCTCTATGGCTTCCTTTTTGGCCCCCTTCAGATACTGGAAGGAAGGAGTGGCTTTCATCGGGAGAGCACCCTTGACTCCCTGAGCACAAATACTTCATCTGTCCTGACAGTAAGAACGTTTATCTCTTAATGCAGATTTTATTTCTAGGATGTGGATCCAAAAATTGCAGGGAGAGGAAAAGAAAACAGGATTAATTTCCCCTGCCTGTACTTCAGCAACTGTTAATTGTCCATAGCAGCATTACTTCACAGAGAGGCTTCTCCTCAGAGCCAGCTCTGCTATGGCCCTGTTTTCCTCCCTCTCTCCCCCCACTAGCTATTCTAGCACATACAAAGGCACAATGCGCTTGCTCTCCTGGGAGACACTCCACCCCTTACAAGTCACTCCTTCTGTTATAGTTCAAGGTCAAAAGCATTTTTGTTGTTTCAGTTTGGTGAAACCTAACTGCACCTATTTCTAAGCTAAACCACTGGAACTGAAATCAGTTTTCTTTAAACCAAATGTCATGTACCTGCAAGACATAATATCCTTACAGAAAACTGTGCATGTAACAGGAACACCGCCAGACTCAGAAATTATGAACAAGCTCTTAAAATGGAAATCCAAAACCCCTTTTGTATTACCTGCAGAGCAAACAAAATATAAACTTCAAGTGATCATAACTGAAGAAGACAAATGTAGGTAACTGTTGTACAATGCTGGATTAATGGTCTGGTTATTCAATAATATTCTACATGTGTCTCAACTCCCAATGATGCAATAATATAAACCCATTAAAAGGTTATTTCTATTAAATAAGCAATCCCATAATTAGGCTTACTTTTCCAATTTCTGCTCATTAAGAGGACATTTTAATAACTTGGGACTAAGACTGTACATATCTAGCCTGCCTGGTCATGTCATCATCCTCAGAAAATAACTATAACCAGCAGTACTAAGTTCTTTCCCTAAAGGTGTTCGCACACTAATTTAGGTGCCATACATAGTTACTGAATAAACTCAAACTCGCAGTAAGTTATTTGCTATACCTATGTACAATTAGCCCCCTTCACTAGCAAGCTTCAACTTGAGTTTTAAAGAAAACCCAAAGTCACAGATAGAACCTGGTTACTTTCTTGTGGGTTTTTTGGTTTGGCTTTTTCTTTCCCACAGCCAGAGAAAACCCTCTTAATAGAAAATTTTGCAACAGTTTTGCTTGCTTTGATGCCCCCAAAAAATTAAGCAGCTAAAGAATTCAAATACCTTTACTTTGTGCTTGCAAGTTGTGAAGGGTTCTTTGAGAAAATGCTGCCAATGCAATGAGAATTATGCACCAGGTTTTTGCATTTGCCATTTGGGATGGCAGGAGGCCTTCTACTCCCTTTTAAGTAGAGCATGCTTTTATGCTTTTGGAATATTGCAATATTTCGCCCCATATTCTACAATGTCAATTGAGAACTCACAAGTGTGAGTAATCAGCAGTGAACTTACTATTTTTAAGAGGAAGAAAGCAGAAGAGTGTTTCTCCTTTCACAGAAATAACGTGCAGAAGTTCCCAAGAGCTTGGAATAACTTGGAGAACGCTCAGAAGACATTTTTCCTGCACTGTTACTGGGAAAAAATAATTTACAACTCTATCAGAAGTTGTGAGTCACAGCAAGTACATTGGGCACTACAATCTAGGCCTTTGCAGCTACATCAGTGCATTTAAATCTTCACTCTGCAGTCATAACATTGTCAGCAAGACTGCTACAATAGAGGTTCTTTTTCTCTCACTTAGAAGAGGTGACCTCAAGGCAGAACTCTGTTTTTATTAACTTCCAAGAATTACTCTAAAATTTGACTTTCAGTTTACTCGTTTGTGAAACTGGCCTAAAATAAGAACCAGAATTTTAGCTCAAAATAAGTTCATAGACATCAATATCTACCTTTGATGACTTGAGAAAAAGCACAATTTCCATAGAAAAAGAAGGAATACAAGATCACAAACAGTAACCACATTATTTTAAGTATCTTGTGCTGGATTAGTTTATGGCTATGTCCATCATCTGACAGCACAGTTTTTTGTGCTGTGAAGAACAGTTTATTTGGAAGATAAATTCAATAGAATATGTCTTTTCAAAAAAAACTGTGTGCCATAAGCATTATTTTGTAGTAGTTTATCCACTAAAGTGAGAATTTATGGCAATTTAATTCACCAAGTTAAAGGGGAGAAAAATGTAAATGATGCTGCAAAGGTAACTAGGCTACCAAGAAGCAGATGGCTTTAATTACCTATTTACAGGATTGTTTATACTGGGAATTTGAAGGAGACACACAGTTTAGAAACAATACTCATTGTGGGAATACTCTGTACATTCTAATTAAGATGGATTTTAAATGAGAATAAAATGAGATTATTGAATGCTATTCAAGCTCAAATTGAAACTTCAAAATCAAGTGTGCCTTGCACACAAACATTTTACAATACCAGATGTGTAGCAGGATGCACAAATCTGTACATGCCAAGACTCATCCTTATTTTTGCTCCTCTTGTTTCCTGCTGCACAAGTCTTGCCAAGAGACCAGGCTGAGGCAATGTCACTGCCTGCACAGAAAGACAGGTTCACATTTGTTTCTAGAACTCAGTAGAGCTGTCTGAGGTTAATTTAAAGTTTCCTTATGAACTTCAATGATCTGAGCCCAATTCTACTTACCCTGAACATCCATTCATAGTTCCAGAATCTGAAGCAGTAAAGCATTGCCAGCCTTGACCAGGTGAACACCTGCTGGCCTGGCCCAGCCCTAGTTTGGTATAAAGTTACATTGAGCTCATCTAGGAGCTCACACTCCTGCCAATGTTAGAGGAAAAGGTTGCAGCCAAAAGTGTTATTGGCTATTGCAGCTACTTCTCACATGGGGCACCAATCGATGGTGGACTCATGACTGATGCCAGCATCAGTCCTTTTTATCTTAAAAACTTTCATATATTTTTCTCTGTGAACTTCCCATGGGCAGCTCCACGCAACACTGACTCTTTCTCTCTTCTGCAGGACTGGCTAACTCCTTCCTGTCCCTAGCATGACCACCTGACCCTATCATCTGTCTTGCATACATCTTGTCCTTTCAGTCCCTTGCACAACTACCTGGCCCTTCCTCCTTACAGCCAGCAGATTCCAACTGAGCTAACCCACTCTATCATAACACCCGTACTCACTGGACATAGCTGTGCCCTATTAAGGGGCAAGGCTGCTCCCACTCTTTGGCAATTAGTACAGCTGCAATTTATCAGGGGTGAAATTGCCTTCAGCACTATCTCTATTCTCTTATAATCTGTCCTCCCACAACTGGCCTCTCTCACCTACTCCCAGATATTGTCTATCTCCCCTCCGTAGATTGTATCACCCCTTCAAGGAGTATGAATCACTAATCAGACACAAAACTAACTCAGCCAAAAGAAAAAGGTTTTTTTGCAGTGTAGCAAGCTCTCATGTGCCTCAGAGGCAGCAGTGGGAGAGGGCAGGACCACATAGCCCTCTGCACCCAGGCCTCTCTGCAGCAGTGTGTTGGGTTGATGTGGCCAGAAATGTGTATTCTATCACCATCTGTTAAAACCGGGTGGGGTAGTGATTCCTTATCTCTGTAGCGCACATTATCTGCAAATGGGCCATCTTTAAGACAAGATGGGGCAATCACCTTTACCTTTTCCTCAACCATCCTCCCTCCAGGAAGACACCATCTGCTGATGGCCCATTAAGTCCCATTGTATGACTGATAAAATTCCATCATTCCATTGAGAGATGCTCCAGCCAGGGGGAGGAGCCAAGCCTTTCCTACCTAGATAAAAACAGAGCTTTTGGACAGCAAGTTACCATTCTTTTCACTGGATTCCAGAGGAGAAGCTGTCATCTACATCATTTCTACATCATCCCTGGACTTTTGGAGGAAGGCTGCACCCTTCTACAGGAGCACTGCTTCAGCTGAACCACACGTGCCACTGCAGGGGGACCATAGCCACCATTTGATCAGACTGCTACCAACACCCTGACTCACAGGGTGTCAGGTTGTATTCTGGCTCTGTCAGGGTTGGGAATGTTTTTTGTAATACTGTATTTCTATTTTAATTTTCCCAGTAAAGAACCGTTATTCCTAATTCCCATATCTTTTCCTGAGAGCCCCTTAATTTCAAATTTATAATAATTTGGAGGGAGGGGGTTTACATTCTTCATTTCAAAGAGAAGCTTCTGCCTTTGTTGGCAGATAACTGTCCTTCAAACCAGGACAAGCAGAAGAAAGCAAAGCTGTTGCACATGAAACCACATTTTCACACCAAAATTTGCAAAGCAGTTTGAACAATAAGGCCCTTTAGGGTTGCCCAGTGTCTTGATTAAAGTATGTTTTCCATCAGATCTACTGTCCCACTCGTTCCTCACCAGGTGCTTTTATGGTGCAAACATGTGCACACAGACAACAGCAACAAAGCTGGCAAGCAGCTACACCGAACAGCTTGAGACTGCCCAACGTTTGCACATCCCTTAGCACACTAAATCCCAGGAAAAAGGTGTTTATTTAAAGCACTTCAACCTACGCCACCTCTTACACCTCTCTAAAAGATCAGTCTAAAATTGCTCTTTAAATTAAGCTGTTTAATTGATGACAGGCATTATCTACAACTCAGGACCACAAAGAGCACTTTTTTATCATCAAGATCAAACATAAGTAGCATAAACACACTGATAATTTAAGTGAGCAAGTTATATTTGCAAAGAAAATATGCTTAAGGAAGGGTCATACAGCTTCAGTGACTCAGTACAAACAAACCCCTGGGGCAAAGAATAATTACAGTACACTGTCTACAAATGAATAAAATAACCAAGTCCAGACAAAATTCAAATGTATGGCAGAGGCTCTGAGGTTCTCCCAGGCCAGAACAAGAGAAGACATATAGAAAATTTTGCGTATGAGACAGAACAAGAGCGGCAGAAGCCCTACTTCTTTGCATTTCCTGGAAAAACTGAAAATATTCATGACTCCACAGAGAAAAAGCCTGAGCTAAGACATATTATTAGAAAGAGAAAAGGTCATCTAGAATTTCCCTGACAGTTTGTGGTATGACAAAATGGCCTCCACATATTCTGCCTGATATGAAAAAATTCCATCAGTCCTCAGAACAATGGTGCACCACCAGAAAGGGATGGTAATAGTTCTTTGGGACTTCACAAATCTGCACTGAAAAAATTCTCTCTTCAAGCTGCTAAATATTTTGGAAGCCATTTGGTTAAAATTCAGTTACTTCTGGCTATTGTCTCAGCAGGAGAAATCTAAACTAAATGTCCATGAGTTTTTCTGTCCTTACAAACTCTTTGGACAAACTCTTTGCATTTCTTCTCTGGGATGGGGTAAAGACCATGGTAATGACACCACATCTATTTCCAAAATGTGTAGGCTGGAAGGGTCTACTCACAGATGAGGCTGTTACAACAATACGGATCAGAGATCACCTGCAAATTCTTCACAAATTAGGAGATTTTAATCTCACACATAAGCAATCAAAGAAAATTAAAAGGGAAAAATAAGACTAACAGTCATTTGAAGATTAGCCTGGTATTTTTTCCACTGACAATAAAAGTGATTATATCAACAAGGTGACTGAATTTTTTTCTTTGTCCTGTAAAGTTTGAATGGTCCAACTTCCTCATATTGATATGAAGGACTGCACAAGGTGCACAGCCTCAAACTGAGTGCATTCTAAAAACATGTTATAGTTCCACGGAATACTGTGGAACTACAACAGCCTGTGCCAGATGGGGGCCCATTCCACATCAGCAAAAGATGAAACTGGCAGAATTTCCACTGCATAGAGCAGGACTAGACGCTGTCATTGACAGTCTCTTCTACTTTTTTCATCAGTGACCAGTTTCCAAGGCTTACCTTTATCACACTTCGAGATTTCAGGTACAGGTTTACCATCCCATTTTATTTACAAACACTGGCTTTCTAGAAATTTTTTAATATTTTATTCCCCCTGCCAAAATCTTTTTTTGGCATACTGACTGCAGCCTTCTGGACTATCCTAATCCCTGAGAAGACTGAGGCACAGAACTAACTAAAATTGTCTAGTACAGCCAACACTGTGCTTAAAATAATTTCCCATGCTTTTAATCTATTTTTACTGGCGAGGGCAAGATTTAATTCTCCAGTTATAAGGTTGTGCCTTAGATTTTATTTTTAAATGTGTTAGAAACTTTTAAATATCTGTTTTACTACATGTATTTTCTGATGCGTGTTAGATAACTTCAAACCAATACAAAATTAGGAGACACGAGTTAGTCTTCAGCAAGCAGAAATACCACATAACTTGTCTTTTCCAGAGGGGTGCCTTATACTGAGTCTGATTATCTTCATGGTCATCCCTGGAGGACATTCATGTTTGTAATGCATAGTCACCATGCTTCTGCATTGTGGTTTATTCTTTTATTTTTCCTCATAAACTAGTTGCCCACAATACCATTTGTATCCACCTTATACTACTAGAAAAACCAAAATAATTATCGTTATTAAAAATACATATAATTGCTCAAAAGTTTGCTCTAGTTTCCTTTGGCTTTCTGTTCAGCTATGGCCATGGGTGAGAGTAAAGACCTGCAGGAATATTTCAATAGCAATATAATAAATTTTAGGATTATGTGGAGGATAGAGCTCTCAAAGGGTATAGACAGCGATAGAAGTTAGGCCACTCAAGTCTCTTGCTCGTGTTTAAAAGTGCAAGCTTATTCTCTCATTCTCAATGACCAGAAACTGTGTTTGTTTTTTGTCTTTTGGCTACCAAGCAGTAGCAATTTTGAAAAACTTTATGGAGTTTGTAACTGAATTTTAGTGATTAAAATTTTTCCCCTGAACATTCTTAAAAGCCTCCCAAGGCAAATACAGGATGAAACCCTGGCAATACTCGAGACCAGGACCACAAGTTTTAAATGCTGTGACAGAACTGGATAGACACAAAGCTTATAATGCCTGATACAACATACCCAAAAAACAGCACTTGCAATGTGTGACTGGCATATTACTGGGACAGTGGAAGTGTTTTGTATGGCAAGCCTCACAGAATAGAATCTGGACATAAATTACAAGATACTGAAATAAGAATTTGGAGACCTGCTCAAGGGCTCCTTACAATGCTGCAGCAGCAGGCAGGGGGAAATAGAAGGTATCAAATCCACCAGAGCAGCAGCCTAGTCTATCCCACTCCTCCAGTGGCTGTTTGGCCCCTTCCCAGAGTCCCCAAAAATGCATAGTAATTCAACTTTGCAGGCTCCAGGCAACAAAAGAGCGTTTTCCCTGTGCCACAGGCCACCCAAGCTCAAAGGGCTGGGAAGCCAAACATCTTGGACATCTTTCCCCACTTCTCCAAAGCATTCACCAATGAAATGGTACAAAGAAGGTTCAGTTCCTTTTACTGTGGAAAAGGATGAGAAATTGTGTTCCATTTGGATATCACACCAGCCTGACCTTGACTAAAGGGTCTTAGATTAAATTTCTGCTATAGAGAGGGAAAGAGTAAAGTTTGAGACTGTATCTCATGGCTGGAAAAACAGCCCTATAACAAGAACTTTGGTCTTCTGCTCTTGGCTCTGCACTTGGCTCAAGTCACAAAACTCAAGTTTAATGTATACTGACATTTTGACCTGTAGCAAGAGATAAGGTTGGTTATTCTGAGCCCTACACACATTAATATCCTTTTTTTCTGAGAGAGTTGTCTTTAGCCAACTTAGTTTTCAGCTCCTCGTCAAAGCTGGGGAGGTAATGCCAACCTCTATCAGAAGTGTAACAGTGGCTCCGTTAATTTTTTATAAATTCATTTGAGATGTCAGAAGTACTACTTAAATATCAAAAGCTTAGTATGAGCAAGCCTATTATAAGTGGAAAAGTAATTTTCTCTAGATTTGAGGAATCCTCTAGATGTGATCCATGGCCAAAATTATGAGACATCAGTAATATCTTCACAAGTAATATGTGGGCAAACAAGCCCACAATTTTCATTAAATATTTATTAAGGTTTTATTAATTTATAAGTACATACTCATTAGGAAAACTCCTACATTTCTAACATTTGACAAGCACTGCCTCTAGCATAACACTGTAACTGGGACCTATGATCAAAGATATCTGCCTTAAACATATTGGATCCTAATAATGAAGTTAACTATTAGAAACAATACCAGTTATTGAAACAGACTTTTAAATTAATCACTCGAATATCAAAAAGTCACTTACATGTAGCATATGCATGAGTCAAATATGCCCTTTTTCTGCAGCTACTTCACATCTACTAAAAAGCAAGGCTGCTTCTGCCGGAGAAGAAGGGTTTTGCTTTATCACTGTGTGGACCCAATTGTAATTTGACATCTTTTTGCAATGAAAATTGTCTCTTACACCAAATTCTTTCCTTTAAAAAAAAATTTTCTTGAAGAAACCTTTTTTCAAGGTCAAGGGATGGAAGTAGAGGTGTTTGTTCTATTTTAGGGACAATTGATTTTTTCCTCATGTGTTTTCCCTTTTCCTTTTGTAATGGAAAGAGAGGGAAGAGGACTTCAGGAAAACTTTTTAATAACAAAATTGCACAAACATGTAGAGTACTTTCTTTAATTACTAAAATGAGAATAATTTAATAATTTCTCAAAAACTGACAAGAATACTTGCTGTCTTATTTGCAAGTTCTGAAAGTACCCCAATGGCTGCTGGGTTACATTTTAATCTGTGGGGCAGTTATAACTAAATATTCTGCAGGAAGCACTCAAAAATAGCTACTAGTTTCCATTTGTAGTAATGTAAACTTACCTGACTATGGAAAAGGAAAGCTACTAAAACATAGATCAACTTCTAAAATACAGCTAATTTCTTACTAAAAGTAAATATAAAGCTCATGCTAACATTTGTCTGCTTTGGAAATGTAAAGTATTGCATACAACTAATGCAAATTATAAACTTGACAGTATTTGTCAGTTAAAAATAAAAATCATAACTTTTATTTTTCCTATGTTTCTTTGTGAATCTTCTCTCATTGTTTCAGGTTAACATACTGCTTGTTTAAAAAGATAGATTGTAAGTAAGGAAAAAATCCCTTCATTTCAACCTTAAAAATATATGTATAAAACATGGCCTCCTGCAGGAGAACTTTCTTCACAGTAGATCAGTAATAGGGACACACTTGGCATATGTTTTATAAGCATATATAAAAATCCATTTATTTTACTACCTCTAAAAAATCTGATGTTCCCAGACTAATGCACCCGGAATCATCCTCCCTAGAAAATTAAGCTCTAATAGTTTAATTAGTAAACTGGAACTGTGGCTTCCAGGCTCTCTCTCTCTTTCCCAGGTCTTAAAGTTCAGAAGGATAACCATGATTTGTTTAAAGCAACTTTTCAAAAAACAACCTCCCCAGCACACACAAACACACAAAAAACCCCTAAAAAACAAAAAATAAAAAACTAACCCACTAAAAAAAAACTTTCTTGCTTCCTCATTGGTTTAAATAAATGCAAAACCACATTTCTAACAACACACATTTTTAAATCATGTAATAATCAATACTGTCAGAAGCGACTGGCAACTGGTGCACTGACTTCAAGGTGCCTACATGGAGACATCCCCAGGAACTTGGCTTTAATAATGAGGATGTATTTAATTATTTTTCCCATTGAAAATCTTGGCCCAGACTTCTCTTAAGTGTCAACGCAATAGAAGTTGCTCCCTGATTTCTGCCTGAGAAAAGATCCCTTTATTCTCCTGTGCAAGCAGGGACTGATTTCCCTGCTGCTGGAACACACCTTCATCTCCTTCCATCCGTAATTAAAGCTGACTTATCTTATGTGGGCCATTCACCTCTTATTTAACAAGAGCAGCCTACAAGAATAGCTGAGAGGTTTACAGGAAGGAAGCAGTTAAATGATAAAAATGTGAAATGTTATGCAGCAAGCTGTGTACAATTAACTAGAATTCAAATATACACCTTGTTCCAATCCAAGTAATTTATGAGATAAAAATAGTCTGCTAGAAGAATGTCATGATTAATGAGGTGAGACTCCAGCTAATTACTGTTTCCTCCAGAAGTAATTAGGTTGGCATTGCTAATCAAGATGAATGAACACTCTGACCCGTTTTTTTAAATGTAAAACTATGAGCTGCAGCAGCAATAACATCATTTAGTTCAGGCAATGTAGTCTTTATTAGGCTTGTAGTTTGATTAAATTCTTTTGTTATACCAGGCCTTCCACACATGAACAGATGAATGCTGTGATGTTCAAAGAGTTTGTCACCCTTAATTAAAGACTGAAAAGGCTTGCTCAATTCACGGGGCAGTACACAGGACAGCTCTAGACTGATAGCTTTTAAGTGGGGATAAATGAGGGAGTCACAGGGTTTCCCATCTGCAAGAAGATCCCTCCTCCTTCCACAGTTTTCTGTCACAGCAGCTGGAAAATCAGTATCAGATATTTTTGTATTGATTTCATTAGACAAAATTCATTGCATCAGAGCACCTTTTCATACACAACTATACAGCTTTACTTTTACAGGGTGAATCCATTATAAGTTAAGAGAAAGAAAGCTGTAAGAAGTAAATTCAAAATATCAGATAACTGTGTCAGACTGTGAACCTTTTGCACAACTACCAAGCCCCAGAACAGCCTCATGTCCCACCATCCCAGCAATTCCCATGATGACTACATAATTTCAGCCTGGGAAGGAGGTTGAGAAAGTGACATCTGAATGATGTAGAGATACAACATGTTATAATGGAGTTGACATGTAGTAGTTTCCTCCTTCTACCTCTTACTAGCAGATATAGCACTCCCTTTTAACTAGGATTTATTTCAGCTAAACATTAGGTCCAAATTTTCACCTTAGAATTTTAATTTAAAGCATAAATGAGTCTGGGTCAGAAAGTGACCCTCACCCTGCACTAACTTGTTGGATGCATTTGCTGTTTGCAAGAAGCACAGCAGGTGAGCAGAGGGGCCTCAGGACCAAGTAGTGGGATGGAGGGAGGGAGAGAGGATGGTGACACAGGAGACCTGGCCTGCTCCCTGGCAGCAGGGGCGGGTTTCCTCCCTTGCCACATGATAAATCACTATAAATGTGGCAACACAAAGGCCTGTCCAAGCTCTCTGTCACCCATGTTCCAGCGGACACAGGCTCACCTAGGCAGTGGGAGGACACCTGGTACCAAGGCTCCCCAGTCAAGCTTTTCTCCAAGGCATTCCAGTGCACAACGGGAGGCATTTAACCTGAGCAACTTCAGACCTATCAGCACTTTGCTAAGAAGCCCACGTGAAAGGCAGTTTCACACCTGAGTACAGCACACACAGGCACAAAGGATGCTATTTTCCCCCCTCTGTGAAGCTTCACTCAGCCACTGCCCACAGCAGATACAATACCTACCCTAGCAGGTAGAAGTTGCTTGCAGCTTCTCACACCTTCATCACAACACTTGGTAGGACCAGGGTGGCCCCCCATTAGCCCCACCATAATGGACTGGCAGACAGCAGTTCCTTGAGAGAGCCCAGGCTTGTGGGTGTCCCCCACACCCTGCTGGCACAGGGCTGCATAGCCCCTTTTTCCTCTCCAGCTTTGTCATCCTGAGCAATTTCACAAAAAATCCTTACCTAGATAGTAAGAATAGTGCCTCTCTCCTCCCTCTGCCATCTGGTTGATGTTTCTGCTCACTAGATTGCAAAATCCTATTTTTAACCTCTTCTGCCCAATGACACTGCGATGCCAGCCACTGATTGAGGCACATCTGCTTCTCGCTACTGCTCCTTCCCTTCACCTGGACTAGCTGGGCCAGTATCACACATGGCTGCTCTGGGAAGCAGGACAGCAGCCTGGCCCTCACAACAAGAGAACTATCTGGGGGGTGGTGTCTGGGAGACCAGGTTATAACTTAATTGAAACCTCTCCTTCCTCACTGCTCCCTGCTGAGGCCTCCACCTGTCCTCACTTGCTTCAACTTATACCTGAAGCCCCTCTTACACGGGTACCTAAAGCCCCTCAGAAGATGCAGTACCCTGGTCCTGCTGCTTAAGTGTCCCTTTTGAAGCTCATGAACACTTAAGCAGCAGGACCAGCAGTCTTGTGTAGGGGCATTTAATTTCTAATCTGTGTTACTTCTTTTCTTTGTTCTCTCTTTGTGGCAGGACATCTACACTCCCTAACACACAGATAATTGGTGCAGAAAGAGACAACCTGGGCTGAAAAGCCCAGCAGGGTGTCATCTCTGGTGCCAAAAGGCACCTGCTCAGCTAAGAATCAACATCTCAGTCTGGAGAGCAGATGTGGGAAGAGATAAAAGAAATATTCTTGACTGAGATATGCTTTTTTATGAACTATAAAAGACACATGAGTTACCATAGAGGCAGAACCTCTTACACACACCCCCTGAAGCGTTTGAGACTCCTCAGTTTGGATGCAGATTCTGTGGTCTTCCCTGGGGATTGAGAGAAAGGATCTCAATGTTTGCCCCATCAACAATTAGATGGTAAGATACACTGAGTCCTAAATTATGTTATTTCTTCTCCAGCGGGAACATTAATAACCTTTAACCTTGCGCTGTATATACCTACTAGTAGTCTCTTTTTGTCCTTATTCCTGTATAGTATTCATTTTAGGTCTTATGTCTGTTAATTTTCTGTCTATTAAATAAATAATTCATTCTATAATAAACCGAATCAATCATTATTAAAGAACTTGTGAATGACAGTAGGTTCTGGTTTGCTGGCCACCTCAATAAAGCTGCTGCCAGAAGCCTGGGCAAAGAGCAGCGACTTATCTAAACCCCCACATCCATTTGTAACACTCTTCTGGAAAGCACTGTGTGGTTGTTTTAGAGTCAAGTGTTCCTCGAGTTGGAGTCAAGATGGTGGAACTGCCATTCAACAGCTTTGACTCATTTTTGTTTTACTTACTGAATCAACTTGCTGGTTACAGATTCCTGCAATGGCGAACTCGCTAGGAAACCAGGAAAGGAGAAACAGCCATCATTCCTAAGAGCTCAATTTCCCACCCCTGCAGTGCCCCTTCATGGCTGTAGGCAGGATGTTGCATCATCACCCCTGCCTTACAACTCCGCCTCCTTTCAGTGCTTGAACAAGAAAGTATACAGTGCAAAAAGTTATTTAAAAATGCAAAACCAGTAAAACGTATTTCCTCTGGCTGCACACCTTGTTTCTCAGGCAGGCCTGCTGATCTCACAAATCACAGAATCACTTAGGTTGGAAAGACCTCATTGACCAACCTTAAATCCAGCACTTATTCGCTCCTACACCACAATCATAAGTGCCACATCCAGTCTTTTGAAAACTTCTCTGGGCAGCTGGTTTCAGTGATTGACCAAAATTTCAGCATAGGAACTTTTCCTAATGTTCAGTCTAAAACTCCCCTGGTGCAATTTGAGGTCATTACCTTTCATCCTATGACCTGTTACTTGGCAGGAGAGGCTGATTTTTCACTCTCCCACCCTGCTCCCCCCCTTTTTTTTATAGCCTCCTTCCAAGGAGTTGTAGAGAGCAGTAAGGGCCCCTTCTGAGGCTCCTTTTCCCCAGAATAAACAGCCCCAGCTCCCTCAAATTCTCCTCATAAAATTTGTGCTCCAGATCTGTCCCCCATCTCTGTTGTCCTTCTCTGGACACACTCCAACACCTCAATGTCCTCCTTGGAGTGAGGGAACCAAAAGTACAGACAGGATTCAAGGTGCTCTGATTTCCTCACAACCCAGGGAGAGGTGTGAAAGGACAGACTTTAGATACTGTGCTCTGACCTGTGCTGACCTCACTAAGCAAGACTAAGTATTTCTTCATTAATGCAGGTAGGTCACGTGCTCCTGGGTTATCAATTAACTGTGTAGCCGCTAAAAGTGAAGCATGTCACTTCTAAGCTGCTACATACTACTGAAGCAATTCTAGCGATTTATTCATGAAAGTTTTATTGACCTGCCCAAGCTGTAGGAGCTTATTCACTTTTATTGACACTTCCCCTTAATTCCTGTTTTGAGAACATTGGTTAACTGACTCAAATTAAATCAGGTGACCCTTCAGAAGCATGTGATTTCTAAATTCCTTTTTCCTGGTCACAGCTGTGCCACAAAGGTGTTTCCTTTTCTCTCCACATATTATTTCCATGCATTCCTACTGGATGTATTCTAGGGTTCTCCAAAAGGCCCTATTGCACAGAGCATGGGCAGCAGCTCTATGTTGCTTGAGCATAATCATTTCTATCTCCTCCAGCCTGCTGCTACCACAGTGCAGGTGTTGCATCAGTGTTTTTGCTTGAACTCTTTCAGATGCATCACTGTGGGCTGCTTCTTTCCCTGAGAAACAGTCTAGTATAGAGGGACTTCAGGATAGTTTTTGGCTCTTCCCTTCCCTATAAGCTGTCTAAATATTGTCATAGTGAGTTGTGATGTCTCCTCGAAGGTCTGCCAGGAAACAAACCTGGATAGACAGAGGATGTTGAGGATGAACTCTCATTTTATATGAGATGTGACTGGCTGCTACTTTTCTTTCTTTAAAGTTTTTTTTTTATTAGTAGAACTACAAACATCTTTGCTATTAAAGACTGATCTCTACCCTAGCAGTGTAAGCAAAATTATTCTTAGGTCCCCTTTTTTTTTCTTTTTTGCTGATAATAAGACTCAAGAGTAGATTAATACTGAGTAACTTGTACACTGTTCCTTCAGCAAAAATACTATTATGTTTAAGTTTTTGTTGACCAAAATAAAAATAACTCTATGGGTACTGGTTTTTTCTTTTTTTGAAAGGAGACTACGGCACAAAATAGTCATTGTCCTATCTATACATCCCAATGAGAGTTGATGGCAGTAGTAACAACAACCATCCTGGAAGAGACATCTTCACCATTGAGTCCTGCCCCAGCAGCTCCCCGTGCCTTCCTTTAAGCCGCTGTGCTGTGGGCTAAGATAACTGGAGTATATGCTCCAGTTAATTTACAGTGACAGTGATTTTTTATTTGGGCAGACTAACAGAAATTGAGAGTTCAGACACAATATTTCACACATGGCACCAAGGACTTTGTTCCCTCTGCCCGAGCAGCCCTGAGGGCACACACCCTGCTTGCCCCGAAGGATGAAAAGGGAATTTTATAAATAATACTTTTTTTTTTTTTTTTTTCCTGTGTTGGCAAAGTGTCTTGTCCAGGGTTAGAATAAGCAGATCTATTTTGGGTCTCTCCTTCACAAGCACATGGCATTTTAAACTCAGGGAAGCAGCTGGAAAAGAAAATGCCACATTCAGTTCTGTTCAAAACTGAGTTTTGAATCTTGGCTAAGCGTAACCAGCCAATCAAGGAATGTAAGTCAGCTTGCTGATCTGTGCCTTTGAAAAGGAAACAGCTCCAGCCTAACCACATACAAGATAAACAGCCATGCTTTTCAAAGGGAGCAACACACAACAACTCAGCAGAGCAGGAGAAGAGCTGGGAGGGAGGCAGCACCAGGAAGAACTCATTTGGTTCTGAGTGAGGGGCTTCATGAAACATTTGAGACACAATTCAAAATTGAGAGTGAAAACAGAGCAGAAACCTCTCATAGGGCAGCAGCAGCCAAGTGAAGCTCCCAAACATCTCAAGTGCAGCTCCCACGTTGGGACTGTGACACAAACCAGCAGCAGAACTATTTGGCATAGGCAGCATCTTGGAAATCCAAAGGTCAGTCTGTGGGAAAAAGTTATTGGGTGAGGAGGTGATAAGGTAGCCAGAAAAAGCACAAGAACACCAAGAAAAGAATTTCACTCAGGCATGAAGTCACTAGTTATCACGCAGGAAAGAGTTTGGTGTCACTGCATAGTGCCACTGGAACGTCAAGCCTGTGCTTCAGGAAGACTGAAAAGGCAAATAAGACACGGAGAACCATGGGGAAAGGAAGGGCAGAGAGAACAGAAAGAAGAATCACTGTGGTTGTGTCCACTTCAAGGCCCTGTTGTTACACTCAAAAAAGATACAGCATAAATAGAAATAATGCAGCAACAGCTGGATCACAGTTCAAAGTAACATTTGTGTGGGGAACAGAGGCACCCTGGGCCTCTCCAGCCTGGGGAAGAGGGAACTTGTTCTTCCATGTGCTGGTGGCTGCACCAAAGGGCAGGAGGAGGAAATTTGTGCCTCTTTCTCAGTATCTAAGACCTAAGGACATGAAGTTAATTATCTTGCAACAGAACTGGAATGAGCGGAGGAAGCACTTTTCCATGTGGCACATAATTAAGCTCAAATACAGATAATTCTGGAAGCCAAAAGTATAATATGATTGAAAATGTAATTTGACAAATTCATGGAGGAAAATCTATTATGGGCTGTGGAACAAAAAGCCACAAGTCTCCAGCTCAGAAAATCTCTTAGTAACAAGGAGGGGAAAGTTTTATGACACATTAGACCCCTTCCTGCACTCCTTCTTTCATTTTCATAGGAAGCAGAAAATGTTGTCTGGTCTGACACACTACTGCTATTCCAGTGTTTCCAAATTAGCTGCCCAACCTGCTGTCACTGGAGTGTCCTAAGACTCAGCTGTGTGGCTGGCTGTACCCTGCAGGATCTGTTGGGAAAGCTTCCTATCTCCTATCTGCAACTACTCTCCCCATGTGTAGGGTATGCCCTGCGCCTTTAATATCACAGTTATACAAAGATTTTTCTACTCCATTAGAAAGATTATGTAGATTATATTATAGAGTGGAATAAAATATTTGTTTGAAAAGCTTGATCAAGGTCACATCCTAAATTAAGTAGAAAGGAAGATTCCTGTCCAAATCTTACAGATGGTTGGGGCTGGCATCCAGTCTGCCTCAGGTTTTAGTCCTATTTTCTTCTAGAGCACACTGAACTCATCATCTCATTGAACAAGTTTAGCAGTGAGCAACTGCTCAAAATGCCGAGAAGTCTGCATGGATAGGAGGCAAAATGCAGTGTTCTTCACCAGAGAGCAGAGATATCTATGAAAAAAAGTAGAAGTAATCTAGTCTTTCTCAAAAACAAACAAAGAAACAAAACTCTCCTCTTTTCTTTGATCATAGTGATCTTTATGTAATCACCTTTGGATGCAAACCTGGCATGGAAAATTCCAGTCCAAATGGTGAAAGTTTGAGAAAGACACATGAAATAGATGAAACCAGGTTTTCAACTACCTCGGGAAGATGCAGTCTTCTCATTGAAGGGTGTGAAATCCATTTACTGAGAAGACAGCACAGTGCACCCAAGATGAAAAACCCCTGTTCTTGTGCTAAGCACACAGAATATGCAAATACACACTGTCTGACACAAACTGCTGTTCCCACCCTGCTCTTCATCACATTTCACAATTGCAGGGTCTTATATATGGGTGTAATTAATATTTCAGATGGATTGAACTGAAAATGTCCTCTGAGCAACTTTTCGCAATGGCAGGTAGTGATAGGACATAGGGAATAGTTTTAAACAAAAAGAGAGGAGAGATTTAGATTAGATGTTAGGAAGAAATTCTGTACTCAGAGAGTAAGGAGGTACTGAAAGAGTTTATCCAGAGAAGTTGTGGATGCCCCATCCTTGGAAGTGTTCAAGGACAGGCTGATGGAGCTCTGAGCAATCTGGCCTAGTGGAAGGTGTCCCTGCCGATAGCAGGGGGTTGGAATGAGATGATCTTAAAGGTCTCAGCCAACCCAAACCATATTGTCATTCTGTGATTCTATGATTTGTAACTCCTCTCTTCTGTGTTCATCTGAAAATATCAGTTCTGCTCTCACACTGCCCAGAGACTAAGGGAGCACCTGGCAAACTTTCTGCTTAGAATTAATTCTATATTACTGTTTCACACATTTTTTTTGCTCTCCTTGGACAGATTCAACAGGCTGAAAGGCAGCAGAAGCACTATTTCTAAAAATACAACTGATAGATAACTGTGGTCTCCACAGGCTGCCTGTTGGGTCTTCTCTGATGTAGTAATGAACAGAATGGTCTTGCTGTAGAACAGCATTCTCCTGAAGTTTCTCTTGAATAAAAGAAGAAAATTACATTGAACTTCTTTTCTTATATTTCTTCAATATCTCTTGTGACATGACTAGCTTGTTTTGTTTAGGTTGAATGTTTTCCTGATTATCTTCCACTCTTTGCTTTCTTTAAACTTGTTAGGTATTGCTCCAGGACACAAAATAAGCAGGAAATCTTGTGAGGCATCTTTTTTATCTATTTCTGTAAAATGTAGTTTGAAAAACAGAGCTTGTGTCCTCATTTGATAGAGGAGCCAGAGAAATGATACTTGGCATTTATAAACTGCACAGTTTGTCACTTAGCTCATGTATTCTGCTACCAGCACTGAATATGCTATCTTAAACACAAAAATTCAGGCCCCTATCTCAAAATCTGAAGGTACTTGAATCAAAATCTAATCACTTTTCCTGTTCTATCAGTGTTCTTTACTGTCTGAGTGCTGTAAGCAAAGTGTCTTCCTTATGCACCACTGGCATTAAAGGTCCTTCAAGAAAAAGTTAGGTTCTCTATTAAAAATGTGATTTATTTAATTTGCATGGGGGGATATAAATAAAGTTTAGTAAAATTCTCTTCCTGAATCAAAAGAGCATCTAGGTCAGTCATTGCTACTGTTGCTCTGCAGTGTTAATGAGAGAAAACACAATTATTTTTTGTCACTTGGAATATGACTCAGAATTAGAGACAGATGATCTACTGATT
This sequence comes from Muscicapa striata striata, assembly GCA_030060385.1. Taxonomy (NCBI): domain Eukaryota; kingdom Metazoa; phylum Chordata; class Aves; order Passeriformes; family Muscicapidae; genus Muscicapa; species Muscicapa striata. The sequence continues at coordinate 829,943 of JAREIS010000110.1, read as the reverse complement.
AGGAAAGGGGGGAGTTGTTAATTTAATTAAGGAGTCACTTAGTGAATTAAAATTGTACTTTAGATCTAAGCGTTTAAGCCTATAAAAATTTTAGGAACACTATAAACTCTTGTATTTCAAAAGCAGGCTGGGTTAAGATTATTTATCCTTAAGGGATGATATCTCATCTATGCAGATGGAGAGAGGACTTTGAGTTCTAGAGAGATTAGTCACTGTCAGTAACATCACTGCTATACAATAAAAAAAGTATATTTTTGAGTATAATGTTACTGCTACACAGGGAGAGCAGTTCTGTAACTGAGGTAGAAGTTTGTTATTTAATCAAAAATGTTGACAGGGTAGGCAATCAGTTTTTTTTTTCTTAAATATTCTTCTGTCCAAAATTTCAAACCATAATGGTTTGGACACGTACAAGCTGAAACACTGAAGCTGAAAATAGCATGTGCCATTTTTTAGCCAAATATTTCATCAGGCTGGATAGTTGGTGGCTATTATTACAGAGTTTTAAAGTTTAACTGTACTTTGGAAATGAAACTTTTATTTTTTGAGAAAAAACAAACCAAACACTTGCTAAAGAAAATATTTTTTGTTGAGAAAACCAAAACAGTAACAGATTTAAGCCTTGGTGCATGATACAGAATTGAAAAGAGACATTTTCCCTAGGAATGTCCATTTCATCAAATTTTCCACTTTGACCAAGCTGTCGTTTTTCTACACACAAGGTGGGGAAGGACCATTTTCATGACCATTTTTCTATTACCACTATTTTAATTTCCTGCTTTTCATATTATGCTTACCTTCGAATTGTGTTACAGAGCTGCTGGTTTCCTCATCCCATCAGGTTTAGACACCCGCCCATTGATGGGAATCACAGAATAATTTGTGTTGGAAAGGACCTTAAAGCTCATCTTGCTTCAACCCTCTGCCATGGGCAGGGACACCCACTAGACCAGGTTGCTCAGAGCTCCATCCAACCTGTCCTCGAACATTTACAGGGGTCGGGCAGCCACAGCTTCTCTGGGCAACATGCCATGGCCTTGCCACCTTCACAGGGAAGAATTTCTTCCTAATTTCCAATCCAAACTTACTCTCTCTCAGTTTCAGGCCATTCCCTCCTACCCTGTCACTCCAGGCCCATGTAAATAGTTTCTCTTCACCTTTCTTGTCAGCTCCCCTCAAGTACTGGAAGGCCACAATGAGGTCACTGCAAAGCCTTCCCTTCTCCAGGCTGAGTAATCTCAATTCTCCCAGCCTTTCCTCACAGCAGAGCTGCTCCATCCCTCTGATTACCTTGGTGCCTCCTCTGGACTCACTCCAGCAGCTCCATGTCCTTCCTGTGTTGGGATCCCAGGGCTGGAGGCAGCTCTGCAGACGGGGTCTCACCTGAGCAGTTTTTGCTTCTGCTCATCTCTTCCGCTCAGACTCCCAAGCAGCAACACTGGCCTCCAGCTGCTGCTCTGGGCCTGAGGTGTCAGGTATTGGAGCCTCAGCTAGTCTGAACCTGTCAGTCTCCAGGGATTTTTGGTGGCTGAAGACTTGGCCCTTCATTACAAAAATCACTATGCTCTGCTAGCAATAAGGGGAGGGAAGACATCCAAAGAAGAGGGAGGGCTGAGAGGGGATGTCAAGTTAGTCAGGCTGCCTAACATCATCTGGAGCTTTGACACAGGCTCTCTATTGTGCCAGAATGTCTTTTAATTTGTAATCCTTCATGAAATTGGCTTTGGAAAATCCCCTTACTTTTTTGCCTCTCTTTACCCACATTTGAACTGCAAAATGATAAACACTATTTAACTTCAAGGTCAAGGGAAGCCTGCAGCTTTTAGCATCCACCTTGATTTGAAAGTCTTTCACTTGTTCCTCTGTCACATACACACACAGATTAACAGAGCTGAGGTACTTTGAGGTGTCAATGGTACTTCAGTCTTTCTGTGTTCTGCACGTGAAGGGTGTGCAGTGGAGCAGCCCTAGTTACACCTGGGAATATGGACTCAGAATCTTCCTGCTCACTGTGCCAACAGAGGCTGTGCTTGGAATATTTTGATATTTTATCTCAGTAGTTCCCAGGAATATTGTCATCTTAGATAAACGAGTATCTCTGCTCCTTCCCATGAGACTTTCATTGAAAATGAGATCACTTTTCCTGACCTGAGCAACTGAGGTGAATCTCAGCAGGAATTTCTGCCAGGGATGCCTTTGGCTCACAATGTCACTACCCATGTCCTATTCAGAAATCACAGTCTATTGTTGAAGCTTGTAAAAATGAAAGATATTCAAACTCCTTAGAATATTTCTACCAATTTTATTCAGATCAGGTCCATTTCATAATGCCCAAAGTGGAGATACACCATAGAAGATCTGACAGATGGACAGAAGAAGAGCATGACACACAACTTTACCATGGTCCATGTCACACAAGAACCTTCCCAAAGCCTGTACCTGTGGTCACGTAAACACACCTGATGATTAGTACATTACAGATTTCTTCTTGAAAGGTAAGTCTCAAATTAATTATCTGCAAAGAAGAATACTGGAAATTAATCTTTGGCTTAATGTATTACTCTTTTTCCATCTCTTTTCCTTCATTCCTCTGTATGTAATTTCTTTACTGTTATTCCTTCCATTTACAAGCCTATTTTGAACTCCATTCCTCAGCGATTCAATTTATTGCTGCTTTTTTATTTTCCTCTTCCACTCCGGCCATGGACAACTCGGAAAAATAATTCTTGGACAAGTTTCTCTCTTATTGCCCAGCTACCCATCAGAGGACACCTGACTTTGTCACACTGCAGTGTTTCATATTTTGGTGGCCAGGAAGCAGCACAGCAGCTACCACCCAACAGTGACAACCCAACTCAGCCAGAGACTGCTGCCCAAGAGCCGAGCCTTGGTCTCATTTTGTATCCCAGCCGCCCACCATGGCCTTCCAGTTTGTTGGGTCCCATGGCCACACCATAAGCTGGGTCAAGAAACGCTCTGGCTGAAAATGAAATTCACTCAAAATTTGACTTTTGAGGGTCAGCCTCCTCCTGCCCAGGTCTGCATCAACACTGGGAGTCTCCAAATAACCTTTGCTTGTGTTGGGGGTTGGGTTTTTGTTCCTTTACTGCGTGAGTTTGGAGAATTTTTCCCATTGTGATGCTAACAAAAACTGCTGGCTGCACCCAGGATCTTGTGACAGCCCTGGACGGGACGGGTAGGTGGGAGTGGGCTTCCGGAGGGGCACACAGGCTTCCGGAGGGGCACTTGTGTTTCCGGCGAGGGAGCGGAGAGGAGGGACCCCCCGGTCTGCTCAGCACATGGCCAGGAGGCAGGAGAGCCGGACGCCTGTGTCAACTTCCCTGCATCTGTCCTGCTTAGCCTCCTACACCTGGGAGTACAACTGGCCTCTGGACACAACAGTGAGTGAGGAGCCTGTTCCCACCTGAGCTCAGCCTGGCCGTGGCTGCTGCCCTCCACTTCCCTCGCTCCCGCCTGCTCTGCTGCACATGTTACATCCCCGGGAATGGACAGAGACTGAGTGTGTCTGCGGCTAAAGAAAGGACTGGAAAGGGGTTATTTTCTTCTGTTTTTGTCTTATTTTATGTTAATAACTGCTGTTGTTTTCTACCTGTGCGGTTAGATATAGTAGTAAAAGAGCTGTTACTTCTACCCCTTATCTCTGCCTTGCGTCCTTGATTTCAAATAATTATGACACTTAGAGGGGGGTGAAATTAAATTCTCTATTTCAAAGGGGAACTTCTGCCTTTTATTGCCAGATCCCTGTCCTAGAAACCAGGACAGATTTGGGCGCCCAGCGTGGGGCAGAGGGCATTAAAAGGCGAGTTAAGACAGGAGTAGCAGCTCTTGAGCGGCAACATGTTGTCTAGTTTAATCTGGTTTGGGCTCCATGTGGTCACAGATATTTCTCTCCCATTTGCAAGCCCTTATTTGAATATGGGCCCCCTCACCAAATTTATTGTAGCTATAATCCGATTTGTGTGGTGGATTGATTATGTCAGGAATTCAAGGTTTTTTCTTTTTTTCTGGAAATTGGCCACATGGATCCAGAGCTATCGTACTCTATCTGCGTATTTCTGGGATTATTTCAACAATGGTACTTACTGTGAGGCAATGAATGCAAGGGAAATTTTCTCCCAACCTGTCACCCAGTTTTTTGAGGCTACCCCACCAGTTTTTAAGGATTTCAGATCTGCTTTAATTGCTAGTGTTATTATTCAGTTGCTGATGGGCCTGTTTTACTTAGCATTCAGAAACAAGGGAATACTGGCTTGGATAACAACCCTGAAACATGCTGCCCCAGAGTCTCCCTGTGCCCCAGGGAATAGGGGTGTTGCCCCGGAGCCTGATCCTGCCCCAGGGACTAGGGATGCTGCCCCAGAGCCTGCCCCTGCCCCAGGGAATAGGGATGCTGCCCCAGAGCCTGCCCCTGTCCCAGGGACTAGAGATGCTGCCCCAGAGCCTGGTGTTGCCCCACAGCCCACTGCAGAAATGAACCAGCCAGAGTGGGTGGGGGTTCTAGTGAAGGAGATGCAGGACATGGGCCAGATGTTGAAGGAGCAGGGCCAGGTGTTGAAGGAGCACGACCAGATGTTGAAGGAGCACTTTTCCCCAGCTAGTGAGAAACCCTCCCCCTGCCCTAAAGAGGGAGAGTCTGATGGTGCTGCAGTGGAACCCGTAGATGTTACATCTGTCCAGGTTCCAGCTGGATCACAGGGGCAGCCACAGCCAGCAGCAGTTGCCCCTGTGGAAACTAGGAAATCTAAGATTAAAACAAGGCACAAACAATGGGGATGAGCCAGGAGGGTCCTCACAACCAGCAAGGGAGCCAGAGGTTGAGATTGTCACCGAGTCTCTCTCATATGACAGTCTCCGTAACCTGCGAAAAAACATTGTGCGACGGGGCCGTGAGGCTTTTACAACTTGATTACTCCGAGTCTGGGACCTTACGGGAACAGGTGTACAACTGGATGGCACTGAGGCCAGGAATTTGGGATCCTCGGCCCAGGACTCTGGTGTGGAACAGATATTTGTAAGGGAGCAAGGCCTCCTTTCCCTCTGGGAACGGCTTCTAATGAGTGTGAGAGAGAAGTCTGTCCACAAAGAGAGAATGCAGGAGCACCACCATAGAATGCGCTGGAAGACCATTGAGGAAGGGATCCAGCAGCTGAGGGAAGTGGCAGTATTAGAGGTACTCTTTGGGATGGATGGACAGCATGACAATGACCCTGACAAGGTCAGGTGCACAGGGCAGATGTTGTGGAATCTGGCAACCCTGGGGCCATCTGAGTATACTACCTACATTGCACTGATTAAGGCTGATGACCACCAAGAGACAGTGGGTTCTGTTGCCAGTAAGCTCAGAAATTTTGAGAGTATGATGAATGGCCCAATGCAGGCCAAGGTCTCTGCTGTGGCCGGGGACTTCCAAGAGGTCCAAGAGGAGGTGAAGGGGATGAGAGGGTTGAAAGGTGAGATGAGGGAGATTATAAGGGAGGAGATAAGGAAGATCAGTGCGGCACCAGTACGAGTCACAGGCCCCAAATCTCATACCCAATGCCCTCCAGCTAGGGACAGAGGATACACCCCACGAACTGACCTATGGTTCTTCCTGTGAGACCATGGGGAAGACATGGAAAAATGGGATGGGAAACCCACTTCTGTCCTGGCAGCACGGGTGCGTCAGCTCAGGGAGGGAAATGCCAGCCGAGGGAACCGCGCTAAAATGAAGGTAGCCTCGACCTCCCACAACCAAGGTGCAGGGTACTACAGAAGGGAGGATGATCTGTCAGATCCCCTGGAAGGAACCTCCACTATGTATGCCCAGGAAGGAAATAATAACCAGGGCTAGAGGGGCCCTGCCTCTAGCCAGGGGGAGGCATGGGATAACAGGATCTATTGGGTAGTGTGGGTGCGATGGCCTGGCACATCAAAGCCACAGAAACATAGAGTGTTAGTTGATACTGGTTCACAATGCACCCTGATACCATCAGAACATGTGGGGAAGGTACCTGTTTCCATTGTTGGGGTGACAGGGGGGTCACAGGAATGCACTTTGCTGGAAGCTGAGATTAGCCTGGCAGGGAAGGGGTGGCAGAAACATCCAATTGTAACTGGCCCAGGGGCACCGTGCATTCTAGGCATAGACTTCCTCAGGAATGGCTACTACAAAGATCCAAAGGGACTCAGGTGGGCTTTTGGAATAGCTGCTGTAGCAACAGAGAGCCTTAAGCAGTTGAACACCTTGCCTGGACTGTCAGAAAATCCATCTGCAGTGGGACTCCTGAAAGTGACAGAGCAACAGGTACCAATTGCCACCATGACAGTGCACCGCCGGCAGTACTGGATAAATTGAGATGCTGTGATTCCCATCCACAAGATGATCCATGAGCTAGAGAGCCAAGGGGTGGTCAGCAAAACCCACTCACCCTTCAACAGTCCCATCTGGCCTGTGCGCAAGTCTGAGGGGGAATGGAGATTGACTGTCGACTATCGTGCATTGAATGAAGTGACTCCACTGCTGAGCGCAGCCGTGCCAGACATGCTGGAGCTGCAGTACAAGCTGGAGTCCAAGGCAGCAAGGTGGTATGCCACCATTGACATTGCCAATGCATTTTTCTCCATTCCTTTGGCAGCAGAGTGCAGGCCTCAGTTTGCTTTCACGTGGAGGGGTGTGCAGTACACCTGGAATCGACTGCCCCAGGGGTGGAAACATAGCCCCACCATCTGCCATGGACTGATCCAGGCTGCACTGGAAAAGGGTGAGGCCCCAGAACATTTGCAATACATTGATGACATCATTGTGTGGGGGAACACGGCAAAGGGCAAAATTTGAGAAGGGAGAGAAGATCATCCAGATTTTGCTGGAAGCCGGTTTCACCATCAAGAAAAACAAAGTCAAAGGACCTGCCCGAGAGATCCAGTTCCTGGGAGTGAAGTGGCAAGACGGACGGCGCCAGGTCCCCACTGAGGTCATCAATAAGATCACTGCAATGTCAGCACCAACAAGCAAGAAGGAAACACAAACTTTCCGAGGTTCCATAGGCTTTTGGAGAACGCACATCCCTGAGTACAGACAGATTGTGAGCCCTCTCTACCTGGTCACCCGCAAGAAGAACGATTTCCACTGGGGCCCTGAACAACAGCAAGCTTTTGCCCAGATCAAACAGGAGATCGCTCATGCGGTAGCCCTTGGCCCAGTCAGGACGGGACCAGAGGTAAAGAATGTTCTCTACTCTGCAGCTGGGAACCATGGTCTGTCCTGGAGCCTTTGGCAGAAGGTGCCTAGTGAAATTCGAGACCAACCCTGGGGATTCTGGAGCAGAAGTTACAGAGGTTCTGAAGCCAATTACACTCCCACGGAGAAGGAAATCTTGGCTGCCTATGAAGGAGTTCAAGCTGCCTCAGAGGTAATTGGCACAGAAGCACAACTTCTCCTGGCACCCCGACTGCCAGTGCTGGGGTGGATGTTCAAAGGAAAGGTTCCTTCTACCCACCATGCCACCAACGCCACATGGAGCAAGTGGATTGCCCTCATCACGCAGCGCGCCCGTATTGGCAACCCAAATCACCCTGGGATTTTAAAGATAATTACAAACTGGCCAGAAGGTGAAGATTTTGGTCTCGCTGACAAAGAGGAGCAGAAGCAAGTGACCCGGGCTGAAGAAGCTCCATCATACAACCTGCCAGCAGATGAAACGTGCTACGCTCTTTTCACCGATGGTTCCTGTCGCATCGTGGGAATGAACCGGAAGTGGAAAGCAGCTGTATGGAGCCCCACACAAAGGTTGCACAAGCTACCGAAGGAGAAGGTGGATCAAGTCAACTTGCTGAACTCAAAGCTGTTTAGCTGGCCTTGGACATTGCTGAGAGAGAGAAATGGCCAAAGCTCTACCTTTACACTGATTCATGGATGGTTGCCAATGCTCTGTGGGGCTGGCTGGAAAGGGGAAAAAGGCTGACTGATGTAGAGGAAAGCCAATCTGGGCTGCTGATGCTGCTGATGAGTGGAAAGACATTGCCACTCGGATGGAGAAGCTACCCGTGAAAGTCCGCCATGTGGATGCCCATGTTCCCAAGAGTCGGGCTAATGAAGAACACAGACACAATGAGCAGGTAGATCAGGCTGCACAGATAGAGGTGTCAAAGACAGACTTAGATTGGGAACACAAGGGAGAATTGTTCCTGGCTCGATGGGCCCATGATGCCTCAGGTCATCAGGGCAGAGACGCCACCTATAAGTGGGCACGAGACCGAGGGGTGGATCTAACCATGGACAGTATTTCCCAGGTTATCCATGACTGTGAGATGTGTGCTGCCATCAAGCAAGCCAAGCGGGTGAAGCCCCCCTGGTTTGGGGGGTGATGGTCCAAATATAAGTACGGAGAGGCCTGGCAGATTGACTATATCACACTGCCTCAGACCCGCCAAGGCAAGCGCTACGTGCTGACCATGGTGGAAGCCACCACCGGGTGGTTGGAGACCTACCCTGTGCCCCACGCTACCACTCAGAACACCATCCTGGGCCTGGAAAAACAAGTCCTTTGGAGACATGGTACCCCTGAGAGGATTGAGTCAGACAATGGGACTCATTTCAAAAATAGCCTTGTTAGCACCTGGGCTAGAGAACACGGCATTGAGTGGGTGTATCCATATTCTCTACCATGCACCAGCGGCTGGGAAAGTCGAACAGTGCAATGGCCTGCTTAAAACCACCTTAAAGGCACTTGGTGGGGGGACTTTTAAGAACTGTGAGATTAATCTACCAAAGGCTACATGGTTAGTGAATACCCGAGGTTCCACTAACCGAGCAGGTCCTGCCCAATCTGAGCCCTTGGGAACACCAGATGGAGATAAGGTCCCAGTGGTACACCTGAGAGGCATGTTAGGGAAAACTGTTTGGGTGAACTCTGCCTCCAGCAAAGACAATCCTGTTCGTGGGGTGGTTTTCGCTCAAGGACCAGGTTGCACTTGGTGGGTGATGCAAAAGGATGGAGAGACCTGATGCATATCCCAAGGAGACCTTGTTCTAGGGTGAACTATCTATGATACTGTGCCTGTAACTGCCTGTATGTATATGATTTAAAGGTTTTAATTTGCTGTAGCATGTGGCATGGAAAAATTCGGGGTGGATAATGTTGGGGGTTGGGTTTTTGTTCCTTTACTGCATGAGTTTGGAGAATTTTTCCCATTGTGATGCTAACAAAAACTGCTGGCTGCGCCCAGGATCTTGTGACAGCCCTGGACGGGACGGGTAGGTGGGAGTGGGCTTCCAGAGGGGCACACAGGCTTCCGGAGGGGCACTTGTGTTTCCGGCAAGGGAGCTGAGAGGAGGGACCCCCGGGTCTGCTCAGCACATGGCCAGGAGGCAGGAGAGCCGGACGCCTGTGTCAACTTCCCTGCATCTGTCCTGCTTAGCCTCCTACACCTGGGAATACAACTGGCCTCTGGACACAACAGTGAGCGAGGAGCCTGTTCCCACCTGAGCCCAGCCCGGCCGCGGCTGCTGCCCTCCACTTCCCTCGCTCCCGCCTGCTCTGCTGCACATGTTACATCCCCGGGAATGGACAGAGATGGAGTGTGTCCGCGGCTAAAGAAAGGACTGGAAAGGGGTTATTTTCTTCTGTTTTTGTCGGTATTTTAATAACTGCTGTTGTTTTCTACCTGTGCGGTTAGATATAGTAGTAAAAGAGCTGTTACTTCTACCCCTTATCTCTGCCTTGCGTCCTTGATTTCAAATAATTATGACACTTAGAGGGGGGTGAAATTAAATTCTCTATTTCAAAGGGGAACTTCTGCCTTTTATTGCCAGATCCCTGTCCTAGAAACCAGGACAGATTTAGGCTCCTATTGATGGGAAGTGGTGAGCACAGCTCGAGTCTCTGCTGCACATTGTTCATGTGTTTGCCAGGAAATCTGGGAGAGAACTCCAGACTGCTGTACTTCACTGTAATGGCCCTAGTTTTGCAACACCTGGTGTGTAGTAAGCTGTGTAGTGTCTGTAACGTGTGAGGCTATAGCTCCAACCTCTAAAACCATGACCCTTCAAGAGGAAGAACTGTAAGGACACAACTTGAATTGCTAAAACTTAAGAAAAAGAACAAACAAAACTTTAAAATATATATTATTACAAAGTCACAAAATAAGCTCACTTTAGTAGGTGGAGCAATGTTATTATTGTAACTAAACCACTGTTACTGCTTATCATTTACAGAGTGGGTGTTAAATAGATCAAGATTGCAGACTTACCTTGCAGAAAATTCAGGGCAGTGGAGAGGAGCTGAAAAGGTTTTGAAATCAGAACAAAACCTTGTGACTTCAAAAATCAGTAATGGATTAAAATTTGCTTTCAACCTAATTTAGAACAGTGAACATATTTCCAATAATCCATTTGGATAATGTTTATCCATCTCATTTGAGCTTCTCCTATGTTAAATATGATGTGTTAGTGGTCGTATTTAATATGAAACATGTTAAAGATACTTTAATATAGAAAGAAAATGAAATGAAAACATGATAAAATCAAAACAATTTTATCTTATATCAAAAATGTTTTGATATTATTAAAATAAATCAAGAAAGTAAAAATGAAATGTTTTGACTTTTTCTTGTTAAAAATATTTGTTGAAATTGACATCTTCTTGCAAAACATTTGGATTTTGACAAACAGAATTCTTTTTTATGGAAGAATTGTTTCACTGAGCTTTAATTAAAAGCTGGCTAACTCACAGATCTCAAAAAATAGTTGTCAGTGGTGAATTATTACTGTGAGTCAACTACATGATGAAAGAGATTTGTTCATTGAAGAATGCTATTTAATATTCTGATCTGTGATCCTGAAATAAATATAAAAACATTTCTGAAAAATTTCTTTGTGCTAAGGAGTTTAGCAGAGTGACCAGGGCCATCACAGTGTGATGGGGATCACTTTGGGAGCCCTGTAACTGAAATATCAGCTGTTTCAAGTCAGGAATATTCAGACATTGCCCCCACAAACAACTCTGCCTGGTCAGGACAGGACCAAGGGGTTTTAATGGATAAATAACTGAGCAGTAAATGAAATGCTGAGAGGAGACCAATGGAGGAATGTGGTGTCCTGTTCTGATACCAACAACAAAAACTGTGAGAGTGGAAAAATACATGAGGAAAGGATAAGTCAAGTTAGTGTCCTTTGTTATTTTGCTCATCGAAAACTGAAAAGTGATGAGGGAATTGAGGATAAAAGGTTACTGGGGCTTTTTTAAGGACAGAGTTTTAGAAAGGAGTTAAAAGCAGACAAGTTCAGAGGAAAAACGAAGCAGCTTCTTTTACTGATGAGTCTGACTGACTGTAGAAACATGGTAATTATCAACATGGTGAACTCATCATTTCAGGTGGTCTTTAAATCAAAACTTTACTGAAGGCACAAGTTATTTTGGTTCAGCCCAGGAGAAGAGGGAAAAGTATCTAACCTGAGTTAGAGAAAAGAACAGAGTAAGTTATTTTAAAATATCCACTATATTTATAATCTACACATCAATTATTTGCATATGGTGAGTAATCTGAAGATAGCCAAGATTTTTTAACTGAATCAAATTATGCCAAAAATCAGGAATTTATTATCAACACTGTCAACAGTTGTTGAAAGTGGATGCTTGGATTAAAAACATCCTGGACATGGTTTCACAAAATTATTTCTAACTCAAAATTTTGGTACTAAATCTAATGAGACTGAGCTCTTAAGCTTTATTTTAGGAATAGAAAAAGAGAGCTGATCTAGAATCACTTCCCTGGTGGCAGGGAGACTCACACAGATGCAAGAGGGATACCTGCTTTCCTTCATGATTCAAAGCTTCCTTGGTGTCCCCTCCATTGCCCAAGACCTCAGATTGTTTTCAGCAAACAGAACATTTCTGTAGAAACATTTCACTCTCAGCAAGTACGGTTTCCTCAAGAAAGAGATTAAAAGCTTGATCAACATAATATCAGCATTTAATTCCTGCTCATGCTAAAAAACTAATTGTGCAGAAATATGTTTGCAATTTATATTTCTATTATGTTCTTCTCTACATGTAAAATGGGAATCTGATCTTTTTCTACCTTTATACCCATTGTAAAGTCCTTAGGCAGAAGACTTTCTCCCTGTGTGTGTGTACTTACACACAAAGTAAGAAGCATATCAGCTCATTTGTAATATAGATGATGCTTGTCCCTGTACTCTATTTAAAAAAAAATACAGCCAACAGGAGCTGCAAGTCAGAGATCTTATCTGCCATCCATGACTTGAATATTATATATTTAAATAAAATACTGAATTATACGAAGAAATGAATTAATCGTATGCCATATGTTTCTTTGCAGGACAATGTGACAGTGGGATAACATTTTATAATTTCAAATCATTTCCCATGGCATGGAAATTTGCCAGCCAGCTGGCTTCTTTTACTCCATTTAATACACTTGTGATGGATACTGGTTAGTGTGTGAGACAAGAAATCCTGTTCACTCTAGCGCAACAGAAAGCACTCTGGGAAAGGCTCAGCTGACAGTGAGGTAAAAAGCAGGTCCTGTAACCAGAGAACAGGTTGTGGAGCTGGCATGCGCTTGCCTTGTGCTTTTGGTTTGCTACAATAAACTATCTTCTTTGGAACCAGCAAGAAGATTTGTGTGTCTGGGTTCCCAATTGCCACAGGTTAGGACTGATGTTTTCACTACAACATTGCCAACAACTAAGTCTAATAACTGATAAAGTGATAAAATTGTTGTATCATCTTCTGGTATTTTTCAGCCTATATTTATAGATAGGTTTACATTGTATTTATTTTTTGTGTTATAGTTGTTAAACAGAATTGTATCTCCCATTTTTTCTCAAAGTCCTATCAATCATTTGCGGCAAACCTCTGATTTAATCTTGCCACTCTATTCACTATCTCTTCCCCATCACCTTAGGTGCTCCCTTTTCTTTTATGTCCCTGTTTTTAAACCCTCTACTGTCTCCCGTGTCAGTGAACCTTTTCCTTAATCCCTTTTTTCCATTATCTGTCCCATAATTCTTTCTTTGTCTTTCTCCTCCACTCTGCTAGCTCCTCATTTTTCTTTTGGATCCCTGCAAAATGAAGATACCATATTTCAATATCCCTTGATACTGTTATTATTATCATCTGTGATATATTAAGAAATGGCTTGGCACCCAGTGCTCTTGTTTAGTTGACAAGGTGGTGTTTAGTGAAAGTTCAGACTCAATGATCTTGGAAGTCTTTTTCAATTCTGATTCCATTATTTTACTCTTCCCCCTATACAACACTACCTCAGACAACTTCTCTGTTTTAACCACAACCATTAGTATTCAGATGGGCCAAGATCAGAGTAAAACATTTTCTTGATCTAGTGCATAAGATATAGAAAATGGTTTTTCCTTGTGCAGAACTATTAGACACTATTTCATTAGTTTTCTTTGGTTTAATCTGTTTCTGAAATCTTGCTTCTAGTCACCAGGTGCAATGAGAGACTGTACCTTTTGGGTCAGACTTAGAATCACCGGACTATTAAGGTGGGAAAAAGCCTCCAAGATCATGGAGTCCAACTTTTGACTGAGCACCACCTTCTCAACTAAACCATAAGTGCCATGCAGAGTCGTCTCTTGAGCACTTACAGGGATGATGACTCCACTACTTGCCTTGGCAGCCCATACCAGCACTCAACACGCCTTTTAGTGAAGAAATTCTTCCTGGTGTCCAACCTGAACCTGTTCTGGTGCAGTTTGAGGCCACTTGCTCTTGTCCTGTTGGTGGCTGCCTGGGAGGAGTTGTCAGTCATCATGCATCAGTAGGACACACACAAAGGCAAAGCTTTTGTTTCCTGTGTAGTTCTACCAGTCTGCACCTGCATGACAACTTAACTTGCAGAGATAGGTGAATGTAGTTAGCTCTGTTTTATGCAGAAGAACCATGAAGGAGCTGTGAGACAATTTGGTGCAGATAAAACTCTGCCACTTGCTTGCTACCGGAATTGCTAAATCTGGACAAATGTGCTGGGACAGCCAGGAACCCTCTGTTCCTTCTGCAGCTTTTAAACACAACCTGTTGCACAATCCATAAGAGTAAAGACCAGCCTGTAGACCTCCAGACATCATTTTTCCAAACCTATTTTCAAGTTTTATCTTCAAAGCTTTACTGAATTTTGTAATGAGCCAAGGGAGCCCAGTGAATCCACGTGCAGAGGTTGGATCAACACTGAGGCTTAGAGCAACTTCAGAGTTCTCACATTATCACCACAGCCCAGAGAAAAGTGGAACAGCAGCTACTCACAAGCTGAAGCTTCAGTCCAACTTTTAGGGAGTATCTTGAATATTTAAAAGTTTTTTGTGTCTCTCTCCAGTCTTTTCTTGTTATTTCGCTGATAAAACCTGGGGAGGACATTCTGCTGTTTTTTATAGTGCAACAGGATTGGCAAAGCCCCACTTTAGAAAAGTCTATGTTGTAGCATGTGTGACTAATGATTAATGATGCTCATTAAAAAATGAAGTTCTGATGAAATTCATTAATGCTTGGCTTGAGTCTTGCTAAGTTATGCAACATTAAGAGCAAGGCAATTACAGATCTTGGCTGCAACACATTGAGAGATAAAAGAATACCCTTTTTCCTGTTTAACTCAATGTATGACACATTGCGCTACAAAAAAGAGCTGTCCTAAAAAAGCTTCTCCAACAATGAGACACAGCCTGCAGCTCCATTGCCACCTGCGGGTAAATGCTGGAGTCTATCATCCTGCTTTATTTCCTTGAGCACAGGGAAAAAAAAGTATCCACAGAAAAGAAGGATGAAAAATAAAAGACATGCTTCTAACTTGCAGCAGGCAGCAGGCCTGAGCCAGAGTTGATTTACAAGTTGAATCCTGGGTACTGTGTGACTAATACCATTATTCAGCTAAAAATAGATTACAAGATACTTATGCTAGCTCTGTATAACCTTGCGTAATTATCTGCAAGAAATGTAGCATTTTAAGAAACTTTCCCAACTGACATGAACAGAGAGTTGTTTGCAAGGTATTTTAGGGGAAATCCTCCCATTCAAGGTCTTAGGCTCTGGCCAAGCCGTGGCCCCTGCTGGTCAGGAAGTGTGCCATCAGATCCAGGAGTTTCTGTGCTAAAAATATAACCAAGTCACTTTGACTTGCTGATTGGGGCCTATAAAAGCTGGAGCCACTTTCAGGGTGAATTTAGAGACCTCATCTATAGGTAGACACACTGTGTAGGATTTTCCCAATTGCTGGGAAGGGCTCTCCAGGTCCTCACTGTGAAATGGGGCTTCCCAGTGACTGCAGTCTCTGGATGATGGTAAGGTATTCAGGTAATTGGTGATGTATTTATCTTTCTCAATCATTACCCTCTCTCTCTAATACTAATGATGAGGTGCATTACCTTGCTTAATTGTTGCTAAAGCCAAGCATGTAGTGTTATAGGATCTATCATTTTACTTTTGTGTTGTCTTTACATTCATAGTAAAATAAGACCATTCTTTCCATTGGCATCTGTGTTCTTTAAATCACCCCCATTAATTAGCAGAACACCTGGTCAGCCAGAAAATAGTTTCAAGTAGACATCACCTTTGGCCTCTCAGGCAAGTACTATTATTTCAACGATTTTATATATCGATGCTTTCACACTCCTAAAAACCAGATGAGCAACTTTATTCTAAACAGCACAGCAAGAGACCAGGATGAGGGTAAACTGCTGATTTGTTGTGGGGAGTATTAACAAGGAATGGGAAGGAAACATATATAGATATAATTATCGCATCTATTAACAATGTATATATGTTAAATATATTAACCTATAATCCTATATACATCCTAAATAACCTAAATCAGCTTTGTATTGTTATTAAGACTAAATGTACAGTTTTGAATTCACTCAGGAAGACTCCTGGGAGTGCACAACTTTATTTAGCTGACATTTAAATATGCTAGGCACTGGAGTCCACTACATATGCCATTGTTTCCTCTCCTATTTTATGTCTGTTCTTCATCCACAGAAGAACTAATAACTTATTCAGGACCATATTTTCTGAGGTGGCCTCAAAAAACTTCATTACTTCCCATGGACAACTTATATCTCAGTCAGAGCTTACTCTGAATTTTCTGAAGGATTTTTACTTAGGAAAGAAAAGAAAGATGGCAGGTAACTTGGGATTGGTTCATCAGCACAGATCTCCTTTCCACTGAACTACAAAAGTGAACAATGATTAGCCACAGCTTAGCCCTTTCTATGGAACTTTGAGGATTTGAGCAGTGGATGCCTGAGATAAACCATTCAGTAACCCCAGAAACCCAGTCATAGTCTGAGTATTTTCTAATAAATTGAAATCATGGAATGATTGAAGGAATCCTAAAAGGCCATCCAGTTCCAAGTCCCTGCCATGGGCTAGGACACTTTCTACTGGCCCAGGTTGCTCAGAGCCCCATCCAATCTGGCCTTGAACACATTCCAGTTGATCCACAAGCAAGTATCCAACCCTGTGCCACTGGTACTGGATGCAGAGCTTATTTTCAGCATCATGGATCAGCCTATAAAATGGTCCCCCAGAGTGAAAACAGCACTTACGAGGCATAAATTAAACTTCAGTACAGCCCTAACTTTGCATGCTTTCTTCCTTTGCCTCAGTGACAGTGATCCCTCTGGACAGCCGTGTTCCATGTAATTCCTGTCTCCCACACTAAATTTCAGCAGACAATGACCAAAGCCTATTTAATATGCAAAACTGTTAACAGTTCACTTTGTGCAAGCCAAATTCTGGCTCAAAATATTTCTTTTCAGCTGCATTGTCAATCCCATGGAGAGGTATGCATTTGGACACAAGTCAAAGCCTTTAAGAAGTCTTGACTATTCTGTATTGAGTGTTTTCAAACCTGGGGAAAACAAAGTTATCACAATATATACTAATGGTGGCATTAGAAACCAACTTTATTGTTGCAGTTTGAAATTATTTACACAATATAAATCCCTTTGAAAGGTACATTACTTCATGTAATCAGCGGTAGAAGGCCTTAAAATAGTTTCAATCACATTTAGCTCAAAAGAAAAACAATTCACTCCAATGAATAAATTATGCACCTAAACACCACAATATACAAGAGGCATGGGGACTCTTGCAGGATGATAGTGCTAGAAGATGACAAAAGCTCTTTTATAAACTGAGCTTAGTTTACTCACAGGACACAAGTGGACTTGTGTTTAAAAGAACACTGAAAAATCTGCAGTAACAAAGAAAATGACACAAAATGGAATATATCCCTAATATGCTGTGGCCCTGTGTCTGCAAGTGTTCAAAAGGTTTTGGTGAAGAGGCTTAGAACCAATGGCTCTAACTTGGAGTAACACCTTAGAAAGATTGGATACATTCTCTGTGCTGAGACTATTCGAAGCACTTGTGTACAAAGCAGCAGCACTGACTACCACACTGTGATACAAAATGGTAAATGGAAACTTGCTACCAAAAAAAAAACCACAACCAACTCCTTCACACATTGAAGAATGAACACTTATTTTCTGAAAACACTTAAGAACTATTACTACCAAAAACTTAGAAACATATACTTTTTCTCCAGTTCATGCTGTATTTTATACGGTATTTTTCATGTTTCTCTTCCAAGGTCTCTTTCATCTTGCATTTTGCATGGGTCTCTACGTGGGAAAAAAACCAAAACCACTTAATAGAGGAAAAACAGTTGTAATGCCACAAAAATAGGCTGGTGCAAGACCTGAAGTTATTTCAGTATTTAGTGTCAAAGTTTGCTTGTTAGATTTCAAGTAACTTGCTTTACTTTCCTTTTTATCTCATTTCCATGAAGTTTCCCAGTGTCATCTCTCTATCAACATCAAATCAAAGATATTTGGGAAGTCCGTGAATTAAATTTCACATGACAGGGAAACTGTGATAGCAGCTTGGCAACTTTAGAATGCTGCAAAAACAGAG
This sequence comes from Muscicapa striata striata, assembly GCA_030060385.1. Lineage (NCBI taxonomy): Eukaryota > Metazoa > Chordata > Aves > Passeriformes > Muscicapidae > Muscicapa > Muscicapa striata. Next base: position 811,992 of record JAREIS010000110.1, on the reverse strand, counting down.
TGCAAAATCTTGAACCAAAAATTTGGTCATCTGGTGACATCTGGCCATCTAAGATCCCAGTGGTCCTCAGAGCCATCCCAGTCAGTTTTCTGACATTTCCCAACAGTAATAAAACCCTTTATGGAAGAATTCAGTACAAACCACCATCCACACTATTAAATACTCAGAAAAGCCAAAAATACAATGTATTGTAAACTAATCAGCTACAAAGGTGCTTCCTTATTTGTAAATGATTTTTTGAACAGTCTCTTCCCTCTCTCCCCAGGTTGACAGGTTTCCTAATTACACAGTCTCTAAAGATCAGACTAACTGTAAAAGTCACTTTAAAAGAAAAAAAAAATTAAAAATCAAACAGTGCCTTCCCCTGTGACTCAGCACTTGACTTGGATGGAGCACCTCCTTACAACCAGCCTGTGCAAACATTTTCCTTCCCACTGAAGGTCTCTAAGCCACAAAGCCTGGTGAAATCCAACACATTCTATCTGGAATGGTGTGATTTCTCACTGTTGAGAGCCCCTTTCCTAAAGGTCCTGTGTTTGGTTAACAGAACAACTACCCTGCACAAGCTCAAAGGTTTTGGCTTTTCCTATCTTTCACAGCTATTGAAAATAATCAGTTTGCCACTCAAAGTCATAAAGAGGGAGGAAAAATCATCTGCAAGACTGGTCTATATCAGCTTTACATTTCCCTTAAGGGCTGAAAAAATGCTTTCTGCTCCACTACCATAATTGCAACCTCCTTGATGTGGAAGATGACAGTAGATAGCTGCCAAGTGCAGTAGTCTTAGAACATAACAAATAACAAAGACCATGAAAAGAAGGAACGCACAACCACCTAAAACAGACATGTGAGACATGATCAGCCTGCTCTGTTAACAGGAAAGACTGCTCCAAACGAGATTATAGTGTCACTGCAGTTTAGAACTAAGTTTTATTTAGTCAAAAAGTTACCCAATTTTAAGGTTTCTTTTGGTATGAATAACAAAAGAGTATTTGTAAACTTCTGTTACCTACTGAAGGCTTTAAAAAAAAATCAGAACTTCATTCTGAAACAAACATTAACCTTTATAATTTGCTCTTGTCCTTAAACCATGAGAGTAAACAAGCATATTCAATACCTTGCTACAGCAAAAACACGAGCTACCAAGTGAGTGACTTCCTTTTACTTACATTTACCAAGCCCATCCCTCCTCTTGGATAAACTCAAGTGTCATCACAGGTAAGGCTGAGAGGTTGTACAAACTGCATCAAGATCCATTTGTCAAATGGAGATTAAGATTTGCAAACCAGAATTGTCCAGCTGAAGTATTAAATACACCAGTGAGAAGAATAAATTAACAGCTTGAAGGACACTATGGAGTTCATAACAGACAATGAAAGGCAACAGTGATGAAATAGTCAGGGAAAAAGCTAACCTTCATTATGTCTGTTTCCAAGGTTAAATTAAAGGCCTCTTCAGAAAGGGACTTTTTTTATATTAAAAAAATTACAATGAGAAGTCATGTACTGACAAAGCAGACTATAACTTTAATCCAAAAGGAAATAGTGATAAACCAAGTATGGAAAGGAAGATTTTAGGTTCATGTTTATCCTAAAAGAAGTAGGGTTGTGAGTACAAGGAGGAGGGGAAGGGAATCATACATAAGGAAAATATCTCAGCTATAAGTTTTAAATACTCTAAAGGGGTACCAATAGTTCTAGTGTTGAGGTAAATTAAGTGACAGAACCATATGAGTGTTTTGGGCATTCAGTATAAGCACTTACAAGTTAGCAACTAATCCTATTAGAAGGCTATATTCACCAAAAGCGTTTGAGAGACTCCTATCACAGCTAGCTCAATCAGTGTCCCCATGGGAGCACACACTTCAGGAGTGCTTCAATCCAACACCCCCTTAGTTTAGAAGTCAACAGCATTCAAGAATGTATAGGAAATTTTTGGAAGTTTAAATTAACAATATTAACACCTTTCCCTATCCCACTGGTACTGCATATACCTCTGACACATGGTTTGCCCTATTATGAGAACAGATTTTCTCTTAATCTAAATACTGTATAAATCTCTTTATTCCCAGAATCATTCCCAAGTGCAAGATTTCAAAAAACTAATGGGGGAAAAAAGACACTGGGTGTCCAAGGCTATAAATGGATATCTTAACATGAAAGTACTATGCTCCACTATAAATCAATTTAACAAAAGGAGTCCGCACACAGAGTTAGATTTCTTCTTTACATCAAGATTTCTACAAAATAGGAAAGAATACAATGCAATACACAAGTCCATAAATGCAAGGTAGAGTACAATTCACACTAATTTACAAATGGTTATTTACACTGTTGTATATACATGTACAGTCAGACCTGGTTAATGCAAATTTCGTATGTTCTTTTAAAAAACAAATCAACAAGTGTCAATAAAGGTATTTAAAATTATGTGACAGGAGACTAGTGACCATTCAGAAATCTTTAGCGCTTCGGCAACCTAAGAAATTAGGCCTGGATTAGTCAGATCTGACTGGAGAAATGAGAAGGAAAAAAAAAAATCACACTATTCTGCTTTACAAAAGCAACCAGGCCACTACAGTCTATTGACTTGATGCTATTTCTGCAAGAATGCCCGGATTAATAATCCTCTACATATTTACAATATAGCTTTAACATCAGCAAGAATTAGTAATTTTGGCATTCATGCCCTTAGCTTAACAAAGGCAACAGAGTATCTTCTTGGCAAGTCACAGTCAAAACTACTATAGGATGTTTCCAGAGCTCAGTCATTTTTTTTGTCCTACTCCAAATATATTCATGTTGCTATTACAGAGATCGAGATAAATTAAGTGAAACAAGTACATGTTCTCTAGTACTTAACTTACATTCAGAATGCCCTGTATTCACAGTTTCAAGCTACCTTATCATCTGCAATGCAAATTACTGCTTCCAACTTAATGCATCTGTAGATATTCCTCAGGAAACGAGGATATCCGAGTGCTACTGGCTCAAACAGATAGGGAACAAGGCTCAGGGTAACTGGTATTTCGTTTTGGGAGATGTTCTACAGTATTTCCTTAGAGCTGATCACAAATGGATTTAACCTACATTTCTCTTGAGAGAAAGCTGATGCAGAGCAGTTTCGAAGTGTCTGAAGTGAATTCCAACGTGCAAACTTAAAGCCTTGACCAGTACTGCAAAGTCAACCACTGTAACTGTGACAGTCCTTGTGCTCCTTCAAAGTGACTTAGGAAAAGCTTGAACTATTTTCTACCTGCTTCAAAGTGCTTTTACAGGATTCATTCCACAAGGATGCGACTGAGCTGCACTCAGGAAAAGCTTTGGTTCTGCAGAAGCAAACTTCCACTCCTGCAGTTATTGCTACTTGAGCTATACAAACAAAAATACTACTGACAAAAATTACAGTAACTCCAAACCTAAGTAGTACTGGTACCTGAAAAGGGAATGTGTTTTTGCCAGCCATTGGGAAACTTAGGATCTGTCAAGTGTTGGATTTCCCAAGACCAAATGAACTTCACAGCCTTCTTTCAAATTATTTCATAAGTACAAAGCAACGCTGTCAGAAATAAAGTCACTCCTTGGAAGAAAATAGTAACAAAGAGTTCAAAAATCTTTAGCAATCTTAGTTCCAAGGACATCTTGCTGAACTTGAAGGAAATACATGACAGCAGGGTATTATTCATCAAATATCAATAAAGTCCATAAGGAGAAAGTACAGAAGATTAAGGTCTTCAGTGCCTTCATGAGCTCTAGCAACATCCTTGATAACTGCTACAAAGTAAATTATAAATGTCTATTTTAGCTATTTGTTTCAATCAAAGAGGGTTTGTCCAGTAGAGTAGCCTCCAGCTAATGAAAATGGTTACCTCATTTCAAGTTACAAAAAAATCCCAGTTCTCCCATTTGTATAAAGATCTTAAAGGTTTTGACTGAATAAAAATAAAATGGAAACATTCAGAGATTAATATAAACAAGAGGAAAAACAAATCCTAAGCCGTGCTTTTGTAAAACACACAGGATACCATTGGAAATGGTCTTTATTGGTGAAGATTTTTCATTCACATGAATTTTCTTAGTCCTGAATCACTCCAAAGCTTTTGTAAAGTACATATGTATGTACTTGTGTACATACTATACACACACCCCATGTGCCATAAAGCAATTTTGAATAAATATCTTTGCTGGAGTCTGTACAACAGACTCCCCACATAAGTTTGGGTTTGCATGTGCTCATGCACAGACTTTGTACATGTGGGCACTTATGTGACCAAAGTGCAAAGTTTTTCAGAGTATCATCAGTCAAGTTCATGCCTGCCTAGCCCCAAACTGCATTGTTGGGCTTGAGTTTTCTGCTGTGGGTTCCTTCCCATCTCCTGCTCCCCAATCCAACACTCCCTTTCAGAGTTAAAGCCTCTTTTCCACACAAACTTACACATTGTACCATTAGATAAACATGTTCAGTTAACATTTTGCAATCCAGACCATTCTTGGTATAACAGCTTTAAGAAATAAAGTGTGTGTGATGATACCAAAGCTTCATTGCTCAAATCATACTCTTTTCCATACTGTCCTTCAAACTGAAGGCTTTGAAAGCAATTTGCTGACAGGAAAAAAAAAGAACCACCAGACATACCAGAATCTGCACAATTACAGGACCAGGCACAAGACTTAAGAGTCCAAGGTTAGAAGATGACAAAGAAGAAAGTTGTCATCAATACAGGAACTGTAAACCTGTGTCTTGCTCCCCAGTGCAACAGTATCTCTGCTCTCCTATCTCCAGTCCAACAGTCCATTCTGCCACTGGAGCACAACAGACATAGACACCAGAACAGTGTTCAAATCTAGAATCAAGTTTCAAAAAGGAAGAGAGATTTGGAATAGTGGCCTTTTGATTTTAAGAGTACACTTAATAAACAAGCAGCTTTCCCACAGAAGTTAGGGATGGCAGGCTGTCCACCTAACACCAGCAATTGGCACAATATCCTCAGAGAATCTTGTGATCACAGAACCTGAACATTTCTACAGCTCAGTCTAGATGAAAAAAAATCAAAATGTTGTTTATCATTTCAACAAGCTGCTTGATTCTTGTGCAAAAGAAAAGTACCATCATATGGAAAGCTACCTTTAACAAAAGGGGTAAAAATAAAGATCATCCTAACCCTTCTCCCTAGCTATACCACACTAGCGATCTCAAGCCTATTGTCACTCCTTTTGCTCATAGGCCTCTAAAAGAAGAGATGTCTCTGACATGTTTTCTTTAGCATAAGTGAATGCAACTTGAATAAAATAAGTTGTTAAATGAATCCTTTGGAACAACTTCACTGTCTGCACCCAACTTTAACAAAAACTGATGAAAGCAGCAATGGAATCATGTTAAACATATAATAAATAATTCACATACAACATATGTTAAATTACAAAGAAGGATTAAATTGCCATTTCTACGACTTTTTATAGATTTAGCAAGTTTCTAATCTGTTTTGTATCAACAGCAGTACGTATGTTCTTCATAATAAATTTAACATTGAAGGACTGTCTAGGGGCATTATTTATAAAGCAAGAACCACCAAGTGAGCATTACAGCACTTCAACAAATGTTTAGCTTTTTTCCAGTATCTGTTCTCAGAAAAGATTCAGGGGTTGTCTATCCACTTGGTAAGAGTCCTCTTCTTCATTACTCAGGAAGAGTTAATGTCATGACCTCCAGTTTCATTTTGAAATACTGGTTAAACCGAACAATTGCATACCTGGTCAAAGGGAGAGAGATATTCCAGGTTAGGAACAGCTAACTCTTCACATGACAACAGCACTGCTAAGTAGGACTAGTCAAAATTCCACTGACCCCAGCACCCTGTGTCCAAAATTGACTCTTAGCAGCTGCCAGAGGAAGAAATTAAGAACAGAGCAATGATATCATAGGACTCCTTTTCCACTACCCCCACAACCCCAGTTTACAAAAGAGATGCTGCTCCAGGATTATCAAAGGTAGTGGTTTAGTGCTTAATTGTTCTTAATGGACTGTCCAACAATTACAATGCCACAGAAATTTTATCTTGATGGTTAAAACAAATGTGCCAAAGCTGACAATTTTTTGGTGTTTATCACTGGTGTTTTCACTCCATCTAGTGGTGACTACCAGGTTCTGTAGCCTGAGATAATTAAGAAATCCACATTGCTCTTATTCACAAAAAAATGACATAATTGAGCCCAGTAAACTGGCTTAGCCAGTGCAAAAATTCTGAAGTGGGACCTTTTGCCAGGTAAAAAAAAAAATGAATTTTATCAGCTTTTTCAGTCCCCAATGGAGAAATTAATTCCTCTGCTTGTTGCCATGAAAGGCCATTTTAAAATGGCCAAAGATACAGGTATCTACCTGAAACAGAGCTTAAAATTCATTGGTGGTATAAGACTCTAAAACAAGAATAGCAACTTCTAGGATCAACACTCCATGCAATAAGTAATCAAGCTCTTTTATACTATCTTTGATTCTCACTGACGGAAATGTAGATTTTGCATCTGACAGACAGCAGACCTCACTGACCAACTTTGGCTTTTATGCCTTTGTCTCCCCAGCAAAAAAACACTTAATACCCAAAAACATTGTATTCCTTGCTTGCAAACCATGTGTTTTAGCACAAGGCCACATGATTTAGAGAACTTTCAGCAACAAAAAATACAGACAGCTTTTACTGCCTCATTTTCACTTAAAATTGAAGAGTTTCACTGTATGATCACAGAGGTCATGTGTGTTGCTCAGACCTCAGTTTCTGATAGCTGGGGTTTTGGACTAAGTGGCCCCACAAGTCCATTCCACCCTCTAGTATTCCATGACTGCACATAGCAAGCACACTTACCCTAGAAAATCAAAATCAATGGTGGAATATTTGGCTTGAATAAGAGCCCACAATCCCCAAAAGAAGTGCGAAGCCTGAAAGAAAAAAAAATTAGCAGCAAAAAATTAACCTTGTCTGAAATCTAACATGTAAACATATTCTTACAGAGACAAAACTTTAGCTATAATAGAACATCAAAAGCCAGTATTTTTGTAAAGTTATTTGATCTCTCTTTACCAAAGAGACTTATAAGCAGTATTATAGAATAAATTACCCACAAGTAGACAAGAAAATTCATTGGAGTGTAACTCTCCATGTGTCATTTTCAAGAGAAACAATGTTGGATTTATAAACTATGTCACCTATTAAGTAGATTGTTGTGCGACTATATACATCATGCTAAAAAAGTGCACAAAAATGTAACTACCACCTCTACTGCTCCTAATTGAACTTCTATTATTCCACATGTATTGAACTCTGCTGCAAACAGGAAATTCCTTTTGAATTTTCAATTACACCCTTAGACCTCTATAATTACACTCACTTTCACTGCTGACTTGGACAAAGAGACATGTAATGCTCTAAGAAAACCTCTAATTCATCAGCATTTACACAAATTTCTCATCTCTTCCAGACTTGCTTCCTTTAAGAGTCCAGATAAGTAGTCTGGAGGCCTCTGTGCATTTTCAGATTGGAAGTATGGATTATATTAATGATATGGCAGTTAACACACTTCAAAATGAACATGTAATGGCCATAAGCCATGACAGTGTCTTTGTGGAAGTCATTTCTGGACACCCAGGTTGCAAGTGACAGACTTGGAACTTCAGTAAATGACTGCTCATATTAATTACCTAAATGGCTTCCTGAAGCTTGCATGCAATACTTGACCAGGAATTTAGTAGATATCCAGGGACACACCTGAAAATAACTCAAACAGCAACCAATCTGTGTCCATGTGAAACTTGTATCTCTAGTTCAGATAACATTGCCAGAGAGTTGCAGTTCATCATTTTACATCAACATCCATTAACTTTATGTCAAGTTTTCCCTTAACAAAGCTACCCACATGAGCTGACACAAGAGCCACACAGTGTTTGTGCATCAGGAATAGTCTATAGGCAAGTCCTGACCTGTTCTCTAAACACAACTCTATACTCTTAAACATTACTATGACCATTGTTTAAAGCTGACAAAATAGTGCTATGTATTTTCAAAGACCACCAGCCTGCTTAATCACAGCTCTAACTTTGCCAAATGAATGGGACAGCTGAATTTAACAGTAATAACTAACATTTTAAGAGAATAGCAGCACACAAGCCACTGTTTTTAAAGCTTAATAATCATCTTCTGTTAACTATACTTCCTCACTAAAACCACCAGCTTTTGCCAGAAAACTGAGGGTATTACAGTAACAGAGGTGTGCTTGAATTAGTAGCAAAGAGGATTAAAATAAGGCCAAAGTAGCTACTTTAGCTTTATTCCTCCTACAAATAGCTGGGAATGTTATTCTTCAGAAGAAAAAAACCACAAGCACTTTTACTGTAGCATTTCCCATCATGTCATCTAAGCAAAATAAGATCAGCAAGAGACTCTAGAGTGACCTATTTATCCTCAAAAGAAAAAAAAAAAATCAAAATATTCTAGTTCAACAGAATGTTATCATGTTATTTTAAAAAAGGCTTTTAAAGCTTCATGAAGCACTACCTTACTCTTCCGTCTTCCTACTACAAGCAAAAGTTCAACAAAGACACACTTTGGCCAACTTAAGCTGTGGCCAACTTAAACTTGCCCAACCAAATAACAGCCAACAGAAATCCTCACTCAAAGCTCATCTCCTTGTTTTCTGAATGTGCAGTGCCTCCTTCACTAGGACTATTCTACAGGTAAGATTTAATACATAACAGAGAAGCAAATTTCCACAGAACAGCCAAGTTTTATTTCTTGTGGAAGTTTTCTTTACATGACATAACACTCAAATTCAAGAAAATACCAGCTACATTTGTTGAAAGAATATTGGGTTTCCCTGTATAATTTAAAATATTCTAATCAAGTGTTTGTTACTTACCAGTGCAAACTGATTGACTTGGACATACAGAACTTCAACCTCTTTTTCACTGACTTCTGTGCCAAATCCTTTATATTCTTTGTAGGCCTCAAGGTAAGACCTCAGCCATTGCTCCTGTAATTTCCTGTGGGGATAAAGGCTGTAGTCTACCTCATTTACTCCTAGTAAAAAGAAAAGAATCCTATTAGAACCTCATGTTGCATAAAAAGACCATTAGAAACCCTTTAGTACTACCATTAGTAGTCTGTTACTGTACCCCTTCCGAACCCAATATAAAGGCACAGACTGATGTGGACAAAAAAACCACACTTTTTCCTTTGACCTGACCTTATATGTTGGCAAAAATTTACCCACATACAAATCAGTGTTCCACCTTGCAAATGTATGTGTTCAGCCAGATGGAGTCGGCTTGCATATTGGGATTCAACACCTTGAGCTTTGAGACAAAGTTTAAGAAAAAGTATTTGCTTTATGAAACAAAAACCCTCACAAATAGATCAAACATTACATCTTTTGTAGGAAAAGATACTTGTATGCCACAACATCCCAAGCCAAATCCAGATGCATATCCAGTTATCACTAAGCTCACAATTATGAGTCTGCCTCTCTCCTCCACAGATAGAATTAGGCACTCATAACCCATTTTTATCCTGTTTTTCTTCCTATACTGGCAGTGCTTAGTCACAAGGCTTTAGAGAGTCTGCTAGAAGCCCCAAACCTGGATGACAGTTCACTTCCATTATCACTCCCAGTGAATTTGGGAATTCTCATTAATTTTATATTACAAACATTGCAATCCCCTATCACATGAACTCTTCCGCGTGTTAGATACACATAAATTTAGCTCAAAAAAATAATTCAGATTTTTACTGGATAGAGAATAAAAGTGAAGCACAACTGTTCTTCATATGCAAAAAATGTATTAGTGTATTTATTCTTCATATTTATGTAGCTACATTTCAGAAGTGTAGGATGAAAAATCAAGCTTTCAAATATAATTTTGTGGAATAATTTAACTTGCTTTCCAAATGTTTAAATTGCCAATTACACAACTCAAATTACCAAGCACACTTTATTTAAGTTATCTAAACTTAACATTGTTTGTGAAGAAACTGGTAGATTAAGGCTCTCCATTTCACCACAGTGTGCCTTCCACCTGCTCTAATAATTATGTAGGTTTTCCCTGCTGGCTCTGAAATTATGCAGCATGCACTTGAGGTCATCCTCCCTTATGGAGTAAGTGGAATGGGCATTAACTTATTAACTAGTTCATTTTTTTAATGGTGAATCTAAAAACACCATATTTCTAAAATCCCACATTTTTCCTATAACACAGTCTTGGCCTTTACTTCCCATTTTAAGACAGACCAAGTACTTGGTGCACATGTTCAAAACTGCCAAAAAACATAATCCTGCCTTTTGGCACTGTGAAACCACACAAAATATTGTCAATACATATACCTCTAGTGTGATACCCACAGTATTTCCCTAGAGTGGGCTCTCTCTGCTGTGTCACTCCACAGAAGGACAGGGTGAAAACTGTGTGTTCTGAACTTATCTAATTATATTAGAGCTTAGGACATGTTGTTTCCATTTCTGGGTTGGAATACCTGTAAATGAAGGGCATAACTGGCCTGCAAAATGAGACATCAAGATATTCTGATACCGTGAGCTGACAGCTGTAAGCACGCAACTAGATATACAAACAAAAAAAAGCGTGCACGAGAATTGGTTTGTTGGGGTTTTTAGTAAAACCAATCAACTTTTGTCTCAGAAACCAAATTCTTACCTGCAAATTCATTGAAGTGATTTCCAATGTCATAAGCCAGGTAGTTGTACCCAGAGTACTCATAGTCTATGAACTGCACATCACCTATGTGAGAGACAGCAGCAACATTAGAGTCCAGATCAAATCAAGTAACAGCCCTAATCCTTTGGTGTGCTTCGAAGATTTTTGGGGAAAATAAACCACAAGCTCAGTTGTACCCAGTTGTGTGCACTCAGACATTTCAGGGTAAGGCTGTGACTTCTGCAAAATGAGATTTTTAAGGGTAAATATTCACTCAGGAAAGCTCTTAAATTTAGATCTTAAAATTATCTCTGCTTCAAGTCTGAGTAGGAGAATTTCAATTTTAACTTCTACCACAAGAGGGCCTCCCTTGCTCTCAAAAGGAGTCATAATCTTTATTTAAACTTCATGTAGAAATAGCAGATCAATTTCTCCCTGACGTAAAAAATAACAGTCCTGTTAATTCTTACACAAACGTGCAGTCACAGTGGACTAACACATTGCAACATGCTGACACTTCCTACTTCCTCAGCCATTCGTACAAAACAAGATTATTCTTAATTGTTGTTTTTTTTAAGATGGATTCAAGTAGCCTCGAGAAACTATCAGACAATCATAAGGTTTCCAATGCTACCAAACTATGTAGCACTCTGTAAACAAGGGTTGAAAAAGCAGCAAAACACAGCTTCAAACGTTTCCAAATTATGTTTGCCTCCAATGAAGCTGGGGAAAATGCATTGAAGCCGTTCAAGAACATCTACAGCACACAAAACAGTCAAAATGTAAACAATATGGATTAGGTAAAACTAGAGCTCTTGTATTTTAAGGGAAACCAGTAACATTACTAAAAAAAAAAAAAAATCAGAAAATTAAGCAATGGAATGCTTCAATTAATCTTAACGTAAGATGGGTTTGCATTAGAACATTAAAAAGTAAAACCCTACATTCTCACTGCTACACTGAAGTATTCGTCACCATTGCACTCTCTATACTTTTATTACTACCTGCATTATTAAATTAACACAAACATTCATTCCATTATAGTGAAAAATCTTTTAACATGACTTAAAACTCTAGGCTAAAAAGAAAATCAAGAACAATGTTAAAATTGAGTACATTACGCATTTCCTAGACTAAGGATTTTAAGGGTCTACTACACTGCCTCCTTAAGATTTAGGAATAATGTACACCCCAAAGAAAACAGTTTTACCAATGTCCTGACCAACTTAGCGTAGAAGTTTGTTAGAAGTGTTCTTTTCAATGCAGTTAATCTTCACCATTCTTGAACTACTAACACAATTGTGTTTTCCAGATGGACATACCTTTTTGTCTAAACACTTGAAATGGAACTTAAACTCTACAACACAAATATAATCACATAGTCACAAATCTTCCAGGTCTGAGTTCACCCTTATTTCCACTGAAAGAGAGGCTCGCTTACCAAGGTTATGATGTTAAATCTTTTAAGTTCTAATAAACCAACAGCCTGGCAATTTCCTTTCAGGAAATTCTGTTGGCAATGGAAAAATTGAAGTTCTCTAGAGCTTGAACAAATCTCACAGCAGCTGCAGGCAAGATCTTATTGTCACAGACAATAGTGAAAATAAGTGACAAATTGTCACTGACAGACTCACAGGCTTGCTCTTCCCATCAGCTCTCCAGTGCTGCTTTTCAAAACAGACAGCTCCAAAGTTTCAAGCCAGGTCAAATTCCAACCCTGGCTAGACAACTGATCTCCTGATCCCCTTCTGCCCCTCAAACATTTAATATTGCTTGTATTAAGAGAAGTTTTTTTTCCTCCTTCCTTCCTCACATAAAACCCAAACACAGCAGGTAAAATTCTGCTAGCAAAATACGCACATAAATACTTTAAATTTTTCATGTGCAAATTTTACCTAGAACATTCATATGTACCATCTTGAATTTTTAATTACAGCTTTGTTTTAATAACTTTTTTAAGACTTGCTTCCAGATGTAAAGAATTTTACATACAAGCAGAAATTAAAGATAACAAGCTATGGGTGGGGCTGTTACTAGGCACTGTCCTCACAAAGCAGGAACAAGGGCATACCCAGTCCTCGGGTAGCAGATGGAGAAAACTTGGCAACTTCCCACTTGTTAAGACAAAAGTTCAAAGCAAAAAAGCTCTGAATTTATAGTGATCCATTTCAGACTCATACTACTGTGAAACTCAACCTTTTAAGTTAATTTCTGCACAAAAGCTCAAAATAAAAGATGCACAGTTCTTTTTGTGGAACTGAAAGAAAGCATAAACTGAAGTTTGCTGCTTCAAAAATGTGCAATATATAGGTACTTGTATGTACACATATATACACCCACTCTGCTTTAGAAAAAGCAGGAGAAAGTTTGCAGTCATTGTTTAAATAACCATTGTATTTTAAGATTTACTGCAGCTCATATGAGAAAGCCACTTCTAAAAGCTATGGCTTACATAACTGGTTTAGCAGGTAGCTGTTGTTTCAAGATTTCTAAAAGGTGTCCACAAACTGTACATCCCATCAATATCCCTGAGAGCAGGCAGAGCAACGAGACACTGGTCTAAGTGTATTTGTACTTTATTGAAATGAGAAAACTTAAAAATAAGCTCTGCCATTTCTCTGGGGAAGCTACTGCTGTTGACAGGAATAGACACGTCAGGAGTGTCGAATATTTCAAGTTGAAATGCATTTCTTTTTCCCAGGCATTTCCTAGGGCAGACAACATGCAAGACACTCCTCAAAAACCACAGAAAGATACAGAATGGAATTCACTTTGTTCCATAACCCAGAAATCTACTTTTAAATAGATCAAGTAGTAATCAACAAAGCATCTGCTAGATCTCCTCAGGGTTCTGACAGGTAGGAGGGTGAAGACACCTCTCCTTCTAGCTGCTTTTCCTTTTTAATGGTTTAATAGGGAAAGCACTTCCCCTATTCATGTCCTGCCTGTAGTTACCACAGCTGAATGATGTATCCTGCATTCTATCCCATCCTGCTCATCAGGTGAGCCACTGAGCCCCTAGAAAACACTTTCAAAGACAAGGATCTATGCTAGGAACTAAGAGGTCATGCACCCAAAGGATAATTTTAGATATAAATACCCGAAAGAGCTCTACAAAACAAAACAGGTTTTTAGATCAAAACCAGAAGCCTTAAAAATGCCTCAGTCTTCAGAAGTACTGAGCACCCACAGACTCCTACCAAAGATCATAGAAAACATTGGGTTGGCAGAGGGAATAAACAGAACAAAATTATCCATCTACCTACACACAACTCCCTGCCAACTGATTTTCATATATGTAAAAAGTGTGCACATAGAAACAGAAAAAAGAACCTCGATACTTGATCTTCTTGAATAGCAAGTATTTGAATACTCTTAAAATATCAGGTATTTTTGGAAATTCCCAGGTCACACTGGAAAAAAAAAAAAAACCAAAGACACAAAAACCAAATAAATTTAGGAACATCGGGACATGAGCTCTCTATATAAGCAGTATCAAGCTTCAAACGTTTCTTGAGTATTCTTGATGTCAAAACTGCAATACAAAGCAACATGACATGCTGAACTATATTTTCAAAGGGTAGATGACAGTGATAAATTGTAAGTTATGTAAAGCAACACTTGCAGATTTTCATATCCTGACTGAGAATGGACATTAACAAAAGAGCAAGAGGCAGAGCTCCCTCAGCCACAGCAGGAGCAAATTCAAATCAGATGAGTGAAACTCCATTAAATGAAGTTAACACTCAACACGTTTTTCCAGGCTCATAAATAAGGACAGGAGACAGATTTTTCTTAAAAGCAATATGTGGCATGACTATGACTTTTCTTTCAGGTCTGAGAATTTAATGTGCATTTAATGCAAAGCACAAGTCTAAGGCAAATATCAGGAACAAGCCATAATTATTCATACTTCATTGGACACAAGTTCTAATATGTCCTGAGAGTCTGTAGCTTAAACACACACCCACATATCCCATCCCCTCCCCTCCCACCAACCAGTAAATGTGCAAATTAAGCACAAAATGATAAATACAGTATTACTAAAAGAAATAAATTTGGCTTTCTTTGTGCCAGCATCTGAAAACCCAGACAATCATACCAGTTTTCCACAAATTTTACTGAGGAATAAAGAAAAAAAAAAAAAGTAGTTAATCTAGAAAAATCAATTCTCTCTTGCTCTTAGTTTAGTGTCACCAAGGTCTTTTGGATACACAGAAGCTTTTCTAGATGGAAGAGCGAATTTAATCAGAGTATTGCGCTCACCAAAGCCATGAACTACCTTCAGAAAATGTGATGTCATTCCTAGTGAAGCTCATCCTTAAAAAGATTATATTTTATGCTCTTGCAAAATTATTTTTATACCAAGAAAATCTTTTGCTTGGCTAAACACAATTCCAGTTATACATGTTTCTTTACAGTTAAAGCTTATACTTTAAAAAGTTTATGCTCTGTAAAGTGTACTATAAAAAACAGCTTTCAAATGACAATTATCCTTTCCACAGATGGCATTGAGGTTTGGTTACTATGAAAATGGTCTCTGCTGTACCCAAATTGCACAAATTTTACAACACAGTACTTGTACACTATTCAAACATAAGTATAAAAATCTATTTACTTCATATTTCCAAGTGGTTTCCCCCAGCTGTTTACAGCTTGCTTGAAGTCTATGTACTTTACACACTTTGTTCCTCCCCACCCAGCCACCAAACTCTAAACACACACACACTTGTTACTGTAGGATTGCTCACAATTGATGCACTACCGGCACTGTTTTTTTCCTCCATCCTGTTTACAAAAAGAAAAGCACACAGCATTTGCTTTTCAAATAGGAGCTTCAAGCCTATTGACCATAACAGTGAAGCTTTTAAAGAAATTCCTCGGATTTTTTTTTTTTTTTTTTTTTTTTTTGCTGCATGGTTCTGCTATGAAAAGTGACTACAAAAATTACCACAGTGGGTCTGGTCTGGAATGCCAAAACTCAAGGTAACTTCAGCACTAAAAAAACCCACATGGTAAAAAGAGATTTATTTTTGGTAGTACAATATCACAACACCAAGTGTGCAAGACCACAAATCTAGTCTTACACCTTTCATGTTTTCCCCCTTCTCTTTTTAAGCAGAACTATAGTCCATCATTGAAAACTCAGTAAAACGACTCAAGCTTGGTACTGAATTAACAGAATTTTAATAGCATTGTTAGGGTGCATATACACATATAGGCATATGTAAATAAAAGTACTAGCAATTCTCTTCAGAGGCGGTATTATTCAGAGAGAAACTGGTATACAAATCACCAAAAGAGTTTATATTTCCTCAATTCACATGGTGATGCAGAAATGATGCAGAATTCACACAGGATGCAGAAATGCATTAGCACATTTTCATAGCCAATTTTCATACTAGAACCAGCACCAGCTTGGTTTTGTTATTCTTTTCCTTTAGAAGTTAAGGCACATAACTTAGATACCAACAATCTTACTCAACTGGTATAAAAATATGCAGCTACTAGAAGGAATGCATCATCCTTATTTCAAAAGAAAACCTTCTAATCAGATTAGTCACATTTAGCTGAGCTCAGATATTTGCAATGGGAGGAAAATTGTGTATTTTTACTGCACAATGGTCACATTAGTATCAAAAATTTGCCTTGTTTGTTTTAATACCTGGTTGATTCACTTATTAACCAAATCACAAACCACTAAAATCAATAAGCTGTGGGTTTATATGGAAGCTTTAACAGATCATAATAACATGAACTACAAGTTAAATGTATGATAATAGAAACAAAAAAGTAATTTGTTTTTGCCATGATGTGTGTTGCCTACAACTATTTAAACAAAGCATGTATTTACAAAAGAAATCTTTTAAGATGTCTGTGTACCTCATGCAGAAAACAAATTGAGCTACTGAATGTACTAGTTAATATCATTAACATATTTCATTCTGAAAGGGTATTCCCCACAATCACAAATCAGGACAAAACATTACAGGAGACAATTTTCATGCTATTTTCTATACTTGCATGATTTTCTTTTCTTCCTAAAAGCTTTATACAACCAGAACAGAATTAACATTCAGTTATATACTTTGAAGCTCAGGCATACAGGCAAACTGGGGATTAACAAATTCATGAGTTCATTAAAGAAAAGCAAGACACACTGAATTTCTTCCTCTATACAGTAGCATACAGACGAGAATTAGCTAATTAAGCAATTTAGTATTTGCACAGGAATCTCTACCATTACATTGGGTCTTAAAAGCTCAAACTAAGTTCACTTCAACAAGTGAATAAAAACAATACCACTGATGCAGCACTTGCAATTACAGCACAGATAAAGCCACTCACTACTCATTAGTTCAACACCCACCTCTTTTCTTGTTGTAAATAATATTCTTACACAACAGGTCATTGTGACAGAGCACCACTGGTGATCCTAAATTTGACAGTATTTCCTTCATCCAGGCCATCTCTTCCTGAAGAACTTGAGGACTTGGAATATCACTTAAGAACCTTTTCAGGTATAAAGAAATAGAGTAAACATTTCCTTTCCTCCGTATTCCATATCAAGCATTTGTAATGAAGTATTTTTCTCTACACTCTTCCTGCAAAATAGTTCAACAGACCTTCTCCCAAACCAGGGCATTCTTTCCCAAGGCACAACAGCATACAAATTATAACAATCATTTCTCTCTGTTCTCCCCAAAAAACAATTTTCTGAATATTATCTGTGCTGTAAACACTAGTCCAAAAATCAGGAGCAGAACACGAGTACACTCCCACACATTATAAAGGTGCAAAGATTAAAAGAATTATTGGATGAATTTCATTCACATTACAGCACTTCCTCTAAGAGGAATACTCAACAGCATTAGGTAGTATTTGTATTAATACTGAGGAAAACACTAATTTTAAGTCTAGTCACAGTATACGCTTAGATAGCCATTTCGTCCTCTACATTTTCAGTTACCCATTCATGTTTTCTCAGTTTTCTTAAGAATTTGATGTTGTAAAAGTAAAACCACTTTGCTAGAGCATTCTGTAATTACAATGCAGCAAGAAGGGCCTCCATGATTTCAAAGCCACATGAAGAATATTTTTAAGCTGCAGTCTGCTTTCTGAGTGACGTGAAGTCTGACGATATTGTACAAACACAAATTCTAACAGAAGGAATGTGAAGTCTGAAAAGAACATCATGAAGCACCCACCTTTTATTTACTTCCTCATCTGCAAATTCTGTGGGTATGAGAGAGAAGTATTTCCCCATTTTCAGCCACAAATTGGATTTAGGGATCCATCCATTGTGTGCATGAATAGCATGGATTTTAGCAAGCTGTCTAGCTATGAGTCTAAAAAAAATTAAAATTAAATTAATGTTTTATTTAACTGAAAAATTCAAAAAAATACAGCTCAGGAATTCAAAGAGGGTTTAAACAAGAGCAGCACAGTCATAGGGTAGCACATTTCAAGACTCAGAAGTTCATTAGGATCATTACCTGTGGGAAGGGAAGGGGAAGGATTAGAGTTAAGTTACAGCACACAAATTTCACCTGCATTTACAGGCTACTCTTGCTTATTTTTCAAAGTATTGATTTAAATTAGCTGCTATTTTTAGGCAAATATACTTAAGTGCACACATAAAAAACTAAAATCTTAAGACATCAGCACTTTCTGTTCACTGCTATCAATTTTAAAAATCATTTCTCAATGGAACTTTCTGGCATCTATTCACAAAAGAAATGTCTTGGAAACAGTTGGAAGTACTTTAACCAAGTCCAGCCCCCTACGACTCAATGACCTCTGTAATGGTGATGTGCAAGTTTTAAATACACTTAACAGATCTTTAATGAGTACAGTCTTCTGTGGAGGCATCAAGGATCACTTGTTCAGCATTGAAGTACTGTAACTAAGCGCGAACCTCAGCTTAGCACAGGCTTACAGAAATACATATTTCCTGCTCAAATTCAACTCAAGAAGTCCTTTAGACCAGGCAGAACTTCAAAAATGCACAATGAAATTATGAGATTTAAAAAAAAAAAAAATTTAAAGCTTACCTGAAAATGTCTGGATTGCACACATGCTCTGGATCCAGGGCTTCTCCCTGCATGAATTCATAGCACAGGCCATTGTTAAAGGTGCAGTAGAGCTGAGGTGCACAGCCATGAGCCTGCAACACACGGAAACTCTTCACCTCCTCATCCCGATCCACCAGCAGCTCAGTCTTGTTCCCATAGATCCGAACTAGAACAACATCATCTGTTATGTCACCTACGTAGCAGCCAATTAATTTATTGGTGATTCCATCGGTGAACAGCTGAAAAGCAAAAATAATGCAATAAGCAACTCAAATCTGCATCTTCAAAAAGCAGGAAGAGAATGCTGAGTCATCCTTCAGTTCCCAAAACAAATGTTTACTAGATTAAGCATTAAGAAAATAAATCTTTAAGACAGAGGAATATCATGAAGAAAATACTTGAATATAAATTGGGAGGGAGGGGAGGAGGGCTTTGCATTTGCAGTCATGTCTCTTCTACTCTGTGCCCTCAAAACCCTCATTCTTAATTCAAAAAGAATAAGCCCTCCTATAAAACATCCTCACAATAAAACAAGTGAGCAGCAAAAAGTAGCTTCAAGTTGGTTAACAAACACTTTTTAATTCTAAATAGCAATGAGGTCAGAAAGTCAGCTGAAGAAAAAGAGAAACCTACTTATCAGGATCAGAATACTAAGCATTCATCAACAACTATTTGATTTCCTTATTTGCTCGTGTCCAGTCATGCACCCTTTGATATGACTTCTGCCTCAAGCCCTAAGTCAGGCCCAGAACAAAAATACTGACAAATACAGTGAGCTTTTATGTGTCAGATATTATTCGGAGCCATAATGTTTAATGAAAAAGTGTTTTTGCTAAAAACACACACCAACAACAAGAAACATATCTACAAGCATCATAATTGTTTAGAACCTTGGACAGTTTGGCTGGGGTTTTGTTATGGGTTGGAGGGTGGGAGGTGTTTTGGGGGCTTTTTTGTTTGTTTTATAAAACAGTAAAACACAATTCAGAAAGTTTGACTTCTATTCTCCCTCTCCCTTCATGATATAGCCTTTATTTTGAAAAGTAGTATCACGCAAACATAAGTGACAGATCATTTCCAAATCCCAGGGGTTTTGAAAAATTGATAACTAGGAGCAAATTTTTTTAATTACTAAAGTAAAAGAAAATCTGAAGTTAGATCAAGTCTCCCTGTTTAGGAAAAGATGAGACTTTTACAGTAGATGTGTTTTCACTCATATGCCTCGCTTTCCCCAACACCCCTAATTTGATGAGGTCAACAGCTTCATCACTAAATGAAGAAAAGAAGTGGGGAAGTTTCAGTTGTCATCACAAATCAGAAGAAATAGCTCAAGCTCCTGAGAAAAGACACAGAAGATACAAAGGTACTCTATTTTCTTGAACAGTTATACTCAATCTTAAACAATAGGTATAGAAAATTATATAACTTTCATCTAGACAGGGTAACCATAAATTCAAATAATGCTGCTTATAAGGTCTCTTTGACATAAAATTAAGGCTTTACAATTTATGGGCATATATTAGCTATTACTTTAATAAATCAAGATGAATAATAAAAAATCTTGAAAAGTCTTCACAGTAACTGCAACAATGTTAAGCACTGCAACTAAGCACCATAGATACTGGGCTTGAGCAGTGTTACATGTTTTTGAACAGGCAGTACTTAAATGCATTTCAAAATGCTTTTAAATCACAAATTACACCCTTATACTATAAATGCATCCGTTCATAACCTTCCCAGTCATAAGTGTGTGGTCACAGAACTGTTCAGGGGAGGAAGGGAACTCCTGCGATCTAGCTAAACCTCCCTGATCAAGCAATGCCAACTAGAACCAACTACCCAGGACTGCCCAGGGAAATCTCCAGGAATTCTGGAGACTTCATCACCTGTCTGGCAGTATGTTCCAGTGTTTGACCCTCAAGGTAAAAAAGCATTTTCTCCTGTTCAGATGAAATTTCACATGTTTTATTTTGTGCCCATTGCCTTGTCTGTCACTGAGAGGAGTCTAAATACCTCTTCAATTCCTCCTCACAAGGTATTTATACATCTAAGATCATCCCTGCAAGTCTCCTTTTTTCCAGGCCAAATATGAAAGGTCCCAGATCCCTCTGTAATCTTCATGAAACTTTGTTGGACTTTCTCCAATGAGCATGTGTCTTCCTTCTACTGGGGAGCCAAGAACAGGACACAGGCACTTAAAGGTGGCAAATCAAGATACAAGTACTGGTTCTTATACCTTTTATCCTAAACCCAGAATTAATTTGTTAAGTATCTATGAAGAACACTTTGCAGAAGTGATTTGTGTTGAGCTGTTCAAGTTTAAAAGTATCTTATCTGCCATACTCAACTTCAAAAATGTAGTATAAAATAAAACAAATGTACTATGAAAAAGACATTTTTAAGGTCATCAGAAATAACAATACTACAAAAAAAATGCTAAGAGTGCTGATGATGCAAAGAAACAGTAAGAATTCAAATTATTATGCTGGCATGTCGAGCTATACTGCTGGGCACATTACACCTTCTGTCACAGGTCTATTATCCCCTTAAAACAAGTTTCATTAGCACCAATAAAAAGAAATCTGCAACAAGGAAATTGGACTCCCTCAACTGTTAATTTAGGAACTCTACTTATTAGCATCTATTTGTAATATGCTGCTACAAGTAATTATTTACACCTAGGAGCATTTTAGCTCTTGCTTCTTAAAAAGGCAGAAGGGTTCACTTATTTTTCGAACAACATGATTCAAAGAAAACAATTTCCATATTCCATCATAAGAAAACACCTAGTGTTTACTACCACCAGCAGAAGAACATCAGTCACTTTATTCTTTTATTCAAAAGATCTTTATCATTTAAAGAATCAGCCTAGAAGGCCTTGCCCAAAACATAACCTGAAATGAAGCAGACCAAAACAGCTCTATAGCGAAAGCATCAGTTGAGCATCAAAAGCAGATAACAGACTCTGATTATGTGGATCAGATAATCAGTAAACTATCAAGGCCATGTGGAAGAAGATGGAAGAATTTACGGAACGCAATGAAAATACAAAATTCTGGGGATAAATTAAAAAGAAAAAAAAAAAGAGACAGAAGTTAAGAACACAATGCAACACAAAAAAAACATCAGCAGCAAGATCCTGACACTCCTTTAATCCACAGAAGGCTAATTACTGTGATATGTGCTTATCATAGTTTAATACATACTTTCAGATGTGGTGATACAAAGGTAAAACTGAATTCAGAAACACTTCTGGAAATCATATTTATACTGTGCACAATCAAATCCAGCTTGAATCCAAGGCTTTATAGAAAAAAAAAAAAAGTTTAATGAAATACAGACTTAAGGTGAGAAAGATACAAATAAGCTTAAGTTACTCCAGTCTCAAGAGAGTAGCACATGGTACAAACATGACAGACCAAGGGAGCCAGGAAGACAAATTTCAACTAAGACATGAAGCATCTTTGAGACAGTTTACCCTAAAAACATTGTTATTAGGCTATTAGATTCCTGGAAAGGGCATATGATGCATATGCTCCCATCTAATAAACAGGTGCTTCATGAAAAGCTTCTAGCTAATCCTATTGTTCCAAGTGTTCAAAAGAATGAGAACAAAATTGCAATCACATGTAGCAAGCATGAATAGACAGAAATAAAAGTGTCACGGGGCAAAGTAGAAAGTACTTATGACTCAGAAGAGCTGATTTTTCCCTTCTAGGCTGGGTTATCACATCCATAGGTGGAGAACGCAGGAAACAGTACTGTAGTGCCATAAAAACAGAACAGTGGTGTGAAGTCGCAGCATAAATAAGTAGGAATTCCCCAGATTCTGCTGCTGAACCCCAGACTGACTTTGAGATCTCCAGAAAGGAACAGACTTCAATAACATGCTTCTTTAATACTCACAAGAACTTCAACTTTATATTGTAAACCTAAGTTGATCTTTTTTTCTGGAAAAGTACAGTCTACACAGACACACCCACATGTATACAGATCAAGAACCTTCTTTCTTGAAACAAGGCTAGCTATTTCTCTCTCTGCAGTCACTGTAGCTCTCTTTCTGTAGCTATTCATAAAAGATGGACAAAGTACAACTACTGGAAAATGCCTTCAGTAAATTCTCACATGATCAGCAGGGCTTACAAGGAACCTCATTCAAAGGTCTCCAAGCTCTGGAGCTATATCCTCTAGTTCATTACACCCAGCAGGTGAAAGTCACTGTCTGCATGATTTAGGTGGTCAGATGATCAGGAGCAAGATCACTTCGTATTAAAAATACGAAGACAAGCAATTTTACAGCACTGTTCTCTGCTAAGTTTGGCCAGAGGCTGAACTAGCAGTTTCTGCTGAACTCTTGGGGTGCTCTGCATGACAGCAGCATGGAGAAAACAATGCTTGAAGCATACGTAGTGCTGGTATAACTTTTACATGGATTTTTTGAGCTACCAAACCATAAACACTTCAGCTTCAAGGTGTGTGTGGGTTTTGTTTTGTACAGCTCTGGGTTGAGGGCTGGTTTTGATTGAAATGCATGATAACGTGAAAGTTTTTGGTGGGTCTTTTTGGTTGTTTTTGTGGAGGGGGTTTTATGCCAGAAAAAAAAAAAATTAAAAGTTACTTATATATTTCACCTTGTTTCTGAAGAATATTCTTCTACCTGAAAACAGTCAACATCAGGTAAATAGTTAACTGTTGTTGTGAAAGTGATGAATTTGCTTTACAAATTTTTTTATACTGATTAAAACAGCAACAGATTTTAAAATAATAATAACTTTCTTAAAGAAGCTAATAGGAAAGGAACCTAAAATTTTATTCTAAACCAAATAATTTGCTGTTCCTCTCCCTGGAAGATTTTGACATGAAATGCCTAGGGGCTGGGGAGGGAGGGGCAGAGGGACAGAAATTAAACTGTCTTGGATTATTCCTTCCAAGACTGTAGCATAAATTATATGCCTTTACATGGACTCATCCAAGCTGTGCCTAAACAAATATTGATTCTTTGTAATTTGAACCCCAGTTATCAATAAACACACCTCTATCATGCACAGCTGAATTACATCAGGCACATATGGGCATATCACTTAAATAAAACACCACTACAGTTTCCACCCCACACAGACACCACAAAAAGCTTTAGAAACAGGGGACTGAGCTTTGTGAGAAATATAAAAAGACTGGAGAAACCAACCCAGCCTCCAAGGACATCCAATACCTGCTGACGTTTCCCACTTACTGTGACCCTGCATTCAAGGCACACCTCAAATTACAGTTTTTCCACAAAACATCAGTAATGCAGCCCATTCTGCAGCTCTCACTTTTCTTACTCTTTTCCTCACTTCTCCATTTGGACGTATCAGCATTTCTCTGTGGATTCAGTCCTTCCTCTTTATGCGGCAACTGCTTTCCCAACTGCTGAAGTGGGTGATGTGCCAAAACCAGCTGAGCAATAAACATCTCACTTGAAAAATGTTACAGCACTGAGATACAAAATAAAGTTAATTTACTTTGTTTCCCAGAGACTAAGGCTTTCAATTATTTCAATGCTTTTAAACCCACGCTCAGTCTGTTTAAATTAACAAAAAAATATTCCAACAAGTTTGGAACACTGAACCAAATTATAGTTTGTTATAAAAAGAATATCAAGATCAACACAAGCATACAAATTAGATCAGCAGCCAGAAAATACTGCCTGAAGAAAAGCTACTGAGTACAAGTCAGGATGAAAAATCAAAGAAACAAGCACAAAAGCTAATATGGTAAACATAAAAGTAGGTGGGTGGTGCTTTCACTGGTGAAAGTAACATTTTTTATAAGCCTGAGTCCATCCCATTCACATTTCATAGCTACAGGAACAAATCTTTGCAAATTATAAAGTATTGAAGTAGTAAAATCATGCAAAGTGTTGGTAAGTGTGAAGACATGTAAATCTCAAGGGAAAAAAATAAACAAAAAAAAAAAAAAAAAAAACACAAAAACCACAGCACCAGAAAACAAGCAAGGCCTAATTATTTCAGAGAATTAAAAAAGCAAATTAATCCAACTTACTTGGAGATGATAGTTGTTTGCAGGATTTGCAGGGGGGTGTTATGTGTGTCTTTTATGAAAAATTTCATCCCCTTTGCAAAACAGATTCTTTCCACCTCTCCTCAGATTTCATCCAGGACAGGAGCACTGTTTGTCAGCCTAGCATTTTCATGATTTTAGATCTCTGAATGATTCTTCAGCATTTTTTTTCACATATATATCATTCTGGTCTACTCAAATAATGGCATAAATTAATACTATTAGTATTAAGCATTTTCACCAATAAAAACAGGCAGCCTTTATTCTCAATCCTAAATATTACTTTGGAATGGCAAGAAATACTGATGGTTTTTCCTGCGCTGTAATATTACACTGCAGAGAAGAAATTGTGTATTATCCTACTGAATCCTTCTTTGCCACCAGACTTACAAGAGGTAGACCGTCATGGGATAAAAGAATCCTGAATCAGCACTGCTGAAGTGGTAACTAATTTTCCCATACTGTAGGCAAACACTGATCTTGCTTGAATCGCCAAGAAACCGAAAAAAATAAGGAATTCATAAGGTGGGCAACGAAATACAATCTGTGAGTATGATTTTACATTAGGAAGGGTAATACAACCTCTTTAAAAGAGTAGAGAGTTAAAACAATTATGTTTTTATATTTCATTAAGAATCACGCAGAATATAAAAATTGGAATGCCCAGTGTCAAAATGCAGGCAGCTTACAAAACTCAAAAGCCCTGTTTTGAGTTAGAAGACCATTTTTCAAATGAAATTTTTAAAACCTGTTTTTCATGTTCATAATAGCAAATTTCTGAATTTAGCAAGCAGTGACTTTTCCAGCAGAAGTTTGGAGCAAAGAGACCTCCAAAGATGCCTTCCAAGCAGAACTACTCAACATCGCTATTACTAAGAAAACAACCATTCCAGAATCAAAAGTGACTACTGCAAAAAACAGCAAAAGCAAACCTCAAAAATTCAGGAGTTAGAAAATCAAGCACCCAATTCTATACACTTCCTAGGATCTTTTCAGCTGACAACTGCATAACATACATGAAGATGAATGTTTTGACAGAAATTCCTGTTTTTCCCTGGCAATGTAGAGTAACTCAAACATTTGTACTGCCCTATAAGGACAAAATTTACATGTAACTTGATACAAATGAGATAGCTGCTTCCACTTCAAAAAGTAATGGGTAATGCTTCTGATGCTACAGAAGCATCAGAAGATGCCTTTCTGATAAATAATGCAATAAAAGAATAAAATAAGCACTAAAGATTATAATTATTTTTATCTTCCATCCTACAATTGTGTTTTATGCTATGGTGTAAAAAATTAAATCTTAAAATATATTCCTGATTTTAGGTACTTATAAATCTTAGTGAAAGGATTAAGCATTAACATGTACTAACTACAGTTTCAAAATTGTTTAGCCAACTAATGAAATTAATATACAACAGTAAATTTTTACAAGAGAAGTTAATTAACTTTTTGAAATCAAATTCCGGATTCTTCAACTTCTTACTAATTGCTCTGACCCAAGAATTACTAAGAGCAAAGGTAGCAAATGGCAGAGTTCACCAGAGGAATCAGCAGTTCATTAAACCTATCACTGTTCTTTGTCCATTTTGCTGTTTCAGATTAGTCAGGCATATTTTCCACGTCTAGAGGGAGGACTCCACGGTATCCTGCTGTTCACTCCTTGGTCTTCATAAAACAGGCCATCTTTCATTTCAGCACCTTTCTGTATTTGATGCATGTACAACATGAATCTGTAACAGGTTCTATTGCCATCACTGCTGCTGGAACCTGTTTCAAACCACATGCATTCCTGCTTGTTACACACTCACAGCAGCTTAAAGACAAGCTAAATAGTTAAAAATAAAAGGCCATTTGAATGTTCTTCCACTGTTTAAAAGGAAAATACCAAGCTGAAAAATTGTGTTCTTAAAGTAACTTGTTTAAAACTAAATTCAAGATATTTTTAGACAGAAACCTCTAACCATAGACAGTAATCTCCTACTTCACTTCTGTGTGACCAGTCAAAAGAGCCCCTGTTCCATACCAATGACATTGATGTTTTCCATTCTGTTGTTTCTTGCAAAAGGAGTGGCAGAAGGAAGTAACATTTTTTTCTCTTAAACCTACTACAACTTTTCCCAAAGAATAGAGTCATCCTTCCTTAACAGGATAATGTTTTCCAACAATGCTGAACTAAAGAAAGAAAAACATTCTGCTGAATAAATTAGTCCAGCAGCTCTCTGAAGAGGAACTTCATTGAAGTAAGTCACCTCCATGTAACAACAACTGCTGAATAACACAGCTGAGCATATAACAAAATGCTCAACTAACCACAGGCTGGACTGCTATTTTAGCCAGGCAAATTGGCTAAAGAGTTTTTAAGTCCAGGGGGCCATGTTAAGTATATTCTAGAAGGACAAAAGCCAAAAAGCCAATCCTCCGGCAGATGACTCGTCGTAAGTACAAATGACTGCTCACCTAGAAAACACCAGAGCGAGCAGCGGTACTTCTGCCAGGAGCAGCAAGCAAGGGCGTTACCGGGGCTGGTGCGTACCGACACCGCCAGTCTAAACCCCAGCCCGGCTGCGAATATAAGACAGACATTTATTACATTTCCTATTACAGGAAGCACCCGACAAGGGCTCCACCGCCCGTGGGAGCGCCCCAGGCCGGCAGCCCGGCGAAATGCCCTCCTCCGATGGTCTGTCCCTTGCTCTGCCCCGGTTTACAAACACGCCCCAGCCAGCAGAGACACGGCGAGGGTGACGCTCAGGAACACCTCGTCTTCCTTCCCTCGCCCCCGGCTCTCGAGCTCTCCCTGCCGCTAACGCGGGCAGCGAGTTCCAGCGGGGAGGGCGTGGGAGGAGGACGAACGCGGGAGGTGGGAAGGAAGGAGGGAGGGAGCCGGGGATGCTGCCGCGCCGCCCCGCCCCGCCGCCGGGCCGCCTAGCAAATGGGGCTCCGCGCAGGGGGCTGCGGCGGAGAGCGGGGGAAGGAGGGAGGGCGAGGAAACAAGGCGGCAGCTCCCCCGCACAATGGCCGCCCGCCCTCCCCCCTTCCTTGCCTGCTCTTCCCCTCCCTCCCCGCACCCGGGCTACCGCATCCCCCGCGCGAACCAGGGCGCGGACCCCGCCGTACCTGCAGAGTCACCTCCTCGGGTCTCCAGTGCGGGCGCAGCCGGCGCAGTAGCTGCAGGGCGCCCTGCCGATACCCGGGCCCCTCCCGCTCGCTGACGGTGATGTCCAGTTTGGGCACCTCCGGCGAGCCAGGCGGGACGTGGATGTAGTTAGACATGACAGCGGGCAGCAAGGGGCGCGACACAGGGAGACGAGAGCAGGCAGCGTTTCTTTCGCGGCTGAGCCGGCAACTGACGGGGAAATTTCCACTTCGGCTACCGATAAAGCAGCTCCACCTCCCCCGGCTGCTACGCGGAGCAGCCTGGGAGAGCGGGCGGAGCCGGACAGAGCCCTGCCCTCCGCCCCCCGCCCCTTCTCCTCACCTGCCTGCCCCTTCCAGCATCCACCTTCCCCCTGCCGCTCCCGGCTGTGCTCCTCGGCATCCCCCTGCCCGCACTGGACCCGCGGCCAGGGAGGGGTTTAAGTAAATGTGTCCGGGACTGGTGAGGGAGAGCGGGCGTACAGGAATGCGAGGCCGGCAGCTGATCCTCATCGGGCTTGGAGTTATCTGCTGCCCTTGATTTTCTTGTCTTTCATCTGCGTCCCGGCTTTCGGACCCCCTCAGCGCGTCTTCCCTTTTGTTTGCCCTCCCCTGCGGGGCGCGCACCTGCTCAGCACCTTGATCCGCTCCTTCCACACAGCAGTTACATTCCTTAATTTTTATCTTCTCACTTATTTTATGCTGGAAGTCTTGTTGCCATTAAGTTATTTTCGGCGGGAAAAACAAAAAAAAACAAAACCAACAAAAAAAAAAAAAAAAAAAAAAAAAAAACAACCAAACAGCCTGCATTACGCCACAGTTTGTACCAACCAGGAAAAAAAAAATCCCATCTTTTTTAGAAATATTTCGATGCTCCCTCTAATAGTCCTACGAGTACCTGCCTCCTTTCACATTCTATGATCTTTCCACGTAGGAAACACTGAACAAGAAGTTCTTCTGTAAAAACAACTGAATTGAGTTAGACGAAGACACAAGAACTATGTAATCAGAGTAATGATCGGGCTCTCCGCTGAAGAGCTGCTCTAAAACAGACTCGGGTCAGGGGATCTTTAATCTTAGTATTCTTTTCCGACTAGACTTTGAAAGTATTTAAGATCTTTAGAGCCAGGAATCTGTCTGTGAGAGCTCAATAAATAAATTTTCTTTCTGCTGTATTTTAAATTAAAATTTAATGTTTATGGGTTTATGTTATTAGTGTAAGTATTAGTTAAAGTATGTTATTCCACATTAATAAGATTTTTCCATCAAACACTAAAGGGGAAAGAATATTGGGGTCTGAATCAAATTTCAAATGCCATAATATTTCACCCATTTCTTCCAATAGCCCATTTTACTTTTTCTTCTTTGAAAGTAAGGATATTTTGAAATTTAAATGCTTTGAAGAATAGATTTCTTTTAATACATTCCCCTTCATACACTATTTAGCCGTATAAGTCAATATTACCATAGAGGCATGATATCACCCTGCTAGATCAAGCATGCGGTTCATAGTGGCCTCTGCTTCTGCTTAGGTAGTTTGGTAGATGATAAACTAAGATTTATTTATAGATTAAGGCCAAATTGAAATAAAATAGCAAAGGTCAAATACTCCAGCTTCCAAATGTTAATTTTAGCAAGAACTGGTCTAAACAGAGATCCATTCTTGCTAACGCGGAGAATAATAAATACATCTACCAGAAGGTTTCAGTTATTAACTCTGAGAAACCTTGTGAATTTACCCAAGTCTGATTAGATCTCCATAAGTTGTTTGTGAGTGTATTTTTAACATAAAAGGGAGAGGTTGGAGTAGTTACGGTTCTTAGATTGTTTACGAATGATGAGAGCTGAACTTCTGTATATTAAATATTTATAAAGTATGTGAAAGAGCCTTGAACACTTTGACAGTAGCACTCTCATCTTTCTGGTTATGCTATAAAGCCATATGCTTTGGCTTGTCCTCATGGTGCACTGGAAATTCTTAATTCCTGGGGTTTTATTAAAAAAAAAAAAATTCCTATTTTTCTTAATTCCTGTTATTTTAATCAATAAAAGTTACAGTTAGCTACTCACCTTGTTTCCTTGCCTTTTTACCTTTTGTTTCCTACAAATATTTGCTGTGTCTTAATCAAACCCCAAAAAATGTGTTTTCTCATAATGTTTGATACGTTCGCTGGTACACCACACCAAACTGACCTCATTCCAAGGCTGGTCAGAGACATTCACAACAAGGAACTGAAGAAAACAGGATGCTTTGCTTCTCTGCCAGGCCTGTGCTCTACCAGTGAGCCTGTCTGACCTGCTTATGCTCCTTGTTCTGCCATTCTTCTCCTTTTCTGTTAATCTGCAACCAGGATGTGCCATTTAATTTATTCCTACACTTTTTACCTCGCCTTTATGTCAGTGCTGGATGCTTTATAAATGCTTTAAAATTTTTTTAAAAATATTTGAAAAGGGATAAACATAAAGAGCAACATCAAGATCAGAACCAGTTTTAACTTCCCAGGTGCAGTTCACCTGGCTGCTTTCCAAAGCCAGTAATTCAGTAATTGCTTCAGAAGGACTCATAGCATAAATGTGACTAGAAATAGGACTCCTTCTAGCTATATTAATTTTAATAAAATTTTGCATAGTAGTGTTCAAAATGCTTTATATTGTCCTAATCTCACAAATCAGTCATCAGAAGTTTTAAACCTGCCATTAGACCAGACAGTGGGCCTGGACATAACTTTCTGATTTCCAGTCCCATCCTTTGATCACAGGATTTCTTCAATGCATTCAAGCATCTAATTTCTGTTCATTGCCCCACATGCACTGTGTCAAGATGAATCATGTCTCTCTACACATGGTAAGCTAACTGTAAGTCAGCTCTTATATATTTATATATTTATTTTACTAACTTTTGAAGTGCCTGGTGACCTAGCATCCATCCAACAGCATTCAACAGCATCCTAGCAACAGCTCTCGACACACAAAGTTGATCATTCTGTTATGTTTATTTTGTCCTGTAAACAGATTTTGTTATCATCTTGGGGAAGATGAGCTTGAAATAGTTTATTCTATAAAAATCTTGGCAGTTTAGAAATTTCTTGGAGATGGATAGTGCTTGGTATGTTGTTGAAATGGTAAAAAGTCCTCTCTTGTGCAAGATGCTTGACACAATAATAGGTTATAGCTTTTTCAAGTGTATTTTGAAAGCTATATGAGACAGAGTAAAAAGCCTCATGGCTCATTGCAGTTTTACAGCTTGATTTTCTAGTAGGCTCCCCATTACTAACACTCATTTAACATATTCCACATGACAACCTAGATCCTGACTATCTAAGTCCTTTTTCCAACATGGGAGTGGTGTGGTGCATAATGCAATGTGGCAGCAGATGTGATTACAGATAAGAAGTTTCCAGCTCCTTCAGCTGTTCGGGGTTTTATATGGAAATCTCAGAAGTTTCTAGAGGAAGTCTAGACATCTGTACAAACTAAAATCCCTTAACCAGGCCTGTTAATTAAACTCCACACCAGGAAGAGACAAAACCTGATAAAACCTGAGTAAGTCAGTAGGACCAAAGACATGCTTACACTGAAGCAGGTGCTAAATCAAAACAAGCAGTTTAGAAAGGAATTCGGCAGTTTCTCTGTTTTCTCCATGCTGTAGTTTGTTTAAGGCTATTTATAAAACAATTAAGTTAAATTGAGTTAAAAGAAAGAAGAAAAAATCTTCATATTAGTTACATTACTCAAAAAATACCTGTGCAAAAATAGGCACTAAACAAAGCAACACAAAATTATAATTAAGGCCAGTGCCTGTATTCATTTTAATAGACAAAGCTGTATTTGAAAAGTAGTTACAAGTTGACTGATCCTTGACTAAACTTGAACTCTACATGTGTCCAATGATTTACCATATCTCGGTGTTTATCTCAAGGGCAACAAGTACACATCTTGCGTAAGTACCCAAAAAGAGTCTACTTCAGCAGATTTGAGATCTCTTGCATTCAAGAATAAATTCACCCACAACAATACAGGAGGGGGAGTTGAATGGCTTTTGTACTTTCTAGAAATTTATGCTTATCTGACATTTTATTGACTAATCAAACATCCTCCTACAAGAGAAAGTTATAAACATCAGCAATTTAAAACACAGTCTGTGAAAAGGACAATATCAAATATGCATTTAAATGTCATGTGAGCTGTAAAAAAAGCCTAGAATACTTTTTCCTCTTTCTAAGGTACTATCAGAATGTCATTGTGCATTCTCTAGTGAAATCTCTAATCAATTTTACAGTATAAAGGGGAGCAGAGAGGAGATGGCTGAACTAAATTAAAACAATTAAAATTTGTGTAGGGAGTTATCTTGAGGGACTGAGAACACAGTTATCACATAAAAATGACTGCCACTTTACATTCAACCTGAGTCAATAAGAAAGAAGAGAGAAACCTCAAGGATTGAGAACTGTCTGAATGGCAGGTCTCAGATGGTTGTGATCAGAGTCTCATTGGAGGCCTGTAGCTGTGGTGTTCCCAGGGTCAGTCTTGTTCAACTCACTCATCACTGACCTGGATGATCACCAGCACATTTATTGATGATGCAAAGCCAGGAGGAGTGGCTGCTCCACCTGACAGCTCAGCTGCCTTTCAGTAAAATCTGGACAGGCTGGACAGCTGGGCACAGAGGAACCCAGCAAAGTTCCACAGGGGCAAATACCATCCCTGCACCTGGGAAGGAAGAGCCCCTGCACTAGCACAGGCACAGGGATGACATGCTGGAAAGCAGGTCTGCAGAGAAGGACTGGGGAATCCTAGTGGACAAAAGGCTGACCATGAGCCAGCATTGTGACCCTGTGAAAAGAAGGCCAGTGGCATCCTGGGGTGCATTGAGAAGAGCATTGCGAGGAGATCAAGGGGGCTTTTATCCTCCTCCTTTACTCAGCCTTGGTGAGGCCATCCTGGAGTGCTCTGACCAGCTCTCGGCTCTCCAGGTCAAGAAAGGAGAGAAAATGCTTTAGACAGCCCAGTAGAGGGCTGTGGAGACTATTAGGGGTCTGGAGTCATAAAGAAAGTCTGGGAGAGCTGGACCTGCTTAGCCTGGAGAGGAGATGACTCAGAGGGGACCTTGTCAATTCTTCTTAAGGGCAGTTGGCAAAAAGTGCTAGTGCTATGTGATAGGAAAACAGACAACAGGCACAAACAAACACAGGAAGATCCATCTGAATAAAAGGGGAAACTTTACTTTGAAGGTGACAGGGCACTGGACAGGCTGTCCAGAGAGACCATGGGGTGCCCTTATCTGGAGATACTCAAAGCTCACCTGGACTTGATCCTGTACAACCTGCTCCAGGTGAGTAGAGAGGTTGGACCAGAGGATCTCCAGAGGTGCCTTTCAACTCCAATCATTTTGTGATTCCGTGAAAGGCAAAGAAGGGTTTCAAAGAGGGGAGATGAGACACAGAAAGGAAAGGATATGAAATTCTGTGTTGCAATTCTGTGTTAATGAGAGAAGAAATTACTAAACTGGCTTATGTGTCTTCCTCACAAAAACACCACTCCCAGCAGCTTTCTTGGTAGTTTCAAGAAGTCAAGGAATAAAAAAGCCAGAAATTATGCAAAAGTTGCACTGCATTCTTGTACTTATGACTAGTTCCTTTATATTAAATTGACAGATGGCCAGGAGGACTCTGGGCCAACACAACATCCTCTTCGTAAGCATTCCAGCTTGTGTGCTGAGGCCCATGTGTCCAGTAGACTCCAAGCTGGATGTACTTTTGGTGTCTATGTGTGCGCCTTTCTCTTCTCTTCTTCATAGCTCATTTCCTACAGAATTAAAGGTTAATGTGTCCAGATTTTTTGTCTGCCCTCGATTAATGATTTAAGGAGCAATTTTAGAATTTCACTAGGTCACTAAATTCCAAAGATAGTTTTAAATCCTATAATTGGGAATTACTGAACAGATGGAGCCTACAATCTGTAGGTCATCATCTCAGGCTGCTTTTGAAAGCCCTACAGATTGTTATTATTGTTTTCAGGATTATTTCATTATCCACCTTAGAGATTTTATTTACTCCCAAGGCATTGATTCTCAGGGGGCTGGCGAAAGAAGTATTGTGGGCACAAGTGAAGAACAGCTCAGAACAGCCTGATATTTAATCATAGGTTCTAAATATCTTTTACAGACTTGTCTGCAACTGTCACTAAGCATAGAAAATTACTAAATTGGTCAGCTTCATTTATATTTTTCTTAAGGGAGATCTTGGAACATTAGTTAAATTACATTTTAAGGATAATAAAGCTATGTATTCCTCTTGGAAAAGTAAAAGAATATTATGATAGAAAATAAATAAAATATAATAAAATTATAGCAACTATACCAAAGGTAAAGTGTAGCTGCTGGGGCTACGGTGGTTCTAGCTTCAGGCTGCTACGGGGGGCCAGATAGCTCCGAGGG
Source organism: Muscicapa striata striata (assembly GCA_030060385.1). Taxonomy (NCBI): domain Eukaryota; kingdom Metazoa; phylum Chordata; class Aves; order Passeriformes; family Muscicapidae; genus Muscicapa; species Muscicapa striata. Next base: position 777,585 of record JAREIS010000110.1, on the reverse strand, counting down.
CTCCCAAGGCAGAGTATCAGCTACACAGCTAGCAAGAGATGAGACTTTGGGAGTTGCTGTAGAGGTTCCAAAAGTAGCTTTGTTTCTTCGAAGGGTTCTACCAGCAAAATCCGGTTACATAACACAGCAAGGGGTCTTTATAGGTTTCAGAGGGCTTGAATTTCTAACCAGTAAAATTATAAGTTGAGAAACTATCCAATTACTTTAAGATTCTAGGTAAGAAAAGACCAATCATCTAGTAAAGTTAAAGACCAATAGAAATCCTAAATGATAACAGGGGTTTTGGTGCGGGGGTGGGGGGGCATCATTCATGAAAGGTTTCATTGTCTCAGAGCACAAAATCCCAAGAGCCTTTTTCAGAGACCGTTGTATAATCCACAGTAAAGGGCCAAACTTTGCCCAATTCTCTATCTTCCGTTCCATAGGCCCACAGAGTTCAACAGCCACAGGAAGCACAGAGGACTGCAAGGGGGGAGAATAGCTTCCCTGGCTCCTGCAGCTTGGACAACCAGCATTAAGCAATCAGGAGGGTAATCAAGGAGAAGGTATCAAGAGTTGCTACAAGAACATTGTGTCTTACTAGGAGTTCCCAGTGCTAGTGTAATTCAGTGTTTAAATTTATCAAAACATCTTGAAAGAGAACTGGAAGTCTCACTGCAGTGTAAGCATAACACATAATCTTTACCAGCTTTCCTAAATTCTGGTTCTTTCTCCTCTTCCCTTAAAATATTTTGGATTGTGTAGCAGATCCAACTCTGCAGTCTTTGCACTTGAAGATGTGACACACTAATAAAGTTTGTGGGGTTTTTTTAATCCACCAAGCTTTTAACATGTGAAAAAGAAAGAACATTCATTTTGGCTTCCCCCCTCAGCCCTCCCCCTTTCTCCTCTCCCCCCTCTCCCACAAAGCACCAGAGGTGTGGAGCCATGCCTCTGATTCTTTCTCACTCATTGGAATTTTGCATTTCTATGTCAGCTGGGCCTCCATGCCAATCCCTGAAGGCTGAGGTCCCCCAGAGTGCAGAGAAAATGTTGTGCAAGCAATTGCAGCTGCCGCATTTTAGTTTTTTATGATACATGTATGTATTGGTTCAATGTTATTCTGATAGTCACATTTTTATCTAGATTTGAAGTTTCTACCTTTGGAGAATCTTTGTTTGGAAGATATTATTTTCCCTGGTATTTGTTACAACTGGCTGTGTTTCGAGTATGTCAGGCGCTTAGTCAGCTGTTCCTGCAACTGAGACTTGTTTTTCTTCTTTTCATCCCTTTCATCCAGTGCAAAAAGTTTCCTGCTGCTCTCCCTACTGATATTTGATATCCTATCTCCAGCTGATGTACATATTTAACTTTTAAAGAACAGCATGTCAGCTAGCTATGCTAATTAAGACTCTTTCTGGTTTTTTATTGTTTGGTTTTCTTTTGTTGTTTTGGTTTTACTTTTGTTTTCATTTAAAGATTATTTTGGAGGTATTACTTCTCAGAGGAATGACTATCTAATCCAGCTCCCTCTTTTTAACAATAGTAATTTTTAAAAATCACTTGCTCATGCTTTGCAGCAATGTATTTATTTAATCTTCAGCATAAAAGGAATGCTTAGAGGGAGCAAAGTAGCCAGTCAGCAGCTTTTTTGAATGTCTGCTACAGGTCATTATAATGCAAAAAAGTAGGGAACTTGAGCGATTTGCTTTTAGTTTCTCTAGAAGTGTTTTACATTCTAACAGCATTCCTGAAAATCATCTTTCCTCGCCCTTGTTTTTTTTTTTTTTTCCCCCAGGAAATAATCTTTCTGGCCCCACCAGTAACTATTTACAGTGGAAAGTAACAGTGGAAAGCCATTAATATGTAGTTACTGATCATGTTATCAAAATGTATTACTAACAGAAAGGTGCTAAAAGCTGTCCACTGATCTTTTTTATGATGACTAAACCGCAAAAATGCTTCCAAACCATTCTGTGAACACTGAACCCCCTGCTTACCTTTACAAGTATTTTTTTCGCACTGTCTTTGGGAACAGGAAACTCCAGGTAGTAAAAACCCACAAGTACACAAAAGCAGGATATTGAAGGAATGTTAGAAGTGTAGATTGGCTGATGCTGTCATCTCATGGATTAATTGCCCAGATTTATGTATTTATATAAAAACCTGAAATGCTATTCATAGATCCTCAGTGGTGGACAAGTGGAATTCATGAGATAGCAGCTCTGGACAACCGCTTCTAGTTCAATAAATCATTGTCTTCCTTTACTTTGCCGAGTTGCATAAAGTCATTGGTTCAAGGTCAATTCCTGTATGATTCTTAAAATGTTCCCAAACCAGCTCTGACACAGCCTCAATCAGATCATTTTCTACAAGACAGCAGCACAGTGTGATGAAGAAAGTAGAATAAACTCAAATATCTGAACCTCCAGAATATATTTTTTAAATTAATTAAATTAAATATAAATATAAATTAAATATAAATTTTAAATTTTTTAAATGATGAATTTAAGGTCACAGCTTATTGGTAGTTCACTTCTTGCTGGTCAGGGATTTACATTTCCTCCACCAAGGAAAATCTTTCTACCACGAAAGTTGATGCCAAAACCTAAACCTCTGGCCAGAAGTATTTTCCCTAAAATAACGTCTCCCTTCCTTACTCTTTTATAAAGCAAGCTCCTTAATTGCTTCCAGAAATATTCTGGGCTTCTGATTCTCTCTGGTGTATTTTAATTTGCCCTTTTCATCTTTGTCGTGTTTTTCAGCATTCTTTCCTGTATTGGGAAACCCAATCTTAATTGGGCAGGGAGGATGATAGAAAACCTACATGATAGAGAACCTTAGGCTTGAAGTTCAAGAAGAAGCTGAAATATGCACAGAAGCAGCCATGGAGAAGCACTTCTCATGTCTATGACCCTCTTTTACAAAACCCCAAAGGTAATTCTGGTTTTACATGAGGACAAGGGGTGCCATGTGAACACAAGGTGAATGAAAGCAGTACATGCATTTAAAAAATAAGATAAGCTGTTTCCATAGGTGCAGTCTATGGAAACCTTTTCCAAAAATTAATTATTTATTCTATGACCCTTATCAGCAAAACAGGAAATTCATGCAATAAAATTTATGTCCAATAAATTTAGAATAAATTAAAGAAAGGCATTTTTAGCTGAGATAGGCATATAGAAAATAGTGCTTTGGGCAGTTTAGGTAAATTGTGTGGCTGAATAATTTTAGAGCTGATAGTAATATATGCGGTTATTGCATATACCAAGTTAAGGATAATTAAGATACAGGTGATTAAATCTCATTCTCATATAGTATAAATTAAATTTTCAAAAGTCAGGAGGCAATTTTTTCTTCCAAACTTTTTATTGAACACTATATTTTTAGAGAATATTCAAATGTGTTCACCTGTTTTTGGAAGCCTCTGCTTCTTGGATGCAGCTGGTAGTAGAAGAGCAGATCACTGATATCATCTGGCATTTGATTATTTTTGGTGTCTGTGGTGGAAAGCCACCAGGTCTGCAAACACACCTCTGCAGAAATTTGCAGTTAAAGCCATATATTGCATTGTGTAAAATATTAATTTAGTCATCTTTAGTATGTTTTAAATTTCCTGGTTTGCTGTTTTGTAAGAATTAGAACCTTTTCCTACATTGAGTATTCAGAACAAGTGCTGCTGCACATTGGCGTGGAGATCTGAGGGAAACAGTGCCCTGTCACCAAGCCTTTCTTCTGCTTTAATGAGCTCCCCAGGCCTTCAGGGGCTGCTGAGGAAATCCAGGTCCCCAGAGGGATAATTCTCAATGGTTTTTTCATGCACAAGCCCAGCTGTCCATCAACTGGTACTGCATGTGTAGAACACACATGGATTAGGTTTCAGTTTCTGTACTTATGCTTTTGTAATTGCACTGTGAATGGGCATTACTCTGTTTTTTATAAACCTGTCTGTTTCACTTACATGATACACTTGTCAAAATGGTCGAAGGAATCCTAGGATGTATTAGAAAAGGTAGTCACAGCAGGGACTACCTGCAAATCCAGAGGTACATGGGCTTAAAGAAGTAGGGGGACTGTAGTACAAACACTGTGGAGACCTCGTCTGAAACACCATGTCCACTTCAGGTCTCATACATTAAAAAACAATCCAGAAAAACAAAACAAGTATGGATAAAAAGGATAATAGCATAATAAAGTAAATGGTGACTCCCATCCTCTTGTAAGAGAAGCCTGGGGCTTGGCTCCACCTAGTACCAGAGGAGTTGTGTGCAGACAGAACCATCCATCACAAATTTCTGCACAGATGTATCTTGAAGGCGAAATAAATGTTTAGGATACAAAACAACACTAGTGTGCAAAAAAATTAATCAGGCATAAACTGATACTGGAATTCTAGCTGGAAATTTTTAATCGTGCACAGATGTCTTAAAACAGACTTCAAATACGAGCAATGGGGACAAAAAATATTTCAATTAAACAACAAAAATAAACCACCACTAAAACACACACACAAAAGACCCCCAAAAACAAAACAAAAACCAAAACCCCAACCAAACAACAAGCATAATTAAATCACAAGAATCTTAATCACTGTGTCCTCTTCGAGACTGAATCAAAAATAGCAGGCTTCTTAATTCTGGGCAGTGTAATATCTGTAAGGAATACCAGACATTCCCAGGAATGCTAGAGGTGTACTTTGAAATCAGCATCCCAATATTTTCAGTTGTTGCAATTTGGAATGAGGAGAGTTATGCAGAGAAGCATAACGTAGTGAACAACCAGCCCAGTTAAGAGTTTTGATACTTCTGTGCATCTGACCATATGGTTATAACAGAATTATTCTTTTTCCAGATTACTTCTCAGCTGCACCAATTTCAACTACCTGATTTTGTTAATCACAATTTAGATACTGCCAGTTAACAAGGCTGTGAGTGAGGATTGCATTTTACTACATAACAAAGTAATTTTCAGTGGCTGTGTGGAAAAAAACTATCTACCACCATAAATAGAAAATGAAACTGACACATATCTGGTTTATGAGGTGAAGGTTCCCTTTCCTCTGGGAGCCACTCAGTATCACAGAGAGATTTAAAATACCACTTCTCTAAGACCCTCATCTGATAACACAGCCTCAGTTAGAACCTGGGAAAGATCAGAGCTTCAAAACCTGCGTCTGAAAGACTGAGCTGTTACTTCTCTGCTACAAGCAGATAACAAAAAGTGTCAATGGAAACAATTTTTATGCTTATCTAACAATCCCTGAGCAAAAAACCCCCAGAAACCTTGAAAGCTGTGAAATACAAAGGAGGGGCAAATATCTAAAATGGCAGGGGAAGTGGTCATCCTTCCCAAGCTTTTCTACTGGTTCTCCACCTTGGTAGCATCAATCCCAAAGATATTTTGTCTTTTGGCTCTCTCCCATGCTCTCATCTGTCTAAGGCACTACGCTAAGGATTCCTGGCTCAGAGGAATATCAGAGTCCATGGCAGTTAAACAGTTTGTGTGTGTGCATGTCAAACACTTCATAATGTGTCCATGAGAATTCCTACTCATGGATAATAAGCTAGACACTCCTAGCAGAGTTTCCCTTAGGTCTTAACTCAGCTCTTGGACTATGAGTAGCCTGACTACATCAACTAGCAACCCCATATCAGTGGCTACATGTAAATTCAAATCTATCTGTAGTACAACTCATCTATTGGGGTAGTTCACATGTTGTCTTATCTCAGAGACAGCTAAAAAATAAAACCAAGACCTATATGTGTTTGTTAAGCAAGATTGTACATGGCACCTATCCACAAAAAATGTTATCTGAGACAGTTTGCGTATTCTTGAAGATCAGTGCTATTGAAGCTCTTTCCCCACACATACAAACTAAAACAAGGTTAAAATAATATTAGATCTGTCTTAATTTCAAAACAACCCTCCAGAATTAAGTGAAGGTTGATGAAATGACTAATCTATTGATTTGAGGCACTGAAATTTACCATAGTGCTTTGAGATAATCTCTGGCATAAATGGAAAATCACTTGAAAGAAAAACCATAGATAAAATAAGAAACTCCATGTAATAGCAGTTAATTCTTCAGACTCAGAATTAGGCCTTCACACAGATCACAGCTATACTTTGTAACAAATTCTTGGAATGGTTGTCCTTTGCAAACTGACTATATACATTTCTTCACTGGAGGGTTCAGCGCTCACAGCAACGAGATCAGGAAGCCCAGTAGGTTTTCATACTACTGGAAAGTCATCTGTGAAATATCTCAAGGCTGGGAGTGTAAAATTATGGCACAAATTTAGTGAACATGTTCAAAAATGAGGATGGATGTACTGGAATATTTTTATTTGTCCTTGCCTTTTTCAGACTGCTAAAATTAGCAAAGGATGGTCTGTTCCTAGTCCTTATATTAATAACAGCAAGACAGTGGAGATCTTTCTTACTCCAAGAGCTTAAATTGTAAGATACAGCTCTTACAGGATGGCAGTCATATAATTGTGTACATGAAAACTCTCAGCTACTGTAGAGAGGGATTTTTGTTACTTCTTAAAATACAGTAGTGTGTCTCCTTATTTTTGTTTTATATTAGGGTTTTTTTTTAATTTTGGCAGAATTTTCCCAGCTGCTAGGTGCTTTGGTGCTGGGAAGATGCACAGTTATTTTTCAGAATTCTTCTGTATAATTAGCAATTTATTTAGCAAGGGTTTTTCAAGTCGAGCTGTTCATAAGAATCTTGGCTAAGAAAATCAAAGCAGCATCTGCCTCAGCTTTTATCAAGATATAATTCCAAGGTGATGATCATAATTCTTCCATACATAAAAGCAGAGAAAGGCAGTACAGGCCTGATGAATGAGAATTTTTGTGCTTTGATGGCAGTCTGAAGACACTGACCTTGCATTTCAAAAGCCCCATAAATTTCTGTTAACAGGGTCAAATGCAGTATTGAAGACAGCTCTGCCTCAAATGAATTAAGACAGTATGCAAAGAACAAGCACCTATTATAGGTTTCTCCTTTAGCTTGCTTTTACTGGACAGGAGTTTTTACTTGAGAATTAAGATGGTAAGTAGTTTGTTCAAATGTCTAATAATCAAGAAAGTGAACTGGATTAATTCCTGTTGGATAATAAGGAATGATCGGTACCCAGACCATCTTCTTTCCACTGTACATAACTGAGTTATATGAATCCACAGTAATACATAAATTAAGAGTTTTTAAAATATTTGTGGGGCTAACCTGCAGTTCTTGAACTTTTCTGCTCTGTCTGTGAATGGATATTTCCGTCTGACCTCAGGTGGGAATGCATTCAGGAATAAAGATAGGCCTAAAATAATTATTTGCTTTGTTATAATTATTAATCTTGTTTCATTAACCCATCAGCCATGGATAAGAAGACTTAGAATTCAGACTCTGAGCCTCTTCAGTCTCCCTTGGCTTGGCACAACACAAACCCCTCTTTATTGGGTTTTGACAACAAGTAGGTATCAGTGTGTAGATACAAGCTTGAATTCCACTTTTGTAAGAAGCTGGATGTGAGGCATTACATGCTTCTAAAACTAAAACTCAGTGGTTTGCTTTGTTAATGAGTTATATTTTTTGTATATAAAATACTTTAATAACTCACATCACCCTGTGCATTTCAAATGCAACACCTGAAGCAAAAGCATTGCATGGTTATTAATAACTGCACTCACTCCATGTTTTAGAATGTAAAGATTTATTGTTTTGATTATAATCAAATTTAAATTCTTTAATGCACCACAGAATATCTTGCATAACTTGTGAAGTATCTTGAAGACTATTCTAAAGATAGTTTATGCAGTTACCACAGTTAAAATAATCTCCTTGGCAGCACAGACTGACCTGTGGAGCAGCACTTATGCGCTTGTCTGTGCCATAGTTGTTGATGAGACAGGGAAAATGGCTTTGATAAACACTCAAATACTTCAGAATTGCAGGATCATCACCTTTGATTGTGACAGCAATTTCAATATATAAATATATACATTCATTAATATGTCCATTGTTTGGTGTGGGACCTGAATAAATGATCTATTTATTACATTTAGGCAGGAAAAAGGAAAATACCAACATAACATAACAAACATAACATAACATAACATAACATAACATAACATAACATAACATAACATAACATAACGTAACATAACCAGCAAATATAACCTTTAATAACTGTGGAAATGTCATACATACTACTGACACAATTAAATATCTCATTTGTCTTGACTCTTAAGAGGAAAAAAGGCAGAAATTCTGAAAGTGTCCCTGAAGGACTATTTATTTTTTTTAATGCTGCTGACAACTACATTTAATTAAATTATTTACTAGGTGTTGACTAATTAACTAGGACCTGGTACATGGGAAGGACTCTAAGTAGCTATTATTATTCTACTGCTTGTAACTCAATATCTTTGCTAGAACGTGTGCACGTGGGTTTTGGTTCAGTTTCTGTGAACTGATATCCCAATTATGCCATTGCTACTCATTAAAAACACCAATCTTATATCCCTCACAGAACTGCAAGAAAGAGAAATTATATCAATTTACTGGCTGAGAATGTGGCATCAGATTCAGTTGCTTGATTCCCCCTGTAGGCAATTGCATTCATTCCTTTGTTAGTGAATATTTATTTTATCCAACTTCTTTGAAGTCTAGAGGGAAATCGAGACCTTCAGACAGCAATAGTATAATGAAACAGAATTACAATTATTATTTTTACAAACTGCTTCATATGGACAAAACCACAAACTGCTGAAGTCAAAAGAAGATTGACATGAGTGGACTGTTGGAAAGGTGTCACATTCAGAAGAATACAAATTGTTGAAATCTCATTTCCAAAGGAAATAATTTCATTTGATATACAGGAAACAAGTGTACATAAAAAAACCTGGAAATATAATTTTAGGACTATGACAGATGGGGTTTTTTTTTTACCCACTTTAATGTAAGCCTTGAGAATAATTCTTTTTTTCCTTAAAGGACAACCAGGTTTTATTCAATTCACTAGATCTTCATGGGAATATTACTTCAAATATTATTAGAATAAGAGTTTCATTGGATAAGCTTTTTTTCATACATATTATGGGATATTTAAAAGACACATAGATGTGGAATTAGGTAATTTAGTGGTAGAATTGGCAGTGTTAGAGTAATGGTAATGAAGTACATATTTCAAGTTTGAATTGGTCCTGCTCAGGCTTCCATCCTTCCCTTACCACACTGTTATATTAGAGATTCTTATGGTAGCAGGATTTTGTTCCAGTAGGTAGTAACAGACATTAACATTGCTCTAATCTTGTGTTTAAACAGTCTAACTACAGCGAGCTCCTCTGGTGTAAATCAGAAACCACAGGAATGAATCCTTGCTCATAATAAACCCCATCTCTTCATTTCAGGGTGACATTTTCATCTTACTGATTTTATTGAGAGAGGATTTCGCTTCATCTTTTAATCTAATGAGAGGGATTAGGGTTGCAATGTCAATCAGATACTTACAGGTAATTATAAACAGAAATGACTGGGATTTTTCCCTTATCTCAGGATTTGCCTACCCACATCCTTGCAGTGGACACACAGCACAGCACATACAGAGTAAAAGGATTTTTTTTTTTTTTCTGGAATGCAGAGGTTCTTTACTAAGGATCCATTACTCTAGATATAGAACTCCTATGAGCACCATTAAAAATATTTTTGGATTGGTGTCCACCAGATTTAAGCTGGATTGATTTGAAACGTGTGGTTAGTTTTACAGAGAAGTAAGTACAGGGATTTTTCCAGAAAGCAAAATCTGACACAACAATTTCCTGTGTTGATGGTAGGTAGCTAAAAGATTCCCATTTCAAAGACTACTTATGACAGTAACTGCAGGAGAAATGGAGCCAGTATCTTCTGTGGACCAGAAATAAAGTGCATTTTTTCTGTGTTTCAACAAACTAAAACCTCTCCAAAAAGTTTTACATTCGTTTCTGTTTAAATCAACTGAAGGAGATCTAAACCAAAAGCACTTTTCCCTGTGGATAAGGGAACCCACCATATCCCAGGCATGCTGTCACTTGAGGAAAACTTAGACCACACCACCTTCTAATCTGTATCTTGAAGGGTGGTAAACCAATATAATTGAAACCCACTCTGATGTGATGGGTCAGCAGACTGAAGTTACAAGGAAAACCGTATCTTTGAAGTATCAATTTCCAAACTAAGGGTACAACACGCATATCTATCACAAACTCTATCTTACTTAAAACTGAAAAAGAAGGAACACTGGATCATTACATTTAAATGGCAAAATCACACACAAAAAAACTCACCTATTTTTCTAACACTCACTGTTCCACACAAGATGTCTTTAATGAAATTAGCAATATTATTGGTTGTTTAGTTTAATTTAGTTACAATGCCATTTTATACATAACAATGCCTCCTCAAGTAAGATAATGCTGTTCTTTAAGCATATAGTAGTTGAAACTACTTCAGGACATCCCTTGTCGTGAATTACTAAAACATCACTTCTAAGCAGAAGGGAAAAAACTCAGCAAAAAACAATCTAGATACTGAAATGAAGTCAGATATCACATCTTTTTTCCTTATTATGAAAATACACCTTTTAGTATTTTCTGTGGAGTTCCGGCATATGTATTATTGAGCATGTATATACTATAGCTTTAGTTTCCAATATATCCATTATATTTCCCAAAAACTGATGGAAATGTAATGCTATCTTGGAAGCCTCAAGTAGTTTATAAATTCTAGAGGTCTGAGTATACTTTCAGCTAAGTCCCTGCTGCCTTTCACAAGTCCCTGCTGGCCCTAGAGAACTGGAATGCTATTGAAAGGAAATGTGGGAAGTAACATGCTAATTTATAGAAAGACAGATCTCATTCCACCAGTATAGAAAATCCTCAGCCCCAAGGTAGGTCTAACACACTAAGCAGGTTTCTTAATGCATTAAATCATACTTAATTCACCTTTCCAAGTACCTAGAAACCATATTAGAACCAGTTCTCCTAAATAGGTGTTTCCTGATTTCTAGTCCTTTGACTAATAGAATCTTCCATTGAAAAAGCTGGATCCTCATAAATCTTTCAAGAAAAATATGCATTGCATTAATCCCTGTATTTCATAATTTCAGAGAACAGGAGATGTTCACTAGGCAACATTTGTGAAGCCAATTGGCAAAAGCAGCAAATAAGCAGAAAGTTTTGTCAGAAATAAAGAATACATGACAAAGATTACTTTTATGTCGTTTTTACTTGTTTGAAGTCCAATAATTTATTTTACTTTCCCTCAATCTCAGACTCTAAAACAGTGCACCAGAAATGAAGAAATGCCAAACAATGCTGAATCTAACATGGACAAGGAATGTTTGGGGTTTTTTGTAGTCCCATCTGCTGGTAGCTTTTTACTGTAACAGGGAAGTTAAAAATGGTTGTGTTCACAAGTAGTGTACTGGATCAGTGGGCCGATTTTTAGGGTGAAGCAGTGCTGAGGACCCACCATCCAGACCACACACACACTTCTGGTGGGTTATTTAATCCTGGTTTAGTTTGGTGCCGCCGCGCCACAAATGCCCTAAAACACCTACACAGTGTCTTTGATGTACTGCTACCTTACACTTTTCAGCTCATATGCTGTATAACTGCCTGATTATGTGAGCCATAACAACATTAAAGCAGGAGAGATCAGGAAATTCCACTCAAAAAGTTCATTTCTGGTCTAAACGAAGCCCTTAACATTAGTAGCATGTTTTCTGCTTCTGATTTCCTTCCCGGTTCTTTGCTCTTCACAGCTCTTTGTCTTCACTGCTGTCGGGATTTAGGATTTTTCCTTTTGTTTCTTTCCCTCGTGGAATTTCGTCCCATCAGTCGCTTCGAAACCATAACGATCGGTACTTGAGAGGGACAAAAGAAGTTGCCACTGGCGGGGTGCGGCTGGCTGTTAGCGTAGCTAGGGAGGTTTCTCTTGGAGGAGCAGGGAGACAGCGAGCTTTGCGCTGGGGAAAAGGGCTTGTGTGCTTCCCTTCCTTGCTCGCTTCCCCTCTCGGCATTCCTAGGGGAAACAGGCTGAGATCGCCGCGGGGAGATTTGCCCACCACTGCGGGCTTCCGTCTCCAGCTGCCTTCTGTCGTGAGCGGAGCTCTGCTTGTGGGAGGGGACGTTCCACTGGAACCTCATTTACACCCTACCTCACTAAAAAAGGACCCTTTCACCATCTGCTCGGTACCTCAGGGAAGACCCCCGAACCCCGGGCTCTTTCCTCCTCCACAGGAGCCTCTCCCGGCCGTGCTCGGGAGCAGGCTGCAGCTACCCAGCCCCGCCGTTTCTTTGCCACGTGTCCAGTTTTTGCTACACTGTAGCTACGCACCCCCTGCCCGCCGGGACACCCAGCGGCTCCTGCCACCCCTGCCGAGTTCCTGACGCCTCTTGCTTGCTTTCCTGGGTGAGCGGGCCCTGCTGTTCTGACCGCCGCTCCGAGGTTCCTGCCGCAGCCCGTTTGTGCTACTCTGCCCGTCCGCCATTACCACATGAGGCGGACGCGGCAGAGCCAGCGCCGCAGCGCTCCCTGCAGCCCCGAGGGAACCATCGCACCTGAGCCCCCAGCGCCCCTGCCGGCTGCGATCGGAACTGCACCGAGGGGGAAACGGCTTCAAGAGCCGGGAGAGACTTCCTTGGCGTTTCTGTTCTTGTTCGGTGTTGCTGCCGTTGTTGTTCGTTTGCCTTGTTACACACACACATGCTAGTAAAAAACTGTTAATCTTTTTCCCATTCCTTGCCTGAAAGACCCTTAATTTCAAAGTTATAATAATTGGAAGGGAAGGGGGTCATATTCTTAATTCCTAGGGAGGTTCCCGTCTTCCTTGGCAAAAACCTATCTTTCAAACCAAGACACCTGCATTAGGATTAGTCTCAGAATCACAGAACCATTTAGGTTTAAAAAGAGCTCCAAGATTGAGTCAAACCTTTGACTCATCACCACCTTGTCAACTAGACTGGAGTACTGAGTGCTACATCCAGTCATTTCTTGAAAATTAAAATCCCCAGGGATGAGGACTCCCTCACTTCCCTGGGCAGTCCATTCCAATGCTACACAATCCTTCCCATGAAGAAATTCTTGATGTCCAAACTGAACCTCCCTCGGCATAGCTTGAGGGCATTTCCTCTTGTCCTGCCCCTGGTTTCTTCAGAGGAGAGCTTGACCCTCACCTGGCTGCACCCTCCTGTGAGGGAGTTGTGGAGAGAGAGAAGGTTCCTCATGAGCCTCCTCTTCTCCAGGCTAAACACCCCCTGCTCCCTCAGCTGTTCCTCATTGGACTTGCCCCAGACCCTTCCCAAGCTGTTTCCTTCTCTGGACACACTTCTCTGGACAGCCCCTTAACATCTTTCTTGTCCTGAGGGGCCCAAAACTGAATGCCAGATTTATGGTGAGGCCTCAGGTACAGGGGGACAATCACTGCTCTGGTCCAGCTGGACACACTATTCCTGATCCAGGTCAGGATGCTTTGGCCTCTTGCCATGAGGGCACAGCTGGCTCGTGTTCAGCTGCTGTCAACCAGCACACATCCAGGTCCCTTCCTGTTGTCTCATTACAATATTCCATTTTAACATGGATGGATGAGTTAAAAACAAGCATTTAGCCTGTTTATAATTTACTTGGATACGATTAATATTAGCAATAGTATGGATTGTTCCAAGGGTAAATTCCAAGCAAGCCCAAGAGAAAAAGTGCTGTGTTGGTGGGACTAGATGCAGGTAGTCTGAGGACAGCCAGCCAAAGATCCACTATACCTTAATTCCCTATGCCACACACTACTGCATTTCAGTCACGTGATTTGTTTGGAGTATCACATTCCAGCCCATAACATTATTTAGTCTTTTTGTAAGATTAGAAAGAAGTGAAATAATCCCAGCAGATCTACTATTTGGCTCAACACCTGGCAAGTACTTAACTGAAACACAAGGTTTCTCTTATGTTCCTGCTCATGACCACACCAGCAGCACAACACACATCCCACAGGATCTCATACAACCCGTTTCCATAACCCCACTTGTAGGAGCATACCTGGTTCAACTCCTGGCCCTGCTCCTTTGGTTTTTGCCAAGCTCCCACAGTGCTATTGCCTAAACAAAGAGCTTTTTCAGGCATCAGAAAGTTACAACCTGGTTGCAAGAACCATATCAAATCCTATTTCTGATAAATAAATTCCATTTAATCTATCCATAATCCTTCAAATACTGTAAATGTTTGTCTTTCGATTAATAAAACAAAGCGAAACCCACGGGAAGGGGGGGGTGGGGGTGTTGTATTTAAACGCTTTACAGGACACTCTCACCGAGTGTCTGGGGATGCACGCGGGCTCCAGGCTCCCTTTTAATCGGTATTTATGGGAACAGCTCCTCCCTTGGGGAGGCAGAGGATCCCGAGGGTGCATCAGCTCCTTTCTCTGGAAGGCAGAACATCCGGAGGTTACTCCAGGGGACACAAGCCGGGATGCGGGATGCGATCCCGGTCCGTCCCACCGCTGCCCGGACCGTAACTCCCGGGCATCGATGACTCGGCGCTCAGGCTGCCCTGGGCAGCGCCGCACTGTCGAACCCATCGAGGAGTAGGAGCTCGACTTTTACCGGTGGCGTTCCGAGGCCGAGGGCGCCATCTTGGAGCTTGGCAGGGGCGATAAGGGGGTCTTCGATAAGGCCGGGTTTAGGGTCCGGACCTGGGGAGGGAGGGACAACCTCAAATACCAGCACAGGCTGGGGGTGATCTGCTGGAGAGCAGCTCTGTGGGGAAGGACCTGGGAGTCCTGGTGGGTGACAAACTGACCACGAGACGGCGGTGTGTCCTGGCAGCCAGGAAGACCAGCGATATCCTGGGGTGCATCGGGAAGTGTGGCCAGCGGGTCAAGAGAGGCGATCCTGCCCCTCGGCCCCACCTGGAGTGCCAGATGAGGCCGGTGATGTGCCGGTGAGGCCACATCTGGAGTGCTGTGTCTAGTTCTGCGCTCCTCAGGGCAAGAAAAACAAGGAGATACTGGAGAAACTCATCCGGAGGAGAATAAAGATGGTGAATGGTCTGGAGCATCACTAATGAGAAAGGACTGTGAGAGCTGAGCCTGTTCATTCTGGAGAACACTGAGGGGGAATATCATTAATGCATATAAATATCTGGAATCGGTGCCAAGAGGACGGTGCCAGACGTTTCAGTGGTACCTAGCGACAGAACAAGGAGCAATGGCTATGAAATACTTTAACCTCAAAGTGAGGAAGCACTTCTTTACACTGAAGGTGGCAGAGCCCTGGAACAGCTCCGCAGGGAGGGCTTTTAGTCTCGCTCTCTGGAGAAAGTCCAAATCCTCTTGAGCACTTTTCTATGTCACCTGCTCCTAGTGACCCTGCCTGGGCAGGGAAATAGGACTGGGTGATCTCCAGAGCTCCCTTCCAGCTCTAATGATCATTCCCCGATCCTGTAACTCCTTTCCCGCTCCCCACTCCGAGGGCGGGGCGGCCGCGGAGCCTCACGCATGCGCAGCCGCCGCGCCCGCCGGTCCATGACACAGGCGCGGTCGCGCTGTCCCTGCAGCCGCGGGAGGAGGAGGGGAGGGGAGGAAGAAGATGCCGGGGAAGCTGAAGGTCAAGATCGTGGCGGGGCGCCATTTGCCGGTGATGGACCGCGCCAGCGATCTGACCGACGCCTTCGTGGAGGTTGGTGGCGGGGGCAGCGGGCCGGGCGCGCCGGGCCCGCGCGGCAGAGGCACCTGCCGGGCCCGTCCGGCGCCTCGGTGCTGCCGGGAACCAGCGGCAGGGTGACGGGTAGTGCCCTGAGCTGCACCGTGGTGGGTTTAGATAAGACATCAGCAGGAACATCTTCATGGAAAGGGTGATGAGACATCGGAACAGGCTGCCCGAGGAGGCAGTGGAGTCGCCGTCCCTGGAGGTGTTTAGGGCTGGACGTGGAGCTGAGTCCCATGGTATGGTTGTTACGGTGGTGGTCGGTCATAGGCTCGGTGATCTCGGAGGTAATTTCCGACCTAATTGATTCTGTGATTAGACAGACGTGTTGTAAGGAGGATGGAGAAGCAATAAAATTATCTTTAAATAAATTGTATTGCTGAATACATGAGTGGTTGTACAGGCTTTACTTTTACGGCCAATATTCATATTTCCTTTTTAAACATTTGAAGTACTAAAATATTTTAAAAGAGGGCTTTTAGTCAACAAATACTTAATATTATTTGTGTGTTTATATCACACTATTGCACCCAGAGTATCTAACTTCAACCTTTTTTTGCGGTCATGTAGTTAACAGGCAGTATGTCGGGTCTTTCTAGGGAAGGGATTGTAAAATAAGTTGAAGTGCAGAATAAGTGGAACTATTTAAGGTCCAGGTTAGATGGACCTCTGAGCAACGTGATAGAGTAGATGACCTCCCTGCCTATGGCAGAGGGGTTTGAATGAGATGGACTTTAAGGTCCCTTACAATCCAAGCCTTTTTATGATTTCTGTTACATGATCCTTACATTTGATTATTTTTTCTTTTTTTCCAATATGAATAACTTAGAACATTTCAAAATCATTCTATAGATTCAGGAATCATACTCTGAGAAAAATCCGAGCTAATTAAAAATGATGTGCTATGAAAATGTGTGTCTTGTACCACAGATAGTGATTGAGGTGTACCACAGATTAGTGGTTGATTAGGGTACGAAGACAGAATGTCTTTCTAGACCTGTATACACTAAAAAATATGATAATATAAAAATAAATCTGGGGCATATAAATCCTGATTTAATTTGGTGCTTAAAAATTTGGTTAGACTCTAGGGGCATTGCTTAATGGGAGAGTAAGCTGGTAGTAAAGTGAAGATGTATTTCAGCTTTTCAGTGGAGCTGAAATAGTACATAATTTCATTTTATTACGTGAAATAGTGTTTCACTGTTTTGTCAGCTGTTCCACCAGTCAGGTTTTAATTTTTAAAAGCTTCTCTTGTAGGCTGACTGTTAATCCACTTTAAAATTACAACAACTCTGATGCTTGCAACTAGGAGACAGGGAAAACAAGACAAGGAAATACCGTTCACTGAGTTTCATTTGGCCTGTTTTCACTCTGTGTTAGGAGAAACAGCTCTCCTCTTCTGTGGGTTGCTTGCTCCCAATTCCACTGTTGGTGTAGCAAAGTAGACTTGAAATTCATATAGAAATACACAGATGGGGACCTTGCTTTTAGGATTGTTACTTAGGAACAGTGTGAAATAACTTCCCTTTCCATGTGTGGAGTAGGCAATACAGCAGGTGAGATTTATTTCAAAATATATTGAGCTTGAAACCATTGTTTTGTTTTCTGTGTGGGATTGCTGAAAAACTTTACAATGTGTTTTTCCTTAAATAAAAATGAAAAGCAGATGTTAAGGTTCTAGTTGTTTACTAACCTTCTTACTATTGTAATATAAACTTAAAACTAGAAAATAAAATGAGAAGAGACTTAAGAGCTCTTACTTGGCTCAGGTTATGCAAAAGTTGGACTTCACTAGCTTGAGTACAATGATCCTTATCCCAACTCAGAATATTTTGTTACAATTTCTTCCATAAATGTGCTTTAAACTTTGCGCAGTGAACGGTAGTGTGGTGTTTTATTATCTCTACAAGCTTCAATGAAGTAGCTGGAGTACTGGGGAAATTCAGTTCTAGCTGCCTGGGGCTCTAAGGGAGCTGATTTACTCCCAAGATAACTCGTTAAAATAGGTTGGGTGGAGCGCAGGACTGTTGTATCTTGGCAGCTTCTGGAGTCAGAACTGGTATTTAATTGGTAGCTCCCTTACAGCCAGTGCTAACACCACTTTATTGTACTTAAGCAAGTGCAAAATCTCTTCAGAGTTGGGATATGCACCCGTGCAAAAGAATCACTATATTATTGAAATGAACAAAGCAGTCATGCATTTAGACTTTTAAAAGATAAAAGCTGTAAAAATCTACACACCTCTAATTCCAGCATTTCTATCAGCCTACTCATAATTTTTCTTAAGAATCTTGAATAAATTTAAAGATGTAACTTTCAGTATTTGTAAGTACTTGGCACAAGGTGAAGTGCTCATTGTTTTGAGGGGAAGCATTCAGAGAGCTGCAAGTGTTTGTAAATGGTTTGGAATGAAGGCTGCAGTGAAATAAAGGCTCTGCGTGGTGCTGTGTGCCTTCCTGATGTATGGAGCATCACTGAAATTCAGTTTCACTTTAAAAATGCAAACAAGAAACCCCCCCCGCAAACCCCAAATGGGCTTAGCCTGAAATAGATGCCTGTGGAGATCATATGGGTACTGCTGAAGTGGGTTATTATGTGGTTGAAGGTGCAATAAGCAATAAAAGTATGGAAAATTAATTTTTAGTACTCCTCTTTCTATATATTTCAAATCTAGCTTGTTTTTCTATTTATTTTGTCAGTTGGCTGTGAATCTGATTGAAAAATCCTAGAGAGAAGAGTAATAGGTTATAAATTATCAAAATTTAGAATATTTTTCCTTATAGAAGGCGAGTATGCAAAGTGACTTTGAGTAGCCAGTATAGTGGTGAATGATTTTTTGCCTCTCAAATGATTGAGGACGAAAAGAAACAATTTTAGTACTATGATAGGATGGGAGAGAGATTGATTGGAAATGTCATTGATACATGGATACTGATACATGTAAATTGATTTTAAAAGCCACTCAGTGAAAAGAGAATTTGTTGAAATATGTATTTTAAATTATTTGCATTTGTCAATTGAATGAGTTTCAAAGTTGTTTTATTATTATTTGTAATTGATAATTGAATGTTTGTATTTTTAGGTGAAATTTGGAAATACAACATTTAAGACAGATGTGTATCCCAAATCACTTAATCCTCAGTGGAATTCTGAGTGGTTCAAATTTGAAGTAAGTATTTTTTAAAAGTTTGCCTATAACTATATAGACACTCTGGTTTAGCTTCCCGTAATTAAATAATTGCATTTCAAGCAGAAAATGAGTTTTGAGCACTGAAGTATATTGTGTTTCAATACACATAGCCTTTAGAGCAAACCCAGCTCTAGTCAGACCTTGTTTGCTAAGGGCGTCTCATTGGCTTTTTAGGAGTGTTTGTGAAGATAAAAGCTTGCCAGGTTGCATCCAACTTAAATATTGTTCTATTAGAAAAGAGAGTACTACAGTGAAGGTGAGGGAAATGTAGCAGGGCTTTTTCAGGACAGGTATCAATACAAGTATGTAAAAATAAATACATATATATGAAAGTACAGGTATTCTTGTAGGGTTTTTTTTTTTTTTTTTGAGCGAGGAAAGTTAATTGATGTTTGAAGTCTTACATTTGGTTGCAAAGATAATGCACTTGTTAAAGGAGAAAATGGAAAATTCCTGTGGGAAGTTAACAACATAAAGAGCTTGGACAACAATTATTGGACACTTTCTCTTCCCGTTTCCTTATGTAATAATGAGGGCACTCAGCATTTTCCTGTAATTGCTTGTTGCTTTCCAGGATCTAATTTGTTGATGTCCTTTGACATATGCCCTAAACAAGTGTTTACATGTTTCTTTTTAGTTACTACGTTTTTTTACTACTTAAAAAAATGAAAATTATGTTTAGAACAAATTAACTATTGAAGCTCTTAAATGTGTAGTTCTGGTTCATTTACCATGCTGTAAGGCAATATCACAATTCTGCGAACAGTTACATGAGTCATTCCATTGCAGTTAACAAACTTACTTCTTGGTTTGTGACACTAAACACAAAAAGCTGTGAATGTCTGTCTCAGTCTTAAAAGAAAATACTTGTTATCTGTAGATGGATTGTTGCATTTCTTTAGGAAATTGCATATGTAGAATTACTGAATTTTTACTGCAGGCTATGTAAAATACCTTATTTTAAGCCACTGACCAGTGATGAGAACGCCATACACTTAACTTTAGAGTATAATAGTATTCTAAAGGTATTTTATCTTAAATCTCCTTCCCCTTCCCTTCCCGGAAGCTTTCCGGAAACTTCCCTTCTTTTATCAGTATGTGCTCTGGAGATAGGTGGACAATCTAGGAAGTGTGACTTAAGATATTGTGGGATTTTAAAGTGAATAGTCATTGTAATCTTGCTTTTCTGTTCTTCTCTCAGTGGTAGCTGTGTTTCCAGTATCTCACCAGTCTCTGAAGGATAAAATCAAAATGAGTGGATATGTTGTTTAGCTTCATGAAACTGAAATTACAGATTTATCTGTGTCAGGTCACTGTTCATAACTAACTCTCTTCTGTGTTTGTTTTTCAGCTGTGTTTCCCTGCACATTTTTAAATACTTACATTCCAGGTCAATATTTGTTTTCCAGGTAGATGATGAAGAGCTCCAGGATGAGCCTCTCCAGATCACAGTTCTTGATCATGATACATACAGTGCCAATGATGCCATTGGCAAAGTGTACATAGATATTGATCCTTTGCTCTATAGTGAAGCAGCCACGGTTATTTCAGGATGGTTTCCAATTTATGATACCATTCATGGTAAGATTTGTTAATTTAAAACAGTCTTTTGAAATGTAATCTGCTTCTTATAATCTTGTAAGCTGTCTTCAGGAATCTGTAATAACTTTAGCTTTGGAGTTGGAAAACTACTTTCTTGGCTTTTTTTCCCCCCTTATTTTCTGACGTGAGAGAATTTCTGGCATAGGAGTAAATTCTGGTGCTTGGCAGAATGCCTTCCACAGGGCTTGTGACAAGTGGAAAAAAATCTTCACTAGTTACTGCAAATTTCATATTAAAAAAAAAAAAAGGCTCAGTCATAGTTGTCCAATTACCACGTGTGTGCTAAACCCATGTAATTTTGATGGAGTTACTCGAAGTGTGCCTTCCTGGGATTTCGGATAAACTTCAATTGAGATGAAGGGACAGGATGTGAGATGCTTTCAACACCATGAAATTTCTTTTTCCTGCAGTAAGTGCTCTCGGTGCTAGATGGATTTTCATCAAAATGTCTTGAAGCTATGAGAAAATAAAGTTAATTATATTTTTGCTTTTGATTTTTGTGAAACAGCTTTTGTCTTAGGGAGCCAATGTTAGTTTAAGGCAATTAACTTGCTGCTTGAATGCCTTAGTGCAGAACATCTATTGGGAAATAATTAATGGTGATCACCAGATGCTCATCATAACTGATGCAAAGTATTTTTTGCCTTTAAATCGGTTATAGCAGACAGAAATATTGAGAAATATTGCACATGTTTTTTAAATTATGTTTTTGTCCTATGCCCATTTTCCTATCACACACTTTCTTCTGGAGCTAAATGATGCAAACACTTGTTTCAAATGTGTACAGCTGGTAGGCTAGAGAGAGTTAGATTTCTCTATTTTTTTTTCCAGGTATGTTGGTATTTCACAACTTTTTTCTATTTAATTTAAATTGGAATTCTCCTATTTTCATGCTCATAGCCCTAGATTCCAATTATCTTGACTCTTGGCAAACACTAATTGATGCTGCTTTAAAAAATAATAATGTTCATAAGTTTGTATTAATTTTTTTTTCATCTCAACATGATTGTTTGTGAAAATATATAAACCTGAGGCGTTTTCTTTTATAATAACTGAAGATTTCTTTCTACTGGCATTTTGGAAGGGAGATGCGGCTGATTTTATTGCAGTAATATTTGAGTTGAACAACAAATCCAGTGCTGCTGTTTCAGTGTCATATATTGATGTGATAAAGGCTTATGAAGACACTAGAGATCATACTCATTGAGAACTTTAGTCCTCAATATGTCAGAACCTATATGTGAAATGATTTTGTTACTGGGCGGGGAAAAAGAAGAAAAGCTCAGAACAGGAAAGTAGAGAAGTCAAAAAGTGGTTCTGTGTTAGAAAATAGTCCTTTTCTAGTAAGGTTTAATCATAGTTGAAAATTAAGCTTTGTTAAAAGGTCTACAAAACCTTATTTTTTATTATATTTCTTGTTACAGTTAAAGTATTTTGCAAACACTTCCTGTGGCACTTTGTGGTTCTAGAAAAGACCATAAATCTTTCTCTTTGGGTTGAACTTCAGAGAGGAGCTTTACTGCAGTTTTGAAATCGTTTCAGGGAGGAAATTCAGCAGAGAGGGCACCCTGGAGCAGAGGCCACTGCAGCATCAAGAGGCTGATGGCTCCTTTCCCCAGTCTCATCTTTATTACAAAGTTCTGTTTGGTGCAAGTGGGCATTTGAGGAGTGTTGCTTTCGTGGCTTCAGCCTCAAAGGCTCGGCAGAGCTAGAATCTTCCTCTGAGTCAGTGTCTCTGCAGCAGACTTGAGAGGCAATGATATGGCTTCTTGCTCCTCTGGCATTATTTACTAATAATAGGAAATAATTTATGGGTCTAGTTTTGTATTGATACAGTTATATTGTTATAACTTCTGGGATTTGTTGGTTTTTTTATTGATAGGTATACGTGGGGAGATTAACGTGGTGGTGAAAGTAGATCTCTTCAATGATTTAAACAGATTTAGGCAGTCATCCTGTGGAGTCAAATTTTTTTGCAGTAAGTAGAGGAAAAAGTTTATTTGAACAAAAAACTTTTTCCTTCATTTCCTTTCTTTTCCTCTTCTGTTGGTCTCCCTTCTGTTACCAGTTCATTGCATAAAGCTAGTAGAGATAACATTGACACAAACTGCTTTTCTTTTTTAACACGTTTTTATTGTTCACGTTTCAAAACAATGTAAATAAATGATGGGATTTTTTAATGTCCCTAAGTTGCATTTTAGTGCCTGTGCATACACACATGTTGCTATTTTGGATCCATATCCTTTTAAAGAGATACAAAGTGAAAAGGTTTCATAATGGTACATGATGTAACTGGTACACTGGACAGTTATTATATCAGGGTTCCATGATATTGTGAACAAAACTTCCTAGGTATGTCCACATTTTCACAGAAAATTGTCTGGAAAACTTTCTAAAATCACTTTTATGTGTAATTTTATGTTTTTCTTGCTATCTTTGGCTCATAGACCTATATCTTACATCTTTTATGTATGTATTTTTTAACAGCTACATCTATTCCGAAGTGTTACAGAGCAGTAATTATTCACGGGTTTGTGGAAGAACTTGTAGTTAATGAGGACCCAGAGTACCAGTGGATAGACAGAATCCGTACTCCCAGGGCATCGAATGAGGCTCGGCAAAGACTCATTTCACTCATGTCAGGTATTAAATACGTGGGCTGTAATGGTTATTGCTACTTCTAAAAATGTTCAGGATTTAAATAATGCAATATGCAATCTTGCTTAAGATTGCATATGAGTTTTATTGTTAATTATGTTGATTTTTTTTCTCTTTGCAGTGTCTTCTGTTTCTGTGGATTATGTATTTCTAACTTATGGACAGTGTGACTGATTCTTATTTTTTGTCACTTCCTGGTGAGGCCATGCTGCTGCCTAATTTTTTGGTTGCTTTTAGCAAGGTCAAAAAAACCTGTGAAACTTTTTTGAGGATATTCTTAACCCATATGAGAAGTATCACTAGAATTTTGACAATTAAACAATTAAAGTAATGAACTTCACCCTCTTTGAGCCTTTTAAAGTATGTGAGCAAATATGCACTTTTTTGAATACAGCGTGCATCAGTACTTATGGTACTCATCTTTTTGAAGTCAGGCTTGGTTCATTGTTTCTCAAGCATCTCCTTTAGAAAAGAACTGGAGAATTGGGATTAGTCAGCCTAGAGGAGAGAAGGCTTTGCGGTGACTTTGGTCGCCTTCCAGTGCCTGAAAGGAGCTACAAGAAAGATAGAGAGGGACTATTTGCAAGGGCCTGGAGTGATAGGACAAGGGGAATGGCTTAAAACTGACAGAGAATAGGTTTAGATCAGATATGGGGATGAAATTCTTCTCTGTGAGGGTGGGGAGGCCCTGGCGCAGGCTGCCCAGAGAAGCTGTGACTGCCCCATCCCTGGAAGAGTTCAAGGCCAGGTTGGATGGGGCTCTGAGCAGCTTGTTCTAGTGAAAGGTGTCCTTGAGATCTTCAGTAAATGGGGCAACATAAAAGATTATGGAGATGTACCTCCATTGGGAAGGCCAGCACACTGTAACGGAAAAAGTGAAATAAACTGTTGTCATAACTAACATGAAGACATCTTTTTAATATAGCCCTCATACTCGTTTACAGAATTCACATTTGCATATTTCTTGCTGTGCATGAATAGTGCAGGTTGAGAAAGTATTCTGCTAGATTTTACTCATGGCATAGGTAGGAGGCTAAAAACCCAAAAGAACTCACAGCAATACTGTTTCATCTCGTGCAATAAAATGTGTGATACACAGTGCAATACTGTTATTGGTGGTCGAACATAAAGAATCTTGAAGAAGTTTCTAACTTCTGAGAGCGAGCCAGCTGTTTCACAGATCTTTGTCATTATGTGTTAAGTTAAAAAGAAACTTTCATACTCTATCTCAACCATAGAGTTTTTTCAAGACCATTACAGGCATGGTTTCAGTTAAGAAGTTTACAATATTAACCTGTGCTGGTAATTTTAGAATCAAACTTCAAGAAAGCAGTAGAAACTAGGGCTGGGAGTTGGACTTAAATGATTGTTGTGGGTCCCTTCCAACTCTGGAAATTCTGTTTTGTGACCATTTCATTCCACATGATTTCTCAACAGCAGTGACATTAGGACTGTTAGGCCATCCTTTGTGACAATGAGGATTTTTCAGTTTGTTGACAGAGGATTTTGGAAATCTTTCATTTTCATAATAAGAGAGATGGTATATGATCTTAGTTATTACCGAGGCAATCCAGCTGCATAGAACAATTTTCTAATGATGTCCTCCTAACAAAGCATCAATGGCAGACCATAGTTTATTATAGTCACAGTCTTTCAGTCCTTGTGTGCAGTTAATAGAAGTGGTAGTGTTTGGTTTGAAGTAGAGGGGCAAAAAGTAGGAATTAAGTTGAAATATGCTTATATAAACTGGTAAATGAAGAAATTATAGATGCCTGTTTATATAGATTTCAAAGATACTGCGTTGTTTTGAAATATCTGAAGGATTTAGAAACTTATGTGAGTTCCAGAACACATCTTGACCTCTCTCTCTCTGAAAAAGTAGAAAAAAGATTTTAAAAGCCTACTGAAAATAAAGACTAGTGGGAAAAAACTGGAGAACCTCTGAAATGACAAGTTTTGGCAATCAGAATGGATTTGGAGAAAAAAAGAAAAAGCTGTGTAAGTCGTTGGTATCACACAATGTTGTAGGAGACAGAAGCCGTGACTGGCTCCTTGGCCTAGCTTTGTGGGATTGGATTTATTATCTGTTTTGCTGACTTGGCTGGCACTGCAAAAGCAGAGATCAAAGACCACAGAAGAGAATAGAACAAGTTCACTGCGACTATGAGCTCTTTACCTTTTGTTTTGTAGGTGAATTGCAAAGGAAGATTGGCTTGAAGGTGCTTGAAATGAGAGGAAATGCTGTTGTTGGTTATTTGCAGTGTTTTGATTTGGAGGGAGAGTCTGGACTCGTAGTGAGAGCCATAGGAACAGCCTGCACGTTGGATAAATTAAGTAACACATCAGCATTTTTACCTGCATGTAACTCCCCATCCAAAGAAATGAAGGAGTAAGTATGAATTAGTAGCTTGTAGGGAAACAAGTTTCACCTCTCTTCTTTTCATACTCATTCAATTTTTCATAACTGGTGTGATTTCTTTTTTTCCCCAGAATTTGTTTTTCTTTTATTTGTCTGCAACCCAGTTTTATATTCCACAATTCTGAGATGTTTTAGGTTGGATGACTTGTTATTTCAGTAGAAGCTGGAGTGGTAATTCTTACTTAAGATGACTTTCTTTGTGTTTATTTAGCAATAGTACTACACATCCACTACACATCCTTGGCTTGTGTTCCACCAGTTTAACTATAATTAGTTCTGCTTTGATGCTGTGTTTGTGCAATGAACATTTTTGTGAGGACTTCTCACAAAATACCTATGGTTCAAGTTTAAGTGTTTAGGAGCTTATAAGAGAAAATAAATTTTGAATTCTGATGGTTCTGTCAATGATTTAGACAATGACCCCAGAGATCTCATCTTTTATTGTGCTTTGCTTTTCACTGTTGTAAAACAAGTAGGACTATGGCAAAACAAGTAGGACTATGGCAAGACAGCTTGTAGAGAAATCTTTTTACAATGAGAAGTAGAATTTTGTGATTTTTGTCATGTGTACTGCAGCACCAAACAATTTGAATGCAGTATTTTGGTATGCATACAAATTAATAGAAATATACTTGTGGTCTTCTTGCAACTGTTGTTATTTTTTTGTGTGGATAAATTAGTTATTTTCTGTTCGGTAGAGCAATCCAGGAACGAAAAAACTGCACCAAGGAGTGTATTACATATCCTGTATTTCTAGATGTATTAATTGAAGTAGCCATTTTCATTAACCTGAACTGTTTTGTCACTGCAATAGAGATGAGGCATGTTTGTTGTGCAGGCATCAATTGCTCTGCAAAATTTTGCAAAATATGAACTGACCTTTAAAAATTACTGGTTTCTATTTCATGGCATAGCTTGTTTGACTTGTCTTGATTTAAAAAAATTGCCTTTAAAAGAAATTCTGGATACAGTGCAGCATAGAACAACAGTGTGGTGGTTAAAAACAAAAAAGGTAGACCTGGTAATTATCAACTTAAAAAGCACCTGTAAATAAACCAGTAGCTTTCACTCTGCAGCAAAGTATGGAAATTCCACCTCACAAATTATCCGTGTTCAACTCGGTGATGGATGTTGTCTCAGTTCAAAAAATGGGACCATTTCTCTAAGGCAGCAAAATCAACTAATTTGATTCTTCTTATTCTTGGCTTTACTAACTTAATGGCCTGTTGCCAAAAATCAATGATGCAGGCAAGTGCTTAAGCTGTTCCTTTCCCTCCTTTTATTTCATCTGGACTCTTGCATGCTAGGAATTGAAATTCTTAGAGTCTGCTTAGAGTAGATCTCCTCTAGCTAAACTTCCCTGAAATCATTGATAACATAACTTTGCAACCTGTTTGTATGTATTGTTTTCTTTTCTTCCACCTTGGCTGCAAACTCTCTCAGGTCTCCGCTGGTTCATCCGCCAAGCCATGGATGCCGCTCGACTCACAACAGTCCAATTCACACTGCTACTGGCTCACGACTTACTCAGAACTTCTCTGTGTCTGTTCCCACTCTCATCTACACTGGTATGAGACTGCTCAAACTCCAAAGTTGGGGAGAGGCAGCCCACAGGCACAGTGGTCCCAAAGGGCAGGCAGGTAGTGTAGGCAGGTACCATATTTCTTCCCTCATTTCCTCGTGGACACACCTTCTGTTATCAGGGAAGAAGCACCCAGGGTACAGGAGTTAAAACAAATGCAGAGTAGTTTCTTGAAGATGCCTCAGAGTCTCTTCCACAAAGCCACACTCTTCACTTTAACATGCTCTTGCTTCCTGTGAAATTAAGTAAAAAAATAAGGTGACGTAACTGGGGAACATTGATTTGATTAATTGCTTTCAAACATAATTCAGATACAGTAGGTTTTTAAATGGTTCTAGGAAGGGTCTGTGCCATTTGTGGAAGAGATGGTTTTAGAGAGCAGGTAAGTCAAGCTGTGCATAAGTAAACTGTTTGTCAACAGAATTGTTCCCATAAAGATTCTCCTCTTTGCTCTGTTTTTAGCTGTGGCATGCTGCTGATGCTATAGGATAAGGAAACGTATCTTTTTTTTTTACCTTAAAATGCATATGTGTATATACATAAGTGTATAAATATGTATAAACACAACTATAATTTGAAATCATTTTTTCTTTATTAAACTAACTCAAAGCATTGTGTATTTGATCAGATTTTTAAGCCATAAACTTTTCAATTTTTTAATTTTGCATATATATATATATAATTTTTTGTCACATCTCATGCCTTTCATTTGGCTTAATTGTTTCATTGTAGATGACAAGCATCTCTCTGTAGGATGCTGAGAGGGTAAAACAGCATTTCTTTGCCTTTGGCCTCATTCCCAGCCTCGCACCTAAGGAATAGCTGCTGGCCCTGCCCCAATCCCATCCTGGTGTTTGGATCATGCTGCTGTCAGCCAGGTCCTTTGGCACAGGATTACTGAATATGTTTCCACCTTCTTCTGGCAGGATTCCTTTCAATGAAGATCCCAATCCCAATACATATTCATCAGGACCCTCCACCCCTCTGAAAAACCAAACCTATTCCTTTTCACCTTCCAAGTCCTACAGTCGACAGTCCTCTTCTTCTGACACAGATTTGAGTTTGACACCCAAAACTGGTAAGGCACTTCCACCCACTTTTTGTTTAAGTTGTGTTTCTCTTTTTGTATTTTCATTCAACCCCTTTTTGCTTTTTGGCATTTAAGTTATCAAAATGATGTGAAAATTGGACACCTCACACAGCACACCTCAAGCTCAAAAGTGCTTCTGCAGGGTCAAAATTTGAATCCTGCCTGTATTTCCACTGTCCCGGATAACATGAAAATTATTTTTGTACCACAACTGTATTCAAGTCAAAACATCTCAGAGCATTAAGGGAGTCCTAACTAATTACCTTTTTCTTATTTCCTCCATTTCATATCACAGGTCATAGGAGTATATTTCTCACTACAATATGGTGTTACTAAAACTATCTAGCCTTCAAGCCTATTGTGTTGTACCCTAAGTTTACTTCATACATTTGTCTAATTTTGAGCTCCCTTTGCAAATCCAAGACTAGACATGTAGCAGCCACTGTCTTTTTATTCTCTTGGTATATGGAAATAGCTTTACATACACAGTATACACTTTCAAAGCAACTTAAATTACATTAGAAGTAATCCAGCCATCTTCAAAAAGCATTTTTTTTTTCTCCATTGCTTTATCATAATTTTTTCAACTTGTTTTTTTCCTCCCTTCTTATTTTTTAGTCTATGGTTAGAATCATGTCAGTAATAATGTCAGCACAACTCAATTATTGTATGTTTATTTTTAATTGTATGACCAATACTGTGAATTTTGCTACCATAGGGCAAAGTATTTTGCAGAATTGTTTATAGAAGTGTGGTTAATTTTTAAATTATGTTTTAAATTGTGGTATTTGAAGCTTGGAACATTCTTGGCTCCATCTAATTAGACAATTTTTAAGCATATTAAAATAGTTGATTCAGCTTTACTTGATAGCACCCCTTTTAAGAATTTTTCCTAGCAGATAAGTTGAATATTGCGTTCAAATGGAGTTGTATTAAATATTTAATCAGTTTATTTCCTAGCTGTGTTAAAAATATTCCCAATTAGGAAGCAATCTTTCTTAGTCCTGTCTTCTCTGTCCCATTTTTAAAACAAACAAGCAAAGAAAGCGCACTTTATATTATTTGACCTTTTTAAAGGATGTCTGTCTATGGGTAACCTATGGTAGTCGCTTATGTAAAGAATGTACAGATATAACTGGATGCTTATTACTTAGGAGCACCCCAAATTCATGTGTTTAGTTTACTGAATATTTGAAAACCTGTTTCTTTTGATCAGATTTTCCGTGGTAAAGATCATGTCATGTAAAAGATTTAAATGTAACATAGGTGGTCATCTTTATAGATGTAAGTGCTGTGAATTTAGGCATTTGACAACTCACTGTGAACGTGTTAAGGTTTTAAAGCAGCAGACTTATATATTTCCTAATATTACCTAATATTTCCTGGCAATATTAGGTAGGTGGGTAAACCCTGTTGTCTTTAGTCAGTTCCTTCAGAACTGAAACAGATTGTGTAATTGATGCCTTTTGTTTGTAGGGACTTTTTAATTATGTAAAGATTTTTTTTTTGATATCTTACTAGTATTAAAACAAACTGTGGGCATAATTTTGCTTATTAGCACTGTCTTTTTGGCAGCTTTTAACTCTGCTCCTGAAACTCGTCCAAAGAGGATTTGCTAGTTACATTTAAAAATTCTATATCTTGTTATGATAAACTCAACTTTGAATCTTAATAGATTAAAAAGACAATATCTCATGAGTCATTTGTTTTACTTTATCACCAAAATTTGATGACATGCAGAAGACACTTCCATAACATACTAAATTCAGTATGTTGTTCTTAACAATTACTGTATATGTTTAGACCTCTGTTTTAATTTCCTAAGGCTATTAACAAGTTCAAATATCTCGGTATGTAAGTTGGTGATCTTAATAGTTATACAAAGTTAAAGAAATGCAGACTTCTCATGTGACACATCAAACATTATGAAATTTGAGATGCCCATCTCTTCTGCAGTATATTATATTCTTCTTTATTTCTCAGTCAGGTAGGTAGTGTGCTGACATGTCTGACATGGAGATTAACCTGAGGAATGGTGCAGATACCACAATTTACCAGTATCCACAATTTACCAGTATGAGTAACAAAACACTGGAGTTTGAAACTTGGATCTGCTTAAGCATCTGATTTTCAATAGCTCCAAATTCTCCGAGGAGAATGATACCTTGATATCTTCTGTGCAATACAACTGTGCTTGTGTTATCCATTCTGGTCTATAAATACATTTGCTGAGTTTGGTTTTGAAGTTTGAATTCTGGGAGTAGGGATATATTTTATGCCACTGCAAATGAACAGTCAGGCTAGCAAAAAGCATGATATCTTTTAATCAGATAATACATTCTGATGTGCCATAGCATATGTTTGGAGGAAATGGAGAAGGTGGGAACTCCTTTTCTTGATGGGAACTTAGAATTCTACAAAATTATTACTCTAAAAAAATCATAAAACAAGTCCATGACCTCTTTGGAAAATAACCTTTTCTACCGAGATATGGAAGTAATCGCATTAAATGTTTGCAAAGACTCTGTTGTTTGGGTTTTACTCCATACTATTTGCTATCAAATTTTGTTTGACATTTAAAATGTTTAATTACCATGTTTCTACAAAATTAATTTTAAAACAAAGTTGATCAAATCATGATTTTTAAAAACATGCTTCTCATGCACATTGTGGAGCTGTATTGTCATTCCATTTCTTTGTATGCAGAGAAATAATTTGCACTAAGTGTTGATTCATTCAGAGAAAACAAAAATGCTTCATTTTGATTTCTTTTGTCCGTTTCTTTAGTTATCTTCTGAATCTACATCTTTGTCTCTATTACTTTCCTCCACAGCACCTTCCCCACAGGGACCTAGGATTTTCCTGTTTCCCAGCTCCCCTACACTCTCTTGTGATTCCCCACATCTTAAAAAGTCCTGTCTCCTCCTCTCGGGGTCTAGCATTAAACCTCTACACTCTAGCCATGTCAGCCCAGTTGTTCTGAGGAAAAGTGTTTCTTTCACTGAAGAGCTGCTTCTGGCTGCTTCTGGTAGGACCTATCTATTATGGCCTTTTAAACAAACTTTTAAGGAAATGTTGTTATTTGATTAACACACAGATGCTTCTATAACCCTGGGTTTACTCAGATAGCCTCTGAAAACTGCTGGCTACATGACTATTCATTCCATCTCTCACCTCTGCCCCAGAAGCTTGAAACACCTTCAGAACTTCTTAGAGGATTTGAAGCAATGTCATTTATGCTAAAGAATTTCTTCTTTACCCTTGAAAAATATCCTTTGCTGATTGGACTGAAATAATTTACTTCATTCGTAATCCCACACATTCTCTTCACTTTGTTGCTCCTGCATTTTGCATGGAGTATATGCTCATTTCACTTGCTCGTGAATTCATTCATAATTTGCTGAAATAATGGTTATCAGATGCTACCAACTCTGCTTTTTAATTTAACCTCTTAAACAAAGCCCATGGTTTTTACTTTTATTGCCCTCTTTTTCATTTCACTGACATGTATTATTTTCATAGATTTCAATTAAATAGTTGATATTGCGCTTTTTTTGTAGAAACACTTTTGGTTAGTTTGTATTTTTTTTTTTGAGTTTGTTTCATGTGTAGTATTTATGCTATGTTTGTCTGCATTTAATATTGTATAGTCCCTGACAGTGATGTTTACAATCAATGCTAAATAGTAAAGCAATTTAATCTTGTTTAATGGGACTATACAGATACTAATATTTTTGTTTCCTTATCCAAGAACAGCTAAAAATACTCGCTGAAAATTGTAGTGTTTTTTAATCTAATTATGTGGTAATGGTAGCTTAGTAACTCTTAAAAATGAGTGAGTTTAGGAATGAATTTGCATAATTGTTAAGTTTAGTATTATTTCTAGATCTTCCAGTCTTTGGTTAAAACAAATAACTGCACTTCAATGTATATTTAGTTGTGTTCATTTTTGTCAGAGGATTGATCAGAAGAAAAAGTATAGTAGCAAGGAATTATTATGTTGAATTAGTTACAAATTCTGGAAAAGTAAATCTTGGCTTCATTTCTAACTATTTGCGCTGTAGTGTTTGTATTTCATCCTGCTCCTGGCACCTTTTTGTTTTTTATGCTCTGCTTTCCTCTACTGCTTAGGGGCTTATTTTTGCTTTGTCATGTTAGCCCTGATGTCTTTAGATATACAGAATAGCAGTGATAATGTGTTTTTAGACATGACATTACCAAGAAAATCTGATTCTCTGTCACTATGTTTACTTTAGGAAAAAACAATCTTGCTATATGTTTACTTCAGTGATTTTTAACCACAGAACTCATAATTTCCTGTCAGACACATAACCTGCATCTCAACATGCTCTGTTAAGGGGACATGTCCTTGACAGCAAATAATTCAACAGCAAAGATGTTAGTGAATCTGATAAACTTTCTCTGCACAAAAACTCCTGTGGTTAGGAGGTAAGGCTGGAGGTAAAAATCTGAAAGAAAGGAAAGAGAGAATTAACCTATTATGCAAAATTGGAATTTATCTCATATTCGTTTACAGAAAATCTGCAGGTTATGTGTGTGCAAATACAGTAAACAAATTAGTGTAGTTTTAAATGCTGAGCAGTAGTCGCCCTTAACTTATTTGAATTAATCCAATAAGTATTTCATTGTGTAAAATAATTTGTAATTTTTTCTGAGTTTATATTTCAAATCAAAGGATATGCATTGCCTTTGTATTTTTTCTTGTTTTTAATCATGCATTATGTAACTGCTGCTGTAATTATGTGTACAGTCTCCTACTAGTAGTTAGGAAAGGTGGTTTAGTTACCTGAAACTCTCTGAAAACCAGCTTTTTATTACTTATGTTAAATAAAAATATTGTAATAATATTAGTGAGAGATACACAACTATAGAGTAGTCTGACAGACTTTTTGATAAGGGCAGATAACCAGATTATGTATAAACTTTATGTGAAAAGTAGATCTATACTTAAGTCTTAGGCAGAAAGTCATAACAAGAAAATAAAAAGAAGTTATGTGTCATAGGAAAGAATTTTAAACTCACATCTTTAAGTTTTTATATTTAAAAGTTGATTTTAATTCAGCAGGAAAAAATCTTAGACTGGGGGGGGGACTGTCCAAGTACTGAAAAATCACTGCTAGTCATGTGAAAAGGAAAACATAGAACAACCCTCAAACCCTCAAAATTAAATTTTGATTTTTTTTTTTTTCTTAAATGGGGATAATCTTAATGGGACAGTTTTCAATAACTCATTTTTTATCTATTTTGAAATTACCCTTTGATTACAAATTATAATGTATGTTTCTTTGAATGTCATTTGTACTGATACTCTTCAGGAATGGGCAGTGGGAGTGCTGGAAAAGAAGGGGGGCCATTTAAAACTCTTTTAAGACAACAGACTCAGTCAGCTCTGGAACAAAGGGTAAGGCATTTTATACTTCCATTTCTGGTCTACTGAAGTGAAAATTTATCTTGTAGTAAGCTAAATGTTTGCTTTTACTTTCTGTTTGAAAATGTGTAATTTTAGGTTTGAACTTATTACAAGTGTTTAAAAGCTCTTTTAATACACAAGTAACTTAAATACTGATATATTACTAAAGCATTAGGAAAAGTGGAGCAATTTACTGTGCACAGCACTGAAATAATTCTGGTGACATTAAGAAGTTAAAGGAGAAATTACTGTTGTGTGGTCTCTGTAAGGTACTGATGCATGTTAAGTTTAATACTTAAGTAAACACATGATGATAAAATTTTTACAGAAGCCAAATTCAGAAACCTTGCCGTAGCTTTAAACAAGTTGAAAATTCCGTTTGGAATTGGGAAAAGTTTCAGTTTTGGGGAATTGAGTTGATACCTTGTGCCCCATTTCATGGAGTAGAAGGTAGCCTTTAATTGGGAACTTGAATCTGAACTACTTGCCAAGCAGTAAAAGACACTTACAGATTAAAACTTTTCCTCTATTGGACTAAAAATGCCATCTGTCTACTGAATAGACTGTATGATGAAAACAGTGTTTTTAATTAATTGCTTGCATTTGGGTGGGTAATTGCAACTTTTTTTTATAAATTATATACAGCTTTGATCAAAATGTTAATAATGAGGTGTCTTGAAGAAAGAAATGTGAGTATATTCCTACTCAGAAATAAATTGCAATTTCTGACTACCTAAATTAGTGACATAGGAGCATATGTGTTAGTTGGGAACAAAATCGCTTGCATCTGTGAAATATAAGTGCTTAGTTGCTATTTTGAGTAACAAAATGGATGATTCTCTTCTCATTTCTTGTGTTATCCATGGCTAAGGGAGGATCGCCTCATAGGTTCTGTAGAAGGCGGGTACGTTGCAAAACACTACGTGACTCCTTTCTTCTTGTATTTGGGATTTCTAAATCATTATCTGAAATATATATATATTTTTTTTTTTGGTGAGGCTTTGCAGATTTCTTTGTAATTTTGTTTATGCAGAAATTTTTTAATTTGTTGTTATGAAGAGCATTTTTTACATCAGTATATTTTGCATGTTGATACATTTCAGTTAAAATTTTTGCTTAGGTATGAATACAAATCCATGGCTTTTTGCTTTTAATTTTTTAATTTGGCTGAAGGAATGCTTTAAAACAAGCCTTTTTTCTGTTTGCCTTTGATTTTTGCTAGCATTTCAGAAATTCCATGGCTGATCTTTTTATTTCCTTAGGAAGATTTTTAAAGACAATAAAATGTAAATTAAGAGCTCTTAGTGTATTTTTAGAGTTTTTAATTATTTGCACATTATTTCGGTAAGGTCTTTGTGTTGCCTAGTAGAAAAAAAATACTGTAAAATCAGATGGAGACATGTTGAGTCTGTTATTGATGACGATTATAATGTAGGAGCAAAGCATGTGGACAGTTAGTTGATAAAAAATATGATCATTCTGTCTTCTGAAAATTTTATATTGGTTGTGTTTATGCAATGGTGTTGCCTTTTTTAGTTAGCTTTAAGTGAGTTAACTAGAATTAATAACATTTATAAGTTATTTTGTCTGTTTTAATATGACACACACAAACAGAGCACTGTACTTGTCTGGATTACTTAGGATAGCAAGTATTTGGGAAAACCAATAATAAAGTCAGTGTATATATAATATAGTTTCACATGTATTAGATAGGTAATAAAATCCAGAATACTTTGAGTTTAAGGCACCTTAATGATCATCTTATTCCACCCACCCTACCATGGGCTGGGACACATTCCACAAGACCAGGTTGCTCCAATAGTTCTTTTGAGTCTTAGATTATTCGGGTATATGGTAGTGCTAAGGTATCTTAAAATTAGTTCATTTAGTTGCATGTCTCAACAGCTTTTTTTAACCATATGTGTTTTTGGTGTATTACTTAAGCCTAACTGCAAACCGAACAGAGTTTGTAAGAAGGGTAATATTCCCCTATTTCTTCCCTGAAAATAAACCTATAGAAAATATAGGTGTGGAAAACTCATGTACACGTTACACTGTATATTAATAACTGTTAGCAATTCCCTGGACATCTGTGGATAGCAAGAGTAAGTGTAGCACAGCTGTCTTGCTGTATATTTTTAACTAAAAAAATACATGCTTTATTTCCGTCAGTAGGAAAATTTGAGGTTATCTTAACTTCTAAAAAATTTGCCTGTGTTTTTGTAGAAATGGCCAAAAGCTGCTCTCAATGGTATTTTTGTGTCTCTCACTTCCACTTGGACAAATTCTGTTTTCTTTTTGTTTTTACATTCTGCAAGTGCTTGAGAGATCTTTTCTGCTGCCTTTTCAAAATGGGAATCTGTTAGCCTTCATCTCTGAAGGCTACTGCAGGAAATCTGTTGTGTTAGAGTGCAGTTCTCTGGGAAAAGATTTGTTTGGCTGAAATCCTGACTTAAGCATCTTTCCTTTGCAGTGATATTCTACCCACCCTCAGTTCAGGGCGAGAAAAACTGTAAGGTTTGTCCACCCTGTGAGATGGTACAGTAAATGTTCTTAGAATAAAAATAATTAACCAGGAAATGAGCAATATCTTGATGTGGACCAGTTCCCTGCTCTGGTTTAACTCCAAATGCTCTGTGAGCATACCGGAGCATTACCTGAGGGAGTGGTTCAATGATGGGAATGAGTGAATGGCTGGAAGGGAATCAGAGAACTGGTTCAGCTGGCACTTACACAAAAGGGTGTGTGTGTAGCCTTATTCCATGTGCTGCTTCATTGTATGCACTAGCAATACATGTATGTGTATACACATTTTTAAACATTGTATTAAGCAGGTATTTGAGGATTTGATTGTAACTTTATTAAACTTACCCTGAATACGAACTCTAAAATCTGTGTAGTTTTGAGGATTAGAAGTGACAGTTCTTTCATGGTCTGTGCAATCAATGACTGTGAATTTGTATTGGTAAAATGATTGACCATCTTCAGTTGTAGTTTGGAAATCATCCTGGTTTGTCATATACCGAAATACTTTGTGATTATACTACCTTGATGTAAGGGAGTCCTTTGCAAATTGCAGTAACAGAGAGGATTTATAAATTGGAAACTACATCTAGTTTTCCCTGAAATTTCTATCTTACCTGAAATAACTGTCAATTTAGAATTTTGAACTATTATAGTTTACACGTACTTGAGGCTGGAACTTGTATTTGAGTAATATAACTGTAAAATTTAAAAAAACCTCAATGAGATAAAAAAAGAAAAAAAAAGTCTTCATATGAAGTGATGGATGATCTGTGTCAGAATGAATGAGAGAGTGTTAATAGAATTGTGTCAGAGTGGTTCAGGGAGTCTGTTACCCAGATTTGTTTGTGGCTCAAGTGAACTGATAGAACACCTTATTTTGTCATGTATCATAACTCAGGCTTGGTAGTATTGAGATAAAATCATGTTGTTATTATTTGAGGTTTTATTCCTGGTTTCTAGTGTAGGGAATCAGGTGAACTGGAAGTCCGAACATGTTAAAATTACTTGTAATACACAGCCTTATGGAAAGGAACAGAAAGTGGAAAAACTTCTGAATTTCCATATAGATTAAAAAACATTGGATTTGCTTAAGCTTTAGAGCATGGAGTATTGTTTACTTTGTTCACTCCATACTGCTTCAACACAGTATAAATGTGTGTGTGTATATATATAAAATGTAAATATAGCATAGGCTTAATGGAATTTCATATACCTGGCACATTCAGAAAACTTATTTATTGATTTCTGCAGTCTGCAAGTATTTTGACTATTCTGATAACTTGCAAAGCACTTTGCAATCTGTTAGAACTTTCTGGGGGAATTTTTTCTATATCTGTCTCTAGAATCCATGGCTGCTCCTGAAGACCTATCAGTTAAGCAGGTTTGCAGAATCCTGGGGTGAAATCTTCCTACTTTTATGGCAAAACTGCAGGATTTGGGTTTGGGGATTGCTTTTCTTTTTCTTCTGGTTATTGATACTCTAGTTGCTGATTTCAAAGTTTGCATCTTAATTTTGAAATTTTGAGCCAAATGAAAATCCAGAAAACTTGAAGTTTGAAGGACCTTTTAAAAGTTCCAAGAGTTCTTATAATAAGGTGGCAAGAATCCTGAAGTAATAGTTTTTACACTCTATTGGGCTTTAGTTTGGGATGACTTTTAATGGCGTGTATTGCTGGAAGAACCTGATCCTCGCGAAATCTGCAGCATGCGTGCTGTTCAGGTAGAAGCTCAGTTCAATTGTACTGTTTCCAAGTATGTGAGAAAGGAATCTATTCTATACTTTCTCTCATATAAAAATATGGTGTTTGTTTGTTCCATTTAATCAGTTATGGTTATACAAAACATAATTGCATGACTTTCCTTTTTTTTTTTCCCCTTTCTGCATTTAGAATTGCTGATCGCCTTTTCCCCATAAGTGTGATATTATGTATATATTAGATATATCACAGAATGTCTCTGGAGAAATTAAAATCTAGTTTTGGGCTCAACTTCTTTGAATATGACTTTTATTTCATCATTTGTGTCTTGAAAAATTGCCGTTATTACTTACTTTGCCTCTTTTATGAATTTAAAGCTGGCATAGTTGCTGAAACTTAACTCTTCATTTTACTTATGAACTGGAAGTGAATCACCTTAGATTAAGAACTTACAGCTGTGTTTCAGAACCTATGCTTTATTTTAAAAGATGGATATTTTCTTGTTATGTTTAGAACTTATGAGCAAGGCAGTCGTTTGATATTTTTTAAGTGTGCTTCCCTTTAGTCCTTCATTCTTGCAAGACTTCAGTTTGCTTCACCCTGTGCTTCAGAATCAAACTGCAGTCAGTTGTAACAAGAAAACCTAATAATAGAGAAAAATATTTATTTTTTATCAGCTAATGAAAGAAGAATTCTGGTGTTAAGCACCCATGGTAAAAGTGGATCAATAGAGGTTTTGTTAACTTCTAAATATATAAAGTTTTGATTATTTATCATTGCTGTATTGAGAAACAAGTCCGCGAGGGAAAAGTATTCTTTCACGGTGTAAAAACCTCCCCTTTTCTGATGCAATGGGTCCATGAGGACGTGTGGTTCTGAAGTGCTCAGTAAGCCTGAAGGCCATGTCTGGCCCAGTGTAACTGCTTTGCTTATATTTCAGGGAAGTGATCAATTCATTGCATGTTATTTGGCGCTGAGCACTGGTTGGTAAGCTGTCATTTAATGTTTGTTTTTAATCATAACAGGAATTCCCGTTTTTTACGTTGACGACCTTCCCACCAGGCTTTCTTGTCCATGTTGGGGGAGTGGTCAGTGCTCGCTCAGTGAAGCTCCTGGATCGCATCCACAATCCTGGTATGTCAGCATAGGATTGACTTCTTGCACAAGGCCTGTCATCTAACCTTTATAGCATATCAGTGCTTGAATAGATCTGTTCTAACAATGTATATCAATGTATATATTTCAGATAATCATTTAAGCCTGAAAAATAAGTTACTCAAAGGTTTTGTTTTTAGTGAGAAACATTTCAGCAAATTAAAGGAGTAATAAAAATGCTTTGAATTAGTAACTTTGCATTGAAAACTAGCTTTGAATTATTGAGGGGTTAATTAATTTTTTGCCACTTTTTGTGATTAAAACTTGATGCAAGTTTTCCTTTGAAATAAAAATGAGATTAAATGATTGATCTTAACTATGAATGTTTTCCCATTTTCAGCTCCTTGAAATCCTTAAGGACTAATGCCTACAATTTAGCTCACAACGTGGTTTTTAACCTTTGCAACTTTGTTTCTGTTCTTTAAAACCTTTACTGAACCATACTTCAAGGTTTTTATATATTATTTTCCTGGGAACCCCAGTAAGAGAACATGTATGTTTTGCATGTCCTAGTTCTAATGTTAGAACTGAGGACTTTTGACTCTGAAGACTTGATTGGTTTAATAACTGAGACCAGATGAGGAATGCTTTGCAAAAAGCTGGAGTTGACAGTGCACTTAAAAATGCATAGGAGAATAAAAATAGCACCTCTAGTGGTTTTGCATGCACTAGTCAGGAGTAATAAAAGGAAGTTTATGCAAATACATCCTTAAAAACAAGTACAAAAAACTAGTATTTTCCTTTTCTTCCTGTGGCCTGAGGCAAGCAATTTTCAAGGCAGATATATCAGATTGTTGCTGGTCTAAAGATTCACTAAACTGGCAACATGACATTAAAGCCAAGACTTAATTTGAATTACATCTTCCTACTTTAAGGGATTTTTTTCAATTATATTAGTTCACAATGTTGCTTTTTCATTTTCCTATTCTAAGATCTATTTACACAGTAAAGAGAAGATTACAAGAAATGTGAAATTATAATTAATATGTGAGTTTTTCTTTGCCACGAAGTTATTACAGCGTTCTGTAGATTTCTGATGCAGGTCGCTTATGTGCAGAATTTACTATGTGATAGATGTAGGACAGAATGGAAAAAAAAATCTATTTGGCTCAGAATTTTTTTTAAAGCTAATTTCTTTCATTATGCACTCCTTCATTTTTGCCAGCTGACTAGAAGCAGTGTTCCTGTGAGACTTGCAGATTGCTCCTGACAAGTGAATGTAAAATGCGTTATCCTTGGAACTCATATTGCAAAGTAGTGGTAACAAAATGGGAATGAAGGCACATGGCTGTGGGAGGGAAGGTGGAGAAGTAGAAAAAAGTTCTGATGTAGTTATGATCGTGAAGTTTTTGAGTCAAATAAGTCTGTAAAATATTAAAGGAAGCAAATACACTAGCAAATTAATAAATCAGGAAAACATGGAAGAGGAGAAAACATTTGAAGGTGGATTAAGAACTTGCCAATAAGACAAAATTGCCGTATACTGTCCACTTTGGTCACCTAGTGCCAGATTGCTATAGCATGCTCCTTTTTCCCTTTCTATTTCAGCCTCTTATTAACTCTGCTGTCTGTGTCTTTCCAGTTCCTGTGGAGTGGTGTTGTCAATTGTGTTCTTGTTGGTAGTTTTTTTCACTATTCTGCTTCTATAACTGATCTACTAATTTGCTGTTTTGAACTCAGCCTTTGTCGGAATTATGGGTAACACAAGATCATACAAACTGCTAGACTGGAATAGTTTCAATTCAGGTATTTTATTAGTCATTCGGTACTACATATGCTGACAGAAATTATGGCAGCTCAGTGAAGTTATTAGAAATGCTCTAGGATGTTTAGGTTAATGCTTCAAATTTAAATTTTAATCATCAAATGCCTAAATGTCATGTTTTCATGTTGTTGAAGACTTTCTTTTAAATTACAAACCATTGTTTTAGTATAAACTAGTATTGCTGAGAGTAATTTAATATCAATCTGAAAGCTCAATGTTCAGATGTTTGTTTAGTAGTTACTTTCAGCTCAGCATCCATGAGGGAAGTAATTTAGTGTTAGAGAATCTATTCTTTCTTACACAGTTGGGATCATTTCAGGTGTGATTTTTTTTTTTTTTTGTTTGGTTTGGGTTTTTTTTTATGTAATGGATTTTTGGGGTTTTTTTGCCTATTGGTTTGATTTGGGGAGACTGCTGCTTAGTAATGTTTTGTTTTGCATGGGCTTGCACTTTCTTCAACAAAGGCTCTCTCCTGTTAATTTCAGGAAATCAATGAATGTTGGTTCTTAATAATAGCTCTAAATCCATAGTTGTGTTACACATAATAATAGACATAAAAATTGTTGAAGAAAAGTAAAGAACTGTCAGCTTAAAGAGAAGGGTAATACGTAGCTCAGGATTTGTTGGTTCATAAATCTTATATTGTAAAATGCAACCAGTTTCAGGACTTAAAACATAATCATTTGAACTTTTTCATCACTTCATTACCTTGCTTGAAAAAAAGCCCAATATTCTTATATTTTTATTCAGACTTAGTGTAATCAAAGTGTGTAACTTCCTTGTACAACTGTAGAAGATGAGTTGATGCTATCTGGATGAAATAAAGACTTCTCTCTCTCATGTTTCCCCTCTGGAAAGATATCGTGCTGTGAGAGAGAGGCAGGCATAACTTCTCTACATATAGTATCCAAGCCAGTAGGCCTTGTCAAACTTTGACGTTTTTAAATCCGGCACAATAAAAAGGTACAGAGCTGACCTCTGAGAGCTTGTTTCCCCTAGAAACTTTCCTTCTTGATAATTCACTGTTGCCATGCAGCTCTTTATGATGCTCTAAAATTCAGTTTAAATGTACAGTTTTTAAAAATCAGACATTTTTCATTTTGCAAATTGTTCAAAAGTAGGGAGAGACTAAAACTATTGGCTCGTTTTTGTTGTTCCAGTAAGCATCCTTTAATATTATGATTATGAGCTTTTCTGATTTTATTGGTTTTCTTTGTTTTTTCTAAAGTGATAACCTTTTAAAATTAACTTTCAGTATGAAAATAACATAAAATTCTCAGGTCTGTGGCTAGTATAGCATAGTTTGATCCAAGGTGTTAAAAATGTGTTGAAATTTTAGTATGTTGTGCGCAGCCTTCAGAAGTTGGAATTCATTGTAGCTTCTTCCAGATAGGATGCTTTTATTGAAAGAATTTTATTAGAATATGTGAGTGAGTTTATGTGCAGACACTAAACATGCCTTGAATTAGGCTATAAAGTTATGCTCAATGTAAGATTAGGAAGTGAAGTGGAAGTCAGGAATTCAGTTCTGGACAGAATATCCAAAACTGTCATATAAATCTGCCATCTAAATTTTTTAGAAATTGCAGGAAAATGAATGTGCATATATATGTATATAAAACATCTTACCCAGAGATGCTTGTTCCCTAAAAGTATAGGTTGGAGTAGAGCGGTTTAAACCACGCAGTAGTTGTAGAGTTAATACCTCCCTGAGAGCAGTCTGTGTTTCTGTAGCCTTGGTGTGTCAGTAGGTCTGTAGGAAAAGCTGCTTAATCCTACTGGTTTGGGACTGAGCCGGTTACTTTAATATTTCTGGATGTATGGGGTTTTTGCAGTGCTAGGTGTGCTGGTGGATAGAGAATGTAATCACAGCCATAAGTGGGCTAAAATTATTTTCCTTTTGAAAAAATCTTCAGGCTTCATTTCAGCTTTCTTAGTAACCTAAGCACAGAGGGATATTTCTTTTTTTTTTTTTTTTTCCTTGCCAATGATTTAATTGTATGTAAGATACAACAGATATCCAGTGGTAGGGAAACGTTAGAGATTTGAAGGTGCTTGAAAATTAAATGGGAAGTAAAGACTATTTAATGAATGGAAAAGAAACTACTTAAATTTCTAGAAATTGCATATAGTTCAATGAAGAATTGTTTAAATGTTTGTAAAATGCAAAAAGGTGGATATGAAGATGAGTTTGCAAAATAAAAGTAGGGAGTTGAGCAAAAATTAATAGAAAAGAGGGCACATAATACAGCGAAAGATACTCTCTGGTGCTGTCTCTGAGAAAGAATGAACTAGAAGTATAAAAACATGCAAGAAATCCTCAGTCCAGAAGACTGGATCTTTGTTAAAAGTTTGGCACTGAGGTTAAACACAGACCAGAAGGGTAGG
This sequence comes from Muscicapa striata striata, assembly GCA_030060385.1. Lineage (NCBI taxonomy): Eukaryota > Metazoa > Chordata > Aves > Passeriformes > Muscicapidae > Muscicapa > Muscicapa striata. Next base: position 734,362 of record JAREIS010000110.1, on the reverse strand, counting down.
CAGTGCAAGAATTTGTTGGCTATTTGATAGTACCAACATATTGTTTCTCACATAACTAAATTTTAAATTCCTCATTCAGGAAGCTGCTCCAGCAGTTCATCTCCAACTCCAGTAGTCAGAAATATGGAAAGATAAAAGATTATTAAAAATTTCCCCCCAAAATTTCCTGAGTTCATTGTATGATATCCAGTCTTGCTGCTGGAGTGTGAAATTCTTCAGTTAGTTTTGCATATGAGGAAAAGCAAGAGGAAAGCTTGACTATGTTTTGTTTCTGTAACTGAATGTTTTTCTTCCATAGAAATACAAACACAGAATGTGCAAATTACATTTCAAGCTTCTTTCTGGGGCGTAAATGAGGCCCATTTGTAGGAACACAGCAGAAAATGTCAGATTGTTCCTGTTGATATCTGATGTGATTAGATCATATAGTAAAACCCTCAACATTTTAAGATTGACCTCTTGCCTTTACTTGGAGAATTTCCAGGTTGACTTCTTGTCCATCATTGTGTATTGAATGAAAATGGGAGGTTAAGGCAGTTGTCAGAGATTCATAAACAAACTTGCCATTTAAAATCTTTGTTTAGAGTTCTTTGCCTACCTAAGTAATGCTATTTAATCTGTTCATACTGCTTTAAAGGTCTCCCTAAATTCTGGCTAATGGTGTGAAAGCCAATATAAACTTTTCCTTGCAGAAGTGCTCCAAAAAAGCTATTGTTTATTGTGCAACTACACTTTGTGGTATTTAGTCTGGTTTTGAATTGGTAGTGCGTAAGAGAGAGAACATTGGTCTTGCAAAAAGTGTATTTTTGCACATAACTCATGCTAATTTCAAAGCACAGGGCTTGACTGAAACTAGTGTCTTTATAAAATTTCCTTCATGGATTGCATTGAGTTTTTTCAGCTTCTGTGGTTGCAAACATATAGTTGTAGAACTATTTGCCTGGCTCAAAATATATCATTAGAAGAAAACCAGAATGATTCTGGTTGAATCAACACCTTCCTAACTGCTACATAATTACTAAACTAAGCTAAACATGGCATTGTAAAATGTCTATAGAAGTTTTGTAGGAAAATATACAAACAGAGAAACAAATTTTGACTGTCTGTAACAGGATTATAGGAATAATTGATAAATGTCAATGGATAATATGAGGCACAAGAGATTTTCTTTCTAAGTTTCCTTGTATCCAGAAGTTAAATGAGGCTTCTCTGCCTAGTTTGTCCTAAAACAAAATAAGCAGTTATGAATATACAGAAATAATTAATGCAGAGGTTCTGCGTTCCTGAGGAGTGCAAACAAGAAGAGAAAATTCAGAGACAGTGTCATTTTGTACCAAATAATGCCATCCCTGCCCTGCAGCAATAATATAGATGAAATGTGATTTAGAAAGTCTTGTTACAGCATAGTGTACCCAAACAGCTGCTTTGTTGTAGCCATTTGAAGCTTTTCTTTGAAGATTGCTCTTCAGTAAAGTAGGTTGTATTGTGCCAAGGTAACAAAGCAACAGAGACATAAAATAGAATAATTAGTTTCTTTATTACCTGCTGAGTCACCATTCTAGGATGAATGACTGAAATAATCACTAAAAGCTGGAGTAACAAAGGCAAATATTTATTCATGGAAGTGGTTTTCCAGAGGCAAAATTATTTCTTATATTTAATGTTTTCTAATTTCTGGGCAGTATTTTTCAGCTTTTATAATACTAAGTATGATCCAATTTAAACCTTCAATTTTAAGTATTTTAAAGTGTTATTTAATAGTTTAATTTTTAATATATTCTGAATGTATTTTTTTCTTCAAATGCCTTATATTTTGACATTATAATTTTCATTTTATTTAAGTTTTATCACATGGTTTCTTTTATCTCTACACCAAATTATTACTGATGCTTTGACATTATTGCAAGATTTATTTTTTTTAGACGATCCTTTTTTAGCTGGTACTCGTCCTATCAGACTTTCATCTACAATTAAAAGTTATAGCCGCTCTTGTGTTTATATTAAGCCATAAGGGGAACAGCCTTTCTGGCTTCTCCATCTTGGAGTATATTTTAGGATTAAAGCTAACACTCCTCAACGGTGAGCTGCCACTGAAGGGAATGATGTATGGAATTTTCTGTATGGTTTCTCCTGGAGTCTTGTAGTGATTTGACCTGATTGACCCAGTAGAGAACTGCTCTGCACATGAAGGAGTTTGTGTTTAATCAGCCAGCCAATATCTCATCCTGTAAATGCACTTTTAATCCTAAATGTTCTTAAAATTGTTTCCTTAGTAATTGAAAAATTTCTTCAACTTTCAAGTCTTGTTTTGCTCATTCAGCAGTTTGGGCTTAAGAAGTGAGATGTGTGCTGCCCTCTGACTTCACCTGGCAGAAAAGCGCTGGTTATCAATAATATTTTGCAGGCTGGATGTTTTATTTGGAGTTTAACTTTGTAAGAGTAAGTGTGCCTGTTCTCTTTGGGTGTGGTTACACTAAACTAGCAGGAAACAGTGTATCCTAATTTTCCTTCAATATATCCCTATAATCTACTTCCTTCACTTTCTGTTTTTGTTTGTACATCTTTTAGTCTTAAAGATGACTACAGGGAGTAGTATTTTTAAACAAGGATGGAGTGCCTTGGAAACTTTTTTGAAAGTTTTAGGTTAATCTACTGTAGGTTTAGTTATTTGCTACGTGAATTTTGTGTTAATCTTTATGCCAGAGGATTTGTGTTTCTGTACAGTTATTGAGTTGTAGATATTTGTATCTTAATATTTTAGATATTTATATATGCATCTAAATATTTTAGGAAATTGATAATGTCAATGTTTATGGATAACTAGAAGAAAGGATTAAATGAAACTTCAAGGTCCAGGGAAGTTGGCTGATAAAGCTAACAAAGGTGTCTGTTAAAAAAAACCCAACCAGCCAAACCTACAGAAAAATACCCCATTTCTTTCTGTATAAGTTGTTAGTAGGTTTTTCATTAGGATACAAAAATAAGGGAATATTGGATGTGTGGATAATGGCTTTGCCTAATGAAAGATTCAGTGATTGATCTTAAAGAATATTATTAGCCTCCATTGCCATTTTTGAAACAACAGAACAATGAGTCATTTATAGATCGTGAAAATTTTCCTCAGATGATTGTCCTCCTCCTGTCAGAGTATTGTGTTATATGTGTAAATATTTACTAAATTATACGATGTAAAATTGGTTGAAATGAATCAGACAGTTCAGCTTTGGAGTAATTTCCTCAGGATGTCTAAAGATTCAGCTTTAAGGATACAGCAACTTTCGGGTATGAGCGGTTTTATCAGGAAGCCATTCTTCTTAACCTGTCTTCAGTTTTAAAAAATCTGTATGGACTAGCAAAATGCAGCTTCTGGCTAAATCTTGAAAGAACTCGTACAAATGAACTACTAGGGAATAACTTGGGAAAGGTATTGCTTCCTATGAATCAGAAAATGATAGTATCTAGGTGAAAGATTTATGCAGGATATTGTCCCATGAATACTACAGCTAAATCTTGTATTTTAAAAGCAATGAGTGACTTGGTGGTGTGTAGAGCTAACTCAAAGAACATTCCAGGTACAGAAGTTTGTGTCTTACAAAACTGCTGAATAAAATCAGTTTGGAAAGTTTCAGTTGGCACAATTTTGAGTTGGCACAATTTTGAGTTGGCACAATTTTGATAGAACATTGTACGGTTGACAACATTGTTTCTCAAGTCCTTAATTATAGAAACAGTGTGCTTTGCTTCCACCTGGTTATAAATATCCTGCCAATTTGGAAACATTAAGAAAGTAAGTTTAATATTCAGCCTTTGGTTTCCAACAAAATGGGCATAATTAGCATTGGAATTTCCTGCAAACTTTCCTGCTTAAAGTTGTAGAAAAATCTTGGTCCAAACTACTCGGTACATTTGCTAGAAAAGCTTGTGACTGAGTGCTCTGTATGCTTGCCTTTTTGCTTCCACCTAGAATCCAGGGCCATTACTTTCTGTAACCATTTCAGTGAGCTGCCATAGTTTTCAGTCTGTACTGTCACCTGATCCAAGCATGCGCCAAAATACCCACCGTTTCTGGCTCCTGTCTGCTGAATCTGCTTTGCAAACCCTTAGTTCTTAAGCTTTTGCCTTAGCAAAAAAAAACAACAGGCACTCTCATGGAGTGTGCTGGACACATGCCATCCTGCTTCCCTATCTCCTCTAATTGTTTATGTAAATCCTTAGCTTTACTAAACTTGTAAATGCTATGACAGCATCCCCATGTGAAATTGTGTGGCTCATGTGTCAAAAAAGGCTGCTTGTGAAAATATTTGTCAGAAGAATATGAATGCTACACATTGCACTGCATTCAGTGTTTTGTATCAACTTATTATTGCAATGTCGTGGTGTTTGATTTTAATTGTAGACAATTATTTCTTGTATTAATATGCAAAGGTAAGTTCATGTTAACTGTGAATGTGCAGTATTTATATCTAAACATAATAATTGTTATTTTTTGGCCTCTTTTTGGAACAAAATATAGACAAATACCTTAAGCAGAGGTCCCAGTCTTCTTTACAGTTGTTTATGCATGACTCTTACAGAAATATTTGTTCTTGTGCAATAAGAAATTGTTGGATTCTTTGAAAGATATTGGGCCTGATCCTGTTAACACTGAAGACAATGGCTGGAAAATACTTCTTACTTCTAATAAGAGTGAAAATGATCCATTAGGTTTCTATAGTTAATAGTTTTGTTTGTGCAGATATTGAGCAGATTCTTAAAAAAAAGGGTTAAAGGGTTGTTTTAGAAAGACACAGTATTGAGCAACTTCCAACAGTATGTGTTTGCCATAATGGTAAGGTATTTTTGTAGATGTTAGGTAAAAGAATTGTTGAGTCTCTTAACTTCAACAGTTTAAACTATAAATTTTTGTGGAGGAGAGCTAAATGTTTGCATAGAATTTGGGACCCGTCACTATTTCTACCTTTTATGTACACTTCAAGGATCCCTGTTTCCTTTCAACATCTCATTCCATTTCAGTTTTCACTGTGGCTACATTCCTTTTCAATGTCATTCTTGTCTTTATCAATCTTTTTATTTCACAGCACATTTTGTAATCATTCTCTGTCACTTCACCTGTTGCTAACTGTCAAATACTCACCATGACTTCCCATTTTCTTGCACGTTGACATAGGAATGTCACTTGATAAGTAGAAGCAGTTTTTGCCACATGGAACCAAAAGGTGTAAAAAGTTACGATTTTAAAAATTGGTGCTTTTTGCCTAGAAAAAAGGCTATTTCTTTTGGGGTGTTTTTCTGTGAAGAACAAGAATTTATGTGGCTGTTTATTCAGTGTTTATGACCAGCTGCCTGTGATCCAGTCTCATTGAGCAGATGTTTTTCTCCATGGTCAGAAAACCACTTTTGCTGCTACCTTCGACTTTCGATCTATAAGGACAAACACATTGCTTATAAAAACAATCTCTGGCCCATGACTGGAGGTGGAAAGAGGAATTGTTCCCAAGATCGTTGTCCATTTCTCCAAAATAGTTAAGAGAGAACTTTCACAGAATGTGCTTGTGGTCTCACGTCTTCCATACACTCTAAATTATTCAGACGTTGTAGCCTGGCCATTTCCAAAGATTCTCCCTTGATTCAGCTACCACTACTGCTGTTACCTGGTGGCAGCAGAAGCAGCCTTGGTCCAGAAGTGTACATGCAAAGAGAAGACATTTCCCACTATTTGGCCACAAATGGTTCAGAGAGCTGAGCTGGGGAGCTCCAACCCTGTGTTGTGATGGATTATTTCTGTAGGAACCTGAGTTTCCAAAAGTGAGAAGAGATGCTCCAGGAATCTGAGTCAGGATTGCTGAGTATCATCTTAAGCATTTATTTTCCCAGTCACTGAGAGGGTTTAAACAGTGTTTTCACACTGAGAGTTAAGTGCAGCACCTCAAGATTCTGCCAGTAAGGCATTGCAACCTGCCGAAGTGAATTTGGTATAACAGAACATGATTGATACAGTTCATAGAAATCCCTTGTACATGTACATTGTTGTTGATTGCAGAGAACATTCCTAAGAACTCTCACTGTAAGTTTTTTTTTTTTTCCTGTTCAGTGTTTTTTCTTCAAAGCAAAGGTTGAATAAACTTCAGTCTGAGCATCCAGGCTGGTGCTGGTCAGTGTAATGCTGTGAGTTACACAAGCATTGCCATCTAAAGTTAGGTATAATTGAATATACAGACCTCTGTGCTTCCTTTTTATTAGAAAATTATAATTAATTTAGTCTAAAAAAGCCTAGTTCTAAATGCAAAGTTGAGGTAAAGTCATGAATGAATACATCTTATTTTACAATATTTCTGTTTCAGTAACTTTTAAATGATGTGTATATCTGCATCTTGCATTTTTGTTTGTCATGTTGTCAGAGAACCAAATGTATGATAATGTGGTTATCATACACTGTGTTGATAAATATTCCTGGTAGTACAAAATTGGTTCCAAATAAATTTCAGGGTTTGACCTTGATACTTAAATTATGATTCAGCAAGGAGAACTCAGTGGCCAGAAGTTTGTATCTGTGCCAAGTTCAGTTAATTTAAGGGAAATTCCGTAAGAATCTCTGTACTCAGAGCCCTTGGTAATATCTAAGACGATTGTTTGTTACTGGTTTTCCCTTTTTGTATCAACAATTAACAGTTACCAACTACGTTCATTGAAACAGGTAAGTTTTGAGAGAAGAAACAGCTAACAAATTTTAGTTGTAAATTCAGTATTTGTTGGCTCCATATGTAAGAAGCTTGCAAGACAAGAGCTTTAGTTTTGGGAACTAATTGCTGAGCTGTAAATAAAATGGATTGCATTAACTTATTCTAGCAGCACACTTTTTTTGTATTTTGTATTTTGTCGTTTTCAAGAAAAGCAGGCAGGATATATTTATATAACCTTGAGGACAATAAAGGTAATTTGAATCCATTCATGGGCATGGAGACAAGGTGCAGTTTCCAGGATACTGAAGCAAAAAAACACTGACAACATACATCCTGTTCTTCATATTGTAAATGTAGAAATAGTTTCAAATCCCTATGGCTTCTCACAGTTATAAGTGTCACAGAACAGTTTTGAACAAATATTTTTAAACTCTGGTTAACAGAACTGCTTCCAGCAGGAAAAACTATTGGGTTATTTCAAAGATATTGATTGTACAGCAAAGTAAAATATTAGTTTACTACTACAAATACTGTTTCATTAGTCTTAGTTTTTCAATATTACAAAGTATCTGTGATGCTTTGTTGCAAGTTACACTGCTCTTGTGTTGTCAGAAACTGAGAGTATGGTTTGGAACTAAAAATGGGTAGAGATTCGGACAATATCTACGTATTTTAGTGTTATCTGTCATATGGACAGCTACAAGAATGCAGTAATTTGTGAGAACCTGCTCACATGGGGAGGAACAAGATAATTAGTGAAAAAGTCCCATTGAAGTTCGATAAGTAGGAAGGAAATAAAGCACTTGAATATGAGAAACTCAACTTTTCAGATTAATTGCATGAAGCTTTGTATCAGCATAGTACAGAATAGTGAACTGATTTATACTTTGTCTTTCAGATGAACCAGAGACACGAGATGCCTGGTGGGCAGAAATCAGACAAGAAATAAAATCCCATGCCAAAGCATTGGGTTGTCATGCTGTAGTGGGCTACAGTGAATCAACCAGCATTTGGTAAATCATGATGATGATTTGATTTTCAAAATGCCAGAGAAAACTTATTTCATCATCAGTGGATTAAAAATTAACTATTCCAGTGCAGTTGTTGGTGCTGTCTATTCTATAACTACTTTACAGAGTTTAAGTGAGATTATGAAATTTCAGTATTGGGTGTTTTTTATATATGTTTTGATCTGGGTTTTAGGTTTTTTCTAATGTATGTTACTATTTTTTTCTTTTAAACTAAAGCCTACAATTTGCTTTGTAGTAACAATATTAATTTATCCATGAGGTTTTCTAAACCTAATCTACCTAAATAATTAAGACTGTTCCTAAAAGTATATGTATATAAGTTTCATTACTGGATAACAGCTGGCAGACCAGAACTTGAATGGAAAACTTCACATTTCAGGCCCAGAAAAAGCTTGCCCTGGAGCCAGGTGTGTCTGATGATATTAATCAGATAATTACTCTGGTTCACTATTTTGAATTGCATTTGGGAAGTAATGAGCAAATTAAAACATCTGAAATTACTTTCTTTCAACTTGATTTTGCCTAAATATTTTAAGGTAAAAGCACTAAAGAGTTGCTTTTTTAAGGAGAGAAGTTGGATAAGTTTTTGTTTACCATATTTACTTCAATTACACCATCACTGAGGGATGAATACACCAAAACAAAGCAGTTATTCCTTTGCTTGTCAGTCTCCTTGTAAAAGGCATGAAAGTTTGTATTATTTTTTCTACCTTAACTGTGTGTGGTTAAGAATGTACAGAACATAGACAGACAATCAGTTATTGGGTTATTTGATGCTTGCGTTTCTCTAAAGGAATTTAATGTCGTAGTGTTTTATTATTGATAAAATATTTATAGGAATTCCCATACTTATTGCCAGTTTAGCTTTATTCCATGTTTAAAGCACAAGCTTGTGTGTGTAAGTACTGCCAGACATGTTATGTATGAAAAATTACTATGGAAAGAGAAACAACAAATTTTAAAGAAAGACACATATATCATTCCAGAAAATGTGGGAAAGATTTTCTTCTTTTTTTTTTTTTTTTTTTTTTTCCAGTGTAGTATTTTGTACTGAATACTAGAGGCTTGTTCCTTATTTAACAATTATTTGAGAATTATTAAAAGCTCTGTGGTCATTCTGAGAGCTTTTACTCCACTAAATCCTAAGTATGGTTGGTTACTTTGCATGCAAAATGTACAATTATTATAGCTTTTCCTAGTAAAATTTTACTAGTTTGCCACTTCTTATCCTTCAAGAAGCACCCTTGTTGGTGTTGGGTTCTAACTTCATTTTGAAAATTGAGTACTAATAAGATGTTGAGGCTCTCAACTTCCCTTTGATAAAAAATTATGCCTTGTTTGTTTTTTTTTTTTAATGTTTGTTTGGTTTGCTGTATTTCTTTGCATTGTTAACCATTGAACTGAAAACCATGCTTAAATCTGGTTAGCCTTTCTGTTGTTATATTATTTGTAACATGAAGCAAAGCTCTTGTTTCCATTCAATCCTTCTTCATCTTGTACTTACTTAGTGGTTATGGTTTAATTACCAGAAGAGGATTGATTGTGAGTTTTAATGAATAAAATTGCATAAGTGCACAAAAGTAGTGGTGATGCTGAACTTCTTTGAGATTTGTACTAGCTTTTTAGTCTGATAATTTTATATAAAAGCACTCATTAAGCAGTGGGAATTCACTCTTGTTATTCTTTTCTCTTATAGTGAAGAGGTCTGTATTTTGTCCGCATCTGGCACAGCAGCTGTACTGAACCCTAGGTTCCTTCAGGATGGCACCATGGAAGGCTGTTTGGAACAAAGGTTGTCATGGCAGCCTGGCTTCTTTTCCATAGGGTCAGAGAAGGGAGAGGTTGATTTTTTTCCTCAGAGCCAAGATAGTTCTTCTCTATTAGGGTAGGTTACAGTGTTACAGTGCAGGATGCGGGACCAACCACTTTACTGCTTTTCACTAACAACCACCACCACAGGAGTAATGGAGCTCTGCGCCAAATTAGATACTCTGTTTTTATTTCTAACAGTGTCAATAAGGTAACACATTTGACTACTAACACAGATAATTCAGTTTTTTCCTTAGCTGCTCTTCAGGTCTCTTTTCTCAGTTTTGTATCACACAATAAAAAATGACAGATGTTTGATAACTTACATAAGCCAAAAGTGGCTATGTCTGTAATATATGTATTATATGTTCCATTAAATACTATTTATGTGTGGGAGATAAAATAGCTTGGCTATAAAACAAATATTATGCCAGAAGTTGATGAACAAAATCATGAAACTGAAGGGAAACATGAAGTTTCCCTTTTTCTGCTTTTGTGAATAAAATTTGAAGAATGATTATTCCCACAAAGTTATTTTTGGGGAAGAAAAGATTAATTAATGCATATTGGTAATTCATGATGTATTCATCACAATAGTAATCAAATATTTCAAGGGATTATTATAGTTGTAAGCAAGGCTATTTCTTACACTTTAGCCCTTGCATTGCTTTTTCCATAATAAACCAGCTATTGTAGTATTATTTATTATTCTTTTACTTTGTTAGCCGAAGACCATTGTCTTCTGGTTTAGATAGAGTTTTAAAAACTGTAGCCAGAACTAAAATACTTGTTTTTGTAATCACTATATGATGGAGAGAAAGAAATACCATGTTCATAATATAAAGAAAATAGCACTTTTATGAAAATGTGTATTTTGGTGCTACTAAGAGTCTTGGCATAGATTAGAAGTGCCAGAGGGAGGTAAAACAGGTAATCAGACAAAGCTCATGCTCAACATAAAATATATTTGCCATAGTCTTATGATAACTAATGTTCCAAATCTGTCAGATTTGCTTACAGACCTCTTCAAAATCACTGAGAAGAATTGTTTATGTGACACAATATAAATTTGCATTGATGCAGTTGGCCTGTGCTTTTTCCCCTCATATATTTATAGTGATCATTCCTGGGTATTGCTTATAAGGGGAAAGAGACTATGTGTTCTAAGCAAATAGTAAGTTTTATCTCATACCTTATCCTAGGAAACAATCTTGCAGTTCTTCTCAAGTGTTAATATAAATTGTGTTGCTTCTCAGAAGGATGCTTGGTTTGTTGTTTGTATTCTGCTCTTATGGGGCTTTGGACACAATGAATGTAAAAGAGTTTTTTTTGGTTTGTTTGGTACAGAAAATTCTTTGTACAACTCTTGTATCATGGATTATATTTAGAAGTTACACTGCCAAAAACCAGTTCAGTAATGTTACAGTTTTATATGAATTGTTGGTCACTGGATATCCTTTTTCTCAATCCCTGCATAAGAAGTTTCAATGCAGATTTTATTGATAGCATTTTAGCAAGTAGTGTGCAACCTTTTCTTCTTCTAGTTCAGATATTGTCATACTTGTCACATTGGTATAATGGAGCAGAGTTTAGTTGTGTATGATTCAAGTAGGTCTCTGTAGGTATTTATACACATGTGAACTTTCTGATCATGGTTAACAAGATGCAGATATTTTAAGTATTCTATCCATAATGTATTTTTAGGATTGAAGAAGCTTCACCACCAGGTTGTGGATTTTGCCATATTCCGTATGATGAATTGAACATGCCCTTTCCTGCTCATCTCACTTACTGTTACAACTGCAGGAAGCAAAAAGTTCCTGATGTCCTTTTCACCACAATTGACCTTCCTGTAGAGGCAGTAGTTGTTGGGAAGGGATGTCTTATTCAAGCCAGGTATCTGTCAAAATACTTCCTTAGTCTTAGTAAGTTTTTGGAGATTGTAGAAAGAATTCCTGTTGCTAAAATGCAATGTGTCGTCAAACCTTATATTACAAAATATTCAATTGGCATGTGTTCTTGAATGAAATTTCTCTCTGAAAATATCATTGCACTCACTAGTGTGGGCTTTGAATTTCAGCTTGTAGGACTAAACCCAGAGAGTGGAAGATGTATAGTCAGAGATGGGATTGCTATGCTCTCTGTTTTCTTCTTTTCAGACAAATACGGTTAATGCTTTAGCTGTGAGGGCATATGGGTTTGGTTTGGTTTTGGGGCTTTTTTCTTCCTTCCAATGTGTATCTTGAATAACTGTATTAATAGGAATTTTTAAAGTTCTGCCACCAGAAATTACAGTAGTAATTTTCTGTACTTGTGCCTGAAATGTTTGAGGCTTGCAGCAAGAGAAATAAATGTTTGCATTGGGGGTCTTATTAGAAGAAAAGCTGAAAATAGCAGTTTTCAGATGACACTGTCTCAAGGAGTTCTTGTAAAGAACTGGCATTTTATTTTGCTGTTGCAGCAATCTAAAATAATTGAAAAGAAGCTGTATTAGGTTATACAATGAGAAAAAAAATGCAAGATACGTTGTGATGCCTTTCAATCTTCACAAATCCATTAAAGCTCTCTCTGCTGGTTTGTGTTGCCAGGTTGTGCCGTCTGAAGAAGAAAGCTCAGGCTGAAGCAAATGCAACTTCTATCAGTAATCTCTTGCCATTCATGGAGTATGAAGTGCACACACAACTGATGAACAAACTCAAGCTGAGGGGAATGAATGCCCTCTTTGGGCTGAGAATTCAGATCACTGTGGGGGAAAATATGCTGATGGGCTTGGCAGTAAGTACAGGGGATTCTGGGATTCTTTTGCTTTCTTACAGTAATTTTTCAGGAAGACATGCAAGTGTTGTGGGATTTGGGGTAGCCAGACATATGAAAACATCATTTTAAGAGCAAGGTGTCTTAATTATTGTAAAATCAGGACAGACTTGTCTTTCATAACCAGTAGAAGAAGATTCAAATCTCTTGAAAATGGTAGAAGACAAGATGATTAAAAAGGGGGTGAGAGGAAAATAAACTTTAAACAGTTTAATGACACAAACTGTAGAAAAATGAGGATATTCTTTCAAGGTCCTGTTAAAGAGATCCCTGTTCTTCATATTGAATTGCCATTCCATGACAATAAGGTCAATTAAGTCAGTAAGTCTTTTGGTTATTTGGCAATAAGGGGAAGGTCTTGCCTCTTCTTTTATGGAACTGAAGAAATAAATGATATATTTGAGGAAGTCAAGAGGTATTTATTAGCAATATTTTCTAACCCCTTCCTTTCATGCTTGGATAGAATAGTGAAATAGGCTGCTTCCTGCATCACAGGGCGTTTGGGTAATTCTGGCTGGCATCTTCTTTTGTCCTTCATGATCTGTTTCCTCTAAATAGCAATAGGGTTGTCACAACCTCACTGATGCTGTAAGTGGTTTGGCCAAATTTTAGATCTTCAAAAACTATAAAAAATGCTTTGGTTATGCAAAACATACTGGGACAGAGGCTTTAATTTTTAGTTTGTTTAGAATTTTTAGATGTGTTTCAGAGTTCCACCATGAAAAATGAAAAGGAGGGAGTTTTTAAAAAGAATAGTGAAGTTTTTTCATAAGTGAACAGAAGAGAGAGATCCATTTATTTATTTGCAAGACATGCTGCTGTAATCTGCATGTTACAATGCTGTTTTGCATAAGCATTATGAAAAGCTTTATAGGAATATATTAGGAATTCATGCTTATATACTTGTCTTCTTCTTTGTGACTTCTAAAAAGTCTGCAACAGGTGTGTATTTAGCAGCTTTGCCAACACCTGGAGGTATTCAGATTGCTGGGAAGACTCCAAATGATGCCACCTATGATCAGCATATATCCCATATGCAAAAGAAAATAAATGATACAATAGCAAAAAATAAGGAACTTTATGAGATCAATCCTCCAGTAAGTAAATATTTTATTGTTAAAAATAAAACATTCTGATTGAAATATATGCACTATATATCCATTTTTTCTTACTGAGTTATTCAGAACAGAAGCCTATTTACTAATAGAGATACAGAATATTTTCACTGTATTTTGGAAGGCTGCTGGAATTTTCAGATCTCTTTAGTCACATAGCCAAATCATAGTTTGGTATTGTTTAGATATATTTAGAATAATTTTCAGAATGATCTAATTCTGAGAATTTTTAACAAATTATGTGGAGTTGAATTATTCTTAAGCTGAGCAGAACATCTGTTAATTCTTACATCTTTTTTAGGAGTTACCAGAAGAAATTATTGGGTCTCCCATTCCAGAGCCAAGACAACGTTCCAGGCTATTGAGATCTCAGTCAGAAAGCTCTGATGAAGTTACAGAGCTTGACCTTTCACATGGGAAGAAGGATGCTTTTGTCTTAGAGGTGATAAAACATTTTCACTACTCATGTTCATACGTTCCTTCTCCTGAAATATATATTTTAAAAAAAAAAAAGTTTTCTTACTCATCTTCGAGAATAGTTCCTAAATTGTGTATGATTTTTTTCCCCTTCTGTACCAACAGAAAAAAATGAAGCATTAAGATTTTGCTTTGTGTCTCTTTCTTATTCTATTTGCTTAAAGCACAGCTGTCTACAGACTATCTGAAAAAAATTGCCCTGCTGTTCATGAATGTATAGCTATCTCTAGAATAATAATAATAACGAGCTGTTAAGAAATGTCCTTCTGCTTGCTTCAAGTAGCAGATCAGACTAATGAAAAACTTTAGATCTATTTTTATAAACACTGAGGTTCTGTGTTGCCTCACTTTATATTTAGCAAATAAGATTGTATTTTCTTCCTATTTCAAAGTTTTTACTGTTGTAGGTGAACATTCAGAATTATTGGATATATATATTCAGAATTACAACCCAGAATGGGTTGTATTCAAAGCATTCAAAAAACCGCATGTGCCAAGAGAGCACATAAAAGAAGATTTTCTGAATTTCAGCTATTGCTTTTCACAATTTAAGAATTCACAACTTCTGACAATACCTTCCAGTTCTTTCTGTGGCTTCAATTAGAAAGAACAACACCTACAGATAAAGGACATAGATTTCTTTTACCCCTCTATTCACTAAAATTCAAAGATGTGATTGAACATTGTCCATTTTGAAGTCTTTAATACTCCAGCAAGTGTTAAAGAAGGGCTGGAGTTTTGATCATCTTGTAGATACAGGTAGTACAAATAACTGTCACTTGCTAAAATCCACTTCAAAATGCAGCCTGTAATTACAGCCTAAGGTACATTTAAGGCTTTGTTAATCTTCACAAATCACATCTTCATAGAAAATAATCTGGAAGAAAGGTTGTAGATAGGAAGAATGAGGGAGCACTGTAACAGCAGTTTGTTTGAAAACTTAGGTATGAAAGGAGAGTGAAAAAATAACAGTTGGGGGAGTTTGGGATAATAAATTTAGATTGGTTGGTGCTTTTGCAAAAAGGGTCAAATACCTTTGTAAAAAAATGAGGATTTTGTAAGGCATTTATAGAACAAAAATGACTTATCTGTGGAATCATTTACTACTGTCTTATTTGAGATATTGGATGTTTGGTTGATGATTATTGGGTATCAGAAACAATATTCCAAAAGATTTAGTTAAACTTCTGACTAAGCTTTCTGGAGTAAAATCATTGTTCACTGGAGCTGTGTAAGAAAAAGTAGTAAAAATTTCATTGTGATGAGGATATGCTGAAAGAGGCAAAGAAAGCAGTTATGAGAGGTAAAGATATCTGTGTTGGTTTTGTTTAGTTTTTTGGGTTGTTTTTTGAAGAAAACAAAGCCCCTTTTACATGGAGAGTGAGAAGGAGACATAACAGAAAACCCTTCAATAGTGGAGTTAAATTATAAACCATTTCTAAAACACTTGGTGAGAAAATGTTGGGAGTAAATTGGATCTCTTGCAGGTCAATAAAGCAGGATGAATGTAAAAGACACACCTCTCAGTCTAATCTCAAATAAGAGTGTTAAAGCTTCAATGAAGTAGAGGTTATTTTATTTCTTTCTTGAATTTCTCACTGGCACAGCAACATGATTTTCTCAATTATTCCCATTTTGCAGATTGATGACACAGATGCAATGGAAGATGTACATTCTTTACTGACAGATGTTCCACCACCTTCTGGTATAGTTACAATGACATTTTTCTAATTTATATTAGAAAAATATAATTTATATTGTAGGCTGCAAAATTACAAAATATTACTAGTTTTATTAAAAATTATTTTAAAAGTTCAAAGAGAACTGACAATATTACTGTTTCTGAGCATTTTTAGACTGAATTACAAATGTACGTTCCAGGTAAATGAAAGTAGGATAGAGAGCTAATTATTGCCTAGTATCAGTTGTCTTTATGCTATTTATCATTGTATAGTTATGCCATAACTTCCCCAACAGGTCTGAATAAGAGGCAAGTATAGTTGTCCATTATATAGAAATTGCTCTGGACATTTGATTTGTCCTTGTCCTTCTTCTTGTCATTGTGAATTTCCCTCTGTTTCTTCTGCGAAAGTCTTAGTTTCCTTCCTAATAACTGATAGTAGTGTTAATAATTTTGAGTCATATTGAACTCAGAACTATCCTTGTTATCTATTACTATCACAAAATCTTGTATTCCTCCCTGACTATTTAGTTCTGCTGCAGTTGATTTTATTGCCATAAATTAAGGTCATCAGCAATCATCTTGTTTTATCCTCCTCTGAGTGTAAGTTATGAATGTGTTTGAAGCACAACATTCAAAATTACGGATGTCTTCACTGTGAAAATTAAGCATTTTTGTCTCTCTTTTTCTAATCTTATATTTGCATTTCATTTGATGATGCTTCATTGTTTGTTTCTTAAAAGAGACCTTGGTGAAGGATCTTTCCAAATGCTTCCTGATATCCAAAGTAGGTGGTATAAGTCAGGTGCCTTTTGTCTGTATGCTTGTTGAGAGCTTTCTTGTTTTTCCATCTCCTCATGAGCTCACTTTTCTGGAATAGTTGCTATGGATCAGTAATAGAGATACTTATACTAAGGAGATTAGTAGGACCAGTCACTTTATCACCTTATTACTTGAAGATTAAAGAATGTTCTTCTCTGGTTGTGGAGTAAATTAAGAGGTCAATGTGAATTAGCTGTTCGATCTTTTGCCTATAGTGGTGGTTTATAAGAATCTTTCTTTTTTGTTTGCCTTTTTGTTCAATATCTCCTTCAGACACTTGTTGAAGACAAATAAACAAGGGGCTTTTTTTCTGCTGTTATGGAAAGCTCTACTACACTGCTGTAAAAAGAAAAGCATGTTTTTTGCTCTCATGTTATTATTTCTGCATATCCTTTCTAAATCTTATTTGATTCTTCAACAGAAGTTCTGCTTTTCATGTTCTGAAAGATAGTCTATTAGTATTTATACCCTCTGCAAGCTGCTACACAATTTCTTTTCATTTTGTGCTTTTATATAGGCCCAACCAGACTGGCTTCTTTTCTGCTAATTTAACTGTATCTTCAGGCTTTCAGAATTGCTGATTTGCTGTTAGTAACTTATTTTACTCTGCTGTTTAGTCATTATCCTTCTGATTTTTATTTGCATTCAGTCACTACGGTAGTTCCTTTATAGCCTTTACTGTGCTCTCTATTAAAAGTTGGCTCTTTAGCTTTTCATATCACACCTTTTTAAAAAAATGCCTCATTTGTGCATAGTTTATCTAATAGAAATAGGTGGAACGGTTGTGGATTTGGGGTGTTAGCCCCTCCTACAAGAATTCTGTATTTGTTTTTTGAATGTTGATCTCATTTCTGGTATATATTCAATATTCAAAACCACATGAGGGAAAATACTTGAAAAACCATGTCACATATGTTTTCTTTACAAGTATTTTTATGTTGCAGTGTATAAAATAGATTATTTTCCCAAATATTTTCTTCACAGGTTTTTACAGTTGCAACACAGAAATTATGCCTGGTATAAATAACTGGACACCAGAAATTCAAGTAAGGTTATTCAAAACTGAAACTTTTTGCTAAATTGTATTGATATATGAGGTAGTAATTTAAATGTATATTTTGAAAGATAAATTAAAGAACACCCTTGTGACAGAAATAAAAGTAGTATTTTGGTAAGAACAGTAAGGTGGGAGAACCTGTTTCCTTGTTTTTTTTAATGCTGTTATGTAACTAATAACCTAATACAGAAATATGGAAGTAATTACAGTAAATATGAACTTCAGGGTTTTGGCTTTTTGAAAGGTTTGACTAGGTTTGAAGACCCATTAAGGGAACAGATTATTGACTGTTGCTTAGCGAACATATTTTGTTACTTAGTTAACATATATGTTAACATATTTTACATTATTTTCCTTCTTTATTGATTTGAGTTTAAGACCCTGGATAAAATATATTGGCATATGTTGGCAAAAAACCCCATGTTTGTTTCTAATTCAGATGTTCACAGCAGTTAGAGTGTCCAGATTAAGCAACATTAACCCAACAAATCAAACACTCAATAAGAACTTTAATGATCTCTGTGAGAATCTGTTGAAGGTAAGAATCTTTTTGAAATACTTTTTTAAGTGTTCAAATGGAAGCCAAGTAAAATTTAGCTATATTGAAAATAACATGTGTCTCGTAATATTGAAACTAGACTGGAAGGTGTCTGTTATTAGCTTGTGAGTTTCTGTAAAGATAGGCTCAACCTTTTTTAGTATATTAGGGATTTCCAAAACTTTTGGAATCTGAAGGAGTTTTTTGACTGGCAGTATACTCTAGAAATAGAAAGACAGCTCTACAGTGGATTGCATTCTTTCCTGAATTTTCACACATGTAATTCTTCTCTAAGAAAAAATTAACATCATTAGATGACTTCTACTATGAAAAGAGTTTTGATCCTTAATTTTTCTAAAATAAACTACACTTTTTTCCCTGAGTAACACAAAATAGTATCCTGTCTTCAACAGAGTTTATATTTTAAACTCCGGTCTATGGTTCCCTGCTGTCTTTGCCATGTAAACTTTACTGTTGCTCTGCCAGAGGATGAATTAGTTCAGGTAAGTGGATTGCTGCTTTTAACTTCCAGTACATAGGCATGACCCTAGAGTTAATGTTTGCTGCTCAGGGTAAACTGGGCTAGGATTTGATTTACTGCTATGTCTGGTGAATTCTTAGATGGTTTTTTTTTTCCTTCTTATGATTCTATGCAAAGAACTGCTTGTTTGCAAAATTACTTTTCAGATTGCACAAGAGATCAACTTACCTAATAGGCCAATTATTTCCGATTTGCAGATTGCAGTCACAGCTGTTGCTATTACATATGACAAAAACCAAGCACTACAAGCCAACAAAGCACCTACTGAAAAATCACAGCAAAGAGGTAAATATTGTGAGGCATCTTTCCTTTTTTATCCTCAGTGCCTAACATGTCTGGGTTTTAATTTCAGTTATGTGTACATATACAGACATATACAGTTACATATACAGACCACAGAATATTCTGAGTTGAAAGCAACCTACAAGAACCATCAGGTTCAAGTATACATATTTTGCAGGGACATTCTTTCAACCCATAGAGGTTTTTTAGAGTTCATGTACTTGACCTCCAGCATGATGACTTACTTATCAAGTATTAGATATTTATTTTACATAATCAACAAATTTATAGTATTTTTCTATTCTGTCTATGGTACTACTTTGATTGTTTTTCTCTAAAAGATAGGTGCAACAGATGATGACATTTCTGTTGTATTTTGGAACGTGTGGTGTAAATCATCAGAGAATACTTGTTCTTATAAGTAGAAATTTTTTCCATACTTTAAGAAGGTGGAAAATAAATTCATAATACTTTTAAAAAAAACCAACCTTCTGAAAATCCTTAAGCAGGTCAACAATAGTTTTGGAGCTTAGTGAAGCACATGGAGGGACTGGAAGAGACTATTGTGATCTGCATATGTCACCTTGCTAATGAAGTACCATCTTATGTTAGAAATGTATGTGTGCAGTCTGGAAGTGGAATTCAGACAGACCTCTGAGGATACCCAATTCTTCAGAATGGAATTATATAGTAGAACAGATCCATGTATTTCTAAAAGAGTAGTTATGGCTGACTTCTTCAGTAGCAACAGTGAAGTGTTTTCATGTGAGAGAAGTGCTAATTTTTATTATAATATCTGACTTAGATTCAACTGCAGAATCAAAATAAAAATCCATGAATAGACTTTATTTTTTCCTAAGAACTTCAAATCCTTTTCAGTGGAACACGAGTTCTGCTCAATGTTGCAGCTGGATTTGTTGTCAAACAGAGCTGTTTCTGCAGAACAGCATCATTTCATGCACATGCTGAAAATACCTGTTCAAGTCAGACCTGACTAAATTGGCTCTGCTTGTAATTACTGGCAAATCTTATTTTGGGTATTAATTATTAGTTGGCCATGTTTTGTTTTTTGAAGCATCTACAGACAATGAAGAACAGCTACAATTTCCCTTGGAACTTTGCTCTGATCCCCTTTCTTCTCAACCATTCTCTCCAGCTAAAGGTCAGTTAAGGGGAAGAATGTTAAACTGTTGTTTTTTATGGATTTTGAGTTATGCTCTTCAATAGTTGTAGAGGCTTTAAAAATATTTGTACTTTCACAGGCTTTAGATGTGCTTTGCTGCCTAAGCATAATGGCTATGTTTACTCCTGTTGTCAAATATTTTGAAAGGCACAGAAGATGCCTTTGCTGATCATTCCATCTCTATTTCCTGTCTTTGCATTTAGAATACTGAAGATGCTGCAAACCACTGGATGTTGTGTGTCATTTGACATAACTGTCAATTACCTAATAATTAGGCTTGTTGCATACTGTAAATGGCGCATTTACTGTAAATGTAAATATAAAGTACCTCCATGTTTTCTCAGCCTCACATAATTAATCTTTGTTTTCATAATGAGAAATACTGTATCTACCAAATACTGGTTGCATGCAAATCTCCTTTAAGTGAAAGGAGCCTAAACTTGTATAGCAAATAATCTGTACAGTGCAGCACATTGTAGCTGTTAAACAGCTGCTTTATTTTAACTGAAATAGAACTGCATTTCGAGAATGATTGTCGCAGTTCTTCTATGGCTGCATTAGAAATTCCATTTATTGAAATCAGCTCTCTTTAATTCCTTCTCCTTTGTTATCTACCAAAATGGTTACTGAGAGGAAATTAAATATCTGGGAATTACTGTAAATGTTTGAGCTCCCTTTTTTGCCCGTTACATCAGTTGTGTAAAGGAGGGTCCCTACCATACTTACTTTGGTATTTTCAGAGGCCAGATTAGTTTGAGCAAAAATATTCTTATTGATTTTTATTTTTTTAATGCTTAACTTTTTATTTAACTGCTAAATTTTTTATTTTAAAAAAGAGAAGCTATCCAGAAATTTCTACTGGTGTCTCTCTACCCATTACTGGACTGTGCTTCCTGTGTGCTGGGCATTGACCAGTGGAGGGCAGCCTGTTCCCATGTTCCCCTTTTCCTGATGTTCTCCACATCCCATATCGTGCTGTAGACAGAGCAGTTCAGCCAGACAATTATTCCATCTGTCATTTCTTTGCAACTTACATTGACTTAGCAGGTTATTTAATATATTTTTACTTTTCTGTAGGATTGTTGTTTAAAAAATATTGGTTTACAATCTTATACAGTAGTCAGCTTTAATAAAGAAACATATTAAAATTACAAGGTAGATTTAGTAAAGTGAATTATTTATAATAACTGTTATCTAAGTACACAGTATACTATATAGAGGGTGAGGTTTTTTCATACTTGACTCTAAAATCTCTTATAAGGGATTGTGGAGTAGTTTGGGTTGGAAGGACCTTAAAGATCATCTCATTCCAACCCCCTGCCCTGGGCAGGGACACCTTCTAGTAGATAATATTGCTCAGAGCCCCATCCAGCCTGGCCTTGGACACTTCCAGGGATGGGGCAACCACAAATTCCCTGGGCAATCTCTGTCAGGGCCTCACCATCCTCAGGGAAGAATTCCTTCTTAATATCCAATCTAAAAATACTGTCTGTCAGTGTAAAGCCATTCCCCCTTGTCCTGTGACTCCAGGTCCTTGGAAATAGTTACTGCCATCTTTCTTGGGAGCTGTTGTCCTGTACTACCTGATTCTGCTTAATAGATTATCTGAACAGAATTAATTTTGTTTTATTAGAAGTCCTGGAGGGTGCAAGTTCCCACACAGGTATTCCTGCTGCTCAGAGAGGTGAGTTTCCTTGATTTAGCCATCTGCCAGAACAGAACGAGCATTCTTGAGATATTGATATACTCTTTTTGGATGTGTCTTAATCCAGGAAGTGTTTACTACTTAACTGAGAATGCATGCTCTGGTGTGGCTTAATGATATCCTAATATTTTGATGTGATTTTTCATTATAAGAATTAGATTTGTTAATAATAACAGACTCTCTGTCAGGTACATTGATATAACTTTATCTGACAGAAAATGAGTCCCTGGGAAGAGAGTTGTTTTGCCTGTGTTAATTTGAGGTTAGCATGTGTTCCTCCCGTTTCTTCAGGATAATGAAGAAACGGTGTTTGCAGTCCCCCCCCCCTTTTTTTTTAAAAGATATGCAAACACCCCTGCAACTAATACCAAAAGTCATAGCAGAAACAACTTTTCTTCATGTAATGATAATGGGAAGGGTGTTGGAGGGAGGATGTTGGGGCAAGGAAGAATGTTCTGTAAGGAATATTCATTTGTGTTTAAAACAGAGGTGTTGTTTCAGTTTGTGACTCTTATCCTCATCACTAAAGCTATTTTTTTTTCAGTCTGTAGGCTAGTTATTGATAAAGAAAGTTGGGAAATTGAAATCCTGATCAGCTGCTCTTTGTAAGGAAAAAAACCAATGAAAATGAAAATTAAAAAAGGCTTAAATTAAGTTTTAAAAGCTATAACTTACATCCTAAATTGAGATTAAAAAAACTAATCTAGCGTAAATCCTTAATTACTGTATTTGCATGTTTTTTCAGTGCTGAAGTCCCACTCAGGCAGTTGGTTCAGAGCTGGGACATCACCAGAAATCGGTACTTTGGTTTGGACAAGTCCAAACCTATCCTGTAACTTTTCCTTTTAAACAGACCTGCAAACAGATGGTTGTTCTCTCTCAGACACAAATCATTGCTTCCTCAAAAAGGAGCATTGAGATGAGCAAGAGACATCATCCATATATTTTTTTCTGTTTTTTTTCTTTTGTTTTTCTGTCTGTGTTTCCAGCAACGTCAGTTGATTACAGTTCCTTTGCAGACAGATGCAACAGCTGGATAGAGCTCATTAAACTGAAAGCTCAGACCATAAGGCGCGGATCAATTAAGACAAGTAGGCGGCTGTTTCTACCACGTTCTGATAATCTGAGACATATCTCTGATTTCCCAGTGGTGACTTAGTGGAGTGCCCTGCCCAACAGTAGCATTGCAGATCACGTGTAGAATGAGTTCCCAAGTGTGAAAACTGCTGACATTGTTCTGTAACCTCGTGTAGGGTTGATGAACCAGTAGCATAAAAAGCAAAATAAAGTTGCTGTAATTAGTTCTCCATACATGTGTACGCCTACTAATTGTATAACATCCACTGCATGGATGTAGGTGTATGTGTGATCTTGGAAAATTGGGGGTGAGAAACAGGAAGCAATCACCAAGGGGACAGACAAGGCAATGGTCACTAAATTAGCAAGTGGTGAGTTGGTTTTAAGTAGTTCTTTGGCCACAGGTCTGACTATCTTGCTTAAATTAGCAGAGATTAATACCTGTTTTAATGGAAAATGCTGCACTGGGGAAACAACAACTTTCACACTTCCTATAATTTGTTCTTCCAGCAGAATACATGTTTCAAAATGTTGGCACTTTTTTCTTTACCTTCACATTATAACTGATGGTTGTATGTGCAGCTGCTCGCCTCAATGTTTTCCTTTTGCAGGAATGCCACTCTTTCAAATAAATGCCATTTCAGCTTCTTGTCTCCTTTTGCATGCTTTGCATGATGATTTCCTTTCTCACGTATATGGCTGAGCATCACAGGCAGCTGAATGTTGTCACCAAGCTATTTGGAAAACCATAAAGAAGAATTTTTGTGTTTTGAGGAGCAATGATGCATCTTGATAGTTATTTTCTCCTGGCTTTTTCCCATTTTTCAGCTCCTTCCCTTGAAAAAGCAAGTCCGTTGGCTGAGGGATACTTACGGCACCGTTCTGTCCCATCATGCACCAATTCCACTGTCTCAGTTGTTAAGATGACACCTCTTTCCTTTCTCCCTGGGGCGAAAATAACCAAATATCTTGGGATAATCAACATGTTTTTTATACGAGAAACCACTTCTTTGCGTGAGGTGAGCTGTATGGCAGGGTTTCATTTTATGTCAGGGATTTCGTTTTATGTACGGGAATAATTTTTTGTTAATGGTAATAATCAAGAGGTTTGAGTTGAAGTGTGTCACTGCCAGGGAGTAGAATTTGTGTCACTTGTGCTGCTGAGTGCAGAGCAAATTCCATTGTACTGCTTTTGTCATGGAGCACACAAAGCCATTTTGTGTTTGTCACTGTTAGAAAGGTGTTAGTTAACAATTGCCATTGATACTGAATTGGACAGAACACTAAACCAGTGAGTTCTTAAACAGAGCTATATGGAAAAAATGTGTCTTTGACCAACAGTGGTAGAAGTTAGGATCATTTGAATCCAAATTAAATGCTAAAGAAAAAAATAAGTAATCTATTCTTCTCTCATTCAGCAAGCCCGGTGATGAACTTTCACAGTATATTTGGATTTTAAAATTCTTTGGCTAATATAATATTGTCCATATCATAGATAATGTTATGCTAATTTTTAACACTGCATTCTGTGCATTCTCTGTAACAAAACTTCATCTGATGAGCATCAAAAATTACACCATGAGTCTGTGACCACACAAACAGCTTAGAGGTGATGTTCAAACCCTGATCTTCAGTCTTCATTGGGAAAACAAATAATTCTCTGAGCATGTCAAAATGCAAGGCAATGTTCTTTAAAATTTTCCTGTCCTTTTGGGAAGTAGCTTTATCTTTGCTTTTGGCCACAGAAATATAGTGTACCTCTTGCCTGGTTTGTCAGTGCTGAAGAGTTTGCTGTTTTTTCCTAATTACAGACAAGATGTTAATGAAATGGTCAAGCTTCCTGAAAATGGGCTGTGATCTCTCTAGAGAAACTTGGATCAGACAAACGTATTGTTTGGATCTTGCAAGTTACTTTTAACTTTCCCTTTTAACTTGAGAAAGACATGTGAAAAGGACAGTGTTTTCAAAAGGATGTCAGAGCAGGGAAATGGTTACAGGACATTTCCTGTACTAAGTGCGGATTCTGTAGGTGCAAACTCAATAGCTGATAAGCTTTGGTATCTGTGACAGCAGATCCCAACAAGGATTTATGTTTGATTCAGCTCTTTTGTGAAGCTGGAATGTTGCACAGTCCCTGGAATGCTGTCACTGTGCTCTTTCCAGCACCTAGGGGAGCTAATTTAAATTATTTCAGCTATATAGGCAGGGTCACAAATTACTCTTGCTACAGGATTGCCTTGAGTTATAATGGAGTCAACACAGAGCAGTCATTATATCCAAGTCCTGCATGTGGTTCAGGTCCTACAAGAAAGTAATGACCAGCATTTTTGTTTGTATTGCTCTGTGTTTTGCTTGTGGTAGTGCTGAAGTACATAGCAGAGAAAAAATTAGTGATAATTTCAAGTCATATTAGCCCATTGTTCTTAGGCTTTGCTGTTTACAGATAGGTGTTTGCAATCATTTTGTTACCTCTTGCCATCCAACGTTGTGTTAGGTTTATAATGCATATGTTTTTCCCCATCAGTTGCTGTACCTTTAAAAGACTTGGACAAAATCAAAATTCCATTAGAATTATGAACTGGTATCGAATTTTGATTTCTTGCTGCAGTTAACTTCATTCCAGCTTTATGCTGGGTTTGTTAAAATGACATCTCTCCTTTTTGTTTGTAAATTTTCATCCAAGATATATTTTTTATGCCTTTATGAGTCTGTTCAGGGAACATTATGCTTTCAGAAATGAGCACAGCCCTTAGAAATTCAACTTAATTCAATCTCTTCTTCTGCCTGCCTCTTCCATTGTTCCAGTGGCGCGTGCACACAGAGAGTCATGTGGGAAGTCTAGTGGTCTTGCCTTCTTTTCACTTGAATTTTGAAATTTTATATGTATATTGAACCAACAGTGAGCTCTGTTTTGATCAGTTTCTTTTCTCAGCATTTTCTGTGGTTTTTTATTTCTTTGATTGGTTGCCTGGTTTGTGTGCAGTAGATTTTTTCCCCACAATGTTGTCGCTCACATTCTTTCATAAGGATTTTTTAGAAAAATCCATACTTGGTTGTTTTCCTCCTCCTTTGACATCAATTTAAATTCTTCAGTTTTGCACCAAAGAAGTAAAAATGCCCCACAAGCACCATCAAGTCAAAATAATTAATGAAATGAGATGGCTAGAAGTTTCTTTGCGCTTCAGGGGTGAAAACAAAAAAAATGAATGGCTTGGATAGCTCAAGTCTTTGCTCTATCCCTTGCTTCCTTTTTATTTTGAGGGATCATTTCTTTAGTGGGTGTTGAGAACTAATGACAGTCTTTAACATACGTGAAGTTGCAGTGATCAAAGGTAATGGTCACTCCTTACTGGGAATTTCCAAGAATTTCATAGAACCATAGAATGGTTTGGATTGGAAGGGACCTTAAAAACCTTGTTTCACTCCCCTGCCGTGGGCAGGGACACCCTCCAGTATCCCAGGATGCTCCAAGCCCCATCCAGCCTGGCCTTGGACACTTCCAGGGATCCAGGGGCAGCCACAGCTTCCCTAAGCAGCCTGTGCCAGCGCCTCTCCAGACTCCCAGGGAAGAATTTCTTCCCAATATTCAATCTATACCTGTCACTTTGAAGCTATTCTGTGTTGTCCTGTCACTCTAGGCCCCTGTAAATGGTCTCTCTCCATTTATGATTGTGACTCATTAAACAGTGAGTGGCTTTGAAGTTCTCCACACCATTTAGGATTCACTAAATTATTCAGCTGATAAATATGTAAAAGAAGTACTCGGCATCTTGTAGCTAGACCTAATATAGTATGTAATGTATATTTTTTCCATTCTAGGAGGGTGGTGTCAGTGGCTTCCTCCATGCTTTTATTGCTGAAGTGTTTGCCATGGTGAGAGCTCACGTTGCAGCTCTGGGAGGGAATGCAGTTGTGTCATACATAATGAAGCAATGTGTTTTCATGGAGAATCCAAACAAAAATCAGGTACTTAGGATGTGAAATAAAAAGTGCTGTTGTAGTTAGTATGATACAAATATGCATTTTATGTCTTTAAAAACCAGCAGTGCTGCAGAGCCATATCTGCACATTTCTTGATATCTTGGTATAATGTTTGAAGAATCCAAGAGTGTTCTTGTATTAAAACAATTTATGAGGATGCTTCATAAATACTCAGATTGATAAACAACCAAGTTTTCTAGAATTAAATAAATTGCAGGAAACGGTTGCACAGTAGTTCAGAACTTACTTCATATTTCTGATGTTGCAGTGTAGGATCTCCATGTAAAAATACCTGGAGCTGCTCACGTAAAATGCTCCATTTGTACATAAAGGGACAAACCTTAATTTGTAAAGACAATAACAGAATATTCAGTAAATAAAATATATTCAAAACAATAATGAAAGCAAATGTAGATATCCAGATAGTTATTCTGTGGTGGTTTTTCAAGAATCCATCTGCATGTTTGGTAGGACACAAGTGAGTGGATAGAAAAGAAAATGTGGCACAGGTTGCCTCACCAATAAATTCTAATAATTTGTCCTTCTCCCAGTCTCTGTTGATTTTTCTGTGTAGTTATATTTAACAGATATAAGTAATCATATTATTGTTTAATGTTTGGTAACTGGGTATTGTCTTTTTTCCAGGCTCAGTGTTTGATAAATGTCAGTGGTGATGCCGTCATCTTTGTCCGTGAATCTGAGCTAGAAATGCTGCCAGTGCAGCCTTCTACAGTTGCTCCTCAGCCCACAAGTTCTGCAGGAGATGTCACAACATGAAGGCAGAGCAAGTGAAGTAGTCTCTGCTAAATATAAAGATTATTTAAATTGTGGGAATGTTTAGGTTTGCATCTTCAAAGTCAGTATCTCTCCATGACATTCACAACCAAAATCCAGGACAATCACTTTTTTTTTTGTTGTCATATAACTTCCATAAGTCAGAGCAGTGAACTGGCAGGTGTGCTCTGGTTCTTCTATTACTATTCCTGGCCTCTGCAAAACCAGGCAGCGAGGCACTGACAGGAGAACATGGAACTGTGGAAAGAAAAACTTGCATTTTTGAGCTGTTCAGTGTCACTGTGATAAGTTGTCATTCAGAACCATTTCTGAGTTTGAGTGTTGTCTGAGCTGATTCTCAGGTCAGGATGGGAGGGACGTGCCTGAGAATTCTGTGTTGGAAACCTTTGATGCAGAAGGGAGAGATTTGTGTGCAGGCCAAGAAAACATCGGCTGGACTCTGAAATTGCTTTACGCTGCAGAGTGTGAAGAGGGAAAAGCAGTACCAAAAATTACAGTTTGAATTTCTGCACATTAGAAGTATTTTTATTTGTTTTGGTGTAGTTTTTATATTTGGTGGCTGGGGGGTGTTGTTTGTTTTTTTTAATTGTTTTTTAAAAGCTGCCACACCACTGCTGTGATCACACATCACAGCATGCTGTGATCCTGGGCACCCCTGTGGTAGGACAAAACAACCCCAGAACACAACAGAAAGTTCCAGGGTATGTCTGATGCTATTACAAGATGTTCACTTCAGTACTGACAAAGCAGGTCTTTTTGTTATTTAAGACTTCGTGAAAGAATTGTCCTCAGGTTCATTTTCTTAAGGCAGGATCTGTTTCAAGGATGACATAAACAGTCCCCCAAAAATCAGTTGTGCAGAGGTTATTCTGCAACTTCCTTCCTGTTTAAATGCCTGACTGATTGGAGATTGATGTATGTGTGTGACACTGGTTCCTACTGGTTGCTTTTGTGTTTGGGGTTTTGTTTGGGGTTTTTTGTTCTTTTCCAGTGCTGTAACTGGGAAATAAGGCTACTGCAAAGACAGGAAATTTGTCATTTCCAGTAAAAGTCTGAAAGGTGTTGGTACTCTGTTGTAGAAAACAAACAAACAAAAAAAGCCAAACAAAAACCTTTGATTTGAAGATGCATTCTTGCTTAATTTTGGCAATATTGTACATGGAACTTGAACAAAGATGTAAATTTGACTGTAAATATTCTGTTCAGTGTTGAAATTAAGCAATGGCATGATTGTTTGTTAAAACTAATTATTTCATTGTAAATGAGCATGAAAATCATTCTTGCACAATAAATATCTTTATAAAATTCACTGTCTTAATATATGTGCATTAGGTAAATGTATAAGCTAGGTGTACTAAATGTCCCACCCCCATTCTTCTTAAAGGAATATTTTTTGTATAGTATGTTACAGCCTCATGTATCCTGGACTGAAAATTGTATCCTGGGCTGCATCCAAAGCCCTGTGAGCAGCAGGGAAGGGGGGATTCTGCCTCTCTGCCTCACTCTTGTAAGACCTCACGTGCACAGCTGCCTCCAGCACAGAGGTCCTAGCATAGGAAGAACATGGAGCTGAGTGAGTCCAGAGGAGACTCCAAGATGATCAGAGGGATGGAGCAGCTCTGCTGTGAGGAAAGGCTGGGAGAATTGGGATTGTTCAGCCTGGAGGAGGCTTTGGGGTGAACTCATGGTGGCCTTCCAGTGCCTGAAGAGAGCCTACAAGAAAGGTGGGAGAGACTATTTACAAGGGTCTGGAAGGGGAAATGGCTTCGAACTGACCCGGAGTAGGTCTGGATTGGATATTAGGAAGAAATTCCTCTCTGTGAGGATAATGAGGCCCTGGCAGACGATGCCCAGGGAAGCTGTAGCTGCCCCATCCCTGGAAAAGTTTAAGGTGAGGTTAGAGGGAGCTCAGAGCAACCTGGTCTAGTGGAAGGTGTCCACTCCCAACATGTACCCAACAACCTCTAAACACCCTCCTCAACATCTCCCCGATCCTCCCAACAGATGAACTTTTAAAGCTGTTCCAACCCTAACCATTCTATGACCCTGTAATTCTGGTATTATGGGAGTTAATCATCCTTTATATTTGAAATGTTTGAGTTTGACACTTACCAGAACACATCATCTTGCTAAATTCTGTAGCTCTTAAAACCAAAGCCATTAATAAATTGGTCTGTAAGTAGTCGCAGCTCTTGATTATTTTGCAAGGCAAATCTTGTTTGCCTAATGGCGGAATGTGAATAACTTCGAAAAGATATTGGATCTGGCACAAAAAGTTGTTTCCAGCATACGTATTCAGCATGAAATATCCAAAGTAGCATGCTAAAGTAGCTGGTTTTGATTATTTTTCCTTTTGAAGGGTGGTAGTTGCTTCTATGGAAGCATTAAAGCCATCTTTTAATTTCCAACTCTTTGAATGTCACAGCTTCCTCTAGTGAGTTTCTTTAGACATAGAAACAAGCCCACAGCAGTGGCACAAGCAGTGGGAGTCCAGGCCCATGCTGGGTGTTGATTTAAAGCGTAGCAAGAACCTGACTCAGGGGCAGAAAACAGCAGGGCTGGGCACTGGAGCTGAGCTCCCACAAGCAGCTGGGAAGTGTTCGCTCCTGAGAGGCCCAGTGGATCCAGGCTTCCCTTGCAGCATCCAAGCAGATGGTGAGAGTTCCTCCCCATGAGGACAGGTGTTGAGATAGTCTCAGTTCAGTGGCTGCTCTAGCGAGAAGTGGTTCACCCTCGGTGAGGAGAAGCAGCGAAGGGCAAAACTCCGCAGTGGCAGCGAATCCCCTGGGCAGCAGCACTCCAGCACCAAACCCTGGAGCTGTCTCCACTGATCCAAAGAGAGGGCTGAGCCCAACCTGTGACTCCCAGCCAAGTCTCTGCACTTCTCAAGGGAAAATCCCTCCAGCTAAGCTCACTAACTCCCCTAAGCCAACTGCACCCCTTTGCCCTCCTCTGCTTCCTGGCCACATATTTTCTCGCTTTTAAGTGCCCTCATTCCCATCTCTTAGGCAACAAGTGGGAGAAAAGTTCCCTGAAGGAAAGAAAAAAAAAAAAAATCAAATCCTAACTTCCAACACATGGACATTGCTTTTTACAGCCACCAGTCCTACAAATAAACTGACATTATTTTAATAATGTAAATAATGGCATCAAATTCAACGAAGTTGTTGTTTACTTCCTTTGACAAAAGGTTTATTATGATTTATCTGAACTCATTATGGAGTTGAGACTTTAAAAAATCCAAGCAGGCTCCTCTGAAATAAAAGGACGCAATTAAATCAGCGTCCAAACTAAATGGGAATATGAAAATTGCCTGGACAGAAATTTGCTCAGTGCAAGCAGTAATTCAGATTTAACCTGATTGATTCTACTTGATATTCTGCACTAGAACAACTACATTGTCTCATTTAATTTAATGAACTACAAGTCCTTAGTTTCTGCAATTAAAAAGGTGTATGGGACAAGCAGCTGATCTCTCAAGAGCTCTGGCTGTACTTTAGAGACAAATTTGACAGGAACTGATGTGAGACTTCTCAGAGCAGTTGCCCAAGCCATTAGGAAGTCTGACATTAGAGGCTGGGAGTGATGAATGACTTGGGTGGGTTAAGCATAGATTTGTTTGATAACAAACAGCTGCTCTGGGGAAGATACCAACAGTGTTTCATTAATTTCTTTGCAGCTCATTCTATTACAAAGTTCTACAGCCAACTGATTTCAAATACCTTCTGCAAAGTGAATAAGTGTACTGGATCCTTGTTCTGGTTTAGGGCAAATTTAGGGCGAGAACCTCTGAATGGGGTCCCTCTAGGAAACATATTCAAGCAGTCCTTCCCCCAACTGGTTTGGGGAAATATTTTCCTCAGAGAGAAGTGGGAAAAAAACCTGTTTATTTAACAGGTAAAGCACTTCCCAGAATAAAAATGAACAATACTAAACATCAAAACCTGTCACCGCTCTGAAGAGATGACAAATTCAGCAGAATCCCTTCTGTGGGTCACAGCCCGGCTCTCTCAGGCTGTTCTCAGTCCCTCCAGCTGGGAAATGCCGTGGCCCAGGCCAGGCGTGGTGGGCCATAGGTGTGAGCTCCCAGTACTCTTCTGGGTTTTCAGTCCAGAGCAGGTTCAAACAATTCCAAGAAAAAAGGAAAAAAAAACACAATCCAAGGAGCTTCTCTGCCTCAGCTAGCCAGAAACTAACCAAGAGCAAAGGAGAGCTCTTTCCTGCTGTCCACTGCAGACAACACAGTCTGTGTGAAGGATGTGGGAGAACAAGTGCAGTCTCTGATAACAAACTTTGCATCCTTCTCTCCGTCTTCACTCCTGGAACCAGCCTTAAAGCTGCACAACTTAATATTCAACACCAACAGAACAGATGACTGGGGATACAAGCATCATAAAGTCACCCCAAGACACCGTTTTAAGCACCATCTTAACTTTCTCACAAAATATTTATTCTGATTTCCTTGAAGCTTACAGAAGATGTGACACTATTCATCTTGAACAAACTAATCAAACCAGGCACTAAACCTATGCACTGAGGGAGTGGCTCTGTGGTACTCATCTGCTGGCTGGGGTTAAACCACAGCACTGTCTTATGATGCTACTGGAGAAGGAAAAAATATACACTCCAATGACAACCACAGATATTTTTGGCTGCTAGACACAGATTTAATTCATATGATTTGCTTGAATGGTATAATTATGATATTAATTGTCATCATGTTTCCTATATACAAATGCAAGTGCAGAAACAGAAAACTGAATTGGCAGCCAATGAAATGCAGTTAACACACAGGAAATATCTCAGACTAAAGTAATTTGCAGATCATGAGAATAGGTGGAAGTAAAGCAGCAAGAGAAAAGGAAAATATGATATAGAGAGATGACAAGAAATCCAATGAAATACAAATTTTACTTCTATGCATTTTACCAGCTATGCTTACTTTTCCTGTAAGAAAATCTCATATTATATTCACCCCGACTACCTTAATGACAGGGAATTCAAATATTTTTTGACTGTTCTCTGGCATCATGTCCAAAAAAATTCTAAAGTTGTTAAAATGAGGGGACTGAAGGCACCTGGAGCCAGAATTAATGGAAAGAACTAGTGGAAAAAAAATGCAGTCATGTGAAGAATAGAAGTATGTATGGGTGGAATGAAGAGGGGAAACACCCATCTACTGATACAACTTCTGAGTAGTGACATCTGAGCTGTAAATCTTCAAGCATCTAGAACAGACTGGAAAATTATCATTTGTAGGATTAAAGAAACTTCTGAAAATTAACTCTTAGTCTTAGATGGATGAGGCAGTAAAATATTCACAAAATCTATTTTCTTCCTTAGCTTTCCAATTTATCAAGGGAGGGGATTCTGCCCCTCTCTCCCCTCTGGTGAAACCTCACCTGCAGTGCTGCATCCAGCCTTGAAGTCCCAGCACAAGAAGGACATAGAGCTGGCCCAAGTGCAGAGGAGGGACACCAAGGTGATCAGAGGGATGGAATAGCTCTGCTGTGAGAAATGGGATTGCTCAGCCTGGAGAAGAGGCAGCTTTGGGATGACCTAATTGTGGCCTTCTACTACCTACCTGAAGTGAGCCTACAAGATGGAGAGGGACTATTGACAAGAGCCTAGAGTAACAGGACAAGGGGGAATGGATTCAAACTGACAGAGAGTGAGTTTAGATTGGTTATTGGGAAGAAATTCTTCCCTGTAAGGGAAGGTGAGGTGCTGGCACATGTTGCCCAGAGAAGTTGTGGCTGCCCCATCCCTGGAAGTTCAAGGCCAGGTTGGATGGGGCTCTGAGCAATCTGGTTGGTGGAAGATGTCCCTGCCCATGGCAGGGAGGTGGAACTGGATGATGTTAAAGGTCTCTTCCAGCCCAAGCCATTCTGTGATTCTATCAAATACATTTGTGCTATTTCTGGATGTACATAATCACAAATATAAATGGGCAGCGCAAACATATTTGTTTCCAACATGCATTGGATTTAATAGGGTTTTAACTGTTGAAAAATTCTAATTAATGCTTGGAGGTGACCCAGCAAAAAGTTGAGAGGCACAGCTGGGTGGTTTGCTGAGAAACAAGGACAAAAGCCGTGGCTCCTGAAAACAGAATTGGAGACATTGGAAATCACAATCACATTACAGAACTGAAGACATTGGAAATAAAACTCTAGTCTGACACAAAGGTAACAGAAGCCAATAAAACAGCAAGTCACTGATATAATGGTAATTATGTTATTTTTGAAATATTTAAACTTATGCTTGGGTCAATTACTATCCTATGAGAGAATGGAGTTAAGTGAATTGGTTAGGATGCTGCTATTCATTGCTCATGTGCTCCTAAGTTAACAATCAGGAGAAAGAAAATATTAACAGACCCTGAAAATCAACTTAAACTCTAAAAGCTCCCCATTTTTTTCCCAATTGTGACAAATATTTCAGTTCCCTATGAAATTAGGTAATGCACTTGGTAGAAGTTGGTCTAAAAGATCCTTTCTTTATTAGAAGGGATGATGGGTAGTTAGCTCAGAAAAGTCTTGGTGAACTTCTCTAGTTTCAATATGATCTTCCTATGGTTTTT
Source organism: Muscicapa striata striata (assembly GCA_030060385.1). NCBI lineage: Eukaryota > Metazoa > Chordata > Aves > Passeriformes > Muscicapidae > Muscicapa > Muscicapa striata. The sequence continues at coordinate 700,191 of JAREIS010000110.1, read as the reverse complement.
TATAACAGTATTTTAGAGCTACGGAATAATTTGAGTTGAGAGTATTTAACCCCTCTGGAAATCTGACACTGGAGGGCATTTCTTGTTGAATAATCACAAAATGAATCACTGGAATTAGGTATGAGAATATTTTTAACTCATCACCCAAAAATTTGGAGACTCTGTTTAGACATACACTCACTGAAAACCCAAGGGAATCTGCTGCTGTGATCTGTGCAGGAAAAACCACAGTTTTTCAATTAATCTAGATGGCATCCAAGGCACAGCAGCAAAGGCTATAGCTAAATCCTAAGGCTGAAATTTTGCCTGACTGTAGCCTTTACTCATGCTCCAAACCTAGCAATCATAAAGCTTCTGACCCAAATGAGAGAACATCCTTTGTTACATCTGTTCTGTGCTGATGAAAAACATCACTTGCAGATTTATCCAGCTGTCCTTCCACATTCATTTCCTCTTCAGCCTCCATTAACAAACCTATCCTTGTAAAACTACAGATGCCAACAAAACTCCAAAATTTCCATCTGAGGATTTATCTGCTTATTCAACATTCACAGTTTCGAAAATCTGTGGAAGGAAAAGAAATGCAAGATGTTTGCAAGATGTTTGATGTTTGTAATTATTGTAAATGCAAAATATAGCACACTATTTGTTCCAGTAATAGGTCTCAGCAGCAACAGTGTTTGTCTGTCCTCCATGTCTCAGCTGTGGGAAGTATTTTGACAGCTCGATCCACAGTGTGGAACTACATGTGGGCAGAGTTGGTTTTCTTTTTGCTGCTGAAGAGAGACTTTCAAGTTTGCCATAAATCCCAGGCATGTGAGCACATTTTCCTACTAAAATACCTCCTTACACTCTCCCTCACTTCCAAGGGGGGGAAGTTGACATCCAGATTGGTGCTTGGTAGTATCACCCTCTGGAAATGCTTCCTCTGCATTGTGGGACACCACAATGTCAATTACGGCTTTTTGTCACAAAGCTGTGACAGCTGGGTCTGACTCTGAGCGTTGATCCAGCAAGTCTCCCTCGCACCCTTCCATTGCTTTGGATGTAGACACTGAGCTTGCCTTCAGCCTTTCCAGGGGCACATTCCACCCATTTCTGACACCAGTTGCTATAAATCATGACCCCTGGAATGGGGAGAGCGCCCTAGCAGCCCATCATGTTGCAATGAAACCTCTCTGACAGACTTTCCCCTGTTGTTTGGGAAGAGAAAGTAGGTGGTGATGCAGGCTGACATCCCACTCAGACATCATGCCACCATCACTGCAGAATGTGTGAGACCACCTGTTTACACTCAAGACCTAGAAACAGTAGCCAAATCTAAACCCAGTTCAAATCTAGAAGTTGAAGGCAAGCATCTGAAGAATACAGGGTCAGCTTAAAGTAATCCACCGTCTATCTTGCAAATCATGGGCTCTCTGTTCACTTGGAGTGACAGGCTCCTTTCTCTTTTATACTCTGCAGAGTCCAGGCAGCTTCAGTTTGAGGATTCACAAGTAATCTTTTCATTTCTGTTTCCCTCTCGGAAGACAACTCTAGAAAGTGATATCCATGTCTTTCTTTTTCTCTCAATTTGTGACTAAAATTATGGCTTTTACCACAATTTACAGCTTCCTCATGTCCTGACATGAAGGAGCTTGGTGCTTTCATGTAGTTTGGTTAAATGGCCTACAATTCAAAGGTATTTCAAAGCATTGCATGGCACTTCACTATGTTTTTCCCAACATTTTTTCAGGAATATCATGTCTGTTTGAATCTTCGAGTCTGCAAAAGTCATCATACTATTCAATAAAGACTTTATTTGAATAACTGATTTTTGAAAAGCACTCAGTAATGTGTTATTTCAATTCAGACTGTATATTATACACAGCAACCTATATTTTGACCCTTCCAGTTCAGCAGAAATCATGTTAATGATGGTAGAATTACAGCTGCTACCAGGTGACAGATTATTTGCACATCAAAGATTTTGTTCCTTGCTCAATTTCTGATACACTGGCAATTTTCTGTTATCCTCTCTAAAAAAATATTCTTTGTGCAACAATGTTAAAATTTAATAAACTTATGATCTCATATTTCCCACAAAGTGAATAGGCAGTTTGAAAAATACGTTGAGTCTCCAAATAAAAGGGCTTTGTTGGTATTTGTCTTCCCAACCAGTTTATCTTATCTATTAGACTTTCTCCCACCAGCTGGCTGAATTAATGCCTTGTGAAACTTGCATTCTAACATGACAGGCATCACAGACATCACATCATTTTTTAAGACAAAGCCATCCATCTCCTGGGTCTCTTCTCAAGAGAGAAAACTTATTTCCCTGCCTTTCAAATGGTTTATAGGACTAATCTCAAAACAGAGTGAAAGCACAGCCCCTCAAATCTCTTCAAAGGGATTCACATTTGAATAAGTAACTTGAGAAAAATAAGAATTATGAAGCTCCAGACCGAAAGATGTCTGTGTGTCTAGAGTCCGTGGTGGGATCACATTATTTGACAGCTGTGAAAGAGTTGTTGTGGTCTGGGATGCAAAGTATGGCTGAAGTTCAGCAGAGGAATGTGCAAGTTGGTCCCAGTCCTGCACTTCTTGAGTTTTTAGTCATGGTGTTGATGTTGTCTTTGTGCAATAACTGCAAATCCCTGTGGGAGGCTACTCTCCCTTAGAAACCACACTCAGTCACAGCATATTTCTCTCTTCCTTCACTAGCAATTTGTATTGTCACCCAGCATGAAAAATAATACTCCAGCTGTTTTCAATTTCATCTCTGTCCTTTGGTGGACAATTTCTGTGCTGAGCCTTGCTTTTGTCTTAATTATATTTGTGAAGAGACAGAATAAATTTTCACTGTTGTTTGCCCATTAACCAAACTTTAAATTTTCTGCCTGGGTCCCAATGAAATGATGCTGCTTAAATTTGGAGGCCATAAAAAAAAATCATTATAGTCTTGAAGCACTTCACTAATATTAGCTGTTGGTGTATCCAACAGTTTGAATCACAGCTGAATTTCTCTGGAATGTGTGTCCCACAGCACTGCACTTGAAGAAGTCTCTGTTACAAATCTACTTCAGTGATCAGTCAAATATTTTCAAGTCTCTATCTCTGTTTTCTCTGCAAAATGGAGATAAGGGTAATAACAACCTTTTTCCTAGAAAAAAAATTAAATCACTCCTGAAGCATACTTAAAAATGCAAGGAGATCCTAGTTCTGGTTCCATTATACCAGTGTCACTGCATGCATATTGCTGGTGCACACAACTATCTGTCATTGAATATATTTAGAAAGACTGTTATGAGGCCAGTATGTAAATTTTGCCTTTGATGTGTATGGGTTAATGGAAAATCTGACTAATGCAAACCTGACAATTAACCAAAGCTCTGCACAGAACTCAGCACTCTGCACTGGTTCTGTGCCTGAAGTCTCCATCTGGCTAGGCTGTTTCATTTCCCATCACTGAAGCCTTGGCTTTTTACTCAATTTTAAGTCAGATTTCCATTTTCACTGTGGATGCTGGATCTGGCTTTGCCCATGATCCTGCACCCTTCAGAGCAGTAGCTTATGCTCAGGGGCTGAGTGTTTGTCAGAGAAGGCCACCGACAGCCAGAGTGTTTGCGAGGCTTCTTTTTAGACACTTGTCTGTCCAGGCTTTGAGGGTTTCAGCCACCCTTGGTGAAAGTTGTCTTTAAAACACGTTCCTGCGTCCTCTTTTTTTGATTCATCCTTTTCTCTTTCACCTTTTCCAGGGTGGACAGCTGAACAAATCACATAATCTAGATCTACTGTTAATTCTCAGCAGTGGAGAGGTCTCATGATGCCTCACACAAATGCAAGCTTCTCCCTAGTCAGAACTAAAAATCATTTGTGAAAAGAAGAAAAAGATACAGCAACATTAACAAGCTTTTTCTTCTCTTCTGTTTTTTTTCTATCCACTTCATCCTGGTCTAGAGGGATTTCTTATTGTGAGACTAAATTTATTATGTCCCCCTCCATATCAGATACAGCCTTCTCATGAATAGGATTCTTAACCAAAACTAAATTATGAATGATGGCTTTCTGACAGCAACCGCTCAAACTGAAACTTCAGCAAATGTCAGAAATTAGGTCAGAATTTGTTTGAGTCCCCAAGGAAAAGGAATTGGACTTACAAGGGAAGAGTCTGTTTGCTTCAAAGATGTGCTTGTAGTCTCTGTGCATGTAGGTGTGCATGTACTATTGTGCCTTTTTTATGCATTTTATTTCATTAATAAATTGTGCATTATACAATAGGACCTTCCCACCATAATACCTTTGGCATGTCAGTTCTAATACATAAAGTCACAGAATGGTTTGGGTTGGAAGAGCCTAAAAGATCATCCAGTTCCAACCTCCTGCCATGGACAGGGTCACCTTCCACTAGACCAAGTTGCTCAGAGCCCCATCCAACCTGGCCTTGAACTTCCAGGAATGGGGCAGCCACAGCTTCTCAGGGCAACCTGTGCCAGGGCCTCAATATCCTCTAAGTTAAGAATTTCTTCTGTAAATCTAACTAATTTCTCTTTTCTTTCAGTCTGAACCCATTCCCCCTTTTCCCACCACTTCCTGATGAAGAGTCCTTCTTCAGCTTCCTTTTAGGCCTTTTCAGATACAGGAAGGCTGCCATGAGATCTTTATGCAACCTTCTCTAGGCTGAACAGAACTTAATTGATACTAATCCAGGAAGTCCCTTACCCTTCTGAGTAGCTGCTTTTGTGAGTAAACCCATTATCTTCAGCACAGCTTGCTCCTGCTAACAGTAAGGACAAATTCATAGAGCTGCACAGGTAGGAATTTCACTGTACTTACTTATCTTCATCTTACTGGTGTTCCTGCCCATCCATGTCTTACATGGGGATCTTTACATGCATTAAAACACACTAAAGAGCCATCTTGAAGCCAGTGCTGTAGAACAGAAGTTTAGTTTTTATGGCTTCCTTAGAGGTACTGTAATAATGTACAGCAGTGATGGTAAGGATGTCAAAAATTGCCTGTTCCTCCATTTTGTGTGGAAACTTTTCCATGCAAAACCAAAAAGTGAAGTGCCTGTGGCTAATGCCTTGATACATTCCTTGTCACTTACTCCTGCATGTTTTCACTCATTCTTGTTCCACCTTTTCACCAGCCAACATCACTGTTTGCATAAAAAGATGTTTTGAAAGTCCTTAAAACACTGCTCATTAAAGAGGTTCTCTGTTTAAGAGAATGAGCTCTGTCTTTCATCAGTAAATAATTTTCCCCCATTTTTTGCTTCATTCTTGTGCATTCTAACTCCTCTCTGCAGCTGTAAGGATGACTAGATGTTGTCACAGTAATGATACTATTACAGCATGACAGCTGAAGGGAAAAAACGTGGCAAAACTGGTATTATTTTTCAGAGGATAACTGGTACAAGCAAGGTAAAAACTGATTAGTTTTTGGACACCATGACTTTGCCGAAATTAATTTGATATTGTAGTCACAATTCTCTCCTTTAATAGGATTATATAAAACTGTCTGTCAAATTAGGAGCTTAAAATGCTTTATCAGTGAGAATATACATTTGTGGGTGGTTTCAACAGAGCAGAGTAAATTTGGATAGGGAGAGGTATAATATAATGGGAATTTGCCATCAGGGTAACTGTTGCATCCATTCACACTGTTTACAGTATTTGTTATAGAGGGAAATTCAGGTGCCAGTTTTTAGATCTGTGTGAACAGAAGGAATTCAGAGAAATCAGCCTGTTCACAGGTGACACCACACAAAAGCTGGCCTACAATTACAGTTCAGACAGGTGATGATTTCTGAATATTTTTGTGTTATACATTGGGTCCAAAAAAAAAAAAAAAAGTACCAAAGGAGCACCGGTTACTTATGGCAGTGTGGAATAAGGGCTGGGGTTCCATACAGAATGCTTACTTTTCTTTCAGCTTCATTTTCCCTTGGAAAATAAAATCCAATTTTCATATAGACTCTACTAATGTAACATGAAATAGGTGCAGAACAGAGAGCCCGGAGTAGAGCAAGGAATTTTCGTCAGGTGGTAACTGAGTGCATTGAGAAGATAATGGATTTACCAGATATATGGCATGGTAACATTTTCATCAACTAAAAGGATGCCATACCCTGAAAACTGATTCCAGTGCAATACCTCTGCTAAATTCTGCAGAACAGAAAGTGTGTGGGATGCTGAAGTGGAGGGAAATTCCCTGTTATTTTGGAAGTGAGAGAGCTGAAAAAGTGCAAAGACAAGGTACAAGGGGGTGCCTGTAGGAGTACACAATACTTCAAATGAAAGCAGGCAAAAGTTGGATATTTTAAAGGATGTAGTTCAAATCTTCACGAGTGTTTTGGGCTGGGAGCAAGGGAAACAAGACAACCTGGATTCTGTCGCTGGGGAAAGGTGTCGGCTGAGCAGAGTGTCAGCTCCACCCGCAGGGGCAGCGGAGGAATGCAACAGGGAACATAGGGGATCCTTCTGGTGCACTTTGGAGGGAAGCCTGGAAAATCACAGCACGGCGTTTTCCTTCCAATCTGTGAATAGTCACGCTGTCTCACCTGAAAGTTTAAAACGCATTTTAATCCATGTCACTCCTAGCTTTTATCTGTGCTACTTTTAAAAAGCATCTCTCAGGAATGATTTTTTTTTTTTTTTTCTGTAGTGGACAGACCCTGCCCAGGATACCTGGCCCTTCTGGTTGGGATCTTACTTGGAACCAAGTAATGGAGGTAAGGTTAAACTCACCATAAATTCTCACTAAAATGGAATTCAACAGAGTAGAATCATGCTTGAATATCAATTTTCTGCTTTGATTTAAAGATATAGATTGTTGATCACGACATCTCTACATCTTCTCAACAATTGCAAAGTGTCACTGAAGTAATTCAGGCTATTTGCTTGTAAGCAAGATTAATTTTGGCAGTGTATTCTTACCTCCTCTTTGCTCTCCACCTGCAGCTGTTATTCCCAGGAGAAAGGAGTGGTGTGCTGTTCTTCAGGGCTCACTGACAGAGGAAACGGACAGCAACTGATAACACTGCATAGAAACAGATTTGACTCCAGAGCAACAGACCTGGCTTTGATCTTGTCCTGGTGTGTCTGTAATTCCCACCTGTGCAAGAGCAGATCAAGGCCAGGCATTTTCAGTTTCCCATGGCAAATCAGTGGCAACATAACAAGCTCTGCCTCTGACTTGATCCATGTGGCTCCTTGAGGGCAGCAGGCAGGATACAGTGATGGAGTTACTGCCCTGGTGCCAGACAGCCCCTGGACTGCTGTGAAATCAGTGAACAGCCTGGGGGCTTCCTGATGAAACAGATTTAGAAAATAAAGGAGGAAATGCTTAGGAATATCTCTCAGGATCACAAAGAAAAGATCCCAAAATCTTGTGCATATTGGGTGTACTTTAACTTAATTCTTTGCAAGCAGTTTGAATATTGAAAGAATATGTCATTCCTACTTTCTCGTTTTTTTCCTCTTGCTTGCTTCCAAAGCAATACAGCCTCTAGTTTGTCTCTCTTCTCAACCTCTTTTAAAGTATCCAGACAGTGAATGGTTCTGTTTGTTTTTAATAGATGTGACTGAACAGTTCCTGGTTTATTCTGCTGTTGGTAAGTAGTTTCCCCACCAAAACAAAAATATTTATCTGACTCTAAATATTTTTTTTTCTAAAGGTTAACCAAAATGCTTTGCTCAGTTTCTTTTCCCATTTTTTGTCCAGAGGAAACAGCTATAACACTCCAGAGAGCTCTAGCATATCAAATACGAATGAAAAGAATATATTTCTTATGCAATTGCATGTTTATGTTCATTACACATCATGAAGTAAATGTTCTGTTTGTCAGTGTATATTTCTACACAACAACATGCTGTGAATGAGAATGTTATCCCTTCTCTCAAGCAATGAAAGTGTATTGAGATTTCCAGGTTTATTTTTTCACTGAGAACTAAGTATGTTGGGATCTCTAGCTGAAAACACTGTTGAAACACCCAGCTGGTATTTATGGTTATTTTATTTCTGCCTCAGGGCCAGAAGATACTAAACTAACTGTATCAAACTTTCTTCTTGATATCCTTCCTTCACCCAATTACCCCTTAATACCCTTAATTACTACTCAACCCTGAAAGTTGCCCCAAAATAGACAGGTGTCCATGTGCTGAAAGTCTGGAAAGCAGCTGGCTACTAATCCATACAAAACTCTTTGGATGGTTATGTGGTAGTGTGCAGCGTTTCTCAGTGGGTCTGAAAGGTATGTCTGGAGATAGTGAACACAAATGGGTGGTACCAGCCTAGCTGAATCTGCCAGGTACTAGGGACTGGGCTCTGAAACTAGGATCTGCCACTGAGATACTGAGAGGAGTTGAACGTGTATCCCATGTTTCAGCCTACCCGATTATCACAGAGAGGTGCTTTCTACTGCTGGAGTCAATCTGTTGGCATGAAATGATGACAGTGATGATTTAGGAGGGCTGAGGGCTGTGCATGTGGCACCCTCATCCAGGTGGGCAGATGCATTCCCAGTGGGAAGCCTGAGCTGGGCACCGCCATAGGTGTGCAAGGTTTATGCTGCTGCTCTTTGGTTTGTGGGTGGCTTCTCTACCAACTCTCCCTCACCCTGAGCACTGTAACAACAACCCCAGAAGCACCCATCAACCACCCACACTCCAACAGGGGGTACAACCCTCACAGTGTTCTCTTCAAAGACCCAACCACACCACCGGGCACAGAAAATCATAGAATATACTGAATTGGAAGAAACCCAAAAGGATCATCAAAATCCAGCTCCTGCTCCTGCACAGGACAATCCCAAGAATCCACCGTGCGCCTGAGAGTGTTGTCCAAATGTTTCTTGAACCTTGTCAGGGTTGGTACCATAAGCACTTACCTGGGGAGCCTGTTACAGTGCCCACCACCATCTGGGTGAAGAACGTTTTCCTAATATCCAACCCAAGCCCCTCCTGACACAGCTTCATGTCATTTCCTCAGGTCTTTACAGGGGTCACCACGGAGATGAGATCAGCGTTTCCCCTCTGCTTCCCCTCACAAGGAAGCTGCAGAACAGCTGCTAGGTGTCCCCTCCATCTCCTGCAGGCTAAAGAGAGCAAGTGCCCTCAGCCGCTCCTTTTAAGAGCTGCTGCTTCGGAATCGGTGCTGCTGGCAGGGGCACGCTTTGCTTTTGGGTTTGCCGTGCCCCCGGTTTGCTACATTCTCCCAAAAATATCTTAACCTGCAGATTTTTCTGTGTACTTTTTGTAGGATGCAATTTGTGCGGGATACACTTTGAATGGGTGGGCGCGGTGATCCCGGCTCCGGGGCTGCTGGCTTGAGCTCGGGGCAGATCCGGAGCGTTCGGGGCGGCCCGCGGGGAGGGAGGACGGGACGGAGCGGGTCGGCGTCGCCGACACCGTCGGGCAGGGATCGGTGCCCGCCAGGGCGCGTTGGAGACTCGTGCGGCCTCTGCCGGGGAAGACAGCCAGGCGCTGTGAGGGAAGGAGAAAGAGAGGGAGGGTGGGTCGGTGGGTACCGGTGGCGACATCCGGAGCGGGACCTCCCTCCCTCTTTTCCTCCCTGCGCTGCGCTCCGCTCGGTGTCCGCGGTGAGGCGGGAGCGGGCGTGGCGCCGGAGCGGAGCCCCGTGGCAGCTGGGTCTCCGCTCTCTCCCTCCCCCGGCGGCTGCGGGGCGGGCGCCGAGGCCGGAGCACCCCGCGGCCGGGGCGGGGTGGAAATTTACCGGGTCGGTCTTCGGCGAGGCTGCGAGCGAGGGGCTCGGCAGGAGGCGGAGGGAGGGCGGGGAGCGGCGGAGCATCATCTGGCGGGGAACGCGAGGGACCAAATGACTGTGAAGAAGGGCGGTAGCCGCCACCGAGAGAGGAGCGAGCCGCAGCGCAGCGGCAGCAGCAGCCCCGCTCCCCCCGGCGGCGATGGCGGCGGCGGGGCTGGGCTGAGCTGAGCCGGGCCGAGCCAAGCCGCATGGCGCGGGCCTGATGTCGGAGCGCGGCCCGGTGCCGCGGCGGCGCTGCGGGAGCAGGAGGAGGATGGCGGGGCTGGCGTGGAAGTGGCCGCGTACCCGCCTGCCCGTGGGCGCCAGCGCCCTGGGCGTCTTCGTCCTCTGCTGGCTTTACGTGTTCCCCGTGTACCGGCTGCCCGACGAGAAGGAAATCGTGCAGGGCGTGCTGCTGCAGCAGGGCAAGGCGTGGAGGAGGAACCAGACTGCGGTCGCCCTGTTCAGGTACCGCCGTGCGCGGCCCAAGGGCAGCGGGGACGGGCGGCCGCGCGAATCCACGGCCCAGAGCCCACCCGGGCACCCCCCCCTACCCCGCCGAGCCCCAAACTTTATTCTTTCTTCCCCGAGCTTTTGTTTTTTTACAGCGGGCGGCAGACAGGCAGGCAGGGCCCTTTCTGCCTAGCAAAACTTTTTTTTTTGGGGTGGCTCCGTTCGCTGTGGGGAGAAGGGGCTTAGCGCAAGGGATGGAGGCTTTTCCTCGCAGGGATACCTTCGCAAGAGGGGTGAGGTTCCCGCAGATTGCGGCGGTTGCCTGCACAATGGGATGCTTCTCGGATATCAGTGGCACTGGCAGCTCCTGTGGCTGCTAACAAAGCCCAGGGCTGCCAGCCCGGCTTCCCTAGGTGCTGGGGACTGCCACCTTGCTGCCAGGAGAAAGCCCAGCTTGTGGGGCTCCCCGGGATGCGCAAGGTTTGCGTGGATGTGCATTCGTGTCAGCATGCCCGCTTTGAGCAGCACTTGGGAAGCTCCGCGCTGCTCCTTGACTCTATGTGGTTTATTATAGAAGCCACGTGAAAAGGCACCTTTTTTTCTCCTCTTTGCTTTTGACATGGCTGGGAAATAGCGATAATCCTTGGGGCCCGTTTCACCTTGCCCAGCTGCACAGGAGAGGACGAATGTTGCAACCAAGCTACCACAGCTGAGAGCTGTGGAAAACCGAGCGGGTCCCTGCGGTGGGGAGGATTTTTTGAATCACTCCGCTTTAAAAGCGTGTGCAGCGGAGATTTGCATCCCCTCAAAAATTTCTCACATGTATGGGTAAAATACAGGCATTTGGAAGAGAGACAGATTTCCCTCCCTTTCCTGGAGGGATGCTGTTTTTTTTTCTCCCTGCCCTCCAAGTAGCAAATTAAAGATCAGAGTGAGTGGTAATGACATTGCCTCCAGAAAAATCCTCTAGTAAAATGAATCAGAGCCAAAATTCAAGGGACTTATTTATCCTTTTGAAAATATTTTTGTTTGTTTTTAAGTGGCATACAGCTTTATTTTAAATTCTTCAGTATTTTCTGAATATATTCACCTTTTTCATGAACTGGAGATGATGTGGTTGCTTAATATGTTGTCTGCTGGGATAACAAAGTTTACAGTTCTTGAAAGGCACATTTGTCGTTAGCCCCCAAGGCCTGCAGGGAATCTGAGCAATGGTAGGTGATATGCAGGTATGTGTTAATACTATTTCATTAGGTAGGTCTGGAAGAAGTCTTCCCTTTAATACCGAACTAGCAATAAGATACAGATGCAGGATCCCTCTCCTAAAGCACTTAACTAACAGTAGAAGGTATGTTGATCCTCTTGAATATTAATTAATCTTGATCCTGTGCACCAAAGACCCTCCTTTTTGGGGGTAGATGAATCCCTTTTTTTTAAAAAATTATCCCATAGGTTATGTAGGAAAGAGTTTGGTCTGTTAGTTGTCATGTTAGTAAACCAAATGTTTCAAGATTGGTAGTGCTGCTGCAGTTTCAGTTTACAAAACAGTTTTAGACCCTTTCCACCACATGGTTTAGTAATAAAAACTCTATGACTTGTCAGCTATTCTACTTGTCCATATGTTTTTCTACTCTCTAAGCATAGTGATTATCTCAGAGATGCTATTGAAGAGAGTCTTATGCAATAAAAAGAGCTTGTTTTCTTGTCTGAGTCTCTTGATGAGTTGGTGCAGCACTAAATACAACGAACTTTAAATCAATCTGCTTTAAAAGTAGTTTTTCAGAGAAGTTGTATGCTGGAGATATGTAGTGAGTATAGTAAACTGTATTATTCCAACAGTTGTGAAGTAGAACTCTATCTTTGCTGCTTAAATTTGCTTCTCTTCATGACAGAAGATTTTGAAGTCGAAGTCCATGTCAGGCAAGCAGCTGTTTATTTGAGGTTAACAGAAACTCTTTGCTCTGGTCGTGCTGTCCCTAACCAAGCCAGCTGTAAAAACTCCAAATTTAACTTTCTGCTGGAAAATTCCAGAGAATATCGGTCTCTGTTTGAATCAGAGAGGAGGGATAGAGCTTCACAGAAAACCTGCATGTGAACTTTCAAGTAATACGGCTTTCCATAATAGTCTAATATTAAATGTGCTTTAATATATTATTAATAAAATGTTATTTAAGAGCAGTGTTAATTGCTGTTCTCCCTAGCCCTCCTGCCATGTTCTGGTTAACAAACAATTTTGGTTTTGCTCAGTTTGAAGCATAAATTGGAGTTAATCTGGGCTAAAAATCCATACGCAAATATTCATAGTACTGTTTTCTGTAATACAGTGGCATTTGTGGTATTGTATAGCCAGGTTCTTGTTATACAGAGCAAACACCTGATAGGTTTGGAACTCTCTCATATAAACTCACTAGACTTCTATTGCTGAAGTAGATGTTGGGTAATTAACTTGATGAAATCATACTTTTCAAACATCAGAAAGATTATTTCCCCTTTGCCTTCTGTACCTGGATCAAGAGCAACTTCACTAAGTGACTTAGAGAGTTCATCAAAACCATCTGGGTAATTTAGGGTAGTTTGAGTTGAACCCTAGCAACCCAAGCTGGTAGCTCCTCAATCTCCACTGCTGCTTCCTTCTTCACTGTGCTTATGCAAGGACCAGACTGACCTGGTTCTTGTGGAATGTTTCAATGGTGGTTTTGTGTTTGAATGAATTTCCGGAACTGGTTTTCAGATATAAATACCTGTATAATTAGCCATAGATGCCTTTAAATTTCAAGACACTAGAGGTTCAGGGTAGTCATACTGTGAAAATATCTCCTGCTGACAAATGCTGAATATTCTGTCAGTCAGATGGTAAAACTGCTCGATTTTGAACTGCAAAGTGGTCAGAATAGGACTAAGACCATCATTAGAGCCACTAAGAGCTAATGTGTCTAATCTGCCTACAATATAATGGTTTGTCATCCTCAGGTGGTTAATGATATTGAGCCCTAAATGTTTTTACGGATTGCTTAGGGGTTTTTTTAGGGCCTAGTGCTGCTGAGATTATTTAGGCAAAAATGTTTTTACTTGTCTGTTATTTGCTAAGGTAAATTACATACAGTAATACCTTTAGGATGGTGTTATTTAAAATAATGCGATTCATTAAAGGCAGAACTGGATCTTTTTATCTGCCTTACAAGCTCCATACAACCACAAATCTCAAGCACTGTTTATATGACGCTTCTTTCATTTGTTTATAGAAGGTGGACTTCCTCTAGGGAGTGAATATGCTCATGGGGGTGCAGTGAGTTTTGGGCTGTGAGGAGTCCCGCTGAATAGGTTGGATGATGGTTATGTCTTAAGGTTTCTTCAGGAAGAGATGGGACAGTCCCTGCAAGACAGCAGAAAGGCTTCCTTTGAGATTTAGCTTGTGTTCTTGCTTCTGCTGCTTCACTTTTCTGTGATTCTGTAAGGTCACCAGGGATTATTCTGGGGGTGATTTGGTGGCAGATATCTTCTCTGAACTCACTGTTCATGACCTGACTCCAGACCAGAGCATCTGCTACAATTTGTCTCTGCTCTCCAGAGATGTCCCCTCTGACATGGCCAAAGTATGCTCACCTTGGCTGGTGGCTTCTCCACTTCTTTCCAGATCTGTCCTCTTGTCAATTTTCCATGGACAGAGCAGAGAAGCTACTGCCCTGAAATCACACAACACGGTCAGTGGCTGAACTGGACAGAATATCCATGCTCTGGTGTTTGCAGTATGAATGTGAATAGACTGTGGAGCCTCTCCTACTGTTGACTTTGTGTGCCTTGCAAAAATCCTGCTCTGTTCCCAATGTGCCAGAGAGGCTTTCCCCATTGTAACTTCCTCTTGTCAGCTGCTCTCTGCTGGTTGTTCCTGTCTGTACCCGGAGTACAATTGCATGAGGAGCATCCCCCTGTGCACATCACTGTTCATTCTGGATTGCGTTAACACAGAACTAGAATTCCAGGTCATTTCTCCAGCTGGGTATGACAGATGCTGTTGCCGAGTCAGCAAGGTTTTCCTTAGTTTAGATGGCTTTTTTTTCTCTTCTCTTATGTCAGCACCGCAAATTACATGAGTGTTGGGATTCTCACTGTGCTGTTTCAAGGCAAATCTGAGATTAAATTTTGCATTGCTCAGGTTGACTTTAGATAAGAGTTTGGTCCTTCTTAAACAGCATCAGATACAGAACTATTCCTGCTTTCACTAGATGCATATGAAGGATGGAGTTAGGAGTAGACATGGGAGATGCTGAATTAGGCTAGTTCTGCCTCTATGGCCTGAGAAGCCCTGTCCTGAAACTAATGGATATGCCCACATGTTGAGCCAAATCCAGTTCATTTTTCTATCCTGAGTAGGTGTTGCTACTATCTGGCTGTGTTTTCATCAACATTTTACTTGATTTTGTTGTTATTGCTGTGGTATTTGCTTCATTGCTGATAAATGAAGTATTTGTAATTTGTTGTTTCCAGCTGAGATGAGAAATTTTCTTGAAGAGGTACAATTTTGAAAAGCAGGTTAAAGGTGAGAGGAAAGAAAGGTTCTTATTGCATGTCATTATTTGGAAGCTGTGATGAAGAAAGCAAGCTGTAGAGAGGCTTGGTTCCATATCTTCAAGTGTATCTATATCTGCAAGTCCATATCTGAGCTTGTAAAAACCCCACTGTATATGAGAGGATGTAGCCAGCTCCCTGAGATTCTTTTCCTGTCACCTGGGAGCAGCCAAAGGCCCACAGCCAGAGGCACTGGGGAGCAGGAGGAACAGAGACTTTGTTGGAATTTAGGTTACAGCTGGGGCCCAGATAATCTTTTATGTACATACCCAGACTCTGCCGAATGTATCTATTTTCCCATTTATGTTTTCCCTTTCTTTGCTGTATAATGTATGGAATGGGCACTGAATCATCCATACAATGTAGCAATGAGTGATTTATTCCTCTAGTTGTAATTTTCATCTTTCTAGCAGCCAAGAGTGTTATTCCCATTTGATGTATGTTCAATGGCATATATGAAAATTCCTATTTTTGGGGCTAGTTCCTAGTAGCTAAATGCATGGAAAATGAATTGTCTTTCACCCTTTAGAATTTGTCTTTCCCCAGTGTGGATGAACCTCACTGAAATGAGGAAGCTGCTTTGACTGCAGTCTTCTGTTGTTCCAGTTTTCTGAGCACCAAAAAATACTTAAATTTTAAATCCCTGGATATACAATAATCTTCTTCTGTATGCTGCATGGGGTTCTCAAAATGCAAGGAAATTGCTCCTAATGCTAAATCATTTTAATGTAGCTGCATACAGTTAAATTCAGACTGAAGCATATTAATCCAAGCTAAGTAGTATTTGTAAACCTCAGTGTAGATTCAGGTTTTGTCATGTCACAGTTTTTATATACAGAAGATGAGAGATTCTTCTCCCACGTCTTGGAATTTAACAAGGCACTGATAAGTTCCTGGACCCTGGCAAAGCATTTTTTTCTGTAAAGTATTTGCTACAGAAGCTGTGGGCTTCATGAAGAAGTGGTGCCTGTTGCCTTGACCTTAGTGGTATTTGAAATTTTTAACAAGGTGAATTATATTGTGGAGAACTAAATCCTGGCTTTCACCAGGATTCTGGAGGTCACTTTCGCACTGCTCCATTTAGGGTAAAGGTGAAGGTTGTGAAATTAATTGTTCTAAAATATTTTATGGCTAGCAGAATGGTGTGGGAGTTTTGTTGTTACTGCATTAAATCAACAGATTTTTATTTTCATTTCTGTTCCATTTGCTGGAAAATGCCCTCCTTAATTTCTTGGTTTTCAAATGGAGATGTGGCTACAGTGAGGCTTTTAAAGCTGCTGGGATCTACTCTTCCATGATTTCTGAGAGCATCCTGAACATTCCCTGAACAATCATTGTGTTTACATTACTTCCTTCTTTTTTCCCCTCCATCTCTTCTTCAGCCTATTCCCGTTTTAAGCTGCTTGTGGACCTCCTCAGCTTTAAGGGGAGCCCCAGACTACAGGCGTGGCTCCTTTTGAAATTATTGATTAACATTCACAGCAGTGATACAAAGAACTTGTGTGAAATTATTTACTCCTTTATCTCCTTCCCCATCTGAACTAACAATACCCTTCTCCTGAGTCTTGCAACTCTCACTGATGATCAGGGCATCTGTTGTTTTGCATCCTTGATGTTCCAGTTGCTGGCTATCAGGCTTTCCAGGTAAATTGCAGACTTTGCTTTCATGTATTAGCAAGATAAAGGCTCTAGTTATCAGGTTGCCTCTGCTCTGAGGAAGCACCACCAGCTTTAATTTAAAAGTTGCTATAGAGCTATCCTGTATTTTAAGGGGTGATGGGAAAACAGATCATCAGCTATTTTCCTTGATTGCTTGTGGGAAAAGCTTGCTCTGCATATTTCTAGGATGCCAGGAGTGGCTGTTGATGTAATAGAGAAATAACAGCTTTGTATTTCTGGTCAGAGATGGAAGACAAACAAAACATTTTTTTTTTTTTTCTCTGGGAAACAATTTTCGTATTTTCCTGTGTGGTCCATCTTGGCCAAATGTCAGTTCTGGAATTCTATTTCATCTACCTCAGTGTTTGGATGTTCCCTTGTTCTGCTGATGCTGTTGGTCCGGCGGTGTGGTGGTACCCCAGGGCAGGTTGATGAGGGACCTGCTGCTGTAGGTAGTACTCAGAAATGCCAAAAGAGTTGAGGAAACTAGTCCAAAAAGCTGGAAATGTGCAGTGAACAGCTGATGCTGAACCCAAAGCTCTCTGACTGATGCCTGCCTTTCTCAGTGAGTCAGTGAGGTTTAGACCTAATGGCAAATGGGATGAAGACTTTGAGGTTACTAATCTGGGCTTCAGTCCTCTTGCTTTTAACTGCTAGAGGACACTGGATTTTGGTTCCCCATTTACTTCTATGCAACAAAGGAAGCAGAGTTATAAAGGGAATTACGAAAACTATGTACATGACATGGTTATCTCCTGTAACTGAACTTCAGGTCTAGGTCACTACTGGCGTCAGTTGGGAATTCTGTGAGTAGTTGCCACTGTCCAGAAATTATTATTTTTGAAGTACCATAAGCTTGCGGAGAGACATTCTGTGCTCTGAAGGATTTTCCTTTCAAGAGTGTGTGGTGAGATCCCGGCTATGCATGTTAGGAATTTTGATTAGTGGGATGGGTTTTCCATCTGTTAGTGGAATTTTATACGTGAAGGAGTACCTGGGTAAGTGACAGGCTGTGGGAATGTTCCCTGGAGGAGTGATCCAGTACTTGTGCTGAAGGTTTGGGGGGTACTGGCTCTTCCTGCTGCTAGAACCTGGAGTACCAGCTTACTCCTTGTGAAGTGTGCAGTACAGTTGTTTTAGTTGTTTTCTTCTTCCTGTGACTTCCATTGAAGTATTTATCTATTTCAAAGAGAATAAAAGAGCTCTTTATTCCATATGTAGCATTCACTAGGGATATGAATCCCTGTTCCTGGGTAGTAGCTCACAGTTACTTAGAGTATAAAGAATGAATTGTCAGCTACTGGTGAATTTCAGATTCTCTCCTTCTGCTTCATCTGTGAGTTCTGTCACTAGACAACAGTAGGGAGTGCTGCAGCAGACATTCCTAAATGGAATGTAGTCTTTAGATTATCCTTGCTTACTGTGGATGATTTACTGCCATCCAGTCAGGCAACATTGCCTTCTTATTTGTCTGAGCGAGGTTCACAGTCTTTGCAGTCTCCTGTGTTGTGCCATTTAGTACTTAATGGCAATGTAGAAAACATGACGATAAATCTATAGAGGGTGTGGCTGTAACATGGGATAGAAAGGAGATGCAAAATTCGTGAGGCAGGAGCAGAGGAATGCTTTTGGATCAGAGGAGAATGGGAATGATCAAGTGAGCACTCTGTCTACAGCTTGCTTAAAGATTGATTTGAAAAATAAATTTGAGGTAAATGCATGCTGTATTTAATTTTATGTGCTTTTAGACCTCTGTAATTTTTATTATATATTTAAGAAATGGGTTGACAAACTTTGGTCTGTCTACATAAGTCTGTAAAGCAGATAGCTCATGTGTAAGTTCTCAGAAAGTTTATATAGCTACCACTATTCTCAGTTATGTGGAGAGGAGTTAAATCTTTATCATTGTGATTGTCTTAATTTAGGAGTATGAGGAGGACACCTCTTGCCAAGGACCAGGAGTCCAGCTGTTTTCAGGTTCTGAAGCTCTGAGGCTCAGCAGGCCAGAGAACATCCCCCTACAAAATTCCACCTGGCTTGGTGATGCTTACTCCTCTCTCATAGGAAAGCAGGAAGGGATGCCGAACTACAGATCTTGAGTAGAGGACTTAATATGACTTGGAGAATGCCCACCCTTGTAATAGCTGTGCCAGCTCATGCAATCAAGTGAATTTATGACAGTCTTGCTTTCATGGGATAGATATGAAACAGAATGTTTCAGTCCTCATAACTACAGTGAAGTACTTGTAAATGTGAATAGTGGCTTTGCCCCCAAAAGGCAAATAAAAATCTAGTGTGGGTTGTTGTAATTCAGATGCCTGATTTCTGTGCTTAATCATCATTTTGGGGGCCTGACTCACAGTTCTTAAGTGCTAAGGATTGCTATTGTGAGAATTACGTATCAGCCTATAATTAGATGCATTTTTTAATTAAGGAAACTGCAACAGTGAAAGGAATAGGAGAAACAAAACCAATCTGGGCATTCCTTCATAGGTCATATTATTGAACATTTTGTCTTGGCAGCCAGCAGACATCTAGCACAAACACACTTGCTGAGCCTTATGGACAAATGCTGAACATCTCCAGGTTGATGTATGCCCAGCTGGATGAAGCAATGAAAATGCACATGAGATACTTATTCTTTCTATCCTGTTTAAGCCATTGCCTTTAAATGTACCCAGAAGGGAATGGCAGTGTGCTCTTCGAGCTTTCTGATCCACACATGGTAACAATAACAAAGAAGTTAGTCTATCAATAGAGAAATCATGTGTTTTGATAGATCTGTTTAGACAACAGAACAAGTGGAAAACACTTATTTAGTGTAGTTCAGTAAATGCTAATGGGTCCAGCATCTGAGAACATGTTTATTTTTGCCTTGGGTCTTTGATGCTTTCTCTCATTCAAAAAACCCAAACAAACTGTTTCGTGCTTTGCTTGTCTAATAGGCCATTGCTACTGAAAGTCTAAGAGGGTTGAGTTTGTTGTTTTTCACAAATTTAGTACAAGTTCTGTTTTCTCATCTGCTGCAGAACAGCAGATCTGCATCACGGAGAAAAGCAAAGTTCCCTCTGCTGGTGTGAAGGGAAATGGGCTGCTGGGATTCCAGTGGATGTGGCCTCTCTTCTCTGTAGCATCACCTGGAGAACATGTGCAGTGGGCTGTCACTTGAAATCAAGGGTCAACCTAGATGAATGAGCTTGCTCAGTGCTTTAGAGCTTCATCAGTTCTTTCCCAAAGAACTTTTAGCTTAATCATTTGGTTTCACATGGTGTCTCATGCAGCTGTGCAGTCTGTCTGGTGAGACTCTTACTCCTTTCCATTTAAGATCAATAATGTGTTTTGCCTTAGAGAAATTAAAAAGACATCCCAAAGTCAGGTGGAGTAAGCGAGTTCCACTCATGAATTGCTGCCACTGTACAGGTATTTCTCGAAAACCTGGATAACTGCTAAGAAGAGATTAGCTTTAAATAAGTTTAGGAAAGAAATAGCCAGGCATTGTCATTTCATCATCACCTTTTTGGGTCTTAAGTGAATGGGCTGAATGTATTGCAGAGGAAGATCTCCCAAAACACACTGTATGAGTGATTGAGCACATAAACATGATTTAAAAAGTATTTTAAACCAACTCTCAGGCAATATTCCTGTCTTAAGATGCCTTGTTGCAGGACTAAGTAGGTTGAATGATTTATTTAGTGAATTTTTACTTTTATCCTCATACTGAGTAGATATCTTGGATAAATTTCTTGAAGGATGTTTAGGGTTTTTGCTTGCTCTTTTTAGCAGCTGCTTTTAAATGTTGATACTGTAAATGACCATAGACCTTCAGAAAGTTAATTCGCAGTGAAAAGCACTCTGGGTCCTCTGGGCTTATGCTTTCCCTGAGCAAGCTGATATACCTCCCCTGAAAAGGGTAGTGAGGAGGCACCCTTGGGATTTCTTCCCTCCTATCTCTGGTCCTGCCCTCGCATCCCTCCCTGCCTAGAGGTGGTGGCTGTGCCTACTGTCCTTTGGGAATTTACAGGTGACATCATAGGCATGCCAGCTCCAGAATAACCAGCTCCAGAATAACCTGTGCCCTGGTGTTTTGGAAAAGGATTGCCTTAATGCTTTGGATGATTTCCAGAACTACCTCAGCTGTCACCAGCAACTCTTCCCACTTCAGAGTAATATGTTCTATAAATACTGGTGCAAATTAGGCTCTGGTTGTGTCCCAGATCCCTCAACTTCTTTCGTCCCTGGTGACAGGACTGTGGAGTGAGAGGCAGCAGGTGCTGCCCCCATATCTAGCTTGGGCAGGGGATGCAGCTCTGCCAGCATTTGGTCTTGTCCTGGTTGCTGGCTGCTCTCAGGAGCAGGGTACCTTCCTTTATACCTTCATATTCTTACATAAAAGCTGAGTTGGAAAACTGTCTTGGGAAAAGCATCGGAACCCTCTTGCTGGCTGAAATGAAAGGTTGTGGAATGGAGTGCTCCAGAAGGAAAGAAAATGCTCTTGGAGGGCAAGAGGGAAGGAAGGTGGTGAAATGGAGAAGCCTTGGGAAGTTGAGAGGGAGGTGGAAGATTGCTAGGGCTTAACACAGTAGAGACAAGGAGTTTGTAGCAGCAGGGGCACTGAAAAAGAAGGAACATAAAAAGCAGAGAATAAAATAAAGAAGCATTTATGTGAAGCAGAATAGCAGAGAAAGACCATGGTTAGGAAATTTGAGAACAAGTATGTGGCTAAATCAGGAAAGCAATCAATTAAGGGTAAAACATTCTGTGAAGTGGACAGTTTAAGAGCTGCTCAGTTGGTTAAGCAAGATAACCCGAGGAAGTAACAATTAATTAAAACAGTGTGAGGCAAATTATAATTTCAGTGAAGAAGCTCAAGTACCGGATGGAAGCAGATCACTTGAGTAAATTGAGGGTCCAGTTTCAATGGCCAGGGGTATAAGAGAGGCTATGAAACCATAATAGGAGAGGGCATTTTCATGCTACAAGATAGGAGAATCATTTTGCTCTAGAGATGACTGTTGAAGTGGTGAGATTTGGAAGTGGAGTGATGAAATATGTGGAGTACAGCCCACTCACTGCAGCTATCTCTGGTACCTGTCCTACTTAAGAGCTGTGGTAGGGAAAATGTCCATATGGTTAGAGAAAAGACAGGAAAACAACATTTGTTGCTCTATTTTTTTTCATTTTCTGATTGCATTTTGCCAAATAGACAGTCCACAGGCTTCATATCTAGTGAGCTTTGTTTGCTGAGGGTTAGATTGCCCTTTGAGGCACCAGCAGCTCAGGCTGAGGTATCATGAATTACAGCAGGCAATTCTTTGGCTTCTCATATCTCAAATTGGGGTTGGTTACTATGGTTTGGGGGTGAGTCTCTAAAACAAAGGCATGCTTTGTTCTGTCTGGATGCCATCCATAGCATTTCTGATGAGATGACTTCTCACTGTATGTTAAGTAGGATCATACACATTGTTGGCATTAAATGGATGCATACATAATGTGTATTTAGCTTCACTGTTTCGGGTATATTAATCTACTTCAAAACTCCAAATGCACTTGGCCAGTTTTGGCTCCAAGCTTTGGAGAAGCTCTGGGAAGGTGAGGGATTTGTGGGGGCAGACATGGAGCTTCTACACTTCTGGGTGTCAAATGCCAGCATCTTCTCCAGAGTGATCTTTCTGTGTGGGAGGCAGAGTGCAAAGCAGTGAAATTCTGGGTCTTGGGTGTTGTCTTTCTCTCTCTTCTGCAGCATTTCCATCATGTAGCTTCTGCCCCAGATATGCCTACTTCCGAATGGTTGTAGGAATCCTGTGGGGATCTCCAGGAGATTTGTGAGAGGTGTGCAGCATAAATCAACTTTTATTGCACAGAAAAGTCTCTAGCAGGACTAATTACTGCATCAGGTCATACTAGTTTAGTTTCCTATCTCTGTCAATGCCTGGCACCAAATGCTGCAGAGAAAGTCATGCAATAAATGTAGTAGTGTATGATCTCCCAAATAAATCAATGTCTCAGGTTCCTAGCATTTTGAGACTTCATTTAACCTTCACTAACTTAGTTTAATACCTCATTCCAAATTATTGTTGTTACTTGCAACAACCTTTCGTGTTCTTGGTGCTTACATAAACAGTCAATTTCATCTTAACCTTCATTATGCTTAATTAAGGAAGTTGCAGGTGTTCTTGGAATGGTTAGTTCTTAAATATATTTGTCTTACTCTTAGGTTGCTGCATAATCAGTTTAAAAGAAATGAATTTCCTCTTTGGCTTATACACCCATTTTGTACTAATTTGCTTTTTTTATCAGGTTGATTTTTAGATTGTGACATTGTACTAGAAGACAAAATGTCACCATGCTGTTGAAAGCTAAATAGCTCATCTTCAGCCCTGTAGTAAACAGTTTGATTATTGTGGAAACTGAATTATTGCTCTCTAAAATGGTTCAATTGTTGCTTCTGAACTGATCCTTTTTTTTTTTTTTTTTTCTAAATAATTCACTGCTTAAGTTTCTTGAAATGAGTAGCATAGACCAACTGGCTCTGATTCAGTAGAGCTCTGTAACTTGTCATGCATTCTTGGGCTGTAAGGTGAATTTTCAAGATGAGTTTGAGACCTAAAAAGGTGGCAGTTGGACTGAGCAGTTGATGGATGCTCTTAAATCAGCTGTATCAGGCCTGGGAGCTGAGGCTTGGTCAAAGGAAAAAATATGTTGGGTTAACTTTTGTGTAGTACACGTCCTGTAGTTATGAACATGGGAGTCTTCTCATGCAGGTCAACACGCTGACATTTATTTGCCTGATGGGGCACATTTTTTATTTTTACTCAGTAGCAGGAAGGAAAAACACAGATTCAGTCAGTTTGTTATGAAGTAAGTGTAGTGCTGCCCCAAGAAGCTGGGATCAGAAAGGGAGAATGCCCTGGGTGCTTAGGGCGAGAGACTGTGGGATTCTTGTTTCCAGCATGTAGTTTCTGCAATGTTCCCAAAGGATTATGAGCTACTTCCAGTCCAAACTGAGGAGTTCAGGATCTATAAATTAGAGAATCTGCCACCTTCCTTCCTCACTCCCTTCAGGATCCTGAATTGCATTGTTTAATGGGCCAGTGGTTTTATTGATTATATATCCCCAATCAGGGCTTTCTTGTTAGTGAATAATAGATCCAGCTGTAAACTGACTCGTCAATACCTGTACCAAAATTTATCCCTGACACACTCCAGAAATCTCTTAGGTTGCTTGCATCACTCTGTGTTGCCCTTCCTGTGGGTGTCAGGGAGATAGATATAAGTCTCCTAATGGACCCAGAGTTTGTGATCCAGGGATTTCCTTGACTCTTTTAAAGGAGGTTTCTGTTCCCAGCACTATGCCTCATTCTTTGGAATTGAGGATGTGGATTCCTGGGTAAAAGTGTACTCAGGTTGGATACATGAGCCTGAGAGACTGCATGTCTGTGAGTTTTATGTCTCATCTTGTTTGAAAGAGCTGGTTTATAAATTCCTCCCTCAGATCTTTTCAGAACCCGGCTCAAGTATTTTTAATATTTAGATTTCTTTGAATTATGGGTAGTCTGTGAAAAATGGAGCATGGCAGCTAATTAAACTTAGGAATTCGACAGTACTTCAACCCAGAATGGTTTCCCGTGATATGTGTGGCTGTATATGTCAAACTCTTCAGACTTGGCTTTTATTTAGGATTTCATAGTATTGCAGTATATATAACTCTTGCTGGGTTTCAACGTGGTGTGTTTTGCTTTGTTGTAGTATGCTAGGCAGCTCCCAAAACAGCAACAGGTCTCCTGTTTACTACCTTTACTGTAATGAATCTTGTAACTGGGTTCTCTCAGAATAAAGAAATCTATAAAGGATGGGAAACTCAATCAGAAAGAAGAGGGGAAAGTAAAATTCCAGACTTGATTTCTGCCAGGAACATTTCCTGTAGCTGTTCTGCAGCACTCCGAAGCCCAGGGCTTCCCAGACCCACCCACTTATGGCTGTGCAGGGGAGATGTGATTGTATAGCTGCGGGCAGGTCTGACAGATGGCAGAGGCAGGAGACATGGATGGAAAAGAAAACATCTTGGCAAGATGGGTGGGAGTCATAGCATAGCATCTCTATGGTTTGTGTTTGACAGGCTTTTAGGAATTCTAATCTCATATGGAGCGTTAGCTTGTTAAAGGCCACCAGATTGGGCAGAGGGAGAAGTTGGATAAATTACATTTTCTGCCAGGACTTCAGGCCTATAAGAGCTTAGTACATAAAACATGTTTATCCCCTAGGAAGCTGTTTGATTGCTCTGGGTAACGGGGTTTGTGCATTCCTGATTTATCCCCAGCAGCACAGAGCATAGTACAGCAAACTGCTTAGATTAGGATAGACTCAAACATGCTTCCTGTCTTGTCCTCACTTCTTTTTCACTGCCTGCTCTCTGTTTTCTACTTCTTCTTCTGTGCCTGCGGAGGAAACCTCCCCACTCCAGAACCATAAACATTGTGGCATGTTGCGAAACTCCCTGTTTGTAATGAATGCTGCCAAATACAATTTTCTAAATTATAATGGCAAAACAGCGTGCAATGGGATGAAAGTTGTAAATATATGATGACCTTGATGGCTGGAGCTGTTTGGGTATATAATCTATAAGGACTGTTTCAGAGCCCTGACAAGCTGTAGTGGTGCCTGTGAACTTCTGGAAGCTTTGGAAGTGAGTTTTGGAAACACCGTTTTCAGCGCCATGTGAATATTTGTAGTGGAAGCCAGGTTTTTGTTCCTTGATTACACTGGAAAATTCTTTCTTGTGGGTTGGGGGAAGTTCTGCCAGCTCTTTTTAGGGTCTGGAATAGCTCAGATGATGAGCCTCTGCATGTCCTTTGGAAGCAGCTGTTAAAAAATAGAAATGCAGATTACATGTTTAGATAAACAAGGAGTTCTTAGATCCCCACGGCTTAAGTCTTACCCAGGGAATTCCCAGTGTTTCGTACACCCTGAAATCCGAGTGGGTGTTTGTGATGAGCAGTGGATTGGTGCTGTGACTCTGTCCAGAGAGACTTGTCTCGGGTTAGGTTGCCAGTGAAGGAGTGGAGTGATTCACAAATAAGATGATGTGGGAGGAAACTCGGGAAATATCTTCTGGGCTGTTCCCCACCTTCTGTTAGAGACTCCTGAGGTTTCTTTGCCATAATGTGTTAGACAGAGAGGAGGTTTGAGAATGCTTTACGTAATCACAAGAGGCGTTTTACAGAGTTGTTAGTAAGTTGGCAGCATTGTTGAGACCAAATGGCAAAATTTACTTCTGCATCAGTATTTTGTCCTTCCCAATGTGGTGCTAGCAGTGTTTGCTACTGACATATGTTCAGAAAGACAAAAAAAACCAACAACAACACTTTCCTGAGTGATTTTGCTCCTGCAAAATGGAGCTTTGACCATCTCAAATCAATTGATACAATTGATCACCACAGCTTGAGTGACAGCCACTGGAAATGGAAGTAGGAGAGTAGCAAAAAGAAATTCTGTGATCCAGCATTTACTTCTGCTTTTGTTTAATCATAACAGAGTCCCTGATGATCATCAATAAACTTGATTTTTAGGTTTCACTGGGCCTACAGGAGAGAAGGGTGTGAAGAAAAGCAGGGTGTATGGCCTCTTGTTCTTGGAACTGATGTCTGAAGGGGGTTTGTGAGAGCATCTCAGCTAATCTTCCCTGTAAAAACAGACTCATTTCAACCCAGAGCTGGTGAGATCTTATTTCAGGAAGTCTGTAAAGAGGTAAAAGAATTACACTGTGATGGAGTTCAGTATGAGTGCAAGATGACTACAATTTAACTTTTTTTCTGTAGCTTCACCAAGTGAGACTTAAAAAAACTAGGAATTGGAATTTCTAATGAATAGAGGTTCCAATTTGAATATGCCTTTATTTTAATCTACTTAGTGCCTTTAGCAAAGTGTTTGCATCAGTAAAGCTCATTCTGTAGCACCTAGCACTTGGGCAAGTTTTAAAATACATTAGCAACATTCAAAAAATTAAGCTTTTACCTGCAAACAGAGGAATTGCAAGTTCAAGGTGTATTTCAGATAAATGGCTCTGTTTTAATCTGTGATAATTTTACCATTCTTGTTTATCTGTTAGAAGCCATCTGTCAACACACAGAAGGACCATTGAACTCAGTTCAAAAATATTTCTGGATCCTCAGCCAACTGATGGTCAGCTGTTTACAGAAGTGATGGTGGTTGCAGCAGCTAGGGTTGTAAGTGAAGTCCAGTGTCAGTGCTTGGTGATGCAGTAAATCCTGGCTTTCATCCAAAATCAGACTATTACAGCTTAACTGGTGTATAATTCTGTCTACAGAAGCAACAAAGAGCACACTGTTTTGTCAGTGTCCATTTCAGGGAAGCTAAAGCAACACATTATTTGGGATTTATGGATTATTTTCCCTTTTTCAGTCTGTAGGAAATGTGATGTAACTGGAATCTCAAATCATAATCCACTCACTTTAAGAAATTTCTCTCACTGGCAGATTTCATCCAAATTAAACGGAATAATAGAAGGCTTACAGGTAGCAAGTTCCTACCAGTTTCATGAAAAACTGGAGAAAAGAGAGAGGTCAAGCCCAAGGTTTCCTATTTTGTTTGGCCTCCTATTTGGCTGATCAGCTCATCTTGCTGGCTGGTAGGCATCAGATGGATGCTTTCCAACCAGGCAAAACTCATTCCACCTCCTAAAAAATTGATAGTTATGAGATGTGGGAAGCAGTTTCTGAGAAATGAGAGGAGCAAGTTTCTCTTCAAAACTGGGTTTCCTTCAGTCTATTCTTTCAGATTTATTCATCCACCTTTGATGGGTTAAAACTTTTATCCAGATCCACCTTTATATGCCTTTGGAAAGATCTTGTTTTTTCATGCCTTTTCATGTGATACTTTTACATATTCTTGTCTCTGTCACATGTATAGGCCATGGCTGCTGGGTCACCTGCAGTTTTTGCATCAAAAACCACTTGGAGTGACAAGTGCAAGACTATTCCTTTCCTCTTTATTTCTCTTGCCTCAGCTTTTAGGAAACCTGTGTAATGAAGGATTTTTATTTTTTTTTTTCTGTCTTGTTCTCCTTTTATCAAGGGGCATGAGTGAATTGATCAAATTAGTGAAAAGCACTCTATGGACTTTTCTGGATAGGGGCACTTTTGCAAAGAACATTACAGGGCTTTTATCTGGATTGAAGAAGCAGGTGGAGAAGTCACTGAGGTGTGATAATTGACTGCTTAGATCCAGGTGGGACCTATCAACACTATAGATAGTACAAGCTCAAATGTAAGATTGGAGCTGCTCAATTAATTTTTAGTCAATCTCCTTCTCCTGAAAGAAAACAGCCACCCTGTGCCCTTGTTGAGGCCAAATATATCTCTGTGCATGTGATGGCACAAAGCAAGCAGCAATTTTACTGGAAGGTTGGAAGGAAGTGGTGAAAATAACTATTCCCTCCTGCAGCAGCAGCTCATGTAGTGTAACTTCATGTCTCAGTAATGGTTCTGCTGTTTTGCAAGATAGCTGTTCATTAATTTCACCTCATATCTGTGAAAACTGCTCTCCTCCTGCCAGGTTCATAAGATTAAAAGAAAAAAGAAAAAAAAAGCATGTGACAATGAATTCTCTGTGACAATATCACCTGACAGTACAGCTGTTCCATTTCATCTTCCTGACACTGTGAGGTATGTGTGAGCAGAGAAGAAAATCCATCAGACGGGGCTGCTGGCGAACAGGATCCTTCCATGGGATGCTGTAGAGAAGCAGAAGAGCTCCAATCCCTTTCTCACAGCTCACCTTTGCTGCAGAAGCATCCATTGACTTCCTAGGATCTGGAGCAGCAAACCTGGCTTCATAGATTGGAATATAGCTATCAAATGTAGATGTTCTTTTATGGTCATTAGAGAGAAGGTAGGTGTTTAGTGTGAGATGAAGCCCACCCTAAAAGGTGTGGTCTCCATGAGGAAGGCTTGAAGTGACCTCAGCTTGCATTTCAAATACTGTAAATGAGATGAACCCTGTGTCTTCTGTGTCCTTGTATTTAGGGAATGGTGGTGGTGGTGGTTTTGGCAAAGCAAAGGCTGGATTTCAGCATTGTGTGAGGTTTCTGTCTGCCACCCAGAAACCATCATTTGGGCTCATGATCAGGTTCCTCCTTTGTCTGGGTGATGTGGCTGTTCCTTGCAGTTCCCAGGTGGGATTTCAAGTTACTGCTGCTGTCTCTCCTGGATGTGGTTGGGCAAATACAGATGGCTCAGAGACATCCTGCATTCTTGTAGATTTTACTGCATGATTAATTTTGATATCCTTGCTACTTCTAGTCACAGTTTGTGGTGGTTTCCTTATAATACAGCTCTTTTATACATCTGGTATGAGAGTCTTAGAAAAATTTCGTCTGACCAAGTCCTAGAATTCATATGCTGTAATTCATACCTTATAATTTGTATTTCAAAGCTTGCAAGCAGGGTTCGAGCATAGGAATTTGAGACAAGTTTGCATGAATCAAAATGTGCTTCTGTGAAAGGAAGTGAACAATTCTATGTTGCAGGAGCTTTTCAGATCAAAGCTGCTCCATATTTAAGTAAAAAAAAAACTGGCAGAAGGAAAGATAGACTAAAAGCTTGTCAGGTGATCTGGTAGACTTTTATTCACTCAGTTACAGAAGCATGGAATGGCCTG
Source organism: Muscicapa striata striata (assembly GCA_030060385.1). Taxonomy (NCBI): domain Eukaryota; kingdom Metazoa; phylum Chordata; class Aves; order Passeriformes; family Muscicapidae; genus Muscicapa; species Muscicapa striata. The sequence goes on along the minus strand of JAREIS010000110.1, from coordinate 671,091 downwards.
GGTTGGAACAAACTTTAAAGATGATCTCATTATAGTCCCCTGCCATGGGCAGGGACACCTTCCACTATGCCAGGTTGCTCAGTGCCCCATCCAACCTGGCCTTTCAGGGATGGGGCAGCCACAGCTTCTCTGGGCAACCTGTGCCAGGACTTCACCACCCTCACAGGGAACAATTTCTTCCTGATATCCAATCTAATCCTGTCAGTTTGAAGCCATTCTCCCTTGTCTGGTCACTTCAGGCTCTGGGAAATAGTGGAAATAGTCTATGTTTGTCATTCCCACCTCTCCTCAGGCACCAGAAGGCCATAATTAGGTCACCCCAAAGCTTCTTAACTCCAGGCTGAAAAATCCCAATTCTCTGAGCTTTATATCCTGGTTTCTTCTAGTTCACAAACATTGTTCAGTCAAAACTGTAGTCCCTGGCAAATTTTAGCCTCATCTGTATTTCTCCAGTCTAAATGCAACTAAATGTACAATCAAAATCAAATCCCCCATTTTCTCTGACACTTTGAATGTGTCTGGAAGAAAAATTTATCACTTGTATTAAAAAAAAAAAAAAAAAAAAAAAAAAAGAGTTAAAATCAGTCAGAGATTAGGATGAGGTGCTTTTGATGACTGACAGCTCAGATTTTACCTTCTAAAATGCAGCAGGGTTTGTTTGTTCAAGGCCAAGGCAGCAAGGATAGGGTAACCATATCATCCCACAGGATGAAAAAACAGTTCTATATTTCTTTTGCAATCTGGGAAACAGAACTGGGAACTCTACTGCGTGGGTGGCAGCAGATCAGTGATTTTAAAATAGGTAATGAAAACCCAAATATTCTCTGGATAAATCAAAGTAAGTAGTGATAACTAGATTCTCGGGTTAAATAAAATACTTTGTTTCCCTTCTGGGCACCTGAAAAAAGCCTGAAAGAAAATTCTAAAAAGATACTGATGAAGCAGAAAAGGTACAAGTACTTGATTTCATAGTTTCTTCTCAACTGTTAATTTGGCAATTTGTAGCAAAGTATCATTAATTTATAGGTTAAGTTCTTACTTTAAAAAGTCACAGCAGCTCTGTTGCTGAACTAATGAAAACGGTTTTCATGAATTTTTCTTATACAGTGGTCTCTGCAATGCAACCTCTTTCCTTCCATGCAGAGTGCTGTGCCAGGCATGATTTACTGTCTGCAACCTTTTAATTGTCCTGATAACTTTCTTCTCTTGAGGAAGTTGGGGAAATATTACATGATCCTTGTGAAGTCCAGACACCAGAAATTGCTGCAGGTGGCGTTGAAATAGGCTGAATGTTTCACGTCAAGAAACAATATAATAATAAATGTGAGGAGGAAAATGGTCATGACTTTAGTCTTCATAAAATCTTACCAAATCTTATCTGCAAATCTTGCAGATACCTCGACTGGGGAGTAAGTAAGATTGTCTCTGTCCTGCTCTGTGGTATCCACTCTTTTCATACTTCTTTTTCATTGCAATTTAGACCTGTTCTGCAAACTTGGGTAACTGGGTATTTTCAGAAGTGAACCTATACACAGCAGCGTATTCTGGATTTAGATGTTGTATTTGGCAAAGGTCTTAATTTTAGCTAGAGCTTCAACTATGACTGTTGTCCCAAAATCCCAATTTGGTATGCTTTTGTGGATATCAAGAGCATTTGCACTGGCCATTCTCATATTCATTTGGTACTTGTCCAGGTGATCTTAGGAGGGAGGTTTTAAGATCATATTCCCAAATGGTTTTGCTGAGGATAATTTTCAATTTAATCTTGAGTGTGGTGATATGCCTGGAGTAGTAAGGTGCTGTAAACACCATTAACACCTCAAAGTCTGAGTGAATTCTTCAAGCTAATCCCCAGTTTCAAGTATTTGATTGAGCTTTTTAGGAAAAGAGAATTTTAGGAAAGAGAAATCCAATTTGTGTGTCCAAACTCAACAATGTTTTCACAGAATATTCAGAAGCCAAATGCCAACTGCCGCTCCAAGCTCACCAATAGTAGTAGAACCAGTGATTCTGCTGTTTTTGAATGGCTTTGTAGAATTCTGTAGGCCCAGACTGCCAGCTTGGAGCAAAAAATGACCACAAGTAGAGCCATTGTTTGGTGTTTGAGAGGGCTCTCTTACAGCTGCAGGCATTGGCTGCTGCCTAGTCTGGGAGATGGGATATGAGCCTAGACTTTTTGTCTGTTCTTGGATGGCATGGGATGCATGAGTAATGAGAGGTCAGTTTGTCCCTGTAGTTGTCAGGGGGTAGCTACCCTAGAAATAATGTTTCCAGGCTTTATTTTGAATGAAATATTTAGGCGTGGATCTTGAAAAAGAGAGAATAGCCATAGGAATTATGGAAAGAGTAAAAAGCTTGGGCCATAGCAAGAAATTCAGGAGACTCCAACCTTTTTGCATAGGAGAGGTTGAAATTTCAGCAGCCTCCTTCAGGGATCTCTTAAAGGAGGGAGGAAAAATAATTTAAAAATCAGCCAACAACCTGAAGTGCCAAAAATCAGACTCCGAAGAGGGTTAGTAAAGACAATATATTATTAAGCAGTGATTTTGGTTTCTCCCCTGCCACCAAAACTTCTTGCAAAAACATTGGGGATATGTTATTTTTATGAAAACATTACACCAAAGACATAATGAGGAGAACTTTGTTATTAGATTTTGGGACTGTAAGAGATGGTCAAGCCAGATGTGTTTCAGAGCCACTATTGATATTAATCCCTGAAGTATTTCCATTAAGGGATGCACATGCTGGGAAATAGGTGTTGATTTAGTTGAGGACTCCACAAGGCTCTTGGTAGATCTTCCTGCCTCTGCTATGGGAATGTAGATGGAAGCAATTAACAAATTGCAGCGAAATGGATCTGTGTAAATCTTCCGAAGTGACCACCTGTGCTCTGGATTCCAGCAGCTCTGCAAAACCCTGCTTTTGAGCAAAGGCCTAATGGTTTTTTGTCTTGGCATCAGCTGAAACTCCAAAGCCAGGTACTTTTTTTTCCTGGGCCTTTCAGATTCATTTGATCCCAGAGCAAAACAAGGGAAGTTGAGGCAAATGGGAGCTGCCATGTAAAGGGAATGTTTGTGTCAGGCTGTGCTGTCAGATCCTGGCCCTGTTTTGCAGTCATTAGATCAAGGTTAGCGTCATGCCACCTAAATCCAGGCAGCTGAGCAGAGTCTGACTAAAGCAATTCATTCATAAATTATTTTTATCTCAAACCTGGATGTGAGCCTCAGTCATTATTTTAATGCTCCATTAAAGTCATACTGTAGTGAAATAATAAGTCTCATGTTAGCATTATTTTTGTGCAATGATTGAATAAGTGCCCTTGTTCAGTGGCATTTCCTGACATTTTCCTATGGAAGCTTTTCTTGCTTGGTAACTTTGACATTTGGATCAGAAAGAGACTTTTAATAATTATTCTTTTCTAACAGAGAGCACACACAAGTGCACAAAATTTTTGTGTTCATACACACAGCTTCATACTTGAACAAGTGGCCTGCCTATTTGTGGCCCTTCCAGGAGACCCCTGCTGCTTTTCATAATAGGCTTATTAATGAAGGATTCAGTGGGAACTGAAAGAAGTTTTAGGGGATAGGAAAGAGTAGGGATATACATCTCATCTAATATGAAGGCATTATTTGTACATCAGGAGGAGTGTGATGTGAAGCCTTTCCTTGGTGGTTGTAGATAAAGCCATTGATGTTCTTGGAATGGGAATGGCTGCTCTGGTTGATACATTGCTGTGTCCTGCTCAGAGGGAGATAAACCAGCTCTGCAACAGCCAGTTCCAGAATTACAGACCTACCAAGGTGGGAAGGGGCCTCAGATGATCACCTATTCCAGTCTTTTGCAGGAGAGATGAGAATATGCAGCACCTTGTCCTGTTGTGTCTTGAAGATCTCCAGCCTTGTGGACTCGACCACATTCTTAGGGAAATTGTTGCTGGGAACTTGTTACTTCAGTTGAAGTGTGTCTGAAAAATAATACTCATGTATTTGCAGAGAATTACGAACTTACGGCAAAATGAGTTTTTGATAGGAAAAAATAATGTGTTTTTTCAAATACCAGTTTTTAGAGATGAAGAGTAGCAGTAAAACTTTAAAAAATGCTAAAATTCAAATTTCTGTGAATAGCTTTATGGTTTTGAATACAATCTCTTGCAGAGGAGAACAGCTATATCAACCATTTTAGTAGTCATGAATAATTGATGTCTTTCTGCTTACAGCTCCTGTGCAGCCACTGGAAATGGTTCCAGTCTCTTTGGGATTACCTTTCAAATATATGAGGAATGTATATGATAACATAATATTATATTGTAATGGTGCAATTCTGAAATGTGTGTTTTACATACATCTGTGAGTGTCACCCTTCCGAGTGCTGTGTAGGCTTTCGAAAGATAGGATATTCTGGACCTTTAGAGCTTTTAATCATTCTGTATTTTAGGATATTAATTGCTGAGTTTGCTGTGGTACAGAATTTTCAGGATAACCTTCAACCACCTCACCAACTCTCTAATTTCTACTCTTGCTGAGTAGTATTTTTGGGAAACGAGGAGTGAGGGGATATGGAGTTTCAGCAGGGATACTAACAAGTATAGTCACTCTATATATGTATCCATCATATTGGGATGACTCAAGCTGCCCTTCAGTTAGGAAGCACTTGGAACCTAGCACAGGGCATTCTAATACTGAAGAGAGGTGCCAAAATTTCCATACCTAAGTGTGTAACTGTGGGATTTTAGGAGGACTGCTCTTCATAAATAATATTTGGTACTGAATATTTATGTACCTTAGATTAAATTTTCGAAGGAACTTACCTCATTTCTGTATGTGTTGGAGACCAGTTTTTTATCCATTAAAACGGGTTGTATAGGATGCAGTTTCTTTTGCTGAATCTTGGTTTTGTTTTTGTGTCAGTCTGAATGAAAATTTAGATCTATATTTTTTCCTGTCTATTCGTAAGATTTTCTGAAATAACAGCAGGTTTTCTGGCTCTTCTGTAAGTAAAAAAGAGGCCTATGATTCATCTGCTTGCTGGGAAGTGTGGCTGTGGAGCACCTCAGAGTAGCAGGAACATGGATTTTGAGGGGTGATGATTAACAAAAGTGTGACAAGGCTCCAGTTAATAACACTTACTCTTTTATTCCCTTCTCTAGGAAGCTGCTGGAAGAATGCTGTGACCCTGGGCAGCTCTTTGCTATGACACAGATGAATTCCCCTATGGGAAAGAACCTCTGGTTTGACGGGGAATTTTTATATTCTGTCACAATTGACAATGCGACTTACTCTCTCTTCCCACAGGTAACTATGTTTTATTTTCATTTTAAGTATTAAAATACTCAATGATAACATTATACAAATGAATATGAATAGGCTGAAGGGTCATCAAGAAATTGTATCTTCATTTCTCAACACCAAGCAACAAAACTGCTTTTTTACTTCCGCATTCTGAAAATTTTGGTTGTAGGAATGTTAATACTTCCCTGGTTGCTTTTTGGGATGTACACAAGGGATTAAATTGGGTCACCTGTCTTGATTTTTAAAATGTTTGGTTCTGGCTATTTTAAGAGGGTGATTTCTGCATTTCAGTCAGGGATCATAGTCACTGTGAGCCTGATCCCTCACCTACAGTTGCTTCAGTTCAGATCTCTGTAGTCAAGATGGGACAGTGGTTTGTGTGTAGGTGTCCCAAGTTACTTCCAAGTTAAGGAAGTTCATTGATGGCAAACAGTGTAAGCCCAATAAGAGAAGCAGCAGCTTGACTTCATTGATTCTTGCTGTGTTTTTGAATGTTGAAAGTGATCAGTTATTAATATCTATCAAAGGTGCTTGATTAAGTGCAGGGGTTTTGAGAACTGGCAATTTGTAATACTGATCTAGGCTGCTTCTTGTATTTTTAATTAATACAGGAACTGATATTAAATAGTGAATTTGTTATATTGAATACAAGTATTTTATGTGGCTACACACTTAAAGAAAGCCAAACTTCTGGCTGTATTAATTGATTTACCTGCTACTTTAATCTGTCAAATTCAAGGTATAGGGATTTATTCAGCCTCCCAGTGTTGAGTCGTTCACAAAAGGCTTCTTATTTGTTGCTATTTCAGTTAAATGCATAGCAGAGTTCTTACTTGTTAACATTATCCTGCAAATAAAACATCAAATAAGTTTTTTTTTTTTTAAGTAGTTTTTAGATCTAAAAAACCCCAGAGTTACCACTTTGAATGAGTTTATTTTAATGGAGAAGGAGTGAGGGGAAGCTGCCCTGTGGGGCAGAGGAGATGGGAGCAGCTGCTGTCTGTGTTGACGTGATCCAGAGGAGCTCTGTTACAGCCGTGTCTTGTTCAGGATGCCAGGTCCTCTACCTTGTCATTTGTCCTTTTTGCCATGAGCTGGATGATGGACTTCTGCCTCCCTCAGCCTGCTCCTAGCTTTTGTGTCCCAGCAAGCTCAGCAAATGAGTAGATGCTGAAACCTGCCTGGCAAGTGGATTTTTCCTGCAGTACAGCTGGGAAGGGGTTTCCCAGCTGGACTGAACTGTTACAGAGAAGTGGCTGTAAGTTTTGTTTATGATGGTTGGTGTGATTTGTTGCTACGATATTGGAGAAAACCAGCATCCTTGGCAGAGCTGTGAACTTTGTAGTACAAAGATACTGGCAACAGGTGCTCAAAGTGTGTGTGTCCTTTCCAACGTTTCAGGAAAGCCCCACCTAGGCTGGCAGAGGAAGGTCACTGTTTTGTGATGGATTTGGGATTTCAAACTTGGGGGTTTTTTTGGATTAAAACCTAGCACTCTGCTTGGCCACAGTGGTGTCCTACCTCCTTTTACAGCACAGAGCTGCTTACTGGATGGGTTCCTTTGTAGAGGTTAGAGAGAAATAATAGTCTTTGCAACTCCACTTGTTCCCAGGATCCTAACACCTGTCCTTAAAGTTTATCAGCTGGCCAGATCAAGAGTAAGATCTGGGTAGTCCAGAAGAGAGAAGCTCCTAGGGGACAACATGAGCTAAGCAGCTGGGACTTCAGTGTCCTTAGGCTTGTCAGGCTGCAAAGGGGGTGGGTAGATGCTGCCGGAGGGTTTGTGGTAGAAAAGGGGAATTCTCATCCTGTTCCAGCCCTGGAATGTTCTGACCCAGGACTGCTGTCCCTTTAATGAGGTGATGGGCAGTTTGTTTCTGTCAAGTGCTACTCACTACTGCTCCTTCTTTCCTGACAAGTACCACTGCCTCTGATTTGATGTATTTTAATCCTATGCATTTTGCCCAGAGGAATTTTGTAGGCCTTTCTCAAACAAAATCCTGGAAGGCTTAGAAGCTAAGGAGGATTTATTTGCAGTAATTTTTTAATGCATTTTCCTACTTCTCTCTTTGTTTCAAGAAAAGTACTTCCCTGAATTTTTCAGGCTTCTGCTTTGAAGAATGGTGTCTGTTATTAGCTTGTTACAAATAATTTTCTTGAAGATGAATATTCCTTTCAAAAGTATCCCGAAGCTTAAAACAATTCACAAAATATGGTTAATACTCTGAAGTGCCAAGGGGATGTAACAGGAATGTAAAGGGCCACAGCTGTGTTGATATAATAAAAAAAATATTTCCTCTGGAATAAATAAAAATGGCTCCATCCACATTGTTGGGCTTGAGCAATTTGGTGATTGCAGAAGATTTCTCAGTCCTGAAACAGTGACTAACTTATAGGATAATGTAACTCAAAACTAAATAGGGAACTTGCTGTATTTAATGTTATACAAAAATAAATATATCCAAAATTAACAAGTAAAAAGTCACTTATTTTTGAATGTGAGCAATATGAAACAGAATAGTTTTTCCTCTGAGTTGTCTGTAGATAAAATTCTTACAGCTGGGTCAACGTTTTCTGACAGAGTGCTTTTCCACTAAAAATGCTATTTCATGAAAATATAAATTTATTATCAGTTCATTAGTTTTTCAATTTTTCTTTGAAGTGAAAAGGTTAAAAGGTTTTTGTGGTGTTACGACATTTCATTTTAACCTTTTTTTAATGTAGTACTTCTACTGTTGGGGTTTTTTTTATCAGCTCTGTTGCTGCCTCTTTTTTCTTCAGACTTTGAGTCTTTTATTATACTCCTTTTATTTTTTCAACCACCAAGGGAGAAATTTTTATTTTTGATCCACCAAGGGAGAAATTTGTAAAAGAGAAAAGCTTTTATATGGAAATAGTCATTCAGTGCACCAGTTCAGTTTATGAGGACAAAATTTGATGATTGCAGAGTTTTGTGTGAGCCAGTAATTCCAGATGCTGGAAGCAGCTCCACTTAGTCTATCCATCTGTGTCATTTTACCACTTGATTCTGAGAATTAAAATTTTTGGAAGCAGAAATGAGATATTGCACTGACTGCACCAACTTTTCCCTCCTGTGGAGAGCCTGGTCAATACTCAGCAGTCAGGAGGAGCCAGACTGGCCACTAAAGGTCATGGGCAACTTGTATCTTGTCACCGTTGTGGACCTCTATTAAACAGATCACAGAACTGTGTGTGGGTGAGTGTCCAGGATTGCTGTTTCTGATGAGACAGAGACACACATTTCCCACCTTCTGGATATTCAGCCATCAGCTCTGGTCCTGCAGCATTGCACTGAGGCACGACATAAGGCTTGACTGGCATTTCCCACCCTGCACCACCTGACTGGGATGGGAGAAACCAGGCTTCCATGTATTCCTGCAGTCATTTTTGGCTGTTCTGAGTAATCAGGATGTAACCACATGATTGGCTAGGGTGTAACTCAAAACTATGTGAGAGAAACGTGAACTGACACTCATCTGCTTTGGACATAGAGAATGCATCAAGCCCCAGTTTCAGAAGTTTTTTTTTTAAATAATTTTTCACTCCTTGCTGTCTTTTTCCTCCTTAGTTTCAAAAACAAATTTCAGACTATTTTTAGCATTAGAGAGGAGCAAACTACTTACCCCAATAGTTAGTTTTTTATGTAAGTATCTGTTTTTCAGTGCTTGTTGGCAAAAGTCTATAGCAAGGAAGAACTGAGATAAATGTCTGAGGTCACCTTTCTCCATCCTCCAAGAAGTTAAAAAGCCCCAGTTAAATGAAATGTAACTTTTCACTCTGCAGTGTATTGTTTTGGAGGGCAGAGGAATGAATGCAGTTCAAAAGACATTTAAAATGCTAAACTTTAACTTTTCAATCTGGCAAAATAAAATTATTAATTGAAAAAATAATTGTAGTTTCATTGTATTTAACTGAAAGCAGTTAGACACTTTTAATACCAGTAAATTATTTTAAATTACTAAAATACAATGCCTCAGCTGCTCAAATCCCTTTTAAAGTTTCACTTGCAGATGCTGTGAGTTACAAGAGTGGCCATCACAAATGATGTCGGAGAAATCCAAAGGAAATAACCGCTAGCCATGAAAAAAAAATTGGGAAGTATGCCATCTGTTTCTGGATACTTTGTGATCGGGAGAAAGATGATATTTTCCAAATCACACATATAATATAAATGTTTGTTTGAAATTTAAATTCGTACCATTAAGATAAAGGCAGGGGAAAAGTTGCTCTAATTGTAAATGTAAAATGGAGACATTCTCTGACATTTTCTGAATTTTCTGAGTGGTGTATTGGGTAACAGTGAATTATTTGATGATTGTGCTGTGTGATTTTTGCTTTCTGTTCAGGATACCTGCTAAATTTTGGGATCTTATTTGGTATTTCTTGGATACTCACAACATCTCTCATTTAGCCAGAGATTTTGTCTCATCCTGCTGATGCTGTTTCAAAGCAAATTCCCTGCTCTTACAGTTAGAGCCTTCAGCAAGTAGAATAATTTGTAATTATTTCAGGAAAAAAAAAAAAACTAGTTGGAAGTTGGGTGTAGAGTCTGCAAGCTTTTTCCCTAACTGCATGCTGAGAATAACAGGAAAGACATCCCAAGGAAGGAAATGGCACTTTGGTTGTAGCAAAAGGTGAGGTGTGGGAGCAGCGGGTTCTGGGAAAGGTTAGATCGGAGCCAGCTGCTGTGCAGATCCAGGGTGGAATGTGAAACTAGAGCTGTGTAAAGAAAGTCAAGCCTTTAAGAGGACAATGTTACCTTCCTTAGGGCAAATGCTCTGTTGTGTTGGACTGATTTTAGACCAGGTGATCCAAAAATAGTGTGAAAAATGGCAAACCGCCTGAAGCAATGTGGGCTAGGATCTGGTGGATGGGCTGCAGTGTTGCCAGGGGGCAGGAATTACTGCCCTTGCTGTTGATTTTGGATGTGCTCTGGTAAATTTCTGCTAGCAGAGTACTCTGTTCTCAGTAATGCTCTGTAATTAATAACTGCTTGGAGAAATACAGTGGAATATTGGCTGTCATTTTTTTTCTAGATGTCTTGGATATGGACATAAATTTTAAGTCTACAGACATTCTATTAAGCAGCTTTTATTTCTATTTCCCTTAATTCTGCTGTCTAAATAGCACCTCCTTGTCTGCCTTTGAGTTGTATTCAGTTAGGATTTGGGGAAATTTCTTGCTGCTTTCCCTTTTGGTCCTTTTTTTTTTTCTTAATTTTTTTCCTGCTCCCTATGCCTACTTTAATATGCAAACTCCGTTCTTGATTGGTGCTACGTATATTGACTACAAATGAAAGTGTGATAAACATTAGTTATTGGAAATGTGAAAAACATTGTATACTAGAAGATGAAGAGGTATTTAAATATTATGAAATAAAAGTTGTGGAAAGCAAGTAATATATTTTTTATTGTTCAAGCAATTGTGTTACACAGTGCTTTTCATAAATCAGAAGACGAAATACTGTCTGTAGAGACCTTACAAATTGTGCTCTTTTGGAGCATGAGTCTTCACTTTGATGCCTTGAGAGGCTGCCTAGAACAGAGGCTCGACAGTGTTAAAGTAGGTGTTTATTAAAAGGGCCTTCAAAGGACACACCTTGGGCAGTACAAGAGCCTGGCCATGGCTACACCCAAGATGGATGATGGGTCACGAGTTTTCACACTTTTATAAGTTTTGGGTCAATTACATATTGGGGTTAATTATCCAATTACAGCCTCAGACTATGAAGTCCCATCTTCTCAGTTTGCTTTCCTCGATTTGCTGTTGTTTGCACTTTTTTTGGCCTGAGGCTGCAATGGTGTCCTTGGTTTTTGGGCCGGCAAAGGATTGTTTTGTCTGACTAAACTGTGAGGAGAACTTGCTAACATTCTGCATGAAGTTCAGAGTTAGATACTAATGCAGTACAGAATCTGGAAAATATGAAAGCTAAAACTTAAAGCATTACCTTCATTCATGGATAATCTCTGGCCATTGGCATCAGGGTGATCAAAACAAAAATGTGGCTTAATATTTAGTTAAGAGAAACCCCTACCTTCACTATGATTCCATCCTGAATAATTAAGAGCTGTGTAATTGGACAGTTTGTGTGGCATGTTAGGAAAGCTATAATAGAGCATCCTCTGCTCTGACTGGTCAGTTAAGCAAGAGTCAGGGTTTCTGAAACTGCTCCATAGAGACAAAATGCAAACATACCTGATGGTGAAAATCGAATTCATGCTAAACAATTTGAGCTGGAACTTTAGTTTGTTAAGGATGGGCAACATGCCCTTGTTGAAGTGAGTTGAGTGAGACCAAGAAGTTGCTTTCTCCCATCTTGAGTGAGCCTGGTTTTTGAGAGTTTTATCTGCAATAATGCAGATGCCCAACAGGCTTTGTCTCAGAGGGTGCAAACACATAGAGATGCTGACCTTTCCAAATGTAGCAGAGAGAAAGGGAAGGACTGGATCTGGCTGCAAAGTGTCAGTTTGGCCTGCAGGCAGAGAGAGGATGGCTGCCCTTACTCAGCCTTTGTGTTTCAAATCCAAAGTGACTGAGCATCCATCACTCTCTTTCCTAGGTAATACAAGAGCTCATATTTCTCTTCATTGGCTGCACAACTGAAATGTTCTCCCTGAAGTATCATCTTTACTTTACCTACAGGTCACAACTAGAAATGTTCTGCTGTGGGATTGCAAAGTGCAGAACTGAAAGGCTGAATGTGAAGAGGAAGTGGGAAGTGCAAGCAAAGAGGGACAGAGAGGCCCTGGGAATTTTATGGGCTTTTTTGTCAATGTTCATCTTTTTATGGTGATATAAACTTGCTGCTTTTGAAGCAGGAGCTGTTGCAAGCAAAATAATAATCAAAGGAAGTGGGCACAGATGAGAAGCTACAGGGACATCAAACTTGTGATGGCTGTAAGTGACTTCAGGGCATATGAACTGCCTGTCTGGGGGTGTCAAAATAGAAATAAAGGTGGTTTTAGTCCGCCCAAAGGCAACAGAGTTAAGTTTACTTTGTTTGTTTTATTGTAGTTTTATATAACTGATAAGATACTAAAAGGAGATTGCAGAGGTTTTTCTGGCAGTGAACTTGTTTGTTTGTTTATATATAAAGACTCCCATGGGTGCAGTGAAACATTTGGTTCTTGAGAAAGCTTTATCCTTTACAGGTTTATATCCTTTCATTTTATTTATGAATTTTGTTATTAAAATTCATCTTGTTCGGTTTAAAGATGTTCTACTGTATATTGTGACTATATATTTGAATTATTCAGTGATCAGCACATTACATTAATCTTCTCTCTGTGGTAGTTGGCTTTTTTGGTAAGATACTTCTTAAAATGGGCATAATACCTCTACTGGCTTATTTGAGGCTTAGGTGTGAGTCCGTTTCGTACCCGGCTCTTACTACCTGGCAGCAGAAGAGTGAGTAGGAATTTATGGAATGCTACATACTTCTGTTTTTCTGTGTTGTTATTATTTGGTTTCTTGATATGGCTCATCTAAATTTTACTGGAATATAGCAGGATACCAGATTATGTTCAGAAGGTATTTATTGTGTAGCAGAGATGCAGCGCCTCCTCTTTTCCCACATATTCCTAAACACAGATGGAGTGGAGTCTGCAGGCTTGGACAAAGTCAGGGAAGGTTTTGCCACTGCTGAAGCTATTAAGAAGGAGTAGTAAGGTTACAAATCTTCTAGGAAGATTATATAGTGACTTTCAAGAGATCCGTTATGTCTTCTTGCTTAGGGGGGGTGTGTAAGCCCAGCTGTACATGTAATGAGAGCTCTGCTGCATTACAGTTCAGAAATAGACTTAACATAGCCAGGCATTATTGATTTAGAGTCCTTATAACCTGATATGACTTGGAGGGGAAGGGCTGGGATTCTCTCCTGGAGCTGCTTTTATCAGCTGAGTGATTCCCACGTGGCAGACACTGACATCTTGGACATAGGGAAAGTAACACAGTGGGAAAATAACATAGCTGTGGTTTTTTTTTCCGTCAGGATGCACTGGATAAATCCTGCGTGTACAGGATGCTCAGACCAATCCAGGCTGCTTTTTCCTTCTTGATCTGCAAAGCTTATACTCTTTTAGAGTCTTTAAGGAGAACTTTGGCAATTAAATTGGTGCTGCAGATTGTCTACTGGCTGGTAACTACCAACCTGAGGTGACTTTGGAATGTGGTGGCCAAAGGGTTAGTCTGTAGTGGCAGGCAAAGGCAAGGAAACTGAGAGTACAGGTGTGAACTGAGCCAACATATGACATTTAATGGCCTAGTGAATTTTGACTAGGTGAGCCCTTGATCTATAAGCTGAAAATTAGTTATAAAATCCTGTGAGTGGGGTTAGGGCAGAGGTTTGAGATTCTTCCTGCTTGTTTGGTGGCTGCAGTATAGAGCTGTTATAATATTGCCTCATGGAAGCAGGCTCCAATTGCTGCATTTTCATCAGTGTAAAACACACTGGACTAATGTCTAGTTTCAGAAGATTTGGATGAAATACACTGGATCTGGATGATAAATTTTTTTCTGGAGGAAATGACCCAAATTCTATCCCTAACATTAGCTCTGAAACCTGAAATAGTTTTTTGGAGCTCCCAAGGTGGTAGGAATGTGTGAGGGAAAACAACATAGGGACACCAAGGTCAGTGCAGAAGGAGGGCAGGAGGTGCTCCAGGGCCCAGAGCTGAGATTCCTCTGCAGGATGTGGTGAGACCATGGTGAAGCAGCTGTGCCCTGCAGCCATGGGGATCCATGGGGGATGCAGAGATCCACCCACAGCCATGGGGATCCACAGGGGAGGCAGAGATCCACCCACAGCCCGTGGGGATCAATGGGGGATGCAGAGATCCACCTACAGCCCATGGGGATCCATGGAGGATACAGAGATCCACCCACAGCCTGTGGGATCCCTGGGGAATGCAGAGATCCACCCACAGCCCATGGGGATCCATGGGGGATGCAGAGATCCACCCACAGCCCATGGGGATCCCTGGGGGATACAGAGATCCACCCACAGCCCATGGGGATCCCTGAGGGATACAGAGATCCACCCACAGCCCATGGGGATCCATGGGGATCAGAGATTCACCCACAGCCCATGGGGATCCACGGGGGATGCAGAGATCCACCTACAGCCCATGGGGATCCATGGGGATCCATGGGGGATGCAGAGATCCACCCACAGCCCATGGGGATCCATGGGGATCAGAGATTCACCCGCAGCCCATGGCAGAGGTGCCCACACCAGAGCAGGTGGATGCCTGGAGGAGGCTGTGATCCAGTGGGAGACCCAGTGGAGAGAGGGGCCCTGCTTCCAGGCTGGAGCAGCCTGTCCTTGGAGGACTGCACTGTGTGGGAAGAGAGACCCACACTGCAGCAGTTTTCGGAGGACTGCTGCTCATAAGAGTGGAACCACACTGGAGAAGTTCATGGAGAACTGTTTCCTGTGGAAAGGACCCCTTTCCCTGAGCAGTGCAAGAAAATCTCAGTGATGACCTGACAAAAAACCCCATGCCCTGTCCCCTGTGCTGTTGGTGGGAAGGAGGGCAGGGCTGGGGGATGAAAAGGTGTTTTAAGGCCTTATTTTACTTCTCATTATCCTCCTCTGATTTTGTTAGTAGTAAACTCATTTTGTATCTCTAAGATGAGCCTGTTTTTCCCTTGGAATGTTTTTCTCCTGGTCAGTATCTCAACTCATGAACTCTTCATTAATTTATTTTCTCTCTTCTGCCCAGCTGTGGCAGGTGAGGTGAGCGAGTGGCTTTTTTGAGTGGCAAACCACAAAAATGAGGCAATGCTACCCCAAAACACAGGGCACCATCAGTTTGTGGTGGGATCCGTGAAACCTGTGCCAAGTCATTGTTTGGAGGGGTTTCTCAGAGATCACTGCCCTCTTGCCTCTGCCCTATGGCAGCTCTATCAGGATCATAGAATGCTTTTGGTTTGGAAGGGACATTAACAATCATCTCATGCCCCATGGGCAAGGGACACCTTCCACCAGACCTGGTTGTTCAGAACCCCATCCAGCATGGCCTTGAACACTTCCAAGGATGGGGCATCCACAGCTTCTCTCAGTATCCTGTTCCAGCATCTCACCGTGCTCAGTAAAAAATTTCTTTTTAACGTTAATCTAAGTCTACCATCTTTCAGGTTTTTCAGAAACATTTATCTAATAATTTTTACAGCTTCCTAATGGAAATTCCGCGACCCACTAGGCTGTCCAATCTAGTAAGTTGCTGCCCTTATGCACAGAATGTATTTCCTGACATTTAACATGAAATTCCCCCTGGCTATAAGTTAAGAGATGATTTTTTTCATGTCTTTTCCACATATGACTGCTATCAAGTCTCTCCACAGTTTTTTTCTCTAGGCTGAACAACCACAAGTCTTTTACTCAAATAGTTGGGGTTTTTTTGAACTTACAAATGTTTTTGTTTTTCTAATGGTCTGTAAGGAAGATACATTCCAATTAACTTTGTGGTGCCCTCAGAAATATATTCTCAGATTTATGCTTTGGAATGGTACGACACATCAATACCAAATACTCCAGAGCAGAGTTGAATGTCACCTTTCTGCTTGAACAAGCTTGTATTTAGTGTTGCTGATTATTCTATGCACAGTGTAGCGTGGTACTGTGGAGCAATGCTGCAAGTTTAAGGGCTCAATAGGAGACAGTTTAGGTGAAAAAAGACAATAAATGCAAAGGCTACACAGATCTGTTCTGTGATCCAGTATTATGCCAGTCAAAATGCAAAAGCCAAAGAGAAATAATTCTTGTGTGAGTATGATGCTCTTTATAACAATTCCCTCAGGCACTTACAGTCATTCAAATTCAGTGTGTGCTATTACTGCACAGGTAAATCTCTGCCTGGAGACCTGTGGAAATATTTAAATGGGGGTTTCTTCAGGTAGAGTTTGTGGTGAAGAAGTATTGCAAAATCCCTTTTTAGCACACTGTAAACAGATAGAGATGCTGGACCACTATTCATTTTCCTTTGCTCAAAGGAAAAAAAAAAAAAAAAAAGAAAAAAAAAGAAAGAGAGACCTAGAGAGCCTCTGTGATATTCAGATCAGTATATGAATACAGAAAAAACTATGGTGGTGAAATGAGTAACAAAGTATGTGGTAAAATAGGGAAAGTGAAGCCTGGTTACTTTTAAGTAATAGAAGTGTTCCAGCTGACTTCAGCACAGCCAGGATTTAGCCAACAGTACCCTTTTGCTGAGTGCAGTTCTGCTTAGGACTCATAATTTTGGTATTGTGGCTTCTTGGATAACAAATAATTACTTCTATTTTTTCTTTTCCCCATTTCTCAGGCTTTATTAGCCATTGTTTTTATGTAGTGAATGAGTTCTCTTTGTCTAGTCTGACTGAAGGAGGATTCCTTCCTGGCAAGGCCATGGACCTCTTGGAGTAAGTCCAGAGGAGAAACACCAAAGTTGATTACAGAGTTGGAGCAGCTCTGCTGTGAGGATAGGCTGGGAGAATTGGGATTGCTCAGCCTGGAGAAGAGAAGGATTTGGGGTGACCTCATCGTGGCCTTCCAGTGCCTAAAGGGAGCCCACAGGAAGGATGGAGAGAGACTATTTACAAGGGCCTGGAGTGACAGAACAAGGGGGAATGGATTCACACTGATAGACAGTAGGTTTAGATTGGATATTAGGAAAAAATTCTTTACCATGAGGGTGATGAGGTCCTGAAACAGAGTTCTGCATATCCCATCCCTGGAACTATTTAAGGATAGGGCTCTGAGCAACCTGGTTAAGTGGATGGTGCCCCTGCCCATGGCCGTGAGGTTGGAACTCAATAATCTTTAAGGTCCTTTCCAACCCAAACTATTCTGATTCTACGTTATTTTCTGCAACATTTTCTTGTGATCAGATACTACACTGTTCAGCTATGCACTTGCTCCAGATTGTTGTCATGGTGCCAGGGTAGTCCCTATGTTTTGCAGATTTCGTATTGAATATCTGTTTGTTTGAGAATAGACCATCTGTCTTCTAGAGATAAGGAAGTCGTAGAGAAAAGCTATATAGTGATAATTAACAATGTTGTTTTCTCTCTAAATTTGATATCTGCTCCCATTGAGCACCTGTAAGGCTGAGTACTTTTCTGAAATCTGCTGTTATGTGAAGTGTACAAAATAAATAATGTTTCCAAGTAGACCAGAAACTTGCTTTTTGTGCTTTCAAGGGTCTTGGTTCATAAGAGATGAAAAATGTAGATGTGAAGTTAGAAAGTGTTCAGCATGGTTCTACTCCAATGTAAATTAGATCCTTTCTGCTTGCTTCATTATTAGCATTTTGATCCTGCAAGGAATTCCTCATTCACAGTAATTAGCTATGGAAGATATAATACCTGGTTTTATTCTTCTAAATATAAGCTTTTGGTCCGAAGTTTGATATGCTGGTTATGTCCATGCAATATTACACTTGTTAACCATGTAAACTTGATTTTCACACTCATTTGATTTGTAAAATGCATGCTAATGACTATGTCCCTGCTATATTTTCTCTTTTCTTTCCCTTCGTGTGAGTACTGCTGGCTCTCTGCTTTATGGAGCACTGCACTTGATTCTCTCTGCCAGCTCTAGCTGAGGCTAGTATTTGCCCAGGGTAAGGTGGCCTGAAAGCTCAACTTGACCTGGCAGGGACCTTAATGTGATGGCTGTTGGTACCCACTTTGGATTGGTGGATCTGAGGGGAGCTGCAGTGAAGGGGATCTGGTGTAACAGCTCTGTCAAGTCATGCAACGCACAGATATTTACAGATATGTGAGCTTGGAGAAATACTACCTTTTTTTTTTATTCAGCAGAGCTGCTTCTTTCATATCTCACTTAGTTTTATCTTCCCAGTGATGAACTACATTTTCTTTCCTTCAGAGCATCTCCACCTACAGAAAAACAGGTTGGACTGTAAGTTGCCCTGCTCCTAAGTAGTGTCACCAGCTTAATTGGTTTTTTGACATACATTTGTTGAGGTCTAATGTTCTCCAGGACTCTGCTACCCTTACTTCTCCGTGGAGATGACAGTGTACAAGACAGATCAAAATCAAACCTGATTTGCCAAGAGACCTCACAGAAGTCTTTATTTCAGAAGTTCTCATAATAGACACTTTGTCTTTAAATCTGTAAGAGCAAAACTCTGGCTTGTCAGTCAGGACAGGATCTTTCCATGCCCGAGCTGAACTTCGAGCTGGTGTCTGACTGAGAGGCAGAAAACTGTAAAACAACAGTAATTTCACCTTTTGTTAGTAGCAACTGGTATTTTGGTAATACAGAAGTAAGGTGAACTAGCATGTACATTCTACTAAAGGTGTATTTGTGGTTAATTCTGTTACAGGTAAGAGGGCTAGAGTTTTCAAAACTCTCTTATTCCAGTATACTTCTGTGCTGACTTTTGTCAAAGACATCTGCTACCCACAGTGTCCCTTCAGGTCAGTGTCCCCTTCTCTGATGAAGGATGATGACAGCTCTCTGGTCTGCTGCTTCAGTTTTCTCCTACTTTTCTCACCACCTTTTTGTCTCTATGTTCGCTCCTAGGTAGCCCCCAGGTCTCCCCACCTACTGCTGCTATTCCTCAGTCTTTATTAGTATCTTTTTCTAGCTGGCCTTTTAATCACAGTTAGGGGATCAACTGACACCCCACTAATGCTTTCTGGGCTGCTGTCACACTGTGTGGAGTCCATGCAGCTTAGCACAGACCTCAGAGGCAGAGAGTCATTGCAGGGATGCAGGCAAGAAGCCTGAATCCATTTTGCCCCTGTTTCCTACAGTGTAATGCTTCTGGCATCTCTGCTTTATCCTGCTGTGGGCATACGAATCCTGCATAAAGATGAGACAGCCCCCTTCCATGGAAGTACTACTCTGTTAGTCCAATACTGGAGTAATCTGCATACCTGGAATGAAATTCAAAGTGTAAAGTGATTTGCTCATCATTGGTGTCAGGTAGGAGGTGTAGTTGTTTTGCTGCTGCCTATTCTTTTGTTGTCTAGATGGCTTTTTTCTCCCTGTAGTAACACTGTGTAATAATGTTCTCATGTTATTCTGATAGCTTTGTTGTGGCTTTGAAGGTACAAGAACACAGATAAAATAAACGTTGTCAGGAGAGGAAGTATTCTTTGTAAAAGCAAGGTATGCTTGGCTCTTGCAGGGCACTCCTCTGCAGATCCCACAAGGCAGGGTTCACTTCTCTTCTGGTGCTGGGGTAGCAAGCAGTTACCTGAGGGACTAGCAGAATCTGAGTTTGCTTACTTGGCAAGTTCACTGGTGACACAAAGCTGGGAGGAGTGGCTGGTCCTGAGCTCTTCAGAAGGACCTTGACAGGCTGGAGGCAGGGGCAGAGAACAACTATCTAAAATTCAACAAAGGCAAATGCTGGGTCATGCACCTGAGGAGGAGCAGCCCCAGCACAGACTGAGGGCCAACCTGCTGGGAAGCAGCTCTGCCGAGTTGGACCAATGGGTCCTGGTGGACAACAGGCTGTGCGTGAGCCAGCAGTGCCTTGGAGGACAAGAAAACCAATGGTATGCTGGAGTGCATTGGGAAGAGCAGTGCCAGCAGGTCAGGGAGGTGATGCTCCCCCTCTGCTCAGCCCTGGTGAGGATCACCTGGAGAGCTGCATCCAGTTCTGGGCTCCTCTAGACAGAAGAGACACAGAGCTGCTGGAGTACAACAAAGATGATTTAATGCCTGGAGCATCTCTCTGATGAGGAAAGGCTGAGGGAGCTGGGGCTGTTCAGCCTTGAGAGGAGACACTAAGAGGGGCCCTCATCCCTGTCTCTCCCTGTCTGCGGGCAGGTCTCAGAGCAGGGCCCAGCAATGGGAAGAGGAATGGGCAGGAACTAATGCCCAGGAAGTTCTGCCTGAATATAAGGAAGAACTTCTTCCCTGTGCAGTGACTAAGATTGTCCAGAGAGTGTGTGGAGTCTTCCTGAATGGTGATATCCCAGAACCATCGGGACACAATCCTGTGCCATGTGCTCTGAGATGGTCCTGCTTGAGCTGGGAGGTGGGACCACATCACCCCAGTGTGGGCTGTTCTTACTTCAGCTAGGCTGTGAATCTGTAACCTAGAGCAGAACTCTAGTGGGATTAAGTTATATGATATGCATTATATGTTTGGTTTGCCATATCTGAAGGAAAAAGTGCACAATTCTTTGAGGTTTTAAATGCCTCTATAAAGTTTTGGTACATTCTGGATTTGCCTTATCTAAACCACAGTTGCTTCTAATCTTATCCAGTAAAATTTAGTGGTGAAAGAGGACCTCAGATGGTGAAGAGCGTGGTGGAGTTACTACCCCTGGAGGTGTTCAAGAAACAACTGGATGTGGCTCTCAGTGCCCTGGGTTAGTTGGCAAGCTGGTGATGGCTGAAAGGTTGCACTGGATGACCTTGGAGGTCTTTTCGATCCTAAATTATTCTGTGATTATGTTTTTCCTTTGCTCTTTCCATTTGTTTCTGTGTTCTATTTTAATCTTTTCAGATTACAAAAATACCCTCGTGCCATTCTCAATTAGCATGTTGTAATGACCTTTGTCTGTGGAATTTTCAAGTTAATTTGATGTTATTTTCATGCTCTACAGATCAGGGTTTTGGAAGCCATATAAAATTACTTTGTTAAATATCTCATTAGTGGGTCAGGTGTAGTTAATTTTTGAAATCTCCTTTAAATTTGAGTAAATACGGGTAAGCAGGATTCCTCATTTGGTAGCAATCCAAGTCAGTCACTTCATAGCCCTTTTCCCTGTAAATTTAAGAAGTTTCTTCCATCTTATGACAAGTATGTTAATATCCTGTTGTACTTTCAAAGAAACTAAATACAGTACAACTTGCAAAAATGTGAAAGGTATACATTTAGCTTTGATGAATAGCCTTTCCATCAGAAGTCATGGTCTTTCAAAAAGCATTTTCTCTGAAATTATGCTTTCAGAGTATTTTTCCTTTCATTAACGTACACTTAACTACCACTTACTGGCAGTGCACTTCAAATTCCTGTCAGAAAGAGTAAATTTAAAAAACACAGATTTCACTTTAAAATTTGTCTTTTGATTGCCATGTCTTTATGTTTTGCCTTCAGTGGATGTCTAGCTACTTACTCGAGGGATTAAAAAAGCCGTCCCTGCAAAAATGATGAGCTCATTGAAAATTATTTTTTACTTTGCTGGTGTGCAAGAGCAATTTATGCTGTACTTTGATACTCTTCTCACTCTTTTGGGTCTTGCAGTAGTTTCATTTGGATGGAGGAGAGAAACTTTCATTTGAAGGAAGGAACAGAAAATAAAGGAGGTTCAGTACAGGCTGTGTTGCAGCCTGTAGGTTCTCTGGGGTTTGGAATTCTGTGCTTAGAGTGCCGTGGAAAGATTGCTGGGAGATCAGATCCCAAGCAAAAGCCTGGAAACCCATGAACAATCAAAACAGAAATTAAACATACCACACATCCAGGTTGCAATCAGAGTGCTGAGAAATGCTAGCCTAAATTGTCCTCTAAAATTCATACATAGAATATCTCAAATTTAAAATTCACTGTAGAAATTACAGATTTTTATGGAGAAAATAACTTTAATTTCTATCCTCACAGCTGCTTGGGCTGTTAATTGAATGACTGAGCTTTACTCTTGTGCTTTAGCTTCTTTAAGGCACCATTGTGGCTGTGAAAATGGATATAAATTACAACAACGTTTAGAGAAAATGAATTCAGGATTTTCCAATCAACTGTGTAGGCTATTACCTCATTTGCTGGGTCAGCACTGAGCACTTTCTCTTCTCACATATTCATTACAAAATCGTGGCAGTGTTTTTTTCATTCATGCGTGGAGTTTCTTTTCTCTGTTTATTGCTTATTCCCAGATGTCATGGTCTCTAGCTGCATTTTTGTTGCTGTAGTCTCTCTTTGGAGATGTATGTGTGTGATGCCTAACAATATACGATTACATCATTCAGCACTTTGGAAGTAACTGAAAATATTCTATCTACCAAAGAAATCTCTGTTGAAAACTCTCCATGTTAGGGCCTGATATTTCTTCATGTGAACACATGCTTCATGTTAGCAATTACAGGGGGGGTTTTATCTGACTATGGTGGCAGCTTTTGCCTTGGAGGTCTCTCTTTCATAGCAACCTGTTCTGTCACAGGCAGACAGACAAAGGAAACACTTCTTTGTTTGCCTGCATGCTTTCATTTTTGGAATATGTTGTTGATGTGTTTGGCAACTGGGAGAAAGGGAGAAGTGCTGAATGCTGGCTGCCAGAAATCTTGCATCCTCCTTTGCAATGCTCTTGGAAAGGGGATTTTTTCACCTTTTACTCACCTAATATATGGAACTGTGGGGAGCTCTCCCCGCAGTGTGGGGACCACTCCCTGGGATGAGTAGCATTCATAGTATCTGAGGCTTGAGAGACCTGAGGGAATGTTTAATCTCTATTGCTGGCTGACCTGACAGAGCAGAGCTCCTGCTCTGAAACATGTGGGGTTTGTGCTTGTTCTGTAGTGGAATGAGCTGTGTGTGGAGTCCTGTTACATATGAATTACTGCAAGTTCAGTGGAGCTCTTGCATTTCTTAGGTGTATTGAATTTGGATGTCTGAATTTTAAGTGGGAGTGGGAGATGTGATTTAAACAAAATAGTGTAGCCTGTGACCCACCACTTGCCAAACTCACTGTGAAAGAGTTGCCTGTTTTGAATTCTGATGTAGAATCATTGCTAATTTATCTTTAGCAAAGTGTTGTAAAACAACCTCCTCTTCACTGGAATATTTGGAGTGCAGTCTGCCAGTCAGTTGTATCTAAAAGTGTCCTCTTCAGGCTTAATGAAACCTTGGTGAAAATTCTCACTGCTTAAGTTGAAGCTTTCCCACCAAACTATTTCATGAATGAAAAATGCAGGCCATTAATTTATTAATAGCTATAAACATTTCAGCTGAATCTTGATTTGATTTATGAAAGATTACAAACTTCAAACGTCTCCAAGATTTTCATACAAAAGCTCAATGAAAGTCAGTAGTTCTGGTAAGGTTTCTCTTTGGGATTTAACTCTGAAATGAAACACACAAATGTGCTGTTGCTTTGCTGAAAAAAGGAGAAACTAAATGAAAAAGAAGAGGATATGTAGACTCTGGCAGTTCAAGACAGAGTCATATTCGTTTGTAGTGAAAAGAGTACAGATCTGTGTTGAAAGGTGTGAAAATGTAAGTAAGACTACAAGAGGGATGCTGTTAAAAGGAATCTGTTTAATCTACTTGTTCTCTGCATATTCTAGAGTCACTAAAATCTTATTTACTGGGAAAAAGAGGACACAATATTGTTGCCACTTGGTTGTTAGCAGTGGGATGGTCTAATAATATCTACTGCTTCCAAATGTCATGAATGGCATTTCCAGAGGACCAAGACAAAAATGGAAGGTCTAGAAGGTTCCACTTGTGTAGAATCTTTACTAGTGATACAAAAAAGAGAAAAATAACCTAATCTGACTTTCTAATTACAAGTCATATTATAACAGATTATATGCCTAGGGGAAAAAACATTTTCTCTAAGTGTGACTTTTTTTGGCTAGACATAGTTGAGAAAGAATGTTGTACAACATTCAGAAAGTCATTTTGCAATCATTTTTCTCCACCATTTAAAGGCTATCTAGACGTGTGGAGAGCAACAACACTTGAATAACTCTCTTTAATTGACTTAGAGAGCTCTAAAAAAAATTAGAGATACTGTAGGAAGATGAAACCAGAGGGCACAGTTATATGTATTGACGGGGCATGGGGGAATGGCTTCAAACTAACAGAGAGTAGGTCTGCATTGGACATTAGGAAGAAAGTCTTCACTGTGAGAGTGGAAAAGCACTGGCACAGGTTGCTTAGAGACACTCTGGATGCTCCATCTGGAAGTGTTCAAAGCCAGGTTTATTGGGGCTTGGAGCAACCTGGTCTAATGAAAGGTGTTGAAACAAGATGACCTTTAAGGTCTCTTCCAGCCTAGGCCATTCCATGATTTTATATACAATCTTACCAAAAAGCCAGCAGCCAACCTGTGTTGTCTTCCATAAGTGAATAAAGAAAGCTAAAGGAAAATTTAGAAGCTTAATTTTGGGGACTATCAAAATCAGACAATTCAGTTTTCAAAAAGGTGAAAGATCATGACAGTTCTTATGTGACATGTCTTGGTAAAAGGATGAACACTAAAGCAGCAGAGTGAGTATAAGAGGCAGAATGGAGTAATTTTCTCAGCCAGAGAAACAAATCTGGCCAAAGGATATGTCTTTGGAAATGCTGAATGGAAACTGCAGTCATCATGTTTGAGTGTTACTGTTATATGTTAGCAAGTACTGAGAGTGGGTTCAGCATGAGCCTAATTAATGACCTCTCATCCCTACTGGGGACTCAGATATTCCCTGCTGGTACACTCCAAGTTGTTTGCTCTTTTGCCCCGTCCTCTTCCAGGTCACAAGGCTCAAATGTTTGCTGATAGGAAACTCTCCCTCCTCAGCCTAGCCATTAAACTGGGGCTGAAATAGGCCCCAAAAACAAAGTGGAGGGAAAGGCTCTAGACTCAAATAGCTTGCCATTGTGTACTGCTTATTACTCAGGGAGTATTCAATCCAGTGCATTCCCATTGTGTTAACAGCTTCCTGCTGTTCTGGATGTTCATTAGTTTGCCCTGGATTTGCATTAGGTTTGGGAATTGCTTTAAATAAATTAAAAAAAAAAATGGTTTCAGCTCGATAGGAAGCTCAAAATCTACTTGCTGAGTCTGACAGTATCTTAGAAATAACAAAATAATATGATGTCCTAGAACCTACTGTGATTTCACAGAACCATAGAATCATTAAGGTTGGAAAAGCCTTCCAAGGTCATCAAGTCCAATCTTTGGCCAATCACCACCTTGTCAATTAAAGCATAGCAGTGAGCGCAGTGTCCAGTTATTTCTTGAACGCCTCCTGGGATGGTGACTCCACCACCTCCCTGGGCAGTCCATTCCAATGCTTAACCACTTCTCCATGGAGAAATTCTTTCTGAAACTTCATTTCCATGGTTGTTTGTTCATCTGCCAGAAGAGAGTTGCAGTTTATTGAAACTTGTCATTGTCTTCTCCAAATTGCAGCCTTGAACAGAGGGTGGCACATCATGTGTTTCAGCCACTTTCCTCAGGGAATTACACCTGGCAAAGGATGGCAGGGAAAGCTGGGGGCCCTAGTGGTATCCAGAGCTGTCCATGGTCCTGACATGTAAGAAATCTAGTGAGTGGCCAGGTGGCTCTGCCTGGAGCAGGAGGTGGACTGGATTATGTGAATTCTGTGATGCTAAAAGCAAGGGAAGCACCGAGCCAGTAAGGAAAGGCCATTGTGTGAAATGAGTTTTCAGACTCTAATGCATAACTATGATATCTTGGTCTTAGATTGGGTTGGGTCCCTGAGGCCTGCCCCTCCTGTTTGGCTGCACTTTTAGTAGAGGAGTGGGCCCCAAAAGTACTTTCACAGAATCACAGAAACATTTAGGTTGGGAAAGACCTCCAGGAGCATCAGTTTCAATCTTTGAATGATTTCTACCTTGTCAACTAGACCAGAATACTAAGTGCCACTTCCAGGTGTTTCTTGAACGCTTCTAAGAATGGTGACTCCACCACTTGCCTGAACTAGCCCTAGTTTGTCTAGTGCCTGACAAACCCTTCAGTGAAGAAATTCATCCTAATGTCCAACTTGAACCTTCCCTGGCACAGCTTGAGCTCACTTCCTTTTGTCCTGTTGCTTATTACCTGGGAGAAGAGCCCAACCCCCACCTGGCTGCATCCTGTTTTTCAGGTACTTGTAGAGAATGGTAAGGTCTCCCCTGAGCCTCCTTTCTCCAGGCTAAACACCCCCAGCTCCCTCAGCTGTTCCTCACAGGACATGTGCTCCAGACCCTTTCCCAACTCTTTGCTCTTCTCTGGACAAGGCTTCATGTAAGCTTGCAACAAATTACATTTTCTGATTGCTTTTTAGGGAAGCTATACCCTTATATAATGAAATGGCAGTTTTTCTCATTTCAGTCTTAAGTTACTAAGTGTTTTATTATTGATGTAGAAGTGACTGTTGCGTATTCAAATTGTGAGATGTTACATAGTGATTCGTGTCATTATGAAAATACACCATGAAATCAATATAAACCAGAATACTGAATCCAAAGTAAAACATTGAACATGAGACACAGGAAAATCTAATGATTTCATTATATTTGTTTAAATCACTTTGCTGTAAATTGTTGGGGTTTTTTTTTTTTTTGTTTTTATGTATTTTTATTATTTTGTCACTATAATTATGAATTGTATCCACTATTATGTATAAGGAAAACGCAAGCTTGTGTGGACATGAGCAGGCTTGTCACCTGTTACCTGCTTGCTAGGAGTGTAACCTGACAACATGTTCAAGCCTTGTCCAGACCTGGTGGGGGCTTGTGGCCACTGCTGCTTGAGTCCTAGCCAACGTGTTCAGGCTTGCTCGAACTTGGACCCCAGCACAGTGGGTATGTCACAGCCCACCAAGAAACTGCCTATAAAAGGGGCAGTGACCAAAGGTGAGATGGACGTGTTGGCAGAGCACAGACTTCCCACATCCCCAGCGCTGCGTTGCCTGTTCCTTATCAACGAACTAATAAATTGCCTTATTGATTGACCTACCTGATTTTGGTGAATAATTTATAACAAAATCAGTCATGATAAGTTATTCATTAATTATTCTTATGCCTCTATGTGAAAATAGGTTTTAAGGTGTTTTGTTTTCATTACCAGAAAAAATAAATACCTAATGGAAACTTCATTGGTTCTGTAAATTCAGTATTTATTCTCCTTTACCTCCTTGGCCTTCTAAACTTCTGTTTTCATAACCTTTAGACATGACATTACATGGCACTGCACTTCCTTCTGATTGCTTCCTTATTTGGTAAACATAGCATTTTAAACACAATGGTAGTCTCTCGTTATATGTAAATCCTTTGATCATGCTTACCTCCTTTCTGACTTTCCAGCAAGGGCTTTAAACTTGGCTCTATTTCTTTGCAGAAAGACTGTCCCTGAAGAAAGTGTTCTAAATGTAGACCTTTACCAGTGCTTAATGTGCAGTCCTTGAAATTCTTTGTGTTATTTTCTTTGTGTGCTGCTATTTGCTTTTCAGGTCTCATGTGTCAGCTTTTGTTTTGTTAGTTACATGAGCCAGATGTGCCATGTAGTTTTCTGCGTGAAGGATAGACTAAAATTTGAAGTTTTTGAAGTCTGAAATTTATGTTTTGCCTGCTTATCTATAAGGAGAAACTTTCTTACAAGGCTTGATTTTTCTCATTAATAGAGAAGGAAAAGAATGGAAGTGTGCAAGTATTAACGTAAGCAGTCTTTCCATGCTGCTGAGAAACCAGTCTCAGTGTTTAAACTCTGCTCAAACTCTAATTGCAAATTTCCTGGACAGCTCAATCCTTGCTACTTGTCTTTGATGTCTTTTTAACCAGTGACTCTCAAAAGATGTCAGTGATTCATCTGAACTATTCAGAGGTAAAAGAAAAGCAAGGATCACTTGATGAGAGGATCTTTTCCTTGTAGAGATTCATTGTCTGAAGTACTGTCAAAATGAAAGTGTGTTGTTACTTTGACACCTCCTGTGATAACAAAATCCATATTTTGATGCCTATATAAGTAATTACCTTTGCTGTACCTGCTTATTTATATCAATGGGATCAGGAATTCAAAGATCTATTCCTTTCTATAAGTGTTAATGTCCTTTCTACAAGTAGAATTGGAAACTCTTTTTTGAAGAACATGAAATTGTTGATAAACCCTTTGTAAAACTGGAAAAAGTAAACAGTACCACTTACTGTGCAATAATTGGTCTTGCAAAATTTCCAGATATCTTCCTTGCTCACTATGTGTTGTCCTATACTGCCACAAGAGAACATTTCAACATTCTTTACTTATTCCTACACCAGACATAAGTAAGCAGATACCCTGCAATTTTCCCTATTCTCTTTTGGTTTGTGCTTGCTACTCAAACTGTGCATCTTGAAATCGTGGAGGGAGAAAGTACAGGCAGAGTTGGAGGACTTTGTCACTTGGCAGTCGTATTATTTGGTTTTGTGTTTATTTCTCTATGTGGAATGTAACAGTTATTTACTTTAACAAAGGCTTTTGTGCATGAGAGTTAGTGTGTGCCTAGGAAGAGTAACTTTCTCAGCCAGGATATTGTGCGCTGCAAGGCAGGAGATAACTGCCTTGATGTTTATACTGCATTTTCCTAGACCTGCAGAAAAAGTCATTAAACTGTCATAATATAACTGCTTGTGTTGTTTAATAGATTTCCATGACATTAAAAAGTAGTTTTCTGCCCAATAGTGATGATTTGTGTTCATTCTTGTTTTCATGAAAAACTTGAAAATGTTTTGGTGCACTTTTTTTGGCTTAAGCTTAGACCATTTTATTAGGCAACCACAGCCTTTACAGGTTGATACACAGTTTTTTCTCTTCTGCTCAGACTTAGAGCAGATTAAGAAACAGGAAAATAAGTGCTGGAATATCTGCTGTTCCTACGTGTCTTTCTGCCACCTAGTGCTCGTGATCTGGGAGGTTGTGTGAATACTGGACGGTGCTCACATTTAACCTGAGTCAGCTGAAATGTGAGAGGGAGGCTGTTGTGTACCTGCCTCCAAAGATGCTGCAAAGCAGGGCAGGGCTGACAATCCCACACAGAGGATGGTGGTGTCCTCTAGGCCTCATGGTATCTGGTGTAGTGAGATCTGGGAAAAGGAAGGATTTGATGAGTGTTCCTGTGCATGTTGGAAGAGTTTAGTGCTTTGTCCTATGGCTCAATATTTAGCCTTATCACACAGGATTTAAAAAAAAGAAATGAAAGGAGATTTCAAGAGAAAGTGATAAGGGAAGCCAACAGAGGCAGTTGTTTCTGGATACTGGTCAAGCTGGTCCTTAAGGAATTTGTACACTATTTTTCCATCTTCTACCATTTACATGGGACTGGGTGACTCCACAGAACATTTAAATGCAGCTATTTAGGGGGCAATGTAAGTTTTTCTTGAGGCTTCCCAGTTGTGGAAATGTTGGAAACTGTAACATCTCCCAGAATGAGTCACTCTCTTCAGCCCCACAATATCACCAAATGATATTTTTGTTTTATAGGTTTTAATTCAAAATTTGAGGTCCTAATGCACTGCAGGTCGTGAAGTTTGGATCCAGAAATCTTGCAGATCTTTGGAATTTCTCACCTATTTATTCTTTTGTCTTGTCAGTGAGAATACCCAGAGCATTTATTGTTTAAAATACTGTCTATAATATACAGTCAATAGTCTGTTCCAAACTACGGAGATGGGGTTTTTTGTTTATTTTTTCCACAGTCCCTGCACTGTGCTGTCCTTGGCTGTATGGAGGCTGACTCTATTGAATTAAATACCACATCAGCAATTTGAAATTTTCTTTTAATTCTGAGCAAGTGTTACCTTGCAATGACATCATGCTGGGTAGAAAGCTGTTAAAATCATGCCATTTTGAAGTTCCTACTTAAAGTCCAGATGCAGCTAAAAGTGACTGCCAGCTTAGTCACTGCTACTCCGTGGTTTATGTGAATAGTATTGCAAAGTGTTCTCTCATTAGTGTGTGGCTGCTCTGCAGTTCATGGATCCTTTTGGATAGCAGAGCTTTTCCTGCAGCAGCACAGCAATGCATTCAGTCTTCCAAGTGGTCTTTTGTAGCCCTGTGTCCCTGCGTAAATAGCTCCTGAGGTTCTAATCTCATGAAAAACAGTAGTGCCTAAAGTACATATTTGTGAAGAGCACAAAGTTTGCATGAGCTTGAATATTGAATTCCACTTCAGGGCCGAATAAAAACACTGCTGTCGTGGCTGAGACGTGGACCTACAGAGGAGCTTGTCCCACCTGGAACAAACAGTGAGCTTCAGGTTTCAACATGTACTAGCTGGCAGTGTCAGAATAAACTGAAGAAGGCAGCTGGAGGTCTGGTGTGGGATCTCTTCCTAATCTACTTTCATAATCACTGCCACCATTTCTTCTTGTAATAATCACATTTTAATCAGAGTCCCACCTGTTCCAGTGAGACAGAGTAGGTTTAGACTAGGTGTGTGGAATTTGAGATTTATTTCTGTGAGGGTGATGAGGCCGTGGAACAGGTTGCCCAGAGGAGTTGTGGGTGCCCCATCCCTGGAAGTGTTCAAGCCAAACCATTCTGTGATTCTGTGTCTGTTACCTTGCTGTCACTGGGTCACTCCTTGCTCTGGGCTCCTGCACCTGCTTAGGATGTAATTGGTAACTGGCTGGAGAGGAGTGAATGAAATGGGAAAAACTACAACCTCCTCCCATTACCCTGTTGGGAATACACCTTCCTTGATACTGATGGGTTTTTGTTCTCAAGCTGTCATGTCTTGACAGCTCTGTAGGAGGAAAGAAGGGGCTCATCAGGCTGAACGTGGTTTGTAAACAATGAAGAAGGAGCTTGTGCCACCCTGCAGCATCTGACAGTGTGAAAAACCACTGTGAACTCTCAGGGTTTTGCTGGCTCCTCAGAGAAATTCAGTAGAATTTCACTCTTCCCATCATGATGCAGCCTTCTTAAAAGGGATAGTGAAATCACAGCATCTCTTTCAGATTCAAAATACTTAGTTAAAAGATAAATTATTCTAATTTATGTTCTCAGTGTTTTCAATGATTTTTGTATCTTCAGCATTAAATCAGAGGCTGAATACCGTAGTTTTTCCAGTAAGAGCTTGGTTTCTGATTAAAGTCTTTGGCAGTGAGTGGGCAAAAAATTAGTGCATTACAACCTAACAATTAAATCAAAGTGATTTAGAGTAGCATTATCTAAAATTACTTTTTGTAAGTATGTGTAATGTTCTTTTAACTGATTACAATGATTTATTTTTACTTAGATGAATGGTGAAACTAATAAGTGAGCTGCTTGAGAGATGCTTTGTTAAATTAGTCCTATATTCAATTGGGAGTCTTTAACCTATTGCTCTGTGCACTTATTTGTCATTGAATTTGCAGGGGGATGTGCAGGTTCTTCTTTTGTTTACATGAATATGAACTAGAACACCTTCACTGATTGTCAGTAGAGTTTCATTGTTTAAAAACGGGAAAATGAGACAATGGGGCCTTTCTATCTTTGGTTCTGTTGGGAGATACCTTTTTAAAAAATGCCTTTCACAATTCATTTAATAAATTACTTGACTTATATTTACAAGGGAATTCATCCTGCTTATTTCCAATATGCAAGGTGTTACTATTTAAAAGTATTTGTAAATTCTATGGTAATTATTGCTTAATAATGGGGATAAAATAGTGGTTTCCTGGTACATTTTCTCTATCAGACTAAATAAACTGAGGCTTTTTTTTTCCAGTCCACCCACAAGACTCTGGCCATTCATAAAAATTTCATGAATGAAGAAAATAACATATGTGTTAACAAATGAAAATAACAGGAAGCTAATACTAGTGGAAATGCTTTTGTTACAGCTATGCTGCCTAAAGCCAGCATTTGTTAGGCTAGCTTAGAATTCTAAGGAGAAAAGCAGCTGAGCTTTTTGTGATCATTTAGCATAAATGGCAGCTGGGTCCCTTCACATTGTCAACTATGAACTGATAATTTGCCTAGCAAAGTGTTGTGATGTGCAAGGTAAAAAAGGAAAGCATTACAAGGTTTTGCAGCAAGAGGATAAAAAAGACGTGTTACATAGTTGCTTATGGGTAACACTTGAGTCTAGGACTTGTGTAAGTTTTGTGTGACCTGACAGTTTTGTGTTTGTTTGGACAAAGAGTTCCTGGAATGTCCCTGCAATCTCAGCAATAACAGAGGTCTGTACTGTCAGAAAAAAAGTCACGTGCAAGATAACAAATGCAGATTTATTCCAGGTCATCCTAAGTAATTGCTCTTTATTAAGCTCAAAGCACCAGAAATACCACCAAGCAACAGAGACAGTTAATCCTTTGGGCTTTGTAACCCCCTACATGCTGGTAATGGCACTGGAATTAATAAAAGAATGTAGAAGGTTTGAAAGTGTGCTCTTCTGGAAAACAGGCCATTGTACATTTTAAGCTAAAGTATGGTGTGTAGACTCTCATGTCTGTGCCATGTCCTGAATCTTCAATACTTCACTAGGAGAAGCAGAAGTGTTTTTGGGCATGGTGTGGGCGTGGTGGCTTTCCACAAACAGCTGTGTTCAGCCTGATTTTCCTCCTGTGTCCGTGAAAGTGGATCTTCATAGATTAGGCAGAAGGACATCCACCATGATGAGATAATCTGCCCCTTCTACTTTCCTTTGGCTTCTTCACATCACCTTGTCAGCCCTGATCTTGTTCTTTTGCTTCTTAGACTCTCTGAAGTGATACCTAGTCCAAACTTGTGTGATACAAACTTGGGAATTATTTTGTTGTTAATCAGCAGCTATAGCTTGGCAGGTGTGATTATGTAGTTGCATTGTGAAACTTGTGGAAATTTATAGGCTTGGCTAATCCTTTGTTTTAAGGGAAAGGGCATGCTATTCTGAAATGAATAGGCTGTTTGGGCAAGAGCCACCAGAAGTGAACAGGGCTAAGTAACCGGCTTAGTCAACAGGACTAAGCAGTAAATGGGGGCAAGAAGGATTAGAATGATAAGCAAGAGATATCGATAGCAAGTAAGGGTTTAAGTAAAAAAAAATGAGTGTAATTTGGAACCAATATATGTTGATGCCATTGTTTGTTAAAATGTAGAAATTGTGTATATTTACACAAATTGTGGGTTCCCAGCATGCTCCCTACTTCGCACAAATTAAAATAAAATATAGAACTACCTCACCTTGGTGTGGGAATTTTCTGTACATACCAGGTAGCAAGCCTGTGTTTGGGATAACAGAAGGACAAGAGTTTCAAAATTTCATCAGCTTTTGGAAACCAAAGTACGTAGGCAAATGAGAACTGGTATTATCATCTCTGAGCAGAACAGAAATAAGCCTCTCTTGAAGCAATCTCAAGCAATATTAAAGGCTGTTTGCAACTCAGAATTTGGAAGCATTTAGTAACTACTAAATGTCTGTTTGGGGGGTCTAAAGGCACAGAATTTATGTAACAGTGCCCACTGCTCTTAAAAGCAAGAGTTAATGTCTGCTGCCTTTGTAGTTTGGCACAGCCTTTGTATAACCAGCTGTCTTGAAAGGAGCTTTGATACATCTTCAAGAAAGGTACTGTTATGTATAGAACATATCTAGTCTCCATTTCCTCTGCTTCTGACCCCAGCCCTTTACGGAGAATGTGAATTCTCATCTGATCGGGGTCACCTCAGAGATGAGACGTCCTTTGAATCTCAAGATATTCTCCTGGTTAAAAAACCGTAACTTAAAAAATGTTCTTGAGAAGGCAGATGCAGGACAAGAATTCAGCTGCATATTCAGTACTGCTCTGCTGTCGGTACATTCCTAACCATTGCTGGGTATCAGGAAACAAAAATTTACTTTTCTGCTTAAGCATATCTTAATCCAGTATCTTTTTCATTAAAAAGCAGGTTGTGACTTTATAGAAGCTGAATGGTCTAGTTTGCAGAAAAAGGTATAAGACAGCAGGAATAAGTTCTAAAAAATGCAGAGTCTGTGCTGTAATACTGAGTCTGTTTGCTGGACCGTGTCCTGTATTGCAATGCCTGGTGAGTATATGATGCAATGTCAGATGTTGCTCTGTAAGTGCAAGTGAGGCCACCCAGAGAGAACTGTTCTGTGATGCTGCATCCTCTCTCCCTGTCATCTGTGTTCTCTGAGACCTGTGCAGTAACTCCTGTCTCTGCTGCAAAGTCAGGCTTTTGCAAGTTTGATAAATAAAAATCCCTGAACAATTTTTTTTGCTTGAGAAGAATATAAACTCTTGTATTGTAGACAAATTGTATTCTGTAACTAGATCATACTGCTTTAAATTCTCATGTCTCTTTGCCACCTTTTTTTTTTTTTTTTCATATGCTGGGCTGCTCTGAAATGCTGTGTGCTGCTTATGACTGCCCCAAGATCACAAAAAGGCTTGGGACTGGCAGGAACGTGTCCCATCCATAGTTTTGACATCCTCTGGAATGAGGACTATACAGACTTAGTATATTACTGTGTTTGGTGCACGGGATCCCATGACCATTTGACTTTGCACTTTCATGCCCTGTTAAGCAGCTACAAGAGCTCCTCAGCTAAAATGGTCCCATTCTAATTTTAATTCGTCCTAATTCTAATTTGTAATGTGTCTGGCAGCTGGCTGTTAAAGGAGCTGCTGTTAAGCTCCAAATATCTTTGTCTAAGGCTCTGGACTGACCTGTCTCAGCAACACAACCATGGAGAGAGCCAAGGTGACTCCAGATTCCCAGTATACTTCTGTCATCACAGAATTCCCTGTTCCTTCCTTCCTTTCTTCCTCAGAGGTGTCTTTTGTGTATCAGCTTAGGAAGATCACTCTCAAGGGGCTTTTTCCCCCTGTTTTCCTAGATGTCTTTTTTCCCCTGCGTCCTTGCAGCTTGCCTGGAACGCTGTGAACTGCCTGACTTTGGTTAGTGTCTCCATCAGGAATCCAGGCAGTTTTGGTTTTACAGAAAATCATCTTCTGTATGTAAACACATGTTTATTGCATCCTGGTTTGGGGAGTGGGGATCAGACTGGTTCAACGTGTGCTTACCAGCATTAGCATTAACCATTGCATTCGGTCCTTTTTCTTTTTTTTTTTCTTCACTTCTAATTCTCCTTTTTCATTCTGTCACTTTAAGCCCTAACAGCTCCCTGGGTTCTCCAGGAGTGGCTGCTACAAAGATATTTGTGTTCTCCTCTGTAAAACTGGTCTTGTTTTGTGTTGCTAGGCTACTCCCTTCCAGCTGCCACTGAAGAAATGTTCTGTGGTGGGAAACGGTGGGATCCTGAAAAAGAGTGGCTGCGGCAAACAAATAGATCAAGCAGATTTTGTCATGCGGTAAGACAGAAACCTTAATGACACATTGTCCCTCCTTCCACATGCTCAGCCTCAGACTTTTCAAAGCTGTTCAGTTGGGATTAATCAATGATAATTTGCTTTGTTGCCCTGCCTTTGCAGGATGCTTTACACAAGCAATTTGGGTCAAAGGGTGAGGAGAGGCAAAAAAGGAGTTTTGGCTTGTTTCGGCAAAGGGATATGGGGGGTGGGGACAATCTGCTGGTCAGAAAAGTTGTGACAGTTTGTGCAGTGTCTCAGGGAGGTACGGAGGAGCAGCTTTTCTCATCATTTATGCAGGGACAGCGGAGGTACTTCATCCTGCTCTGTGCTCTGTCCTCTGAAACTAAATGCTATGTATGCAATGTGTGGAACTCAGAATGAGTAGAGGATGATTTATGGGCCAAGGCTTGAGTTGGTAAAAGCAAAAATCTTCCTTTGTTTTTCTTCCATCAAGACTGAGGAAGGGCCAAATCTCTTCTGTTAATGTGAGGTTTTTCACATTTCCTTTCCCTCCACCCTTCCTTAATTTATAAGAACCTGTCAGGAGGGATGTTGAACCAGCTACTGCTTTTGTGATTAAATTTGGCACTTTCTAGGTCTGTGATCCTTAAGGAAGAAAGACAGAAGTTAGTTCTCCCTGATAAACATGAACAAGAGAAATATTGTTGGGGAGAAACTGGAGGAATGTTCCAAAACAGATGAGAATTGGAGTTTCTTTGGGTTTTTAATGGATGCATAATGAGCTCCCATTATAACACATCTCCTTATTAGATCCTGATGGCTTATTATAAAACCATACAAATTTGCTCTAAACCATTACTATAATTTCTGCTTTGCATCTCAAAGACCAAAAATGCCTTCATTATTAAATGCCTGTTAATGCAAAGAAATAGAACAAATTAAATTCAAACATATACTTAGAATGTTTACAGAAGAGAAGATGTAAAGCACAGGGGGAGAGAGCGGCACTCTGCCGTTACTGCAGAACTCCTTAGGTGTTCCATAGACTAAATACAAGAAACTGCAGCGTATAGGCTGTGGTTATATTTTCTAGAAAATTTGAATGCTGTAGAACCAAATCTGTTACAAAAACAACAGAAGTTTAAAAATAAAAAAAACCCCAAAAAAACCCAAAAAACAAAACCAAAAACCAAATAAAAACAACAAAAAGCCCCTCAACAAAACAGCAGCTATTTTAGCTTGATCATAATAAACCAACCTTTATATGTATGGAGCTTGTTTTGATTTAGAAATAAGTGATAGGGAGAATCCTGCAAAAATCCCAGTCGTTGTCTGCAGGCTCTGTTGTGTTAGTGATATGAAATAATTTTAATGGAAAATTTAGTTGATGTTTTCTAAATCTCATTTTTTTAATCTGAGAGTTGAGAGAGAAACAGCACAATAGTGACTTCCATAACACTTTTCATTTTTTTAAAAAGAAATTTGTGTGATATCTTCAAAGTATTTCTGCAGTGTGAAGTGTCCTGCAAGGTTTTGCCCTGTTAATTGTTAATTCCCTTCACATGAGTTTTGATTTTGCTTATGTATATTTCCATAAGCTTTGTCATGTGAAAGAAGCAATCATATGTTGTAATATGTTGTAATTGCTAAGGTTATTTAATGAGTTAAAACTCATCTGGTTGCTGAGCATCTTCTACAAACCCAGTTGTTCCAACACAGAGATGAAAAGAGCAGCAGTTTTCAGCCCCTAAGGCATAGCAAGCGGCATATGCAATGAGAAAGGTGCAAATGGTCTACATGTTTAGGTATTGTGGTTATAATGGCTCTTCTTCTGATTTTCAAGTTTGTAACTCTTATTTCTAAGGAAAAAAATTATTCCCCCCTCCCTACCTGCTAATGCTTATTTTAAGAGAGAAGTGTTGGGTAGTAGTCCTAAGCCATGTTTTTATCTCTATTTTTAATGTACTTACTTCTCAATACTAGATATAACAGTAAGAGAATTAAAGTTTATTAGTCTGAGTCTTGTGCTTTGGTGTGCTCCTCACCTGCAGACCACTCAGCACTCTGCTGACCTATTCAAGAAAATAATTGGAAAGGTTAAGCAACAGATTTCCTGCAGTTTCCTGTGGATGCTCTGGGCATTTCTTAATGTTTACTGCACAGTAAGGTGGGAATCACTTATGAAAGGAACTGGATGTATTTAAATAATGCATCTGTGACTGACACATGAAAGAACTGTGATTATTTAGATGCTGAGATGATAAAAACTAGGGTGAGGTCTTA
Source organism: Muscicapa striata striata (assembly GCA_030060385.1). NCBI lineage: Eukaryota > Metazoa > Chordata > Aves > Passeriformes > Muscicapidae > Muscicapa > Muscicapa striata. Next base: position 633,614 of record JAREIS010000110.1, on the reverse strand, counting down.
GTCCTTCATATTGCTTTTCAATTAACTTTAACCAAAAATGTTTCTTAAAAGCCTGCCTTATGAGCTTTTGTTTATTCAAAGCAGGGAGCATTAAATTGTGATCTGTCAGAGGTATTTATGCCACCTCTCTACCCTAAGGCAAATCAGCTATAAATCTTCCTTCACAAATATTTGTTTGACTTTCATTTTCTTTTACTTTATTTTAAGGAACTCTTTCTTTTTAAGATTTTATCATTTGTTATGTCTGAGAATTAAAATTTCCCTTTGCTCCTCTCCTCTCCTCTCCTCTCCTCTCCTCTCCTCTCCTCTCCTCCTCTCCTCTCCTCTCCTCTCCTCTCCTCTCCTCTCCTCTCCTCTCCTCTCTCCTCTCCTCTCCTCTCCTCTCCTCTCCTCTCCTCTCCTCTCCTCTCCTCTCCTCTCCTCTCCCTCTCCTCTCCTCTCCTCTCCTCTCCTCTCTCCTCTCCTCTCCTCTCCTCTCCTCTCCTCTCCTCTCCTCCTCTCCTCTCCTCTCCTCTCCTCGAGTCTCCTCTCCTCGAGTCTCCTCTCCTCTCCTCGAGTCTCCTCTCCCTCTCCTCTCCTCGAGTCTCCTCTCCTTGAGTCTCCTCGAGTCTCCTCTCCTTGAGTCTCCTTGAGTCTCCTCTCCTCTCCTTGAGTCTCCTTGAGTCTCCTCTCCTCTCCTTGAGTCTCCTTGAGTCTCCTCTCCTCTCCTTGAGTCTCCTCTCCTTGAGTCTCCTCTCCTCTCCTCTCCTTGAGTCTCCTCTCCTTGAGTCTCCTCTCCTCTACTCGAAACCTAACAGTCCTGAATGTTATTTAAAATCTTGACTGTCTTTGTGTGCAGGTGCAACCTTCCTCCTCTATCCAGTGAATACAGCAAGGACGTTGGATCCAAAACCCAACTGGTGACTGCAAATCCCAGTATAATTCAGAAAAGGTAGAGAGCAGATTTTTCCTTTTCTGGTTGGGGGTAGACAAAAAGAAAAATTCTTCTTCTGTGTTACAGCAATTAGTACATCAGAGTTGTGTTCTTAATCGTCTCATCCTGGAAGGGGATTTGGAAAAGGTGAAATAGGCAATGGTTTGGTGTTAGGTGAAATAATTAAAGCCTAAACCTCTGATCCTTTCAGTATAAACAGGGAAGCTAAGGGAGGTGCATATTGATGGGTGCCCCAAACTGGTGGTCAGGTCAGCTGGCTGCTGCATCCCACAGTTAATGAGGATGCTAATTTGGGTTTCTCTTTGCCTCAGGAGAGATAACTCTTGAGTCCTCACTTCCTTTGCATTATTTATTTGATACTGACTTAGAGAGTATAAAAGGGGTTAGGATGGAACTGCTTGGCAGGGTGTGATCATACAAGCTTTGCTTTCTTAGGAAACTGGGACGAATTTGTGTTGTTTATTAGAGTTGGTTGAAATTTTCCAAATGTCTGTCACCAATGAGAGTGGAGAAGATCGAGTGGGGGGAAAAAATGTCAGTGTTATTTCTGATTTTGTCTTCCTGAATTTTAATTGCCGTGTTTTTTGTTAATCATCTGGACTGAGGTAGGTTGTTCTCAGGCAGAGAAAAATCTGGTAGTAACCTGCCATATTCACTGAAAAACACAAGAAAGAAGATGTGAACCAAAGGGATGAACAGGAAATGATTAGGCATAAAGAAACGTATAATGGGTACTGGAAGATGAAGGAAGCAATTGTGAAAGGAAGCAAAGCAGGGAAATTAAACACACAGTAGAAAGCCAGGTGTTTTAAAAAGAAAGGCACTGGCTTGGAAATGGATGTTAGATGGCATTTAAATGTGATATTTTTCCTCTCTTTCAGGAATTGAAGGGTTCTCTAGTTTTGTGTGCGGAAGAGATGACAGTCTTTGACAGAGTAGAACAGAGAGGGTGAGCAAGAGGGAAATGGAATAATAATGAGCTTCAAGAGCTGATTGCTGGCAAAGAGTGCTGAGTAGGAGAAGGCACAGAAATACTTGTGGGATGACATCAAAGCAAACCAAGCAGAATTGGCAGGGGATGGCACCAGGTGCCAGGCAAAACTAGGGAGCTAGTCAGGGCAGTGGATCTGAAGGCAGGGATCTGAAAATCCTGTGGTATGTAGATGGCTGATTGATTTATGAAGTGGAATGAAATGGCCAGAACATCCCATCAAGGAAAGATCAGTTTGGCCATGGCATTTGGGATGTAATGAAGAGAAGCAGTGTGAAACACAACCTTACAGAGGATTTTACAGTTTTCAAGTTGGAGGGCTATTTAACTCAGGCATATTTGTTTTGTGCCCTCCCTCCATCAAGGTCTGGAGTAGAAAGCTGACTGTAGTTACTATTTTTGAACAGAAAAGGAAAAGAGTTTTAGTGATGCTTCAAGAAGATTCTGGAGCCACACTGGAGAGACCATGGAGTTCTCCAGCAAGAGGGGAAGGCTGGAACGAGAAGATGGTTGAAGTAGATGGAGAGAGCGATATGCTACTTTGTGAGGGGTGGATATCACAAGGAGGAGTGGAGGGGTGTGGGAAATGGGAAAAAAGAGGAAGGAAACAGGATTGTGATTAATGTCAGCTTTCAAAGTGAGTGAACAGTAACTGTGATGCAAGACCTTGGATGAAAGAGTATAGTGGACTGTATGTGTGTGTGTATTGATTAGGGGGAGATACACAACCGGTAACTGAGAATGACACAGGGAACAAATTCATAGCACTGAAAATTGGAAGAAGCCTCCTTTGAGGCTTTGCTTCCTCTGCCTGGTCAGGAAGAAATCTTTTAAGTTTTAATTTTTTAAAAATAATTGACTGATGTTTCCTGTGTGCTGCCCAAAGTAATTATTTTATCTCTTGTGTGGTAAGTTAGAGAGGGGAGAAAAAGGTTATATCTTGAAAGTTAAAACAGAGAAAAAAACCCCACAATTCTCTCATCACTCATATGGAAAGAAGCTTTTGTAGGAATTAAGGTTGCTTATACATCCAGACTTTCATGAAGTTCAGAGATGTTCAGATTTGTGACTGATGTATCTGTTTCTAAGCTGTGATTTAGCTAGCATCACATAATGGGATTATTAATTGTCATTCTTCCCCTCCTCTTGTTCTTGACTGAAGTATGTTGATATTGATGAGGCTTGACATCTCAATTATCTCTCAAATGTCTTATGGCAGGTTTAGTGAATTGGTCCTGCAACACCATTCATGGTTTCTGAAAGGTTTACCCTTACCAGATAATTTGTGGTGACACATGTTGAGTAGGGCAAAGTTTTCATACCAGGGATGTGAAAGCAATTTCCTGTGTGGTTCTAAAACCAGAATTAGTGCCTTTAGAAAATCAAATGGTTGGCAGTAGTTATTGCAGAGATACCACCATTACCCTATTGATTTAGCACCTTAGGATGAAAGAGTCACAATTTTAATCTAGGAGTACCTTGACTTTAAAAACAGCTTCTAAACATTGCTTTTTGTTCCTACTCTGTTTTCAGCAGGAGATGTGACTGTGCAGGTAATACAGTTTTCACTTGAGAAATATTTTGTTCCATTCTCATTTAGGTTTGAATATCCCATCCTTTGAATATTCCACTCATTTGGGTTTTGGGAATGTCCTACCCTAACTTCAATTAGTATAATGCAAGAGAACTGACAATAGATGTACTGTGGCAGAAATTTTCCAGTCTAAGAGGATGTATGTTGACTGTCCCAGTTTCTTTTCTTGTCTAAAATTTTTCACAGACATCACTCTTCAGTTAATATTGGAACTCATAATATTTCACTCCTGTGTGAAACTCCTTTTTCCACTTTGCATTCAAAACTTAACTTTTCTGTCAAAGCCTGTGTTAAGGTTGCAGTTGGGATTGAAATGTTGCATAAAACTACTCCTGAGGCCAAGGTGACCTCTTCCACCCTCTAACCCTGAGTATTGTTGTGGGACTGCAGTCCCACATCGTTGATGTTTCCAGTTCACTCCCCTTCCAACCTACTCAGCTTGGCTTCATCTGCAGGGAACCATTTTGTAGGCAGAAGATTATTTTATATTTGTTCTGGGTTTTATTTTCTTTCCAAGAGTAGCTGCTGTAAGTCACTCACAGGAAAGAGGCAGTGCATAGCAAGACCTGTGATGTGCCTACAGTCATTCTTAAAACTCTGGGAAAAATCAACAAGGTTATGTCACTTACAGAGGTTATATCCATATTCTGAACTCTTCTCTACAGCTATGGAGAAGGACGAATCAGTGAACATAAAAATGCTTAAGAGGCAGTGATGATTTTTGACTTCTAACTAAAAAATACAGAGAGTTTGTGGATGTGGATTATTATCTGTTTCTAAAGTCACTGCATCTGGGTGGTTTAGGAGAAGCAAATTTTATTAATTCCTAATCATCCTCAACAACTCTTGGAAAGGCCATACAATAATAATTTGCCTAAACTTCTAATTAAACCTACAAACGGATGCTGTTTGCAGCAGTATTCCTTTCTAGTGCCATGTTTGCTTATCTGTCTAACCTATGCACACTTTTATTGTCAATAACATAGGTGTAATACTCCAAATAGATGTTTCCCAGCATTCAGGGAGTTTTAGTCCGGCTGATATTTTTTGGTGAGTATTTTATCCATCAGCTGAGTGTTTGTGGCCTGTGTGGAAGTATGAACTTCCATCACTGAATGGAAACATTCTCCTTTCAGTAAATTGATTCACCTTTTTGATCTCTGTGATATTTGACAAGTTTTTGCTGCATCCAGTGTCTTGCACTAAATCATGATGAAGGAATGAGACTAAAGACTAACAAATGCAATGATTCTGCCTCTCAGCTTGGAAATGCCAGTTAAATATCACTGCTGTTTATTTATTAGGTTCTCATGGATTTTGAGTGGGCTTAGATTTAATTTCCAGTGTCCCCTACATTTTAGAAGTAACTAATAATCTTTCTGGGATTCAGTCCTGAAGACATTTCTGAATCCAACTGACTTGGACTACTAGAAATAAAAAGATGGAATCAAAACAATTATTTCATTTGATAAAAGCTTCCCTCATCTTTGATTTAACAAATGTACAATATTATGCCTGTTGCTTACACTCCTGAAAATGTTTCATGAGAATTCATCTTCAATGTGTCTCCATGTAAAATACATATTCTGTTCCTAAGTAGTTACATTATTATTTGGTAATTGCAAAAGATCAGAAAAAGAAAGGTAGGAACCACTGACAAAATACGTTCTTGAAGGAAAACCCTTCATGCTTATCTTGTCCTTTCTTTACAAGTCAAGTGATGAGGTCTTGCCCTGTGAAAGTCAATTAGTCACCAGATTTTAAATACTTCATGTAGAGGTTCTCATTTTCATTCTGAGTATCTAATTTTATCTCAGATTATTTCATTGATAAGAAGTCCAAAGTGATAAGAATAATTATTTTAATTCCCATCTTACATTCTTCTACAAGAGTCTCTGAACATCTGTGCCAACAGCAAAGGGATAACATTTCTGGGAAGTACTTAAGAGGCAAGCCTCTGATAAATTCTTCTGTATATGGAGGTTGCTTGAAGCTCCATTTGTTGGTAATCATTTTTTCCCTCCTCTAGTACAAAGTTTCTTTTAAAAACTTTACATTTATAAATGATGCCTTACTTTCTCTTTGTCTGCTTTTATCCTGGTTTGAAAAGAAAATTAAGCAAAATTTTGGGGATGGAGGAGATGGAGGAGACTGGCCCAGTGCAACCACCAGGCCAAAGACAGAGCCAGGAAAGAAAAATTCCAGAATTTCTGGTTTGCTTCTGTGTTTTCTTAGCTGATGAACAGAAATACATGGAGTTGGAAAAAAAGTCCTGCTGTGATTGGAACAGTTTGTTGTTATTATAGCCATGCTTTCACCCCATTTAAGTAAGTGTCTTTTACTCTCTTATCCACCTCCTCTTAAGCACAAGATACAGCAGTGAGCAGGACGAAGGAGATCTAGGAGCTCTCAGCCTCAAGGAAAGGACTGCTGGGTTTAGAGGTGTCTCAAAATGCACCGTTGGCTCCAGAGAGAAAGGTCAGGTGGTGTTGCTTAGATGAAAACCAGTGGATTAAATTTTGGGTTAAGGAAATGGGAACTTGGAGGGAAAGTTATTTAATCTGGTAGGAGAAAAGAAGGGAAAAGGAAAGACTGAGAACAGTAAGAGTTTTCTGAGGATATGCTTGTGGATGATACCTCATCAGCAAAAGCAATTTTTAGAGGTTAGGAAGAACTTCCCAGAGAACCTGCAGAAGTCTTCATCTTATAGTAATTTAAAGGACAAATTGATATGGGGATGAAATGGGAAAATTATAAATGAGATCTCATGAAATCATCGTTAGATGTTTTTTCTTAAAAATAAATGTTTTATTAGTAGTTGTCATAAAGTAGAGATAGAAGATAGCAGGATTAAAATAATCCATTTGGATCTGTGATTGAAATATCCTCAAATTTCAGTTCTACTGTGTGCTTATTGTAGGATTGGAGAGGAATAGGATGCATTACTTTACACACGCACTTGTAAGTTTCTTGTCTGGGATTTTAATGATAATCATCATTGTCTCCATCGTGAATGACATTTTAATTGGAAAATCTTTGCCTTACCAAAATCACCAGTGCATGCTCATATTCATTAACACATTGTCTCACATGTTTTCACTTTCTTGGCAACCTATGGCAGGAAGACTCTTCCTTTTCATTCCTCCCCCCTCTCCCACCTCCTGGTGTCTTCTTCAGACCACTGTATCCAAGACTCTGCCAGCACTACCAAACAGAGAGACAGCCAGCTGTCTGATTTTCCATTATTAGGTCTGTGAAATGGGGAAGCTGTATACACCCTTGAGTAAATAATGCTTTTAACTAAGGTGAGGTTTTTTTCATCCTCATATTCCTGCAGTAGGACTTGATATGAGAACTTCTAAATCCTACTACCAATATGTGAAATAGTTAATCAAGTGCCTTATATTTAAGTATGTGACTAGTATCTTCAAAGTCAATTGGAATACTTCAGTGTCTTGTAAGGACAACCCAGGATTTTTCAGAGTAACATCTCCAAAGATTTTTAAGTGCCTAATCCATGTTTAGGTAACCAATCTGTCTTTATAATCTCTAATGTTAACCTAGATTTTTTTTACCAGTATTGCATCTCTTGGATATTTTCAGACACTGATTGGAAGACAAATGTGTATATATATATTTCTTTCAAATGAAGATACAGGGCATCCTGCAATCTGAATGACTGCAGATAATGAGAACACAGAAAACAGCTGCTTCTCCATAGTCTGCCAGACTGTGACATTTCCACTTTTTCTTTTGTTCCTGCCCCTAAGTAACTTTCACAGTTTGTAGCATCTGCAGCCATGTGTTCCCATAAACTTAAAAGAGAACTTACAAATACAGGAGATGGGCACAGAGTGTAGAAATGATCCTTATGGATAGCAGGCCAAAAGCTTTAGGTTAAAGCATATATGTCAGAGGCAGAGGGATTAATTAGGGTCTGTTTTCTCATTAAACAGCTGGGGATTGCTGAGAATAAAAGAACCACCTGAGAAGGCTGAATCAGTAGCACTTGGTATAGATACTGAAGGAAAGAATAAATGGAAAGAGAAACACGCATGTGGAGTCCTTTAGGGGCATAATCCCTTTAGGGGAATAATCCTCCCGTGTAGAACAATAGCCAGTATAATATCAGAACCACTAAGGAAGAATTTTTTGGACTTTTTTCCACATATTCTTTGGAGATGGCAAGAAAAGCAAAGTAGTGCCTTAGGAGAAGCTTAGGTTAGATACTAGGAAAGATTTTTTTCACTGAAAGGTTTTTAAAACATTGGAACAGATAACCATAGGGAGTCCCCATCCCTGAAAGTGTTAAAAAATGTGTGGATATGACACTTGAGGACATGGTTTAATGGTGAAAATGGTGGTAGTTGATGACTGGACTTGATTATCTGAGAGGTCTTTTCAAACCTTAATGATTCTACAGTTCTGTCAGGATAGGGGGTGGAAGAAATTAAAGGCAGAAGAAATCCATTATTCTGACTTCGTTTCGTCTACAGAAAGAGAGTGGAAATGTTAAACATTGAAGAAATATCTCCATACTCAGAAGGCCCTTCCTGGGAGGTAACAAAGAAGTTAAATGGCATCATCATTGAGGGAGAAGTATTGTCAGGGATTAAACCTATTTTCAAAGCCAAGGTGTGCAAGATATGAAAGACAGATTTCCAGGTCTGTCTCAGAAAGTTGTGAGTTGCTGATCCTGACTGATTTATGTTCCATAAGAATCCTTGTGAACAGCTTAGTTCTGACCATTCTATAATGTGTTTTTAAACTTAGAAGCAGGCAACTGGGAGAAGAAAGTGTTGAGCAGCTCTACCCACAGGCTCATTACTGTTCATTAAGAGGCCTCTGGAGTAAATGTTCTGATTTTATTGTATAGATGTGTCTGTTTCGCTTATATGCAGGCTGACAGAATGAACTTTTAGGTAGCTGTGTAAATGCAAAATGGGTAGAATGTTTATGGAAGCCAGCATTTCAAAACGACACAGCAGGGAGAAAAAGACAAGTTTTGGAGTTTTTTTTCCCAAAATGTTTGGTTTTCTCTTCTGATTCAGCTGAATTTCTGAAGCTGGTCTGTGAGCAGCCAAGACAGTGAGTTGTGATTGCAGGATGTTCCTCTAACGTTTTCCCTCAGCCTCAGGTGGGATTTTGTGGTGTAGAGGTATTCAAATAAACGTGTAATATGTGGCCTAAAGTGGCATCAGTTCATCTGCATCTTCCACCAGGGAGCTTAATAGCAGGAATTCCTCTGCAAGAAGGCAAGAGGACCTCAAAAGGTGGGTGGTGGTGTCAGGGGAGACAGTGAAGAAAGAAGTCCTACTCTCTGTGATGCTCCTGGTGTGTTCCAATTCTCCCAGATATAAAACACACAGCAGAGAAGTCTGCATTTTAGGACAGGATGTGAGAGACTGTTGTGATTATTTGTAAACAAGGAAGACAGTTAATTCAATTTTTGGTTGTGTTTTCTGACTACGAGGAACCACAAAAACTTTTCATGAATTCCACCAGCACACAGGATGTACCAAGGGATGGTGTGTTGATTTGAAGTTTGCCTCCTGTCAGTTTTGTCATCCCTGTGAGACTGAAAGTTTTCAGTGCATTTATTTGCATTAATTAGAATCTGACTATCTGGGCATCAGATCATAAAATAAATAATAATAAATAATCGTAAAATAAACTCAGGCTCCCATAAGTTCAAATGTAGAAAAACTAGAATCCAAAGCTAGATCAGAGTGTGTAGACAGCTTGTCATGTTGAACTATGTTATTAACAGCTAATGAAAGATGGAGCTGTAAAGTGGGACTATAAAAGATCTCCAATAGAGTAATTTTAACACTCTCCCTTGAGTATGTGACCGTACAGCTGTTAGATTTGGCAGTGCTGATTTTGGCAGCTGTCTATACATTTGGATCACTTGTGCACTTCACACTGAGGCAGGACAGGTGCTAAAATCAGACCCTTAAGGTTCTGACCCTTTAATTCAAATTGCACACTAAAATTAAGCGTCTATTTCACATGAGTTTTGAAACAATACGCAAGAAATTTCTCAAGTGTCTTAAAATAAGAAATTTTAGTTACTTGATGAAATTTTTGTACAGGAAATCTTACTATTGTTTTTAACGTCATTTGTGCCAACCCCTATAACTGGCTTGCCTAGAGGGGGTATGGATTTTTTGTATTTGGAAGGAAAAATAAATTAATTTTTCAGACTAGAATGTTCCACTTTGACTTTCCTACCTTTTTTGCTTTTTCTACAAGGGTAGCAAACACGTGAAAATGGCAACCTGGTCTAGTGGAAAGTGTCCCTGCCCATTGCAATGAGGCTGGAAACAGGTGAACTTTAAGGTCCCTTCCAAACCAAACCATTCTATAATTCTCTAAAAATACATGTATTATTACATTTATAATTAATTTATTCTGTTATATTGTGGGAGGGTGTTGATTCTCATCTGATAATTATTACTTCTGCTACTACTGGCAGGCCTTACTTACAAATGAGAAAGTATTTCTGCCTGGGTTTATGCTCAGAGCAGCATTTCTAATTAGTAGCAGTGGTGAATTTGTACTCAGAATACCCTTAGCTGAATTTTTCAGTGCCCTGCCTGTTTCATGCAGCAGGTTGGCATTAACACTGATATGAGGCTCAGTGTAGAATAGAGAGCTGAACCTGTCACCGTCACTGTCATGACAAAAGTTCGTCCTGTGATCTTTAAAAGATTGTGGCTCATTTAAAACTTCAGTCAAGATTTTCTTCCTCATTCTGATCTCTTACCAGTTTTAGTTTCTGCTCTCCTGTACTATCCAGTGATGAAGTACTGTAAATCAGTAATGTAGACTTAGACCAGATGCTTATATTTACTATCCAACTAAGAGGGAATCATCTACTGTTACCTTTTCCAACCCTGTTCCAGGCAGAGACTGCTAAACACTCTAGGTAGACTTTTAAATCCCCACATCTAAGCATGTAATTTGTAAAATTCTTCTTACTCTCTGGATATTTGCAATGCTGAGATGACTTACCCAAGTCTTGGCAGTGCTGCAAATACACAATGAAAGCAGCTGCCACCTTGGCAGGTTTGGGTTGAATTTTTTTTTAAAGCTAAGCTTGAGGAGAATTCACAAAATCACGGAATGGCATAAATTGTAGGGACCCCTGGAGATAAGCCTCTGCTCAAGCAAGGCCACCTAGTCCTGGCAGCCTATGCATTTTTAGAAAAAACTTGAAATTTGGTCCGTAGACATACTCATAGCACTTTTCTACTCACTCCCAAAGACAATAGTAAAGACTTTCAAAAAGAGTAAAAGACAAAATAGAGTAATCGGATAAAATGATGAAACATGACTTAGTTATATTTTCTTTTTATGAAGGTCAGCTCAGTAACTGAAAAGATCTACTTAGACCCCTCGAGGTAAAAGGGTGTGATTCTTAGATTCATTAGACTAATAAAACTTGCTCTTGATCTGGTAAAGAGGTGCTTTTCAGATATTTCTGACCAATCTGTCCTACCTTCCATTATGGTTATGCCAGACTAGTGTTTGGAGAATAAGGCAATCCAAGAAGCAGCCTAACAGTGTATCCTAACAGTGGTCTTGTTGAGCAGTAGCAATGGGAAGAAAACAATAAGAGTTAAGCTTCAATTTTTAAGACAGCAATTGGCTTATAAAACAGATTTTTAAAAAGCCTTGTAACCAAACACACCATTCTTCTATAGCAGTTGCAGTAATCAATTTTGTGAGACCTGGGCTTCGTAACAGGATACAAATTTACTCAGATATATATCAGGGGTTGCCAGTTTTGTTGAAGGCTCTTGTTATTTGTGGAAGATAGGAAGGATGAATAGCCAGGGGAAAGCCTCGTAAATCTGAGTCAAAGGTGGATCTTCTGTGCTGACCTGAGTATGATAATGCTGCATGTATAGATCCAAGTGTTTTCATGGATGTAAAGCACAGCTGTGTTAGCCAGCAAAGCTCATAGTTCTCTAAATGGTTCATTCCAGGAGATGCGCAGCTTCTTATCTGCTCAGGCTCTTCCCATCGACCCTAAAAGGATTAGGTAAGCTCAGTTTACTCTGGAGTGGCCCAGCTGGATGTGCCAAACAGATGGACATCCCAGGAGTCCTAGGTGTGTTCTGTTCTCAGGTCATCCACCAGTGAGATCCAATGCATGGCATGGACCAACGAGTGCATGGAGGCAGAACAACAATAAATCCAGCTGCTCATATTGGCACGAAAAGGCCTGGATACCACTAAGGAAAACGAGAAGCAGTTCAGAAATACAGTTCCTTTCACAGGTTATCTCCTGGCTGGACTCCATTCCCATCTTGTTCCAGTCAGCCTCCCAGGGAAGGATGACTGAATCTCATCCATCTGTGTCAGGCAGGAAGGAATCTTCAGAAAAGCTGTGGAGCTTTTGGGATGAAGGCAGGTTAGATAGCAAGCAGCGAGGTTTGAGTTGGCCTTTGGGAAGGGCTCCTGACTGCTAGTTTTGTAGTGGAGAGCAGGGACAAAATGGTTTGTGGGGCATGATTTAAAAGATTTGATCTCCCTTCTGCTTTAGAAGGTGCATTTTTTGGTAAGTTTTAAGTCAAGCTGCTGTTTACAGACTGGTGCAGATATGCATTTAGGAAGGTGGACGAAAACCCCTGTCTCTCATTTTCAGACAGGGTGACAGAAACAGAAGGGAGCCATCACAGTCCAGCAGCGAGTCAGTGAAGCCCAGAGCAGCATATCCCTGGTTCTTTGCCCAGTCTTTGATCACAGTGTTTGCTGAGGTACCTCCTGTGAAGAAGACTTAATGTTCTTGGCCACTCACACAGTTTATTTCATGAGTATTAAATCTGCATAAAGAGATTAATGAGACCTGCCAGAAAATCTGTTTCTGTCCACAGAGTTGCTAATTGCTGTTCACACACTGTCAGGTTATTGCAGTGTTTGGCTCTCATCTCTGATGCTTCTTCCTCAGATGCAGAAGTGCACATCAGGTGACAAACTTACTGTCCAAAAAATTTTCCTGTGGCATGGAGTGGCAGGACCCTGAGTATCCTACTTTGCTTGGAGCCAGTGATGCCCATCAGGGATGTGTCTCTTTCTGTTAGTTTTCCACAATCACTGAGGAGGCACAGCAGTGAAGGACCTTCAACATCCTCCTTTTATTTTTGTCAGTGTTCCTGGATGTTGCTGGGTCAGCTAAGTTCCACAGTACTGTTTGCCCTTCTTCTCATTTTGCCTTTTGCAACCTTGCATGAAGATATGTCTCTGTGACATGAAACCTTAAATAACCACTATTAGCAACAGTCCTGAAATCCCAAGTGAAAAAATCATAAATTAATAGTGGTGGTAATTATTTTTTTTAAATTTTTTACTTGGAATAAAGTGGGTGTTAGATATCAATGAATTTTTCTCCCCTGTGTGTGCTTAGCAATTCCAAAGGAAAATTTTGTTCTATAGAGTGAACTGCTTTTAAGGGACTGAATGAAGGGAATTCATGCTTGACAACTTCCAAATTGTGTTTTGTTTTCTTCAGGTCGCTCTACTGAGGCTCTGCTGGAAATGTTTAGATAACAGAGGTATGAGAGCTGAAACCATGAATTAGAATTTTCCATATTAATTTTACTTGTCTTGCACTATTCATAAAGGCTTCTCATTCTCTGAAGGACACTCAGTGCTCATAGTGACAGCAACATTGCAGTGGTCAGGGCAGGCACTGAGAAGCAACGTCTGTGTTGTGTGCTAACTTTCAGATGTCAGGAAAGATCTTTTGCTTTAGATATTTGATTGAGAAACTGGCTGTAATGTTACTGGCAAAGAAGGGGATTTTTTAGAATAGGTGTGGAGTTTCTAATGACCTTGGTCAATACATGAATGATATAACATCTTTTGCTAAGAAGTGAAGTGAGACTGGTTTTGCCTTTGTAAACGGGGAAATTCCTAAGTTGAGCTGGAATATTAGATATTCTAATTCCCGTTTTCTGGTTTATGCTTTATTCAACCATTTATTCTGGCTTTCAGTAAAGTAACATTGTCTAACTGAGGGTGTGCATGGGGTCTGAATCCAGCTATGGAAACCTTCTGTCCAGTCTCACTTTCTGTGGAGGAGATGGGGGATAGCTGATCCATCGGCAAAGTCTGAATAGCCAAGTGACTCCTTCCCTGCCCAACAGAGTGAAAATTGCTGATGCTGAAACCAGGAAGGAATAGGGTGGACTGGTAGGTACAGACTAGGTGCAGGAAGTGCTTGGGGGTGGGAAATGAGGGTATTGGCAGATAACAGAGATTTAAACCCTAGATCTGCTTCTCCTCTTTCTTGTACTGTATTTCCCCCTTTCCTCACTGAAGATGTAACACCAGATCTGCATGGAGGGAAGGCAGACTATGTCAGTGCTGCTGGATAGTTGGCCAGGATAATGTATGGGACTGATGTGGGGGTAATGTGTGCCCTTAAGAAGGCAAACGTTCCCTTTATTGCAGACAGACCAGCCATGAACATCCTTCTGCAGCCTCTTGGCTGTAGGGCTTGTCTGTGAATTGCTCATAAGATACTTTGCCATTTCTTTTAGTGCAGTTTGCTAGGAGTTTCAAGCCATGCAAAGTGACACAGAGGTTGCATGCATAGATTGTGATCAGTGAGTGCAAGCTTTTCAGGAAGCTCTGACAGCAGCAGCCTCAAGAAAGAGGACATCCTGGGACATGATAAAGGGACAACTTTCAGAGGGTGACTCACTAATAGAGCCAGGCATATGTTGTCACTGGTTTTCTGTGCATATTGTTTCATTCGTGAGAAAAATTGGTTCAAACCTAGATTTTCCCTCCCTCTATACACTTGCTCACAAGAGATGAGAAGATTTCTTTTTAAAGTATTTGCTGTAAATTTGCCCTGAATTCTAGGGCAAGCTGGAGGGGGGGGGAGGGGGGGTGGCTGAATAAAGAATTTTTAAGAGCAAACTGTTTATGAGGTAGGAATTCATCAGCTATCTCCCATCTTGCAGCAGCTGTGGACTTTGAATGAGAACAGCTTGAATATGGAATGTTCAGTGCTCATAACTAACTGCTTTCAAATTGCACAGCACGGGTCATTTCAACACTTAAATAATTTCAATGGCTTTTTGATGTGCACATGGACCACTCAGTGGTCTTTGGATCACTTAGTAGCCCTCCTAATACCTCTGATCTTGGTTTATTTGCTCTCCCATATTCACTTAGCTCTTGAGTTGTGAGTTGATGCATAAATTATCTATGAGTCTCTTCTTGATAAATTATATCAAGCAGCGTGCTTCATGCCATATAAGCCTTGACTCAAAGATCTGTCTGGATTAGCCATGCAGGCACAGCTGGAGTTACAGATAATGGATAACATCCTCTGCTGGTACATTATACCCATATAATACTAGGGAAGCCAAGGGAGCAGCACTAATTCTCACCCTCTGAACAGCTACAGTTCCTGCAACTGTTCACTTTCTCTCAACTGCCAAAGCTTATGTTTGTGCCTTTTGTGCTTCTCCAGCAGAACTTAATGATATCTGAATGGGGCAGAGTGCCCTATAAACAATAGGCTTTGCTTTGAATTAGTGAGTGTTAGTGTTGGGAGCTGCCTTTGCCTTTCCACAAGACTGAAGTTTGTGCAGCACTTCTGGAGGACCAGATTCAGGTCACATGTGAGGTACTTGTATTTTTTACTATACCCTTCATTTGTGATGGAGGTAGTGCTGAACTAAGGCTGGTTATTTAAATTAGCAATTCATAAGCCCATTTCATAGCATAGCTCTGAATTAGAGACAGATTCCCCATTTCCTTTAACATTTGAATTATTTGCACTTGTGTCTGCTTTCTAGCTGTCCACAGTCAAACATAGCCAAATACAAGTTATTACAGAAATCTATTACATAAACAAGACTGTACTTCTTAAAAACGCAGATCAATAATTTCTGAGTATTTTTCAGATAAATTAGTGTGTTTTACAGTCTTTGGGATGTTTTTTATTACAAAAAACCTAAACTCCAGCGTTATTTGTGGTTTTGGCCAAATGTATTAAAAGGAGTAGTTTGAACTGTCTTAGCTCTCCTCCAAAACCAATCCTCTCCAGTCTCTCAAAGACAGGAGAAGCTGCTTTACCTGGTAAACAATGTTTGCACCTACTGTATTTCACTTCAGAAAGCATCTTTGCTGACTATATATGCATCTCAACATTTGGAATGGAAGTGCCCATGAAAAATATTGCCTAATTCCCATCACTTAAGGTCAGCAAGCAGAAAACTCTGAATCAAACTCTTAATAGCCTTTTATTCTCATTGCAGTGTTCTATCTCCCAAATCAGTTACTCTGGATTTGCAATTATGCAATTAAAAGCAGAATTTGGGTTTGTTTTGCAGGAAAACTCAACTTAATAGGAACCAGAAGATACTGGTTATTAGCTGAAATTGTAATTTCTTGTTTTTATTCAATGATGAGCTACAGAATGACTAAGACAGCCCTTCTGGCAATGATTAACATTGATAGAAACCTTAGTGTTTCCAAAAGCCTCTCACTCTCAATTGCTATATATTTTCCAATGCCTACGCCTTAAAATTCATGTGATTTCTTTAGAGAGTGTGGTTGGATACTTTTATGGTGGATAGCAGGGAAGCCTGCCTTGTATTTTGCAGCCTGAGTTTATGATGACTACCTATAAACCACCAATGTGCTTTTGGCCGCCAAAACACTAATGTTCCTTTCTCTAGGAATCAGCCAGTCAGTACCATGTGCAGCAGCAGCAGTATATGATTTAAAAAAAAAAAAAAAGTACTCTATTATTCCGTTTTTAATTTCCTGCTGCTTTATTTTGCTTTTGCCAGGGGACACTTGGAGCAGTTTGAGTATGAGGGAAAGCCTTTCCTTGGATGTAAATGTCCAGCATGGGTGCAGTTTCACAGCTTCACTGTTAGTGAGAACAGTTTTACCTGGTCTCAGTGTGAGGGAAAAATACAAATCTTTTAGCTGAGCACTGAAAACTGAAAGGAGCACCTGGCAATCGTAGGCTCAGACAGAGCGAACATGTGAAGCCCAGGAGCTGGTAACTCGTGTGGCAGCAGTGTCTACTTATTCTTTCACCCTGCTCTAGCAGAAGTGAAACAAGAATTTATATCCTCCCTGCAGGACATTAGGAGACTCTAATCTCCACCAGCTGGTTATTTCAGTTCTGCTCTGAAATAAAAAATACTTTTTCGTGTTTATTTACCGTTTTAACAATTTAAAATTGAGTGAATAAGTAAAGTTTTACATCTTTAACTTCTGATGTTTAAAAAAACTCTGATTAAAAGAATTAGTTTAGGGGTGACTAATAATTTTCTCAGAAAAAGTATTTTTGCACTTTTTAAAAATTCTTAGTTGGTGAAATCTCTTAGAATGATTATTCTTCAGGTAAACTTTGAATTTCTGGCCCCTTTCTATAGACACACTAGAGCCGTATGCCTTATATGTGTGTTTATTTACCCAATGCTGTACATGGATTTAAGTGCCTCATTCCTAGCTGCTTGCTACTGATTTGAGATGGAATTTGTGGACTTTGGTGCATGTTCCATAGCTCAATTAATCTCCAAGTGTGGCTTTAGCAAAGTTGCAGAGCTTTGGGTGGAGCCAGCCTTCACAAGTTTAATGTTCCTAATTTTCCTTGGAGTTAGTAATGCCTAGCAGGAGGTGAGAACAAACACTTGGGAGAACAGGTCATTACATTTTAAATAATCTTACAATGAATGTGAGTCAGAGCCTCTAGCAATTCTGAAAATCCCTCCAACTGTTTCTGTTTAGCTTCCCACTGTGAACTGTAACCCCTTTTAGAGAGACATCCTTTCTTCATGTCCTTGCAGTCACCCATCCAACCTGGGAGGGTCGTTCTTGTGGAGCTGTGAGTCTGTGAGGAGCATCAGTGTCTCTTAATGCCATAACCCCTGGATTTTAAAAAGAATCACCCCTGAAGTGCATTTAAAAGTGAGAAATCAGCGGTGATTTGTAGGAAAAAGCCCCGCAGGTGCAGGGAATTTCAGGTTGTTTAGAGAGTGATAGAAGGATGATAGAGTGATATAAGTTGTTCAGTGACTGAAGGTGTATTAGGCTACACTGTGATATCTGGATAGAACATTACAGTCTACAATTCTGAATGCTCCACAGAGAGGGTAAGTTTTTCAGTAAAGTGGCATCAGCCTGTTTGCCTTAGCACCACAAAAGCTTATATGATCATTCTAAGAGTTCCCTGGCATGGAATGAGGGGCAGAGCTTACAGTAAAGCATTTTTAAAATTAGCAAAAGGGGGAAGTTGATCCCTGAGTTACACAACAGCCATGCCAGCTAAAAATGGATCAGAAAAAGCTGTTTTCAGTATCAAGAGCTTTCTTTCCAGATAAAATGTTCTCTCATTCACAAAAAAAAAGAAAATATAATTTTTTTTCTTGCCCTGATAAGCTGGGACAAACACATGATTCAGTGTGCTCCAGGACTGAAACAGGGCTCAAGGTCCTTGTTTATTTTCTTCTCTGTTAGAAGCAGCTCTTTCTTCCCCAGCCGTAGGTCAGAGTAAGAAGTCTGCTACACTTAGCAGCATCACAAAGAAAGAGAAGGTGTGTCTGCCTTGCTTCTGGTGTAGATCTACCTCCAGGAAAGAAATATTTTATGTGACATTTCAATTATGAAGGTGAAAAGCCTTAGAAATGCTTGGCCTTTACATGCTGTTCTGTACTCACTCTTGGTCTCAGTACAAATTAAATGAAAGAAGTTAAATAAATGAGTGCTCAAGAGATCTGAGAGTGTAAGCTGTGGTTTGAAATCCCAAAGATGATTAAAGCTATCCTCACTGAGTTTGAACTCAATTACAACAGTAGATTTTAGTTCCTGTCAGGCACCGCTTCCTGGGAAGCAAAGGTAGAAATGCTCTTGGCTTTAGATGGAATAAGGCAATTCCTTGTTGTTCATTGCGGTCTTGCTTCTACCCAGGCAGTAGAATCACTTGATGCAAACACTGTGCATTATTTTTGCATTATAATGCTATGCATTATATTTGTGGTAAATGCCACCTGTGCATTACTCTACTGTGGAGGATGTCAAAAAATGAAAAAGGAAGTCTTGGAAAATGGTCTTGTGGTGACTTCTGAGAATTCATGTGACTGTTGCGAAGTAAGGAGGAAAGGCAATAGGAGATTAAGAGGGAAGGATATATGGAGAAATGCTGAGCAGTATAGGTACTTGTGTCGTGGTTAGACACTGGCCAAACACCAGGCACTCACAAAAGCCACTCCCTCCCCTCGCCTGCCACAGCTGGGCAGGAGAGAGAAGAATTTAATGAAGGGTTCATGACCTGAGATAAATTGAGATAAGGAGAAAAACATGCTTGGTTTAGAGATATGAAATAAGTTTATTATGAACAAAATCAGAGAAGGATAATGAGAAGTAAAATAAGGCCTTAAAACACCTTTTCTTCCCCCAGCCCCTCCCTCCTTCCCACTAACAGCACAGGGGACAGGGCATGGGGTTTTGGTCAGTTCATCACCGAGATTTTCTTGCACTGCTCAGGGAGAGGAGTCCTTCCCCTGTGAGACCGTGGGGTCCCTTCCACAGGAGACAGTTCTCTGTGAACTTCTCCAGCATGGTTCCACTCTCATGAGCAGCAGTCCTCCCAAAAAAACTGCTGCAATGTGAGTCCCTCCCATGGCCAAACAATCCTCCCGCAACTGCTGCAGTGTGTGTTATTCTTCCCAAGGGGTGCAGTCCTCCAAGGACAGGGCCCCTCTCTCCACTGGGTCTCCCACTGGATCACAGCCTCCTCCAGGCATCCACCTGTTCTGGTGTGGGCACCTCCTTCACAGGCTGTGGGTGGATCTCTGATCCCCATGGATCCCCATGGGCTGTGCGTAGGTCTCTGCATCCTCTATGGATCCCCATGGGCTGTGGGTGGATCTCTGCATCCCCCATGGATCCCCATGAGCTGTGCATAGATCTCTGTATCCCCCATGGATCCCCATGGGCTGGGGGTGGATCTCTGCATCCCCCATGGATCCCCATGCTGCGGGGTGACCTTGGTGTCCCCATGTTGTTTCCCTCACATGTTCTCACCTCCTCTTTTCTGACTAGAAGGAAAAACTGTGCCCCCTTTGTTTTGATTTTCTTATTAACAGGGGCGTTACCATTATCTCTGACTGGCCCAGCCTTGGCCAGCAGCATGTCCATCTCCAGAGCCATCAGGGACTGGCTCTGCCGGACATGGTGGATGCTCACCTTTTTCTTAATGAAGCTCTCAGCTGAGTAGCCCTGGGATCCTGGAAATAGAAGGCAGGTGGATGATGGAGCTGACTGTGCCATGCCAGGTCAGCAGGTTGCTGGCAGGGACTGGGGTCTAGATTAATCTTCACCGAGAAGAGAGAGAGAGAGAAGATTTTGCTAACAGATGTTAGCAAAGCGTGAAAACGCTGTTCCTTTGGGCAGGAATCATAGCCTGGAAAAGGCATTGGAGAGATTTTTGGAAGGTTATATTTATTAAAGGATTATTATATAATTTGTAGTAATTATTATAATATTATATTTATATAATCATCATAATAATTATTAAAATATATAATATAATTATATTGTTGCATTTATATAATTGTAATAATATATTTATAACAATGAATATTGTAATATATATTATTTCTTGTATTATTGAAGGTTTATATAT
Source organism: Muscicapa striata striata (assembly GCA_030060385.1). Lineage (NCBI taxonomy): Eukaryota > Metazoa > Chordata > Aves > Passeriformes > Muscicapidae > Muscicapa > Muscicapa striata. The sequence continues at coordinate 613,423 of JAREIS010000110.1, read as the reverse complement.
TTCTATATAAACCTGTGTCACTTTAGGTCACCTTTGTGTTTCTCACCCTCTCATAAACTGAACTCAATCTGTGACTCCTTTGTGGTTTGCACATCACTAGCTTTAAATATTTCTTTCCACGTAATTGTCTTTAAATGTTTTATTGGGAATTTTCTCTCTCTGTTTTTAGGCTGCACCTGTCAAAGCATGGCTTTAACCTCAGCCTGTTCCTGGGTGATCTGTGTAGCCTTTGCATTGTTTTCATCTCTGCCTTTTGTTTGTCTTATTATCTTGCAACCCCAGCTTTGCAACGAAGGCATGATGAACAGTGTGAATAGTTAGCATCTGCTGGCTGATGTAAGTCCATGCAGCCACCTCATTTCATAACTTTCTCAAAGTACTCCAAGGTAAAGATGATTATGCACATGGAATTTTCTTTTTTTCTTTCAGAATGAGGGAAGTTAAACAGCTCAAGAAATGTGTTAATTATGAAAAGGCAAAAGGCTGGGCCATCTCTAGGCAAGACATTGCCTTGGGGAGTTAAAAAATGGTCAGACACACTTATACCTGGTCTTTGGCTACCTGCACTTGTGCTGTATAAGCAGACTTTCAGGTCGTGCTGATGAGGCTTTATTTCTATCCACAACTGCAGCTGCAGTGTTTTTCCTGAACTGTGGGGAAATTACATCATTCCAGTTTCTTCCTGCATTTCCACACATGTCCTTTCATTATTTATCTACAGACCTCAGCATTTAAAGGCCAAGGAAGTTTTTTGAAGTGGTCATCCTTAAGGGGGTGTGGCTTGTTTCTTGCGCAGGGTTTAGCTGAGGCTGGTGGACTGTTGTTGACTCCAAAAGCCTTGAAAAAAGTCCCTCTTCCTTTCCTTTACTCCTTCCCCTAAGACTTCATGTTTCAAAATGCTGCTGGGATAATTGTGCCCTAATTGAGGAAAGTCCTGGAGTGACTCCACTGGAGACAGACATGACATCAGCAGCGTTGCCCGGGCAGCAAGTTCCATTCATTGTTCCTGTGCCACACACTTCCCTAGTCCCAGATTGGGTGTCTAACCACATCCAGTGATCACCATCTTTCAACAAGGGGTGCAGCTTTAGCACTTCAGGCACAGCACAGGGATTTGGATGTGGTCAGTGTTTGCACTTGCAGAAACAAAGCAGACATCTTTGTTAACAATTATTTTATTGTCTAAGCAGCATGTTCAGTATAAGATCCTGGCATTAGAAAAGGGATTATTCCTTGCTTGCAAGCAGATTACTTGTCGTAACATGTTCAGGGTGCACTGCTGGTGCCTAATAGACCCATCTGTCATCCTTTGAATTTACAAGGATAAGTGCAATCCCTCAGGCTAAGGTGATATATATCATCTCAAAAGTCCATCCGGGATCTATATCAGGGTGATACTGAATTAATCTTTCTTAGATTTAGATAACTTCATTCCAGTGAGTTTCTTGCTATGATAATGATGCAGCTGGATTGTAGGTCCTCTGTCATCAAATAACAGCTTCCCTTCCATAAAATTCTTATCCTGTTTGATTTGTGCTATATATTCCTATATGCAAAAGTCAACAGGAGTTTCTTTTGGGGTTCTGTAAGAGTGGGATCAGACCTTCTTGTTTGAAAGAAGTCTCTTTTCTTTGATGGCATCTATTTCTTGAGTACATTGGCATTTTCCATGTTTCGCCATCTCTGAGCTGTTTATTTCTACTTGCATTTTAATGACTGCTTCTGACTGTTTTCCCTTACTCTCATTAGAGCTTTCTTTGATCTCCAGTTGAGCTGATGAGACATGGAGTTAATGCAATGTTTTTTCACTCGATCTCATTGAAGACACAACATACTTGGGAGGATGTATCTGGCTGTGTGTGCTCTGTCACAGTCAACACAGGTGGGCTTCCATCTGGGTTCAGCAGTTCAAGGGTTACCAGGACTGTTAACTCTTTAACATTCCCTGTTTATACATTGATCATCACAGATGTGGGTGTTATTTGCCCCAGCCATAGTGTTACTAATACAGCAAAATTCACTTTTAAAGGTGTTTTGTGTTCTGGGGTACATTATTCAGAAGAATAATTTATTAATTGAAAAATAAAATTTACAATTTTTGTATTTTCAAAAGCAGTTTACAAGTTCTTCTCAGGATAGTATGTTTTTTCAATTGAAAATATTAGTTTATTTTTACTTTTTCTAAATGGTCTGCAATGGTGATAACTGAAAGTCCAGAAGTAAATATAAAATAGGTTCATGTATAAACACAAATCCCAGGTCAGCAAGTGATATTTTTATTGCAGAACATGATAAGAACCCTCTCTGGGATGTCGTTTTTGGTGAAAAGTTAAATAACTGAAATTAGTTCTGGCTGGTTTATTTGGGTATAGTAGTAAATGGCACAGACTGCTTTCCTATTAAGTTCAGCCACTCTCTTCTTGAGGAAGTTTGTTTTAATCAGTTTTTCAGGGCAGTTTTCTGCCATCCAGTCTGGAATATACTACAGGCAAGAACTTCTACAGAATTAGTTATTTAAATGACAAATATGCCATCTTAATTTCTACTCTCAATCTCCTTTTTTTTTTTTTTTTTTTTTTTGGTGGGTGGGGTTTGCCTCTGGCAATGATGCTTTTTCAATTCCTGATTTGAAAGAGTAAATGGTGAAAGGACATGTCTTGAAAAGGTTTTCAAGATATGAGCAGCAATTTTGGTAGATTAAAGCTGATCCACTGGAATTCTTCATCTTGGTTTCGTCCTTTTTCCACAATAGCTGGTGTGTTGGAAGAGGAAACAGAAACCTGCCAAAAGCTGTCATGCTGAAAGAGAATCAAGTGGTACTTCTGAAAGATAAAGCAGGATGGGGCGCAAACCAAGCCATTAGGATGTACAATTCAACAGGGCAGAGAGCAACATGGCTCTCATGGCGGTAAAACTGCCCCAGAATGAATAAAAAGTAGGACCTGAATCTCTGCATCTTGTTTTAGTAGCACTTAAAAAATTACAACCGTTTCAAGGAACTTTGAGAATAGATGAAGATGTAAAAATTGATTGGAGAGATTTTATTTACTTCTGTAGCCAATTCCTGGCATGCAGGTCACAGAGAATTCTCCTAGGTGAAAAACCCTTAGCAAAATTCTCTCTTCAGCTTTCATGTATATTTTAGCTGATGTGTACTTCACTAAGGACAATTGCTAATCTTTCATCAAACATGCAAAGAACAGTGTAGATGCTTAAAAGTTTTATGGCACTGAAATATGAGGGTTTGTGGAAGGAAAATGAGGAAGTAACTTCTTTCATTGCGGTTGTAATAAACTATTCTTACATACTGGATTCCTTGTAAAGTTACGGCTTAGCTGTGAATGCTAAGGGATAATGCTAAAAAAATGTGAATTTCTTTAGGGAGCTCTTTATTACAAATTGGTTTTTAAGCTGATTGGGAGCTTTATTTAAAATATTGCTGTATATTTAGAAATGCTGAACTGGTAACATAACTTTTTAAAATGTAGATTTGAATATTATGATCCTAGAATTTTATTCTTTATCTCATTAGTTTTCAAACATGGCAGTGAAGTTTTTTAATGAGGTTTTTATGTGGAGGGAATGGGCGGCTAATTATATCCAAAAATATAACATGCTCTCAAATGTCAGAATGTTGAAGAAAAAGTTGAGGGCTTTTTTCCCCAATTCAGGTCAGTAAATCAGAAGGTGACTACTTGAATCTTGCTTTCCCAAAGGAAGTAAAATTCAGGAGGATGACAAGCAGGATATTTTCAGTAGGAACTTGTACGCATATGGAAATTGAAAGCATGTGAAAGCCTATAGCACTGTAGTCAGCATAAATGTAAAAATAAAGTAAAAAACTGTGGACAGTGCACAGATTGTGCTGTAAAGAATATTATACAATACTACATACCCTCCGGGGATCTAGCTCTTCTGCTGGCTTCGAGATCCTTTTGAATGGAAAGGGGACAATCTCAGCAGTATCGCAGCACTGTGTCCTTATACAGGAAGGCTGTACAAAACCATTGTCCTGAAAATGGGAACTTGCACAAGTTCTTGCTGTTCTCTCAGGAAGAATTTTTAGAACAAAGTTTGGAGTGAAGATGGTGTGGATTCACTCAGTGTGTCTGTACATCTGACTTTGAAAGAAGAATGCTCTCTGCATCTGGGCTGAGCAAGAAGTTTTTCTCTGTGTCAAGAGTGTAAATTGTGAATCTACTCATAGATTTTGCAGTATAGCCACAGATAGCTGCTTAAGATCATCTGTGAGCTTTTTGTATAGCAAATATCATCAGAGTTTAGAGGCAAGAGGACACTGGTGATATTCCTGATTTCTTCTGCTCATTTTATTTTTATTTTTTCCATTATCTGTTAGTCTAGCATTTGATTTTTTTTCTCCCAGATTTTGTGGTAGTTACAGGACATTACGAAGCATTTCAGGGCTGCTGAAAGCTCATAAGGAGCCTTCTGAAGTCAGCATCTCTTACAGTGCTGACACTGCAGGATTTCCAGAGATTTTTGCATCTTCTCTGTTCCTCCTTGGGTTCCCCTGTGGCATCTCAGTTCTGCCAGAGTATCTGTCCCTGACCCAGCCCTAGCAGAAACCCTAAACCCAGGCGATCCTTTGTTCCCTGACTGTTGGGGAAATCTGGAAGTGTTGCTACATGCAAACAAGCTGTTCCCAAACAATTGGAGTTAAATTGTACTGTATAAGATCCAACTGCTGGACTTGGCCAGGGGACCTGAGGAGGCTGGTTTATGCAGCTGAACTAGGTCATCATCTGCTCCATGCGTATCTGGTGCTCCAGCTCTTGGGAATGCAGAGGTGGCACTGGGAAAAACAAGGCAGGAAGGAGATGGTGTGTATTGGCTGAAGTGCTTTTGCAGACTGGCTTTGGAAAAGGAAATTCTTTAGGCACACTAGCATGCTCTTATGCAAATTGTTTTGCTTTTCACTACATGCTCCTAGGCCCATTAAGCTGGAAATGGAACTGGGAATGGTTTCTGGAACGCAAGACACAGGGCTGTTTTTGCTAGAAGACTAGTGCTCTGTTTATTTTTCTTACTTCATACTCCAGCATAGTTGCTGCCATCCCTCATTTTTCCTGCTACATTAAACTTGGTTCAGGAATGCAAATGATTATGCTGAATGAATCATCTCCATAGCCTCATGCATCCAGATGATGTCATTGTCTTTACTTGTATGTACACAGTGTTCTGGTGGTCCCTGAAACTTTAAGTATCTGTCATATGATATCATCAAGACTGAGCTATATCCTAATTTTATGAAAGTTGGTGTAAATCCACTGATACCAGGGGAATTTTGTCAATTTAAAGACTCCAGACAGGATTGTTATGATTGTATTTTTACTTCATGTCAAAGTATATTCGAAGATTTGTCATATTTGACAGCACTGCTTAGGTTGGTCATTTTCACCAGAAAAATGCAGATGTGGGGGGAAAGCAGAAAAAATAGTCTGATTTTTAGAATAAGTAAGACCAGTCTAAGGAGGACTTGGTATTCCAAGCAAAGTGCTGGATTTACTGGAGCGTGTAAGGTTACTGCCTAGCTTGGTGAAGCAGAGCAGCACTGGGCACTGTGGCTTGCTGGAGTAGTAGATTAAGGAAGGGAAATTCTGACCCTGAGACAAATTCAGATAAAGATATGTCACTTGTTAAAAACTATATTTGTTTTCCAAATCATTATCTGGGCAAAGCCTGTGGATAAAAACCCCAGCAAGAACTTCCCATTGTTGCACATCACCAGACAAATTATTCTGGCCCTAGTCTGTGAAAACATGGAGCTGGATTTCACCACTTGTTTGAGTTGTTGCTTTAGGAATATGTGTGCTGAGCTGCTGGGGATATAAAGGTCGGTCAGACATCATCCCTGAATGATCATTCAAGTATCTGTAAGTCTTCTGGGAGTGTGACTGATTCCTCAAGGGGGATTTCATGCTGTGGCTGTTCCAATGATTCATGGCCAACCTCAGGTTCTTTAGAGCTGCTGACATTTATAGCTACTTTCAAACCTACAGTTTGGAGTTGCTTGAAAAACACTTTGGCCTTCTCTAACTGATGCCCTTAAAGTATTCTCTTTTCCTGTGTCCAAGTTGTGCTGTAGACCCCAGACCAGACCTCTCTCATCCCTGAAAAGTACCCTTAGCTTGGTTTTTAGATCCACATCTACGTTTTTTCAGGTAATATGTTACTGCTCCTTCAGGGAGCCAAGACTCTAATGGTAGATTTTCTTCCTGTTTGATTTGTAAATAATACTTCAAAATAGTGGCTTAATCTGTGTTTGTATCTTTGTAATCACATAAAGCATGTGGAACTTATTTAGTATTAATGTGATTGTCAGAAGTCCTTTGATAGAATTTCTGCTGTAATTCAGGATTAAATGCCCTGAGCATTAAAGAAAATGAGCTTATTTTTGTGCTGCTGAATCTGAAAGAGGTGTCAATGCTGTCTTCTGGAGTCAAGATCCATCCAGTTCTGACAATACATTGGGATTGACCATTCCCTGAGGTAGAGAGCAAAAGGGAAAAGGTATTTTTGCATGGTATTTCAGATTGTGAGAAGGTGGAGCCACATATGAGTTATGGCTTATTATATAAATAAAGAGCCATAGCAATATGTGATAAAGGAAACAACCAACTGCAAACAGCAAGTTGCTCCTAAATAATGTAAATATCTCTGCCACTGAACCTTCACTGGCATTTGGAAACTAAGAGAAATAGGGAATTGAATGTTCTGCTCCACTTTCTTCAGGCAATGCATAGAGGGCTGTAAAGTACTTAAAAGCTTTCAGAAGTATCATTCTATCCTAGCAAATAGCACTTCTTTCGTTCTACCTTAGGAAAAAAGTTTGCTTTTTACTTCTTTTACACTGTCTCCTTTAAATGAAGTTAGTGAAGGGTAAAAAGGTGTAGGAGCTAGAACTTGCACAGATATCAAAATAGTTGAAGATATTAAAAAAAGATCCAGCATATTTCAGCTATCTGTTCTTTCAATTCTATTCTATTGTTTTGGTAAAAATTGTTTTACCTATAGCAGTTTAAATTGAGTACAGGCTGTACTAAGAGTGGAGGGGAAACCTTGGCAGTTTGATTGTGTTGAAGTTTAAGAGGCATTCTCAGCCTTGAACACCAAGAAGCATCTTAGAAAATTCATCTGGATAATCTACCCAAAACAATGGACTCTTCTAACTGGACAGAGTTCCAGGAGCGTCTGTCAAGCTTTAAGAAAAGGTAACAGGAAGTTGACATTACTAAAGGACAGAGAAAAAGGAGACTAATGGAAACAGAGGAACAACCTATCAAAAGCTGAGCTGTTTCCGAAGGAAATTGAATCTATAATAAACTCTGGCTGATTAAATATTTTATCTTTGTGGCAAGTAGAAAAAGTTTTCAAGAAGAACTATCAGAGGGATGAAAGCCTAGTGCTACAACCTCTTTCCAGCAACCACATAAGCCAAAAAGAACCCACCTCCATCTGCTGTGTGTGTATGGTTAGTTGATGGTCAGCTGTGAAAAACAGGTATAAAAAGGAGGCTGTATGAAAGATTTGCATCTTTTTTCAGTGTGGAAGACAACAAGATCATCCCCTATGCCCATGTGGATGCTCACCAGTCTGAGACTGAGACAATTTTGAGTGAATTTATGGTATAGATACAGGATGGATGTGAGTTTATAGGCAGAACTGGGCTCACCCATGAAAAAAGAGTAGTGTATGTACTTCCTCACTGAAAACTGCCTTGGTACTTGAAGACTGGAAGGTGTTAGAAATGGGATCAGTGTTTAAAAACAGTCCAAATTAAAAATAGCTCAAATGTATCTGTAAGGCTGACATCTCTTCCAGCTGATTTGGTGGAGACTATAGTAGAAGATAATATTAGTGAACACCTGGATAAATGTATGTGCTCTTGTAAAACTTTGGGGATTCTTTGAATAGGTGCATGTGGATACCCAGTAGATAGAGTATATTTGATTTTTTTAAAAGGCTTTGGACGAAGGGATTGAGGCAATCATGAAGTAAGAGGGAAAGTACTGGTAAAATAATTTGTTAGGAGGATGCAGAGGATAACAGATTAGTCAAATATTTGGAAGTAAGATTCACTGGGGTCACTGCATTGACAAACTACACAATTATCAGGAAATCTGAGCTGAAAATACTTGGATGTACAGTTGAAAATAGACTGGTTTTGGTTTAGTCTTTTAGGAGGAAGGGAAGGAAGACTCTTTCAAAGGCACAATGTGCAGCAATCAACACACCTTGGACCCTGCTGGAAGCCTTGAGGAGCATCTAATCCTTCCAGGCATGACTGAAAAGCACCAAGATTGCTGTAAATTGATCTTAGATGGAAGGAAAGTCCTTGGGCTGGTTTGAATACTACTGGTTTATTTCCAGGAATTTTACTAATGGCCTGAGCTTTTGTGTTCAAGGACTGGAGGGGACTTCCTTGTATGTGGAACTGCTGTTTGTTTCTCTCCTTTTTCTATAATTTCAGCCTCATGTTTGGCTCCGGAGGAATTTGTCACCACCTCTGTGGTGGTCACCACTCAGGTGGCCACTAGTTCATTGCTCAATTGCAATGCTTGTCCCCTTAGGAGTGCAGGTGAGGTTGGCCAGTGGGAGCAGCTTACAGAAAAAATACAGAGATCTTCTTTTATGTATTTTAGAGTTGTGTGAATTTATTTTAGCTCATTTAAAGTATTTTAGATTCACCACATACTCCTATGGGTTCTGAACTTATTATTTTCTTACCAAGCTTCTAGTTGACAGTGTTTAAGAGGGATTTATCCTGCAGCTGTGGTATGATCTGGGAGAACACCAGTGATTCATGTACTAAAATTTAAAAATGGGACATATGTACTCAAAAGAGAGCCCATCCTAGTTACAGTTCTTACCATAATCCCTGTTAATAATGCATAAATGAAGCATTTACTGTTTTAAATAATTTCCTTCAGTCTATAATTTCTGTAGCAGAGAGCACCTTTAAAAAGAATACATATTCAAACATCACTGTTTTTCTCTCTCTTTCCATTTTTTTTTGGAGAGAGCTCCAAGAGTCTGAAGAGAGGATGTAGTTGAATGTCACCTTCACTGATATTTGCAAATTATTAATGTGTGAAGGATGTCATGACATTAAAGAGAGAACTCAAAGACTCAGCTAAAGTGTCCTGATCTATGAATAGGTCTTTCATAACTGCCATCATTTGGTAGATTTGATTTTATTTGGTAGATTTTGTTTGGATTACAAAGCTCAGGAGGCCAGCACAATCAGGAGGGTGTAATGTTATTAACCTTGTGTTTCTGCAGTGCTCTTGTGGGCAGAGATCCACAGGGGCCTATGTCTGGAATATATTTGAGGCAAACATCCAGGAGATGATTCTCAATTCTGTCCCTGTTTCGTTGCTAGCAATTTTTTTGTTGCAAAGACACAGCAGACAGTCTTAGGGACACTGTCTTAATCCAAACTTAATCTCCTAAAATCTCTGTCTGGGCTTTGTTGTGATTATTTTCCAATAAAACCCAAGGAAATATGTGATCTGGTTGTGTTTCTTCTCAGCTCTTTCTGCCATGCAGTCCAGTGAAATTCAATGCCAAAGATACCAGAGTTAGTTCTGTGTTGTTTGGGATTTTTCCTAGCTGATTTTATTGCTTCACCTACTTGCCCGTCCTCCTGACTTGGAGCTGTAAGAGTTTTGAAATATTCAGAAGACATAGAAATACCAGGCAGCAATTTTAACAATACAAGTAATTTCCATCCATGCTGTTCTGCCTGTCCTGCTTTATTATTTGCTGTAGTCACTTCTGTGTGACTACAGCAGCCACAATTTTCAAGGAGACAGACTAAGATAAGCAGCTCATCTTCTGAAAGCTAAAGTCCAGGCTCTCAGATAACAGAAAGGATTGATGTTTACCTCTGCTGGTTTTGGAAAGAGTAGCTATTAAAAGCACATTTTATTTTGAGTTGGCGGAATAAGGATCACACACAGTCCCAAAATACCAGTGAACACTGATTTTAATGTTTCATTGTTTTGCTGTACAGGATAGCTCTGTGTTCCATTGAAAAAGTCAGCTTTCCCTTGGCACTATATATAGTATGTATATACTATATATAGAGCAGTATGGGTGGAGGTTTTAAAAAGCTGTAATTAATGCTTAATTCAGGCAGAAAATGAGCCTACTTCTTAATGGGGATTAAAACATACCTCTGCCATGTCTCACTGGACTTTCTGAATGTATCGAATTATTCTGAAGGTCATGTGTGAAGGACAGTGCGTCAGTAAGAAACAGATTGGCCCAGAAAGTCACTGCAAGGAGTGTTTTTTCCCTGCTTTTGGATATTTAAAGATGAATGGTGGAAGTACCCAAATCCCTGCATTAAAAAACACCATTCAAAAGGTTTATGAAAAGGAGAATGAGGCAAATTTGTCTTTGATTATTGGTATCAGAGAGGACTGAGAGAGAAGAGGACTGAGGACAGCTCTTCAAGGTTGGAAGCCCCTGTCCATCAGAAAGAAGAAGCAGTGTGGGGTCTCAGCAGGCTGCAGGATGCATGGAAGTGCTGAGCTGTGGTGAGTTTGGGAGTCAGTCACCCTCTGAGAGGAGCAAACGTCTGATCCATAAAGAGCCAGCGGGGAAGAAGGGCAAAGGGGAAGGACAATGTCAGAATAGCATCACTCCACTCATGCCTCGAGCTCTCAGCTGGGTGACCATGGTGTCTCTGGAGGAACCCACAGTGAGAACAGGAAAGAATATCTCCGGCTGAATGTGTTTGAAACGAGGTTAGACAAAACACTGGGATCAGAGTTGGTTTTGCCATTGACTTTAATGGGATTTTAATTGATTCTAAAGTCAAGTAGCCGTCCTTAAGGTCAGTAAACAGCGGCTTGTGTAGTTGGGAAAGGTGGGATAAAATGAGAAAGGAAGTCCATTTGTAGTGCTTTAAGTGCTCAATTCTCTCTCCCTGTGTGGACAAGTAGAAAGTCTACCTTGCACCTAAAGCATGCTAGAATGAGCACATGGAAATAATTTGTTAATCAAGACAAGTCTGTGCGTCAGTAAGATTTTCTGCACAAGCTCCAGAGGGGCACATATTCGAGAAGAGCCAGATGTGAGTGAGAGCACAGGGCATTAAGGAGGGCATTGCTGTTTGAAAAGCACTCTGAGAAATGAGTGCAGTACAACCCCTCTGTCACAGCAGAGGAGGCTCAGATGTGTGTTTGCAAGCTGACTTCTTGTGACCCCAGCTGTAAGCAGAGTCCAACAGCTGCAGCAAATTGCTAAATCATTCTTGGCTTATGCTGACATAAAATTATCTAAATAGTTTTTGTGAGGTTATTGATTGTCATAGGGTTGTGACAAACATAAGTCTTTAAGCTTTCTGCTTTATTCCCTTGAGCTCTATCTGAGCTATTCCCCTCGTTACATAATGTATTTTTCCCCTCTGATAAGTCAACTCCCAGTTAATCCAGAAGGCTGAATTTGTGACTTTGCAGATGCCAACAGAGTCAGTGCCTGGGATATCGTCACAGGCATGAGATGGCAACTCTCTGGGGAGATCAAAAAGAAACTAGGATGCAAGAGAATGCTGCCGTAATTATCCGCAAGAGGGTTAGCTCAATGTCACTGCAGCAAATTCCTTGTGGTTACCGAAAACTCTCTCTCAGTACCAGAGACCAGCCCTGTCCCTGAATATTTGGTAAAGAACATCAGTAAGAACATTAAAAACTGATTAAAAACAGAACTCAAAACACTTAATGCTCTTAAGTCTTTGATTGTTCTGTGATGACAATGTGCCATGCCAGTTTTCTCTTGTATGAATATTTCTATCTGAAAAGTAGACTGGAGCATTTGAGGGAATTCTCCAGCTTGGAGCAGGGAAGTTATTTCTCTGATATCTGTGCAGCTCTGCCTCCACATGCTGCTGAAAGTTGCTGGTTTTAAGTTGATCTTTCATAGGAACCTGACAGAAAAATGTGGTGCTGATGATTTGAGTTTCTCACTGTCCACTGATGAGTGCAGTGGAAATAGGAGTATCTGGGCTGGACCTGCTGTGTTGATCTGTTTTCACCAGGATTCACAGTTACTTGTACCTCTCTGGACTGCGGAGCTGCTGGAACCCATAATTGCAAATTCCCAAGTGCTTGTGAAGTCTCCAAGTGCTGCTCAGGGCTTGGAAGGTTCCAGCTCCAGTTTTATCCAAATTCTAGCAACTCACCACAGGTTTGTGTGAGCTTGACTGCAGAAGGTCAGGGGAGGACCCTGAAAGTAATTCAGCTGTTCATTGCTCCAGGCTGCCCTGGGGAGATAAAATTGCCTGAGATGCACTCCTGTGCAAAGCACTAGATCATTTGATGGATTTCTTTGGAAGCTGTGTGGGTGTGGTGGAGCTGCACAGCTTCTGGGCTGTGCCACTGAGAGGACTGAATGCTCAGTAGAGGCCAGCACTAACCAGGAACCAGCAGCTCCTCATTCTGGGTGAGGATTGGCACAAGGGAAGGCATTTGTGCCTGTGTGGATGCAAGGGCCGCACCAGGCTGGCGGTGTCCATGCCAGGACATGCAGGAGACAAACACTGTTGTGCTCCTGTGGGCACTACAAAGCTTCAAGGGAAAAGCCTTCCTGCTGTCTGTCAAGCGTGGGGTACTCTTCTTGCTGCCTAATGAGATGGGTGTGATGTGGTAACTTCAAAGCCTGCAGGACTCCCTGTCTGGATTGGAAGTTAAAGGAAAACACACTTGAGCTTCCAGCACCATCTCTAGAAACTTGCTTATGCACAGCATTTGTGTCCAGGTTTCTCAGCTTCTATCCAGCCTGTGAAGTGTCACAATGCTGGAGAGTGCTCCCATTTTTAGAAATATGGAACAGAAATTTTCATTTGTTTTTCTAATATGTCCCCTCATGAGGTGCTCAAGGTGGGCAGCAGCTTTTTGGCTGTTAGACCATCAGCCCAGCCATAATCAGCATGTTTTATGTTTCTCCATGGGCTCCTGGCAACCTGTATGATGTCCATCTGTTGAACTAGGCAGGATACCTTCCAGTACATTCCTGGTCATTGGAATGAGGCATGGGTTTCCACTTAAGGACAGTTTGCAGCAGGGTGACAGATGCTGCTGTCCCTTCTGCATGGAGTCCCTCCCATGCACTGGTCTCATGGCAGTGCTGTTCGCTTCTTTTTGCTTTAAGGCATTTGGGGAGATTTATTCAGAAGAATTGCAAATGTTGTGGCATTGATAGCAAATTAATATTCAGACACAGGCTCTGGCCCTCTGAGACTGAGGAATTTTAATGTGTTCATCCTGAGCTGCATGGGGCTTTTCTAAGAATGATAAATTTGCTGAAAATGCAGGTTTAGAATAACCACAACTATTTGCCCTCTGAAGTAAAATTTGTGGACTAGTTCTAAGTGGGAAAGGACATGGTGCTTCAGGAGTGACAGTGAATGTGCCTCTGGCCTCTCCTCAGCCATGGTGCAAGGACCCCACAACATCAAGCTGTTCGCTCAACACCCCTTTGCTGTGGAAGGAAGTTTGAGCCTGCAGTGCCCAGTGGCTGAATGGGGACTGAAAGCCTGCTGTTTGCCTTAGGACCTTTCAGAAGTGATTAGGGATATTAGAACAATATTTGGGTACTGGGTCTGAGCACTTAGGTGAATATTGAAAGTCTTAAGCTTGAAGTTTCTTTTTTTAATTTGTCTTTTTCCATCAGTATGCTGATGGAAACAAAATAGGCTTGGTAGGATGGAGCCAACTCATGGACCTGGTAATCTGCAGGTTGTTCTGTTACTCCTTGGGAAGAGACATTGGTGAAGCTTATTTTGGGGAACAGTCATAGGTGTGATAGTGATGGAAGGAGAGGCCCATGTGAAGAGGCAGACAATGAATTTCTGCCAAGGCACCTTGGTCTTGGCTGACCTTCTACACTAAGCTGTGTCTTGGCTGGTTCTAGAAAAGAATGCCGAATACAATAAGTTACAAAATTCTGGTTTTTGTTTTGTAGGTTGGGGTTGAATTGATGTCTTGCTTGGAAGCCAGTGGCTCTGTCTCCATTAGCAAATGCAGTCGGAGCAGATCTGCAGAGCACAGAAACAGTGAAGACCCAGACAGACTTCAGATTTCAAACTAGCTTCCTTCTAATACCACGTGGAGGAAGTTTTGCAAGGAACCTTGTAGCAAATCCAGAGACCAAATATTTAATATTAAAAATGACAACAAAAACCTTTCAATTTGTCAAGAATATTTCAAAGGGTGTTTTTACCAAAACAAAGATTACAAAAGGATCTGGCATATATTATGAGACATTTCAATGCTGTTGAAGCTGTTTCAGGTTTTTTTGTTTCCAGTCATTTCAGCTGAAATTTAGTCTAATGCTTCTTGAGGTCATCTGGCATTCTATTTAAACCTGTTTGTGTCATTCTTGTTATAGTTTTGAAGAGGTTTATACATAAAATTGATCTCTTTATAACCATTTAAAAACATATTATTATACCTATGTCTGCCTGCACAACAGAAATGAAAAAAAAAATCCAGTGCTGCTGACTTACCTTTCTTGTTCTGACTCTTCTGGTGTCAGGGAATTAGTCATGACACATGGGCCTTGGGTGCAGCAAACAGGGAGAGGAGGCAGCAACATGGGCATTTGGGAGCTGAGGAAAAAAATGGGATCACACACAGGGGAGCAGGCTAACTGCAATGAAATGAGTGTGTTGAGGCTTGTGCAAAAGTGGTTTTTAGTGTAGTAACATTCACACTCTCAAGGTTTTGGATATTGTCAAGTGATAAAGGTGGGGAGGAAACGTATGGCAAGGGAAGTTTATAGTTTGTGATACTGGTTGTGCCGTAGTTTGTCAGTCAAACATCAGGAATAGAATGGCCATCAGTAAATAGCTGTTGACAATTAAACAGACTGTCATGTGCTGTTTTCATATCAAAGAAATATTCTGTACAAATCCCTTGCCTTCCTAATCCAACTTGGGTTTTTATTTTAGTCTGCCTTTAAGAAACAAGAACAACACAGATTTGAATATTTCTTTTATAGATTCCTATACCTGAAAAATCTAAGTTGGTTTTCAGACAGATGAAAAATATGCTAAAAAAGATTGAGTCTTACAGAATGTTGTCAGTGTTCATTTGGGTTTTTTTAAAAAGATGAAATCAGAAAGGTTTTGGAGTTAGCAAGATACCAGATAGTTTTCAACTGTCTATTCAGGTGTTTGTTTTCAAACGAGAGGCAGTGTCAGACAGACAGAAGTTTGTCTGGACTTTCTCTGGGCTTGGAAAAGGTATACAGGGTATATGGGTAATGAAGAGCAGCCCTTAGGTGGATTATGAAACATCTGGGAAAACCTGTGTGTAACCAGCTCATTTTCCCCTGTGATTTTTCAGGTTCCAGAATCTGCTGTGGTCCCGAAAAGCCTTTGTGGACAGCGTGAAGGTCTATAACCACAGCTACATTTACATGCCAGCCTTCTCCATGAAAACAGGGACAGGACCCTCCCTTCGCGTCTACTACACCCTGGAGGATTTCGGGGCCAAGCAGGCAGTCCTTTTTGCCAACCCAAACTTCCTGCGGGACATTGGCAAGTTCTGGAAGAGCAAAGGTATTCATGCCAAACGCCTTTCCACGGGGCTTTTCCTGGTTAGCGCTGCCCTTGGTCTGTGTGAGGAAGTAACGATTTACGGCTTCTGGCCGTTCTCAGTGGACCTGCACGGGAAGTTTATCAGCCATCACTACTATGACAATGTCCTGCCTGACTCTGGATTCCACGCCATGCCGGAGGAATTTCTACAGCTTTGGTTTCTTCATAAAAGTGGTGTACTGAGAATGCAGCTAGAACCATGTGAGGACCCTCTAATCCAGCCGTCAGCCTGAGAATCATAGGAGTCAGTTTGAGCGTTCCAATAGTTTTTAATTTCCCTGCTCTCCAACAGAGAGTTCTGTTTTATGTTGATTGTTCTTAAAGGGATCTGCATGGACCTTATAAATGCTGCTTGAATGCCAAATGGAATATGTCCTTATTGTTTAGTGCTTTGTGGAACTGGAAGGGGATGAAATGTACGTCTCCATCAAGTCCATTCAGCAACACTGGGAAAATAATGTCAGAAGCAGCACAGCTGAACTTTCCAGGGATGTTTTTAAGTTACAAGTGTAAAAAGGGCATTAAGGCTCAGAGAGTCACCGGGCCATTCATAAGCTTTTGCTGACAGTGCCAAATATGACTGTTCCAAATTCCATTTCATTCCAGATCAGCACCCTGTAGAACTTTCCTTTATCCTTGCTTTTTTCCTCTGTTTGTGTATGCGTAGGACAGCATATGTGTGTCATTGACTCTTTGTTTCTTTTATTCCATTTTATTTTGACACCCCCCCCCTCCCCCCAAAAGGAAAAGGAAGGGCCCAAGTAAAAAAAGTAAAAGCCCAAGGAGCTGAGTACCATCAGCTCCTCTGAAGACTCTTGGGAGTGTGAAGGTGCTAAGAATCTGGTTAGAATGTCATAGGAATGCCTTGCTACTGGGGATGGACTGACCTATGTGTTGTAGGTTTTATCAGGATAGTTCAGGTCACTGTACTTAGAGCTATGCCGGTGCTGTACTCTGGGCAAGAGCTAGTTAAGGCAAATCGGTCTGAAAAGAAAACGTTACAAAACCAGCAGTGAAGTGCAGCCTGATTTCAGTGACCCGCTGCAAGATCTCCACAGTGACCTTCATAGCAGGGATGGTTCCTGACCTGTTTTGCTGTCCAGCCTTAGGGATTAATTCTGTATTCATTTGGACTCCAGATGTTTATTGACTGTTGAGGGTATTTGAGGGGTTCAGTGGAATGCTGAATGAGGTTCTTCACCTGCTTATAGCAGGAAAACTGCAGAAATGAATGTAAGTGTCATTTAAAATTAGTCAAAGCTTCAAAAATCCTTCCTCTGCGTGTGTCTTGCTCTTCTGCTTGGATTGTAACATTAGCCTTAAAGACTTACACTTCTCACACGAGATTGTCTCTGCTTAAAGAGAGTCTGGGAAATAAAACAGCCTATGGGAGCACCAAAAAGCTGCACAGGCAGCAAGAAAAAGGAAAAAAGATAAGGGCATGCCTGATGTCAGGCTGCCCTGCTCGCAGTGGTGAATTCTGTCAGTGTGTACAGTGCCTGAAGGACTGTTTTATTTTGGGTTATTACTTGGGCAGCAGATGGTCCTCTTAATATGGAAATCAGAAATTGTTTTTTTGTTTGCTTTGGTTTTAGCACTGGAGGACAAGAGGAGAATCCCACCTCAGTCTGCAGTGCGATTTAAGCTGCAAGATGTTACCACCATTAACTTGAAAAATCCAGATCAGTGTTCTCTTTCTTATTTTCTTATTGTCTTATTGCTGAAAATCTAGTCAAGATGTTGGAACAACAAAACGGTCATCAACTTTCCACAACAACTTACTGTGCTGTTCTAGCTCCAAAGTTTAGTATTTTGGAGGATGTGTCTTCTCAAGTGTTGATAAGGCCTCTCCTTGTAGACTACCAGCAGCAAGTTCTGTATGTAAAAATATTTTTTTTAAAAAGCTAAATCTCTGTCTCTTCTTTTAATATGAATAGTTCAACTCTCCGTGTAGGAAACTGGGTAAAAAATAGTCATGTTTTTCTTTTTAAACCTATGTTTCATAATAAAAATTTTCTTTTGGAATATGGATATTCCAAACATAAAGTGAGCACTGTTTCATAGGATTACAGGACAATGCTAAAGGGTAATGTGGAGATTTTGGAGTGTTCTAGTTATTGTTCTGGTAGAATCTGAATGTAGCCCATGTTATCTTTTCCATGTTTTCATTAAAAGTACAAAGAGCACACTGATGGAACATCACTTGATAATTCATTCAGTTTCATTAGTGCATTATCTATGATGTGGGGACTCGGTGAGGAAGGATTTGAAAGTAAAATGTTTTCCCTGTTGCTTGTTATGGCAGAATTTGACTGAGCTGCCTTTCTTAGAGATGAAGAGGTGTCTGTATGCTTTTTATTGAGCGCATCAAGTTTGCGTTTTTTAGTGCTTTATAGATCTGTGAAAACAACAGTTCAGATATGATCTGCTACAAATGGCACTTCAGCAGGATGCCAGCATTTCCTTGAGAGCAGGAGGGAATAAGGAGAGTAGGGGGGAACTCCCTCTTTGCCAGTCATCTTTTGGTATTTTCAGCTGTACTTAGGTCTCACTTCTGAACCTCTCTTACAGCTCCCCAACCCCTTGGTAATTATTTGTGCCACTTGTTGGGAAAATAACTGGATTAGAAGTACAAGTGTTTTTGTAGGAAAACTCTCTCCAGTGTTTCATAAGGTCTGGCTTGTTCATGTTCAACCAGTGCCCTGGATATCTGGAGGTGTTCCCCACTTCTGTATGACTGAACCTGAGGCCTTTGTGAGTCCCTTCTGGTGTCTGCAGTCCTGATGTTTGCTAGGAGATAGCTTCCAAGGAATTTTGGGGGCAGGAGAGACCCAGGCTGTGTGTGATGTGTGGCTGATATTGGAGATACCTATAATTGTGGCTCTGTTCACATTTACGTTTAGTGAGTATAACCGGCACACACAGTACAAAGGCAGCCACATTTGGTGAGGAAGTAAAGGCTTCAAGGGTAAACAGTTTTCTATAACTTCCAGAAAACTGGCAGTTGGGAAAAGGAGAGAAACAAAAATAAATGCTGCTTTTGAGAGGCAAAATCTGTTTTAGCTGACTTGTCTGTGGAAACACTGGCCAGCAATCAGCCTTTTGCCCAGCGGGTAAAAAGGAATGTGGGAGAGCCCTGCAAGTCTTTTGTGGCAAGAGCAGTCAAAAAGACAAAACCAAGCAGCTGCAAGAGTGGCTATTACCTGACAGAAATGTTGGAGTGAAGGCTCTCCATCCACGTGGAGTGTGGAGCTTGCCTTGTGGATGTCTGGGAGGAGGGCAGTCCATGTGTAGGATCACTACTATGAAAAACAGCATTACATGGAAGGGCCTAAGAATTTATCCACCATCAGGAGGGAGGTCATTGCTTGTATTGCTATATTTTTAGTGAAATCTTTTGAAATCTTAATATTTGTTAGTGAAATTCCCTCCTGCAGCACCTCTGTTTCCACTGCCAGTCCCTGAATTTCCCTGATAGTGTAGCTAAAGCTGCACAAATCTGCCAGGTTGAAAGCTACTGCAGTTCATCTTTAATAAAAACTGGTTCAGGCTGGCCAAATGATTTGTTAATATTCATAGTTATTTATTTTATCATAGAGCTGACAAGGAACAGAAGTCCTGGAATGTTGCTCTGCCTGCATAGGAATCATTGTCCCATGTTTGTAAGGAGAATAAATTAAATACCTTTACAAGAAAGGTATGCACTGAAATCCCTCTTGATACAATCTTTTCAGGGCTGTATATGTCCTTGAGGAAATCAAGACCAATTTTTGAACTTGTAACGAAACTGTCTAAAACTTTTCTTCCTTGTTGATTAGGAAGCCTCTTGGAGCTCTTTCTAGATCAGACAAGCAAAACTGAAACCAGCCGAGCAAAGTCTTAGAGAAGGGAGTGGGAGGTGTGCTGATGAGAATAAAAACATCTCTAATTTTGGCACAGACTTTGTTACATTGCTAAGAACTTTTGCTCATGAATGTTGTATTTTTATATTTTTGCTGAGATGAAGATAGCAAGTTTGGTGTGAGTCAGCTACGAAAGTCAAAGGTCTAAGACTCTGTTACAGCTGAAGCTTTACAGACTATGCAAATATCGGCTGTTTTTTTCACTTGACTACTTTCACCTTTTTGTTATTTTCCTCAAAATTCATGTTGTTATCTTGGCAGCTGAGTTAGCATCTGTGTGAGAGCTGAAACTAAGAAAAGCATCTGCTTTTGAAACTCAGTGTCCTGAAATGTGGTAGTTAAGGAAAATTCCTGGAAACAGCTTCATGAATGCTGACTTAATATCAGGCTTACCCTTGCCTGTAATTAAGACATAAGATCTTTTGATCTAGAAGTGAGGAAAATGAAGGAGGTGACAGCAATCTCACCATTTGCTGCCTCTCTGACTCTTCTTCAGCTTAATAGATTAGTAAGTATTGGAAGAAGTCCAGGTTATAGGAAGGACAAGCTACTCTTTCCTGCCACTCCATCAAAACACTGATATAAAATGGAGTAACCAGCTGCTATCTTGAATCATGGCCTCCTTCAAAGGCTCGTATGGTGTGGCTTCCATTAGCTGATTCTTCCAAGTAAGCAAAATTCATCAGGCTTTGTCCAGAAATGCCTATTCCCCATCTCCGTGATTGTTTGAGGGGTATTCTGGGTACTGTAGCTGTACTAATGTGCAGTCTTAATGTGGACTTAGGTTTCTGCCCCAAACCATCATCCTAAAGGATCTGTCTTCCCTGTTCTTACAGATGACCATTCCCTTTGCGAATAGAAGTGTGATTTTTAAAAATCCACCCTTAAGGCAGCTAATGCATTTTGTTGTTTGAACAAGCTTTTCTTTTAAACTGTTGACATATTCACCAGGAGTTCAAAATAGCTCCAAATAAAAAATACGGCTTCAGCCAGGTGTTGGTAATTCTCTTGCTGGAGAAGAGAAAGAAGATAGAAGAAGGATGTGTTTTCCAGGGTGATTGTTGTAAAATAATACCTGTTTCTTTGAATTCCCATATTTCATCTCTTGGAATCTATCATATGTTTGAAGTTTTTGTAGTTTTTGAACAGAACAATTAGTAAAAGACTTAGATTTGTTTTTGTTAAATATTAACAAACTTGTTTCTGTAAGTGGAATGCAAAGAGCCAACAGGAGGCTTAACCTCTCCTCCCTGGCTGATATTTTTTTGGCAGCAGTGAGAACTTAAACAGCTACTCATTCCTCCTTGATTATTCATTTTCATCAGTTTTTATTGCAGCAGGCTGAGCCCTGGTGTATTCAGTCTCTTCAGCTTAATGCACATGCTTTAGAATGAATTTCACTCTGCTTCTCAGTTGTTATGCTGTGGGGAAAAAAAGTGTTGCTAATTGAAAATCCTGGATTGCCAGGAGAGAGGCATTGCCAGATCCAAGTTTCTTCTGGCCATTCTGAGTTCTCTGCAGGACTGTGAAAATACTCCAGCTGTGGCTGTGAGACCCAGCTGTGCAGGACAGAACAGGAGCTGGAGCTTTTTCTCCGGTGGAAAAGGCTGATTGTTCCTTGTGGCCATTGCTGTGGCTTTGCCCAGTACCCACCAATGCCACCCTGACTGGGCTCAGGACCAGGGGATGCAGCTCCATGACCAGCTCATGATCAGGTAATTACTGATGGCATGGTAATGATGCCCTGCTTCACAGTCAGGAGTGCTGGGTTTATTGGAAATGATGGTAGTAGCTCATCCCTTTGGAGACCAGCCTGCTTCTAGTAGCATTTGAAATCCCTAGCAAGTCTCAGAAAGGCCTATTAAAGCTGCATCTTAAATTATTGACTGTGTACTCCCTCTGCTGTGGAGGGGGTCAGCTTTCTGCTGAGCAGAATATTTATCCTGCTTGGGACCCTCTAAAGTAAGGGAACCTTTAGCACTCTGACCATGTGGAATTTACTGTGTTATTTGATGTCTTCACCTTCCAAGTTGAATCTTTCTTTTTCCCCCCTTTATCCTGGATTTAACTCCTATGAGTGAATCCGGAGTGAGTGTGAAAGCAGTGCCACTAGTAATTGTTATCTGGATTTATTAATAAGATGGTGTTCAACAAAACACTGGAGCACATCTGGACAGTTCCTTCTGATTTCTAATTGTATATTCAGTTAATTGTTTCAGTCAGATGGGAGCCATAGCAGAGATGAGTTGCATTAGTCTCTGTTCATTGGAAGGAAACAATTACAGAATTGTATTACAGAATTGTATTGTATCAACAACTTAAAGTATCTTTCTTCTGCAGGAAGCTTTGTTATTGCTTGATTATCTTGATAGTAAATGAAAATTCTTCACTGAAAATAAATGCATAATCTGAAGTACTGAGACACCAATTCAAGTTTCCACTCAGGTATTTCCAACAAAGATTTTGGTGTTCTGCAAAATTGCCAATATCACAACTTTTTTTTTTTTTTTTTTTTCTGTGCATGTGTTTTTATAGGGAATTTTTTTTTTATAAACCCTCCATGTGCTGAAAATAAACACTGCTTTTTCAGGAACACAAGTTTATTTTTGGGTATCCATCATATGCAGAGTAAAACTGCCAGAAGATGTACAGTTTTCAGGAAAATGCTGGTTTGGAGTAGTCTGGCATATGAATTTTGAGCATATGAGTTGACTGCTGCCTCTTGAGCTGCAGAGTTTGGGCAGATGATACAGAGTGTGCTGCACTGACAGGAAAAAAAAAATTATATTTTAGCCACAGCTCTGCCTGCTTGATGTCTCCCACTGAGTGATGTGTCTTCATCCTGTGAGGGCCCTTCAAGAACTGATCCTACAGATCAGTCATATGTTGACTGGTTTTAAAGGCCTGGACTTGGTACGGAAAACTACAAGGAGCATGGAAATGCCTGGAAATTGTGTCCTTTAGTGTATTATAATTTGGTCACTGCATGATTTGGCCTTTTACAGAACAAATACATAAAAATCATTTTACCTGAGTATCCAAAAGCCATCTTATCTGAGTATGAGACTTGCATATAGGAGGAGGTCACAGGAGGATGACTCCCTGATGCTGCAGAGTGCAAAAACCACTCTGGTTTTATTTCTATCAATAATGAAATCCCCATTGAGGTAATATTGGATTAGGTCAGCTTTCAGTGCTCTTGAAACTCCATAAGCACTTCCAATAATAGTTCCATGTAAAGGCAGAAACAGGAGATTTTTTTTTCTTGTTCATGTATGTCAGTTTGCATTGAAAATGGAACAAAAAGTCAATCAGAGCTCTTGCCCTTTTCAGAGGTCTCTGGAGACTCCCTAAATAAGAGATAGGCACACAGTTATATAAATATAAACAAAATAGCCTGAAGTTTGTTGCTCAGATGCTGGTTACTATCTTGAAGAATTACTTTCAAATCATTTAGAGGAAAAAAATTGCAAAAACTTTACATGTGAAAAATATCTCCTATTTTTTTTTCTCATAAAATGCACTAATAACTAAAGAAACCATATTTAAAAAAAAAACCATGTTAAAAGATATGTGAATTTTCCCTGTTTTCCAATTTATTCTGCACTTCTAGCTTTGTATTCAAGTCCATACTTCTTCCAAGCTTCCAATTCTAGATTGCCCCGTGTGGTGTCCCTAGACTAAAAAAATTATACTCCAAATGAGAGAAAAAAAAAACCAAGATCAGGACAGAGGTTCAGCTCTTCTGAAATGAACAGCTCTTCTGAAATCTGTGACTGTTTATGTGCTGCTATATAGTAGTGGTGGCCAAAGAAGTAGACAAAGATCAGAAAGGAGATAAAGGGACACAGTATTTCTGGTAAAGATAAAGGGATGGAAGCATAGGTTTAAATGCTTGGAACCCAAAGTTGTTAATAGATGTTAGGTCTTTATTCTTTTTCTTCTCTTCCTCTCGGTTCTTGTTGTACTGGGGTGAAACTTGCTGCATTCACAAGTTGCTTAAAATTTTCTCTGCACTACACTGAACTTCCCTCTGGCTCTAAACCTAAAAAATTAACAGAGGCACAAAATCCACTTTAAATTTATCAATATTTCTATGCAGCATTTTACATCGTCTTAGTACTAATTACTCTATTAAGTCATGATTAAATGAAAAAGTGTAAACTGCTGCTTATCCCAGAGTTTTGAATTCTTTCTTCGTGTGGTGGTTTCTTGGTTAGGTGAATGGAGATTACTTTTAGCTCGGATGTTGTGAGAATTAATTAACTCATGCTTGGGAATTAAAGTGAAAAAAACAAAACAAAACAAAACCAGAAATTTTATTAAGGTTATCTATTTTGAACAGTGAAAACAAGCAAATGAACTACCCTTTTTATCTGAGTGAATTTATGCTTTTGTGTTAAAATCCTCCCCTATTGTTAGGAAGTACAATAGGAACATTACATTCAGGGAACACCTGGATTGTAAGAAAGGGAAAAGCTGTGCGCTTTTAATGAGAAAATAAGGTTTTCTCCTCTCTGTCACTCCCTTCAATTTATAAACCATTTTCTCTGCTCTCTTTCACTGTCTGACTCAAACAAATCAATAGAATTGCCTGGATTTTAACTAGTTGACTGTTCTCAAACCTGAGGGAATTCATCCTGTGAAAATTTAAAATTATTTTAAAGCACTGCCAGATTATGATACTTTGTCAAAGTATCTAATTCTGTAATCTATTCTGCAATCTACCAATTCTTTTTTCCTGACAAGTGTAGACCTTGAGCAGTTTACGCTGTTTGTTGGTTGGTAAGGCAAACATCTCACTGCATTTCAAACTTCTGCTGCACGAAGGCATCACAGATTGAAATCAAATCATGATCTATGTCATGTCCTTGTTTCATGGAAGTGATACCTGAGCTGCTCGATTTGTCAAGTGTATTGGATGAGCCAGGTGAAAATGAAAAAAGGATTTTTCTACACTTGGAAGCTTCACCATACACTGGCTGTAACTGGGAATTAGATATCCCCAAGTAATTTATTACTCTTGATGGATCTGATGTCTGTGAGTGTTTCCACTCATCAAATAATTTTGTTAGATTTTATTGATGGGATGGGATGATCTTTTTCCCCTGCTTTTCGACTGCAATTCTTCTTTTCTGATAGTGTTTGCAAGGAAGAAATTCTTTCTTCTCTCTTGTTTTTTTAAATGACAATTTAAGGCATTATTCTAAACTCAAATGATGGTTTTCTTTAAAAAGTTGGTCTTACGCTTTTTTTTTCTGTGTTGTGCACAGTATTTTCATAACAGTATTTATGTTTTCAGTGAAGAAATCTCAACAATTTATCTTCGTCTTTAAAAACAGAAAGATTTGCTGGCTTTTATAAACCCCTGTTTATTAAACTGTCTCTGGGTTTTATCCTAAATTGAACATAGTCACATCTTGAATCTTTGGTATATCTTAGTACACTCATACTCAATCAGGTATCAATAAAATAGAAATTGATTTCAGAAATAGCTTTCAACTTCAGTTAAAAACAAGGAGTTTTCTCCTTAATAGAGGCCTGTAAGTGCCATGGTGATACTGAGGCCTAAAGAACCTAAAAAGAAGAAATTATCTTTTGAGATAATGTTAGTATAGGAGATAATATAAAGGCTGGTCTTTATTGGAGGCCTCCAGGGGCCAACATGGAAAATATCCACAAAATGATCACCCCCACATGGGATGAATGCAGATTTATAAGTTCAGCAAATTAGCATAATTGACAAAAATCACCAATTAGAGACATAAGTGGTGAGGCAATTTCCCCTAGTTCAACCTTCTTTGAATCCTACCCGCCCTCCCTTTGATGGAAATAAAACTTTGTTTATAAAAATACATCTCAAAGAACTGGTCTCAACCTTGGTTCCTAGAGAGAACTGAGATAGGATAGGGGCCTTGGAATGTGTTTTGTCTTTCTGCCTATCAGGACAGGGAAAAGTACTGGGGAGGCTAGCTAGAATACAATAATAGGCTGCAGAACTACAAACAGACGTGTAAAGAGTACAGAGAATATGTATATGAAAGGAAAAAGGCAAAAATCAATTTTACATAATTTCCCCCCATTTTTAGAAACTAACAAGACTCTACCTTGTCTGCTCTCTACTCTATATTTAACCACACCGCTGTGTCATACAGGCAGCTATTATTTAAATAACAACTACGGATGTAAATAGTATAAACAGTTCCTTTTGTCCAGGCCCAGTTCCGTAACCATGAGGTGAGAGTGCCAGAGATATTCAAAGTTCAGTGAGCCTTTCGAAAGCTACCTGATGTAGAAGTTTGCTCTCAAGTTTCAACCAAATCCTTTATAATTCTTTTACTCTCATCTACATGAGAGCAACAGCTAGTGTTAATGATTTTGCAGCTAGTAGGAAATTGAGAGTCATTCTGTTTTGTAAAACTGTACCAGACAAATCATGGGCTTCTTCTTGTAAGGCTGAAATTGCATCTGAAATTTGCTTTTCAATATGTTCAATAATCCTTACTATGATCAAATACTAAGTTTGGAATTACAGTCCCAGTCTTAATCCAGGGGCAAAATTTCCCACACCTTATTTTCACATATTCAATAACACCCTGATAAGTAGTTCTTATTAAGAGCCTTTGGATACATTTTGGACTAAAACCATGTGCAAATTTTGGGACCAAATCTGCGCCATAGTTACCAACTGTGCGTATAACAGGCACGAATAAATCATTTCAATCACATAATCCTGATTTCTATCAATCTCCATTTTCCAGTTGTTTCAGGAGAGAGGTCTCTTACCTTTGGAGCAGTGAATTCAGGGTTCCCTGCCAGCAACCCTGGCTTGAGTGAGAGTAGTCAGGACTTTGAATGGTCCTCTGCACTTAGTTTGCAAGGGTAATTGTCCCACCATTAAACACAGACCCAGTCCCCAGACTGGAACAGATGGCAGATGTGTCCAGTCCTGTTGGTCTGGGTAACATGATGAATCTCTGGACTTCTGCAAATTGGAACTTAAAGCTAATCCTAACCCCAAATCATAAAAATATTCAGCATCAATACAAGTATTTTTTATTTTAATTTTATGTGTCATGGAAGTTATAAGGACTTCTTAATTTTTTTATTATTTATGCATACCTGACACTTTTCTTTAACTGTGTTAATGCTGTTTCCCTCTGGCTATTTCTCAAAGCTCCAGGGTAAAGCAAGCAAACAAAGACACCAAGGAAATGAAAGGTGCCTTCCTGTGATGTTTTTCTAGAGTGGTACATTGCTCTGGTAATGAATTGTGAAATGTAGCATGTGGATGATGATGAATGTAAAAACATGCATGTGTTTTATTTGAATGTTATGTCCCTGAGATGGATTATTAGTATGAGCTCTGTAGTGTAAAAATACTGAAAAGAGAAGGGAAGAGAAATGGAAAGAAGATTCTTCTAGCAGGTTTTGCAGTGAACCACATCCCCTTTTGTCTATTTCTCCTTCTCAGACTCGGATTTGGTAACATGGCCCTTACCATTAGGCTAGTAATAAACAAACTACTCTGTTCCTAAAGTAAAATCTGCTTCTTTCCAGCACTGTAAGGGACAATCTGTTTGTATTTCTAGCATATCTGGTCTATTCCCAGGCATGGGCTCACAGGGCTGCACTGGCTAGGAGATCAGTCAGGCTCACTGGTGATGCCATGCCACGTGTTTCCTGCCCACATCCCACATCCTGTGTCCAATAATCTGTGCCTGTGCCAGGAGACAAGTGACTGTGGCTTGTTGCATTTTGCTGCCTATGGCTAGAAGCTGAAGTGCAAACTAAAACTCTGTGAATTCCCTCCCGTTTCTTGTAGGCACAGCTACTACTTGGGGAAGTTGTGTGCTTGACCAGAGCAGAAGTGGGCCAGGCAAAGGTTTTTCAAAATTGTTAATTTTGCTTTTATCTCACTGAGTATTTACAAGAAGTCAGTGATTTCACAGGGCACCAATAATTGTGGGAGTTGCAGCCATCCTGAATATCTGCTCAGACAGGGGACCAGGGAATATGACTGGGGTTATCCCAGTGTTTTACTTTGGGAACAAGCTATGTTGACAGAAGGCAAGCAGCCCAGGAGTCACTGCTTGAAAGCTTCTGTTTGCTTCTCCCTGTAGTTGCAAGGTCCTAGCTGCCACCTTCCCTGGCCTAGCTTCGGCACATCTCAGACCTCCTGCTTTGTAGCTGACTCTGGCTGTGAGAAGGGGCTCAAGGTGCTCAAGGAAGTGGTGCTTGGGTGAGTGTTGCTACCAAAACTTAAACGGGTGTTGGGATGGAGCTCAGTGTTTGGATAAAACAAGCTAGGAGCAGTCTGTGGTTTACAGGAATGCTGGTATGCAAAGCCCTGTCAGGACAGACACAAGGTTTCTCCTAATTTTTTAAGGACTGGACACATTTGCCATTTTTGCTCTCTCACACAATATTCCCAAAGGAGCCATGTGATGTGGGATGTCAGTGTTAGCTGTTAAATTCTGATACTTTTATTTGCATTCCTTCTTCTCTTTCCCTGTTTACTGAAAAAATGTGATGGTAATGTGGTAGTTCGATGTCATGAGGTGATTTTAAAGTAGATAAGCAAACCACTATGCGTCTGAGATTGTATAATTCCATGAATTTGTTTTACCTCCAGTGCCCAGCGTGTAATATTTATTGTCTCATTTCTGATGTGTGTAAGTTTTACTGGCCGGATATCGTGTCCAAATGACAGGAGCACTTGGGTGAACATCTCAAATCATTGTTTTTTTGGCATACTCAGGGGCAAAGGTACTTGTGTGGAGTGTGTTAAGTATCCCAAAGTGTGGTATTGTTCTGAGTCTTGTGATTAGAGCTTCGATCTAATTCACTCTCCAATGTAGCAAATGTTTGCTGTCAGCCAACACCATTACAAGGACTAAGGGAATCTCTTTCTTTGCCCTGCAATAATGTATTTTCTATGATTATGTCAGTAGAATTTGTTCATTTTTCAAGTACTGTGCAGTGCTTCTTTGAAGAATGTCCCCTTTTCTGGTTGTTTCATGGCACTGTACCCCAAAATGTCTAGATGTCTCTCAATAGCAAAAATTGCTTTGTTATTGAATGTATTATTTATTAACAGTATCTTGTCTTTTTCTAGTTGCATTTTACAAAATGTGCCACAAGCATCTTATGTGATTTTTATAAGGAAAGTCATATTTATAATGTTTGTGCAAGTGGATGGAAACAAATAATGATTTTATAGTAGCCCATGCCTTTTTTCATAGCTGCAGTCTTAATGAGCATGATCAGAAGGGACAGGCTCATTGTTTCATTTAATTTTGATGAAGTTTTTCAAAGTAAACTATTATGTTATTTGTTATTTGAAATTAATTATCTTAAAAAATAAATATCGCCATTTTAAGAAATGAAAAGAGTATTCTTGGGGCTTCTTTTTCTTCTCTGTTCCTCCTCTCTAACCCAGTATGTCCAAATAATCAAGGCAATTTCCTGTTCCTCTTTACATTTTAAACCTCCCCACCTCAGCCCCCTTTAAAAACAATGAGGATAAAGGGCCAGATGGTCCTGGCCACTGCAGTGACAGTTGGAGCAGGATTCCTCAGCCTGGTAGGTACCAAAAAGCAAACATCTCTGTTTTCATTTTATTGGAAGGATTATCCATAGCAAAGATGGTCTCTGGTAAGAGGGGAAGACAAATGTTCCCTTTCCTTTAGCCATGATGGTTCTTTCTCAAAACTCTGTGTTTCAAGATGAGTTAGGGACAATTTAACTTCCAGTTTACTCAGATATGAGCTGATATAAATTGCTGAAGCCACTCAAGGATAATATCCCAGTGATTATGTTTATGCTAGAAATCCTCAGATTATGCCGTAACTTTCCTTGGCTCTCTCACACATTGATTTCCTTTCTCTAAATGCATGTTCCTACATAGTGATTAAATGAGAGTTCCTCATTCTTCTCAGTTAATATTTCTTATTTTTTTTTAATTAACCATCTCCATCAAGGTCACTCTCTAGATGTTGCAAGGAGGGTCAGATGTCAGTGAGGACTCAGAAAATGAGAACACTCTGTCTCTGACATCTTCAGATGTTAGCGCCAGGGGAGCACTCCATGGCTGGAAACTTCTGCGCAGGATCTCTCTGTGGGTGCTTCCTTGTGGAGGCAAAACTGCCTTAGAATGTGGTAAACCTGGTCAAATATCCAAGTCCTTGAAGGTACATTACACCTTGAGCTGGTGAAGTGCTACTTGAAAGTGATATCTTGCAGTTTTTCCTTCTGGAAAGGCATCCTTCCTTAGCTATGCCACTGATCCCAGGGATTTTTGTTTAGCTGTGTGCCTCTTCTTCCTAACCCTTTAACCTTGATAACACTGATATTCATTCCTTGTATGAAAATATACTGTGGAAAAGCAAAATATTGTCATTATCAGGGCCTTAGAATTCTTTCTATCTGGCTTTGACAGGAGATACTTGACTATCACAGGGAAGGACAAGAGAAGTACATCCAATGCAGAAAATTCTCTTGGTATCTCACTTCAAATCCTTTTCCACCCAGATTTCCAGCCCGCAATGACATACCCAGCAGGGACAGTCTGGTGTGGGTGTTAACTTTTTGGCTTCTGAGTATCTGCTTCACTGATATGCTTTTCCAGTTCATCCCTTCATGGCATTTTAGCAGAAAGTGTTGCACATCTTCTATGGTTTGATCTGGTAGAAAATACACTCCTAAATGGAAAGGTCAGCTGGCAGAGAGAACTGCAGTGGTGTTGGTGAGAATGAGTTAGTGGAGATATACCCATCTGGTGCAATTTTGCCAGACTCTGCTGAGAGGTTTTATAGAGTTGATGCATCAGGCAGACCAGGATCTGGCTGGGACATTTTAATTGAGCCTGTTCAGCAACAGTGAGATCTCAGCCTCTAGTAGCACGTGCTGTCTTCCTAATGACCACAGAATTCGTATGCAACATGAGGAACAACTTCAAGAAGATTTTCAGGAGAAGACATATGGGACTTGGGACAAAAGCCTTAATTTGTGATTTCTGCTGCAGATTTCCTCTTTATCCCCTCAAACTGATCAACCGCTTTATGTCAAGTTGCTGCTGTTTGTCGACAAGAACTCATTCTTTGCAGTCTCTCAGATATTAAGGTAAAATATTCTTAACATACTTGATAAATTCTGATGAAGAGAATTGGAGATTCAAAAGAAGCAAGCTGCCCTGCCCAGAAGTTCCTCCAGTTGAACACTAGTCCCAGCTGACCGTGACATTTTGTGTTGCTATATCTGCTTAGAGAACATTTTATGAATATGTGTATCTCATAACGATGAGATACTGCATTATGTCCATCTTGATTAAACTGCTACTTCATAAAATATTTTCCTGTATTGTCCAGTCAGGTGGGTAATTAAACTTCCATCATGTAGTGTGGCTTTTCCTCCATCTATCAACACAAAGCCCTTGAGTCTTCTCTCCTCCAGACAGGATTCCCTCTTTACTTACTGCTTTTGATGAAAGCTATCCAGCAGCTGTGGTTATTATCCTTGTTGCTCTTTGCTCTTCCCTGCAGTCTTTTCTGGTCCTACTTTTTTTTTTTTTTTTTTTTTTTTTTTTAGATAAAAGGCTTAGAATTCCATGGAAGCTCAATTAAAAGGCTTCTTTTCACTGTTTTCAGTGGTTGTAAAATAATCAGGTCTTACTCATCTCCAGCTTTTAGGCTCTTCCCTGAGAACATCAAGATCTGCAAGTCTGGTGGGCTAAGCAGCTGAAATTAAAACATTTTTGCATTTTCTTTAATCTAATAGTTCTATTTAATTTCTGTATACATACATATGTGTGTGTATATATATACGTATGCATATATATATCCTGGGGTTTGGTGAGAAGGCTTCAGATATCTAGAGGAGACATCTGACTAAAGAGGGATTTAAATGCAACCCCTTTGGAAATCTGGATGTTTTTAAGAAAGAATGTTAGGACTCAACTACTTTCCATGAAAAGGTCTCTGCGGGCCCCTTTTGTAAAGAGCAAAAATAACTAATTTAATTATCTTGAAAGATACTGGGAGGCGGAATCATTTGCTCTGGTCCACTCTGCTACAGACTCCTTTTATTTTGTAGGCATTTAGGAGAGTAAGAATGTAATGTGGTTTAGACCCTGTCCTTGTCTCAAAAATTTTGATCCAATTCTCAAAAAGATCATTGTAGTATTAACAATATTTTGATGTCAGTCCCTCCACATTGTATTTCTCTTATATTATGTACCCATAACTGAGCAAAAAAGCAGTATCAGCAATGTATAGATCTTAAAAAACAGTTTAAAAAATCAAGTGCCTGGATATACTGCCAAAGAAAAAGTCAATAACATTAAAAAAAAAAAAAAAAGATATAATTTTCAGGCAGGATCTATGCATCAATTTCTTAGAGCTTTGTATTCGCTATTTAGAATTACAAGTGATGGTATTTGCATATCTACCTGTTGAAATTAATCTATACCCATATTATTATACAAAAACATTTCATAAGACATAGAGTACTTTCCCAAAAAGGGAATGTTTTTATACTGTGTTATGCAGGCTTATTACCAAAAAGCATTATAGATGATGAAGAAAAGCTATTCAGAATCCCTGTTTTAAAAATTATCTGCCATAATACTAAAAATAAAATACAACTGTGTATGCTGAATTACTCTCAGACTTTGTGTAGTTGAATTTAAAAATAATTTGAAAATATTTAAATTAAAAATATTTAATTTAAAAATTAAAATTATTTTTAAAATAATTTGAAAATCAAGCGAACATGAGATTTTTCAGTAAGGAGATGAAACTGACAATATGCATTTGAGAGAGAAGACAAAATTCAAAATAGTTCAGTTGCATTCTCTTGTAATGAACCTGTGCCATAATGGAGCATTTTCATCTTGACTTAATGTATTTTTCAGAGTCCCTTTTAGAAAAGTCTGCCAAAAGTTTTTTTCACTCAAGTTATTCAAACAAAGATTTCATTTGAAGGCTTCAACAGTTCAGAAAACCAATTTAACAAACTTTATAACCCATCCACGGCAGATCAGGTGCTTTGCTTTCCTCACACTCCCCACCTCCAAATCCACCTCTCATCGCCATTAGGACACCAGCTGGCTGCTAACAAATGCTAAGTGAGAGAAACCAGCTTTGGTGGCACACCAGACATGTCTGGGTATGGGGAAAGTGTGACAAAAACCTGACAAGAAAAGGAAATCACAAGTGACAGCACTATGGCCTTAGGTCCATTAAATGACATGACACTTTGGGCTCAGATTGTACATGGCCTGTCAGTTGTGGTTTAGCTCTTAGGATTATCAACTGTTGAGATGGATAATTCTTAGAGTTATCAGGTGTCCTCAGAGCTCATGTCTAATAGGAAAATGGCAAGTGCAATGGTTTTTATGAGGGACGATGCTTGTGGCAAGAGGGCTTGGGATGGCAGCAAACTGGGTGTCAAGTCAATAATGTGGACTTGCCATGGCCAGTGATCACGTGGTGTGGGCAGGAGGCTGACACGGAATTTTCCCATGTAATTGAGTAATTGAATCAGCACCTGGAATGCTACATCTGATGCTGGGATTAGGCCAGATGGCCTTTAAAAGTCCCTTCCAACTGAAACAATGATTCTTCAAACTGTGATTCTTCCAATTGTGGGTACTTCCTTTGATCCCATTGCGCTGCCAGCATAGCAACAAGTTAAATGGTGAGATGGCTCCTGTTCCTTCACTGGGGCTGTTCAATAGCCGAAGGACCTCACTCCTTTTCCAGTTCCAAGTGTTCTGACTGACACGGAGGAGAACATTCAGGCAGTGCTAAGGGCATGTATGTCCTCAGCTGGTGGGAGAGTGGCTGAAAACAGGAAGCTGGAGCATCTCCCTTCATGTTTCTGTGGAATGGGGTCATGGTGGGTGAGGGCTGGATTCCCTTTGCCTTCCAGATCCCTTCCTGCTCCCACCTGCTCTGGCCAAGCCCTCTCAGGACTTTCAGTTTTCCCAGTTTTTGAGTACTTCACATTTCTCCTTCTTTTTTTTTTTTTTTTTTTTTTTTTTCTTTCCCATTTAATCTTCTACCTTTTGCTCCTTTTCTAGTCCTCAACCTTCTCTTTAGGGCTCTGCTGTTTGTGGTGTTCCCTGCCCACTCCCCCCATGCTGAGGGATCCTCTAAGCTCCAAACTTGTTTCCACTCAGATCCTTAGAGGTGTTGCTAAAGCTGCTACTCCACATTAAAGACATATGAGACATTTGACAGACGGAGGCAATGCTGTAGAGAAAAATTCCACCAAAGTAGCCTGGAGGAAGCAAATACTTTTTCATCAGTGCATATTTTGATGATCTGAACTCTAGAAAGCTCATGACAACCATGCTGAATATAAAAGAGGTATAAATAACTGTTTATTCAATGGAAAAAGAAGAGATTCCTGCTGTTTGGCAAAAAAAAAAAACCAAAAAAACCCCAAAAAAGTTCAAAAGAGGAAAAGGAGTACAGGAAACCAATACTGCTGAAAAAGTGCTTTTGAAGATGATGCCAACATCATCCTTCTGACAAGTACTGATATCCATCCATAATTCAGATGGGCATTACCTACTGCCTAAGTCTTTTATGAAATCTAATTTTTATAAAAGCATGTGGAATTCTGAGTTCACAGATCCCCATGGCTTAATTCTGCAAATTCTGCTGGCACCAGGCAGGGCTCAGAACAGATGTACCTAGAAAATGGAAACCAATATTATGCAAGCTCTTCCACAAATATCTGGCACAGGCTAGCCATGTTCAGGGTTTACTGACAGCAACACAAACCTGTGGAACAGGGTGGAATTGCTGACCTAAAATCTCTGTGCAGAAAAAGAAGCCTTGGAAATGAAAATTTTTGTTGTTTGGTATCAGGCGGTGTCCGTGACCTGGTGTGTGTCAAAGATCATCTGATCCAGTCTTTTTAGTAAAGGCAGGACCTAGACA
The DNA here is from genome assembly GCA_030060385.1 of Muscicapa striata striata. Lineage (NCBI taxonomy): Eukaryota > Metazoa > Chordata > Aves > Passeriformes > Muscicapidae > Muscicapa > Muscicapa striata. The sequence continues at coordinate 578,939 of JAREIS010000110.1, read as the reverse complement.
AAGATGGCCCATCCCCTTGTCCTGGTGAATCTTATACATGTTTATGTGTTGATGAAACCACCACTTCCCTGGGGACATAACTCCAGTGGCTGATTGATGTAACTCTGAAAACGTTTCCTCTTATGTCTAATAGGAATCTCCATACATTGCCCCTCATCTTTTCCATGTGACTCCTTGTGAAAAAGGAGTCTCCACCTTCTATGTAGCTGTCCTTTAAATACTGGAATGGACCTAAGGTCTCCCCCAAGCATTCTTCTCTCAAGGCTGTAGAAATCCATTTCTCTCAGCTTTTCCTCACATAGCAGCTTCCCAGCCCTTTGATCATCCATATGCCCTGCTCTGGACCCTCTCCAGACTGTCTACTTCATTTTTGTGGAGTGGGACCCAAAACTGGACATGGTGTTCCAAGCATGACCTGACAAACACTAGGTGGAACAATGGCTTCTATATCTCTGCTGGTCATGTCCTTGTTGATGCAACTTAGCATCCTGTTGGCTTTTTTTGCTTGTTTTCCACCAGAATACAGCAAAAAAATGATAGTGGGATAGATTTAATTACAGGGAATTCACTACAGGGAATTGAGTCAGAAGGGATGTAAATAGGAAAGAGTTCTGTAAGTCCAGTAACTAAAGCTGGTTGACTTTTGGATCTTTTTTTTTTTTTTTTTTTTTGTCTCAGCTGGCTGGCTTTCTGGATTAGAATGCTCTGTGTTTGGTTCAAGTTCAAACTAGGTAATAATTTCTTTTTCAGTTGCTGAATAACTGAGTAACCAGTGATGGGGCTTGCTTGGACAGGTTTTGTGTCACTGGTCCATTTCACAGAGCAAGAGCCTTATGTGGACATTGCATCAGCAGTGCTCTGCCAGGATGGAAACAATTCAGGCAAAATCTTTAGATCTATGTTTCTATTCTCCTTTTTGTTTTCTTTTTACCCTCTTTTATAAAATATCAAACTTGCCTGCTATATGTGGATGTGCACATATATTTTTCCTTAATAATAGACTAATATAGGACAGCTACATTGGTGGAAATGTTCCTCAAATGAAGGAGTAGGTTCCTCTTTTTTCAGTTTGATTACAGAGCAGGGTGTTTACTATTTCATAACTTGACAGAAAATATTTTCTCTTCCCCTCTGCTTCTCATTAAGAAATGATTGTTGAAGTCTGTTTCAAGATATAATGTGATTTCAAGGAATGTGTTCATGTTTTAATCCATTTTCAGTAGTTCATAAGCCTTTTGACATGCAATTAATGAAACAGAATATGAACCAGACTTTTCTGTTTTCAGATGGATTTGTAAGGGGAAAAGTTCAATTCTATGTTAAAGAAACTTGTGGGCAGATGATCTGAATGTAAAGGCAAGAGTAGCAGGATTTCCAGAAAAATTACACAGGATTAATAAAAATGTAAGGTGAGTTTAACCTCAGTTCACTAAAAATCTCAAGGAGAAAGAAACTCTATTTCAGTTTGACTTAAAGCTGCCTGGAAATAAATATTGAAAAATCTTGATAGTAGTATACGTTTCTGTTAAAATTGTTGGGAATTATCAACATCCCTCCAAGCGTTTAAAATTCCTGTCAGATTCAGATTATTGTTCATAAAGGGTTAATATATATTCACCTATTCAAAGACAGACTTCCAGAGGAAGATTAAATTGTGCTCAAGTGCTACCTGAGCAGCATTGGAGAAGCACATATTAAATAGAAATCCTTAGGAGAGATTTGAGCTGGAAGTTACTGATACTCTCTAGACATGTCTCTCTCCAGACATGTCTCTCTCCATTTTCAGATGTAAGAATCTGAATGCTAAACACCTAATCTTGACTTTTTGTTGTGTCAACCAAAGATTACAGTCTGTATTTACAAATGCAACCAGTGGTAGTTTAGCTCAGTTCTGGGAAGTTCCCAAATTCAGCCTGGGGCATTGCTGGGTCCTGGTTTTCAGCAGTTGTCTTCTTTACACTGTTTAAGAACAGACCTGCTCTTGGACAGACTCTTAAACTTGCAAATATTGATCCTTGAAAATTTACTAAAAATACAGCTGGCTCTGGAGATGACTTTTTGTTTTGATTTCCTGAAAGAAGTAAATATCTCTTGCAGAGCTCTCCTGTCTTTCTGTGGGAGATAGCAAACACAGCAAACACAGGAGTCCAGGAGGGCAAATCCCATGGAAGTGTTTAATGGAACCATCATTCACAGCTATTGACACTGGCTGACATCTGAATAATGGTAGCAGGGAGTTTGTCTAGCACTCAGAGGGCCATACACAAAGCTTTTTGTTTAATCACCTCTGAGGCTGTTTTGTGTCTGATAATGACTTGATTGTAGCAGTGAGAGCATTCACTTCAGCAGGAGGAGATGAGTCTGAATGTAGTGTAACACTCCTGGTGTTTTGGATTGCCCTCTGTAGATTCCCACGCTGGAGAAGTGAGGAAGAGTTATGATTCGCGATTTGTCACTGCCAGAGACTATGGCTGCATCCCTTCCAGTAAACTCCTCAGTGCCTGGGCTGGCTCCCAGGCACAGAAACAGCCACTTACACGGAGAAGCTGTCAGCCTAGTTCCCATGCCTTTGTCAGCTGGGGGTCTCCCAAATATTTTCCTGGCACAGTTTAGAAGTTGTGATAATCCAGGGACCAGACCAAAAGGACTTTGTGTGCCAGGCTCTTGTTTCAGATAAAAGTTTCTATTAATTATGCATGTAGGCAAGACTGGCTCAAGGGAATCACAGGGCATAATTTATTGGTATAGGCGTAGTCTCTGGGTCCATCTGTTGAAAGGAGGTTTTGAAAATGGATAATACCTTTAGCTTTACAAATGTGAAAAAACTTGTTGTCAATAGCTATGGTGGACAAAAGTGAACCAAAAGCATCTGCAAAGCACTCATAGTCTTCAGGATTTGGACCTGGGAACAGGGCCATTTATAAAATGAGGTGAAGTCATTTAGGGTCTGTGTGGGAGGAGGAAGCAATAGATTGGTTGGAGTTTTCTTATTTCTAGTTTCTAAGATTGACTTTTGACATCCCCATGATAAAATGTGGAGCACCCCAATTACCAGCCGTGATAAATCCTGACTCAGGATTTGCAAAGGTGGAAACTCAGACTCCCAAGCATGGGCTTCTCATGGCTTGTGGGCTTTCTCTTTATAGAAGGTGAATAATATCTCTTTATATCTTCTGTCTCAAATCAAAAAACCCATTGGTACTATGGTCTGTGGTCTGTCATAGATTCACAGAATCATAGAGTCACAGAATGGGTTGGGTTGGAAGGGATCTAAAAAATCATCTTGTTCCAACCCCCTGACATAGGCAGGGATATCTTCCACTAGTCTGGGTTGCTCAGACCCCCATCCAACCTGGCCTTGAACACTTCCAGGGATGGGGTGTCCACAACTCCTCTGGGCAACATGTTCCAGTGACTCATCACCTCACAAGGAAGAATTTTCTCCCAATATCTAGTCTTATCCCACTCTCATTTTGGAGCCATTCCCCTTATCCTGTCACTAGTCCTGGAAGTAGTCTCTATCCATTTTTCTTGCAGGCTCCCTTCAGGCCACAATTAGGTCACCCCAATTTTGGCAGGTCCCTCAATAGCAGAGTTAGAGCTGACAAAATGCAGAAAGATGCCTGGTGCACTGGAGCAGGGTCAGCCCCCTTGTACATCAGCCCATTGGTAGCTCCACGGGAATTAGAGACAAGGTAGAGGGATCCTTCAGTGCTTCCTGCTTTTCTCCCTCAGACAGCCAAGACTGGGCATGAAGAACAGCACCTGGATTCACTTAGTTTGAGGAGAATCAGAGCTTATCCACATCCCCCTGCCTTACCCGTGAGAGAAAACAAGAGATTTTAGCAGCTTTTAAACATCCTGCTCCAGGACAGGACAGGATAGGACAGGAACTGCAGCTTGGGACTGGCTCAAAGACAGAGAAAAGCTCTTGTGCTGGGAATTGTTTCCTAGTGACCGGCTTGGAAATGTCAAACTGTTGAAAACAACACATAAATTGGAGTTCCTCTGAAATACTTTTCACAAAACAGAATAAAACATGTAGCAGAATGCTCTATTCCCATGAGAAAATCAGGGGAAAATCAATGGAAGCGAATTAGTGAATTATTTTTCTTGATTTAAACAAACTTTTAAGAAAGTGAAAGAAAAGCTGAAAACTCTCTGCACCCATTTCCTCTCTTAAAGTCACACTGCTGTGCAGCCAAGATGATCTGTCTTTATCTATCTTTGATTTAGTTTGACACTTTGCATCCTACCTTTTATGTAGATACCTCTCTTTGATTTTTGGGTTACTATTTTTTGCCCTCTTTTTATGTACTCCAGGCACAGCTTGTATTTGTAAATTTTTTCCCCCCTCTCTTCTGTTAAAATGCCAGGATAGGAGCCCTGGAGTGCTGGTCGAAAGGCAGCCAAGAAAGTGAGTTTGTCCACTGCTGTCCTGTTCATAACATCCATGTCATGATTGTTCCCCTGTGGATACTACTGGGATGATTTATTTTGTGACCAAAATTGCAATTTACCTCTTTCCAGTTCCTAAATTAGTTGCCACCTTTAATAAAGTTAAATGGTTCCTAGTATAAAAATAAAATATCTCCCCATCTCTTCACCTCCAGGTTATCTGCAGCTGGATTTCCCTGCTGCCAAGGGGTAATACTGCTCCCAAGGAAACACTGCCCTCCCATGTTGCAAATGGGATGACTTTTGCTGATCTGAAGCCAGACACAGCTGTTGTGCTCAGCCAGGTGGTTTTATTTCTTTATTTTCAGCTGTTTAAAGCACAGACTGGCTGTAAAGTGTCCAGATTTTGTTCCAAGCTGGCAAGCCCTGTCACAGCTCTCAAGATGTGTCAGCCCCCCTGTTCCCACACCACAGCAGTGGAGATCTTTGCCAGGGTGAACAGAGCTTTGAGGGGAGCATTTGCCAACATCAGCATCTTCTGCCAGAGAAAAACACCTCACATGGGACTGTGGTAGGCACAGGAAAGGGTGAATTGGAGCAACCTGCCTTTATTCTGAAGGAACATGTATGTGTGTGAGTGACAGGGTTCTTCAAAAGGGCAGTTAAGCCTTTGTGAATTCTTTCTTGGTTATGTTGGGCTGGCAGAAGGGAAGAAAACAGTGGTATAAGCTTTATTTTGGTGTAGCCTCAGTACAGAGAAGTGAATCAAAATTACCCCCAGGTCCAACTTTCTTTTGGTTACTGTTGGCTATTGCAAGGTTACTCTGATGAGACTGATATTTTCTCTCTCTCACAGGAGCTGTGGAACAGAATCCACACAGCAACAGCTTTCTGAAGCATTTGTTCTACTCTCCCCCCTAAAAGTGGTTCTAAATATGTGACAGTAGCCATAGAGGAGCCTTCTGAAGAAAGTCAGGGATCCCAAGGGCTCGTTTTGTTGGCTTTCCATGAACAGGAAGGTATTCAGTGTCTTCATGTTGTACACTTGTGGTAAGTACAACATACAGCAAAGAGAATCATAGAATCACGGAATAACCTGGGTGGAAAGGGACCTTAAAGATCATCTCTACCTCTGCTGTGGACTGCTAGGATCAGAGAAGCACCTAGTTCTTAGTTTCTAGCAAACAGGGGTAGATATTACTGGTTACATGCCCTACCTCCATATGCTGCATTCTGTAGCCAGGAGACAACTTTCAAGAGGATAAATTTTTACAGCTCCCTGGAGTCTTGACATTCATCTCTTTTCTCCCTGCTCCCCCACTTTGCCCATGCCCCTCCCCCCTTCCCCTTACTCCTCCCTTCTTTTTCTGTCTCAAGACCTAAGATGGAGAGGAGCTGGTTTCATTTCCAGGCTAATTTGACACATGCATTTTATCTTGTATGATGAGACAATCTCCCACACAGGTGCTTGAAGCTCTTCTTGTTCATTGTATGCTGCTTGCAAAGAAATCTGAGGAAAAGTAAGGCAGTCCGCTGACTCTCATCCTGAAATTCAGGTGTTGGCATAGAGGATTTTCTCCAGCAGACCTACACCATTTCTACTGTCAATGTTTTGCTGTGATGTATAAAGTCTGGACTCCCTTTTAGCTCCTTATAGCAATTAATAAATAGTTGCCATAGTTATGCCAAGCAACATTTTTCCAGCCTCACTCAATTTGTTCCAAGGGAAGTGGCATCTCCCCTTTCCCCCACTGCCAGTGCTAAAATCTGCTGCTCTGAGCCTGCACACTCTTGTGTGGCTACACCAGCAGGTCTCTTTGTGGTCCCAGTCTTCCTGACTCCTTCTGCACTCCTTGCACAGAGGGAATTTTGTATCTAGTAAAGTATTACATTATTCTGTCTCAGAAATCTGCAAAGAAAATTTTATAGTTCATTTTATATTTCTTGGGTTTCTTTGCTGTATCTGTAAATAGCAGAAGAGGTGGATTTCTCTCCTCTGACGATTTCTGAATGCTCAAATGCTAGTTAAAGTTGTAAATCCTGCCTGTCTGTGTCATGAGGTAATACTGAAATATAGATTAAACTAATACATTTCAATTAAATCAGAGATCTAATAAGCAGAGGGCTGTGTGCAAAATATGGGGTTGTAGATCAACAAGGAAGCTTGCAGAGATGTTTCTTCTTTATAACTGTAGAGACAGGATGATTTGGAAATGATGTTTACTAGTAAAAAATACCTTAGAGATGCTCTGTCTCAGGACCTATGATTTAACCAGTGTATCAGTATAATCTATTTTTCACAATTAACTGACAAGTTCAGAACTTGGGCACCTTACTCTCTATATTTTATATACTATGTATTCTTCCTTAAAATTTTAAGAGGGCTTGAGAGTTTTCCCAAGGGTAAGAGTGAATTCTTTGGAATAGTCCCGCAAACCTTATTAGACCAATCCTTACTAATGTATTCCTAAAGAGACAATTACCCAATGGAGGAAATTATGTTCTCACTTTGTCCAAGCCATTGGTCAGTGCTAGGATAAAAATTAATGAGTGGTTTACACGGCACCTTCATCAATGTTGAACTGGCTGCCTTAGCTGCTGAAAGCAAAATGATCACCTGGTTGTGGGGTCTCTGCTGCTTCTTCAGCAAGACTGCTGCCCTGCAAAGCCTCTGTAAGTAATTTCACTCAGTAATTATTCCAGGGCCACAGAAATGGCCTTACACCTCAACTTGGGAAGCTGTGATTCTATGAGGACAAATGTTTTTAGTTGTGTCACCTGAGGTGGAGGGGGTGTGTGAGTATTTTGACTCTGCTTGAGGAGAAAGATCAATTAAATTTTCTCAGTGGCAGACCAGACTCTTTGTGGAGGCTTCTCAGGTCAGTGCTCTCTCCCTCAGCAGCACAGCTCACACCCTCCTTGAGTCCTTGATTTGCTGCCTGCCTGAGAGGTAAATTAATTTAATGATTTTTTAGCACCTACACTGTAGCCTCCTCAGCCTCCTTAGCACCCTGTGATAGGTTGATTCCCTGCCTCTCCAGGGTTGAAGCATCTGGGACCTCTACCAGAGAAACTCTTGCAATGACCACTGAACAGTCCTGCTTTGTCTGTAATATCTTTCATCATGTGGAGCTTTCCCCCCACCTCCCCCGGAGCCATCAAAAATATGTTCTCCCGGCAGAACCTAAACCCTTCCCTAGTTTGGGTTAGCAGAGCTGTGTGCCCATGATCACACTTACTGAGAAAACTGGGTTTGAGTTGTGATAAAGAGTAGGCTAAAGGTAAGGCTGAATAGGCTAAAGCCATTCATGGAAAGAAGAGATGGAGTAAAATGGTTGTATTTTTTATATTAGCAGCTACAGGATTCCAAAGAGGACTTCCGTGTGCACCTCATTTCTACTCTGAAGCCATCTGACTTCAGAAAGGTCCCTGGATCTTCTTGTGCCTCCCTGTTAGGTTGAAGAAAGCTGTATTTGCACTAATTTTCCTTTACAGAAGTATCTATATACCTATGCCCATAGTGCCCTGGCTCCTCACTAAATTTAAATGCAAGCTACTCAACACTGTCTGCAGAATGTTTGTAATACTTTAACAACTCCCAGATTGTTCTTCTCAGTCTTCTACTTGTTCATTTTCTTGAAATGTGGGCAGCAAAGCACCTTGTAATATTCCCAAAGCATTTGTACCAGTATTAATGCAGAATTAATAGAGTAGGAACAATCACTGTCTGCATTTTATCCTGACAGAAGGCTAGAATTTAATTACATGAAATCAGGAAGAAGTTTTTATTTCTTTCCTTCTCCATATGGCTTATAATTATTTTTATATGGTGATAGCCCACTATTCTTATAGATTTCATATGTCAAATCAGCTGTAATAAGTGTGTTTAGAGAGCATTTTTCCATAGATTAAGCCTAGACTTAAAACTTCATCAAGATACTAAGCAAAAAGATAGACTGTTGTTCTGAGCAGGTTTATCTTTCAATTTAAATTTAGATTTGTTTTGTGAAGCAACAGTAGTTGCACATTACAAAGTAGCACAAGCAGTTCTATATGCTTTCAGTATCTATTGGACATTCTGCCCCAGAATTTCTATGTTCACACGCACAGAGTCAGGGTATATTCATATAACCAGTGATGAATCAAAATGTCACATTTTGACTTAGTTAATTTGATTGTCTCCATGGGGGAACATTTGGCTATTACACTTTTGGCTAATCAAGCTATTCAGTGCTCCCTCTTTTCCACGCAGTGTGAACCTTCATGGAAATCCCGTAATTTGTGGAGCAATTAGTCAGCTGGGCAAGACTGACTGCTGGGATAATCAAAACCAGGGAACTTTTTCAGCTGTCAAACTGTTGACAGCAATTGTATAAAACAATAGCATAAATGGGTAAATTACAATTCTTTTGATAATTCATATTAGTTTGGCCTAGAGCAATGCAGATGTTTTACTGTTGTGCCAAGCAAACACATGTGAACAACAGGCACAAATTAATTGTCATTTCAAGTGGAAAACATTCTTTGGAAGCATACCAAACATTTTGCTAAAACCACTGAAATGTGAAATTCCTCATGCTAGTGTTATTCCCACTGCATATACACTAATTCTAATAAAATATTGTTTTTCCAAATCACGTTTTCCAAATCAGAAAAATGCTTATGAAAGCTCTGCTATAGGGAGAGTGTAGCATCAGCATTTCATGAATTTACATGTCAGGGGAAAACATAGAGGATTGAAGGAAAACAGACCTGTTGGTTCAGAGGATTTTAGCTCAGCTGATTCAGTAGACAACCTTCAGCCAATCTGTCTTTGTTTTCATGGACAAACATAAATTCATCAAGAATTAACCACTCTTGGTTTCAGAATTACAAACAAAACCAAAGGTCTGGTAGTTAGGGGGGAAATTACAGTTGACTGCCAGAAGTCTTTTTCACATCTCTGGTAGTTGAATATTTTGGGAAGATGAAAGGTACACTTGCTGTAGTGCAGCAAGACAGGGGTATGCAAGAAAGGGCTGGCATGGATCATAAGGAATCTAGGATCCATAGGTTTTCTCACTTTTACTCTTCTAATTCTGTCCCTGACCCCACCAATGGGGGAATGAGCACCTATCTCTGTGGGGTATAGCTGCCAGTTGGGATTAAACCTAAACCACGACACAAGAGATAATTTCTTTTTTTTTTAAAAACTGGAGGGAATTTGCTGTTATAAAAATATGACTGATGTTTGTTTTTTTTTTTTTCCTTATCTCCTGTTCCTGTCTATATGGACCTCATTTAGAGTCCCAGCAAGTTTTTCTGGCAGAGTAGCTCCACATTGCTCCCATATCCCCACACTGCTTTCTTTTGGCAACTTCATTGTTCATTTGCCACAGCTGAAACCAAGCTGTGGTAGGACCTGTGTGCCATATTCATTTTTACTGGGAAACCTGATGCATTTTCAGTATTGCTGGGGCTTCTTGGTGCCCAAAAGAGAAGGAACAGTTGAGATGACGTGATGAAGTACAGATCAAATAGCAGTAGGTGGGATCCATGTGTTGCTGATGTGTCCTTGGTGTAAAGGCAGAGCCACACTGGGATATGGAATTAGCAAGTAAAAATAACCCCCTGGATAGACACTGTGCCACCCTCATGATCAGTGTGTTTCTTTGCAAGAACTGTTTTTTTCTAAAATAGAAGTAATGATTCAATTACTCTGACACCAAAATATGAGTTGTCTTCTAAACCAAATTAAAGAAAGAGCAGAGATACCTAATTATTAAGCATATAAATCTTGCTTTCAACAGCCCAGATTTGCGTTACAGTGCATTACAGGCTGTAAGCTGTGGGTCTAATTTAGTAACAGAACAAACTACTAAAAAGAAAAAAAAATACAGAACAGATGAATCATTCTCACTGCAGGGAAGTATATTTAATGTTACAGTGAAATTAAAATTATACTTTATCATAATTTTAATTATTTTGATTTAACTAAAAAACATATTTCATGTTATGTTATGCAAGTTTAAGCAATAGAGATTTGAGCCACAGTGAGAAATTTATTGTTATTTTAAAAAACTTTTCTAAGACTTAGAGCAGGTGGAATATAATGACTCCATCAGGTAATTTTGAAATTTGATCATAAAATCCTAGAATGGGCTTGGTTGTGAAAGGCATGAGGAGGTGTCTTTATTACAATGATCTGCTGGTAGAAAAGGCCAGATACTGAGGGGTGAAAGAAGTGATGGGTGGAACCATAAATTCCATAGAAATTTCATTAATTGACACAGGCTGTTACTCACCCAAGGTTTTGCTAAATCCCTGGATTTATAGAAAAAGAACAGAGACACATGGAAAATGAAAAGGGGGTGGAGGGGAGGGGTACACATTTGAAAGGCGCTCTCTACTAGGCGATTCTGGAAGTCTGTACCTCTCAAGTAGCTCAGCCAATGGGGATAGAGAGAGAGAAATGTGGCCAGGAAATTAGGATAAAAAGGAGACTGAGTCTTCTAACAATCTGGGAGACCCCATGTGAAATGCCCCATGGCCTCTCCCTTTATTCAAATAAAATTGCAGGACTCCTATGTCTCCTTAAACCTCCATAAACCTCTGGTGTTTGTGGATTAATTTTCCTGACAGTTGAAGAAACCTTAAAGACTATGTTGATCCAACCTCCTAAGGCAGGGACACCTTCCACTGGATCAGGTTTCTCAGATCCCCATCTAACTTGGCCTTGAACACTTCCAGGGATAGGCCAGACACAGCCTCTCTGGGCAACTATGGACATAATTCTAAACCAGGGAAAACTTATTTTTAAAGTTTTTTAGCCTTTGGGAATCTCTTTGTTTGAGGGGTTTCAGAAATAAACTCACTTTTTGATACAATTAAATGGGGACAATGTCTTTGAATCAAAAGAAAACTGTTCATTTGTAACAAGTCAGCTGAGTCCGGTGTGTGTCTCTCCCCAGAGGCTAACACACCCTCCAACAAAATAGCAAATTTCCATACTCTTTCATGGCCCCTTTTCCATTGTATGGGAACTTACACTCTCTCCCGACTGCCTACTCTTCTGTACCCTCCCCTCTCACCCTTCTTCCTTTTCTGGTCCTGTCTTCAGCATCGCTCCTCTCCCACTTCTCAGCAACACCCAATAGATTGGCTAAAACACATCCAAACCATAGATAACCACAAATAGGGAACACAACCAACAACTTTCATTATTCTACTCAATCATCTTTTTGGGCTGCAGCAAAATGTTATTTCATCTCTCACAGGGAGACGAGACCATTCAGCATTACCTTGGCTCTTACTGTTCAGAGCAATAGGAAAACCCTCTTTCAAGGGAAGGAAGAGGTTGCAGCCTGTTGCTGTGTGCCTGCTAAAGTCAGGTCTTTTGGAGCCATGTATGTCTCTCTACAACACTTCTATCCTGCCAGTTATAGTGCAGGGCCTGAGAATAGTAGGTGGAACTGTTGAGCCTGGGCACTCCACAGTCCCAGATCCTTGTACTGTCTTGAGCCAGGTTCCCTCCTCGAATTCCTATTATTCAGTACTTAATTTGAGGGATACTTTCTGAGGATGTCTACGTACACAGCATAGTAAACAGTATTTTGCCTTTGAGTGGGAAGAAGAAAGAAAAGGGATTATTTGGACAATATATTAACCAAAAACTCCTAGGATGTAAAATAAAATATTTGTAGATGCTGGATTTTCATAGAGTGATTTTTGTACAAGAGGATTAGTTCTTTTGTAGTGGTAGTCATTTTATTGAAAATATTTGCAAAGTTTCACGCTCATTCTTTTTGAAGTTTCCTGGCTTTTATTTCCAGCTATTACTTCTTATTCTACCTTTTCTAAGCAGAATTAATGAGACTAAAACTAGGGTAATGTTGAAGATGACGACAATATCTGAAAACCTCCCTCCACTTTCAACAGTCACTTCTGTATGGAAAATCATGCTATGGAAAGCCAGTGTCCATAAAGGAGACAGAGAAGTCCTGCAACTTTTTTTGAATGAAGGGAGAGATTCCATTGGGGCACATGGGGTTTTCTCTCTTGAGGTTTTGGAGGGTGCAGCCTCCTTTTACCCTAAACTCCCAGCCACATTTTGCCCTTTTCTTTCCCTGCTGGCTGAGGTACTCAGAAGGTACAGCCTTCCTGAACTGCCTACCACTTATTCCCCCTGGAACCTGGCATTTTACCGAAAAGTTCAGAAGTTCAGAAGCTTGTGCAGAACCCCTTATCTGTTTCAAGAGCCAAGCTGTCTGAGCTCTGCAACAAACATGCTGTTTGAAGTTAATAGAGACATTAAGACCCATTTCAAAGGCTTTAATACCCATACCTTCACCCATCACATTGTTTGTAAAGACATTAGCGTGCATTTTTCCTATCATCTCTGACAAAAATTCTTTTAAGAGACAAGGGGCCACATGAATGCTTTGAGACAGGGAAAATTGATTTGTCCTGTATATGTTTTGTATTAGATCCAAATGAGAGATTTAATCACTGCATTGAACCTGCGCTGGCCTCGTTTACCCTCAGATAATTTACCTGGTGCTACTCACAGATACCTGGAGTACCTTAGTTCACATTACCAGGCAATAAAAGCATGTGCCAGGTTTTGGTGTCATTACATACATCATCAGATGGTGTTTTGCCTCTTTTCCAATGTGCTCCAATGTGCTTTCAGCAAAGGCACTGCACTTTCCCAGCAGCAGAAGCAGCTCCAGGGAAAGCACTACTGCACACACACCTACAACACCGAGTACAATGAGAATAACCATCCCCAGGGCCATATCAGCATGAGTCTCTGCTTGGTGCTGCTTTCAAGCCTTATCCACTCCTATTCAAACCATTTTTCCAGGAGGCACCTCTGACATAGTTTCAATTTAAGAAATCTAACTCCAAAATATGTTCCTGGAGTTCTATCTCTGTTCTATCTTACTGATATCCTACACTTCAGCTAGCAAAGCTTCCTCTTCAGTTATCACACTTCGTCCTAAAGACTTAGTCCAGCTCTTATCCTGCTGGCTTTTTAGTACTTTCCTAACTGTGATTGACAGGGATGGGAATGGAGCCTGTTGAGGGTCACAAGCAGTAACAGCTGGATAAGGGAAGGCAGCAATACCAGCAGCAGTTCGGCAGGCAGGAAAATACGAGAGTAGAAATGTAATGACTGGGGACTGACAAAGGTAAGAATAACATTGCCTCCCTGTCCCCTTGAAAAGCTGTAATAATTCAATAATCACCTTGAAGAAATGCCATATTATATTCCTGGATTAGTTGTTGTTTTGATGGATTCTCTGTGAGTGCAATGATGGAAACACAAGGGCTGTAAATAATCTTCTTTGTGCCTGATAGCAAGAATCACAGTCCAAAGGCTTTTTTGGTATATTTGAACACTGCCATTACAGCTCCTTTCAGTAATTTCTTCTTTGTCCAAAAAAAGCATATTCCTGCCTGGAATAATGCTGCATTTTAATGTATATTCATTGGCAGAGTTCAATCCCCAGGAGATTTTCATGACTGAGATGCCCCTTCCCTTCTATTATCAGTGAGTTTCAATTATCCAGCAACAAAAGAGTTTGTTAGGGCAAAAATAACACAAATATTGAGTAACAATTTAGTAGAGTATATCAGAGTTTAAAAAAAAAATAACCTAAAATCCAACAGAGAACTTGTTCCTTGATCCCCATACTTTTCCAACATCTGCAGAATTCTCCAAGGCTAAAGACCTCTGCCCAGACCTCTGGGAGAATGAGTGCTCTGGAGGCTTCCAAATGCAAATGATGCCTGGATTCTGCAACTGCGATCAATATCCCCAACAGGCTTCTCTTTTTGGAATGTGCCATGTGAAGCCAATGCCAGTAAAATCTCCATTAATTGTGTAAAAACCATCCCAGGAATAACCACTATAATGGATAGACACATTAATTTTTGTGGAAGAAAATCTCCCATTGGCAAATGAAGATCAATTCTATTTTGCCTGTGCATTGCAAAGCAGTAAAAATCAGAGCAAAGTGGCAGTAAATGCTCTCTAATTTATGCATATTTATTTAGCTTTAAGCACCTTCATGGTTCCTGGTTTCAAAACCTTCCTTGGCTGCTTATTCTATTGGTTATAAAAATTCTCCTTGTTTAGGCTAAATTTTTGCAACTGCTAATTAAGCAAGCATTAATGCTTGCTCTATCTTGAGTGCTAATGAGAGCATTTTTTATCCTGGTTATCTTGAAAGCATCTTTTTGTCCATTAAGAAGATGTTAATGCTTTCTCTGCCAAAAATCATCCATCATAGGAATTGCTGGGCCTTTTCCATGTACTTTGTTTTTCTACCTGAAGTCTTTGTCTCTCTTTAAACAAAGTGCCCAGATTGTAAGGCCATATTCCTGAATGGAAGCCAGTCTGTGCCATGGAGAAATATCTCCTGCCTTGGACTCTGCAGGGCCCAGTCCTTGGGTGATCATATGACATTGTTAACCTGCCCATAGTTATCCACTGGGATAATGAAATCCTACCATGTACCTACCATGGTACAGTTTGCCACCTGCTGACGAGAATATGCTTAATATTTTTTTTTTTTGAATCATGGGTATTGATTATTTATAGATTTTGTCCAGTGCTCAAGGACATAAATCAGACTGTCTTTAATCACATGAAAAATGGGGAGCTATGCTCTCCATCAGTGAAATACCTGAAGATGAAAACACGAGCAATGCTCCTCTGCATGGTACACAAGGGACCTTGTGGGGACCCAACTGACTGGCCTCAGGAGTGTCCTGGGGACCTGACATGGGGCTCTTTGGAAAGCAGGCAGGAGAGTCATGGAACCATTTAGGTGGAGAAAAGAAGAATCTTGGGAAAAGACCTCCAAGATCATCTCATACAACTTTTGGTAAATCTCCACCTTGCCAACCAGACAAGAGCACAGGTTGTCTTGTCCAGTCATTTCCTGAACATCTTCAGGGATAGTGACCCCCAAACTTCTCTGGGCAGCCCTTTCCAGTGCTTGACAACCCTTTCCATGAAGAAATCACAAAGACACAGGAGGTGAGCATTTGGAGCAGACTTATAGTAGCTGGTACAGTGCACTTAATCCAACTGGAAATACCGGAACCATGATGCATACTACCATTACTAGAACAAGTTGCAACTAGAAAAGCCTTGCTTTGTTTTGAGGAGTAAGGTGGCATGAAAATACAGACGTTTTGCAAATTCACACTGGGGCCCATGTTTCCATCGCATAATTTGTCTTTTATCTTCAGATATTTACACAAACCAAAGATTTTGGACAGATGTCTATACCTGTTTGTGCATTACATATTTTAGGTTCACATTATATGCCTTAATCATGCTGTTTAAGATTTAGAATAGCTTTTGATATTAAATGTTGATTTGCAAGGGCAAAGAGAGCAATCAGGCATTTAGCATCTATTGCAAACTAACAGATGCCTAATTCACATTCTTCCTCTTCTAGTTGGTATCATAGTGCTTGGCAATCCTGGGACAAAGCTTCTATTTTTCAAAGGATAAACTAGAATTAAGAATTCTAGTGCTCTGCTGTGCAGTCAAATGTGTCTGGTTTTGGAGCAGAATCCTTCAGATATGCCCCTATTTGCAGCTCTGCTAATAACCTGCTACAGAGCACCAGGCAAATCATATTCCCCTTCTACTGCCGTCTGGGAATGGGCTTTTGAAGGATCAGCTAATATCAGTATTGTGACATTAATCTCTCTGAGTTCTGTAGATAACAAGTGCTAGTTAAAATTTAGCAGCCTTTAGGATTATTTGTTTCCCTCACCATAGGTTTTTCACTGGTTTTGCAGTTATTTAAGAAGCAAGGTTGCCTGTAGGAACTAGGCATACGTGGAAGAAGAAAGTAAAATGCTGTGGTTTTATTTTTTATCCCACGCTTTTTCCTTTTTATGGCTGGATCAACAGGAACAACAAGTAAAAGAGACTTTCTGAAGTGCTTGAGAAATAGTAATATGTCCATAAATTGAGCACAAATTGCAACCAACCCTGATCCAGATTGAAAAAGGGGTGGGGTGGAGACACAGCTAAAAATCTGAAGTCAGGAAATGTTTTGAACAGAAGCAGATTTTGAAACATCCCTTTGACCAGTGAAACTGTCTTCATTTCTGTGCTCTGTGTTCCCCCAAAAGGCTGTGGGGTCATGATCTGGAAGTGGGTAGGGCTACTCTGCCTTTCATGCTTGCTCTGATTTTTTTTCTCTCTTTTAAGTTTTTAGATAATATTTCAATAAAATTCTGTTGAATTTCAAAGGCTTTTGACACCTTTTGGAGAGATCATTCCAGGTAAGTTCAATGTACAGCTGATTCCGAGTATGTTGCAGCCCAAAAAAACCACTTTTTCCCAGGCTGCCCTTCTCCCCTTCTTAAATTGTCATTGTTTTCCTCGATTTTCACTGGGAACAACCAAATCTGTGTTACTGCTTGTGGTTTCCTGACATGCCAGAAAACAGGGTTAGGAAAAACTGGAAATCCAGCTTCCCAAATGAAATTTCATTTAGACACAATTGTGAGAAAGGAGAGAAGAAATATCTGTAATACCAAGCCACACACACATTCATCCTGTGCACATCCTACCTTGCTGTTCCAAGTGACTATTTCCTAGGATCTTTCAAAGCATCAGGCTTTTGATGGTTGATAATGTTGTACTAATGGAGACATTACATGATGAGGGAAAACACTGTTGGAACTGTTCACTGACGTTTTGCAGTGGCTGATAAACAGGTTTTAAAAAGAAAATGGTGGGAAACACTGCTTGCATTCAGTGTTATAATCACAAGTGGGAGTCTGATCTTTCTTACTTAAAGTCAATGAGAAAGCTGTGAGTAACTTCTTAACTGTAAACTGTAAGTCTTTTTAACAAACTAGCAAGGTATTTTATTACTGTCTGCAGTGCTTTGCTTTGGACTGCACACCTGAAAAAGAAAACATCCAGTGGGATCTGGAAATTAAAAACCTTCCAGCATTCCTTATGTTTTAAAGAAGTGCCCAATGCTTGCCCTTCCTGTATATTTTAACATGTCTCCTTTTCCATAGGTTGCAGGGCTGTTTACCTCCAAGAATTTTACATCTCTGTTGCTTTCTGTTTCTATTTTCTTTTGACTTAAGTGACATTGACAAATGTGCCAACAAAATAGTTCAGGAAAGAACTGATTTAAACAGGTTCATATAGGTATAATCTGAGAGGGGGAAAATGGAATAAAAGAGTAATGTCTTTCTTTTATGTCATGTCAGAGAAGGTCTCTGCCAGGTTTTTGGTGGGGAACAGTGAGAGGGTGGACCCCATTTTGAAGTCCATGGCAGCTGGCCCTGGGCTCTGCTTCCCCTAAAACAGGCTCAGCCCAGCCTCTTCTTCCCCTGGGCCACGTAGTAACAGCATCTCTCAGGTAGAATCCTGATGAGTTAGGCAGGGGAGCTGACATGTGGCTTTGGGTCCCACCATAGCATTGAGGTGGCACCTGTGCAAGTCTGCTTTTTGTTTTTCATTTTTTTGGGGGGTTGTTTGTTTGTTTTGGTGGATTTGTTTTTTGGTCTTTGTTTTTTTGTGTGTGTGTTTGGGGTTTTTTTGTTGTTGTTTTTGGTTTGGTTTGGTTTTACTTAATTTGGGGGTTTTCTTGTGGCTTTTAATGAAAACACCAAACTATTCAATGTTTTGCATTGGAAACAAAAATCTCCTTGTCTGCTACTGATCTTTCTTAATTATTGAAGATATAAGGTCCTCATTATTGAGCTTTCAGTTTTTTTCCATCACATTGCATCATTGAAAGAGTTGTATAATATTAATAGATGCTTTATATAACATTTCTGAAATCCTGAAATCAAGCATATTTTATAGATGCCACAGGAGGTTTCAGTAACTCTAAAAATAAAGCAAATGGTGACCTGGAAAATATACTCTTTTGGAATTTTTCTAATTCCCGGTTGTTTTTAAAAATTATGGCAACACAGATTGTGTGTTTGTTATGTACTTTGAATAAGTTATCACTAATAAGTTGTTCATCTTGTTTATTTCTGATGCTACCTATAGATTTTATCGCTTTTTGAGCCAAGCCATTTACGTGCTGATTTTAGATTCATAGAGGACTAACTGGAGTGTGTCATGAAGCCCAAGAAACTCTTTTTAGATGATGAGCATACTGATATTTGCAACTGATGATGTGTGAAGCTAGAGAGTTGACACCACACTCAAACCATCTGCAGTTAATCTTTCCATTGTAGCCATTTACTCAGACTAAATGAAAAGGATATTACAAACATCACTGAAAGAAGACAAAACAGAAAAATATGTGGATGTTGGATGCGTACAAATAGAGAAGGAAAATTCTTGCTTGTCATTTTGTCATCAGCTGTCTGTGATGAGGATGAGTTTCTGTAGATTTTATTCAAGAGCTGATTCACCAGTCAGCTATTGCTGCTGAGAATGAATTTGTGTCATTGTTTTCTGTTTATGTCTTCTCATTAATTTGTGATTTGCAACTTTCTCTGATTACCATTCTCTCTGGGACAAATTACTATTTCTGAATAATTGTCTGGACTCCTGTGGCAGTTGCTGCTGGACAGAACAGCTGATCTTTCTGCAACACAAGACATCTTGTGGATTACTTCAGACCAATACTTGCCAGGACTCCTTTCTTGGTGATGCATTTATGAGTATGGAATGTTATGGTTAATAAACCTTCTTTAATAAAAGCCTAAGAACCCTTATTATATTAAGACTGATACATGGTATACATTTAAATATCAATAAAGATCAAATACTCTTAGCAACACTGAAATTCCAAGGAATTCTGATGATGAACTTGAATGTGTCCTCAATAAATTTTACTAAAAAAAAAAAGATTTTTTTGAGATCTCAGTATTTGTCATCTTTGCATTTTAATGGAGAATGCTTGAAGAATAGAGATTAATTAAAACTTTTTTCAAAAAGAAGAAAGATGAAAGGAAAATAATGTAAGATATCCTCGCACCCGAAGCTAGAGGCTAAGGGGCTCCTCAGAAATTATTTGATATTTGTTTCAGATTAATCAGGGACTTGAACTTCAAACTCCAGTATTGCAGCAATGATGCACAGAGTGGGATAACCAGGAAGTAACAGGGTCCTGCAGGTGTGAGAGAGCAAAATTATTCTTTTGATATTCTAGATATTGGTTTTGTGCCCTGTGTGAGCTGTCCTGGGCAGAGGTCGGCTCTACTCTTTGCCAACTAGCATCACTTGGCTTCTCCCTGACCTTTTCATGAATCCAGGCCACTGCTTTCTCCACAGTGTCCCTGCAAAGAGAGGCTGCACAAGGCTTGGGGGATTAGCCAGCAGCACTTTGCTGGATTAGGTTTTTCCCATCTGCCTAGAAACCCGAGTCCACTGCAGGGATATCAGAAGCTGCTCTTCAGCATGGTAAATATTCCATCTTGGTTAGTGTGCTGATGCTTGCTGGATTTTGCCTTTAATTTAGCTTGGCAATTAGTCAGATGGTGCTAATGTAGTTCAGGCAAGGAGAATCATGGAAAGGAAAGGAGCAGGGTAGTTCACTCATGCATGGAATCCATATCTTTCTCCCATGGGAAGCCAGCTGATTTAGGGATGCTCATTTCTCCTGGGAATAGGGCACATTTTACATCCCTATGACTTGCTGGCATGGCAGCTTGTGCCAATGAATTCCCCTCTTGTGGCAAATTCTGTTATTTTCTTAAACAAGCGGATGCTAAATTCTACATCTATTTGATAAATCAGTGTTGTGATGACTCTTTTGTTAACATTTGTTGTCCCTCTGTGTATTTCCCACATAGTGGATAATATAATTAGGTTATATAATTTACAAGGAAAGTATTTTTAATTTATTTTATAACCACTTCTTTGTCAAGTATTGTCTGAACCAGATGCTAAATTCTTATTTTATATCTATACTGACTTAATCTTTGCTTCAGGGAAGAAATGACTGTACATAGTGATATATAATCACTGTAACACACCCCTGTGCATGAAAACAAAAACTGCTTTCTCTTTCTTTGTGTCATATATTTTGCTTAAGCTTTTAATTCCAAATTTCCTTCCTCCCTGCTCTATATTTCTTGGCTATCCAAGTGCTCTTCTCTGACTGCTTTTTCTTCCCTGTGAGCAGATAAATGTGTTTCCTTCCTTCATGTGTCTCTTGCTCCTGAGGAGTTGCCTTGATTGCTCCCACTCTCATACTTCAATTTTTATTTCCCTAATTAAACCATTAAGTGACTTTTCTACGGGAATGCTGAAGTAAAGGAATGTTGAAGTTTATATTTATCTGAATGCTGTTAATGATTTAAGTTAATTACTCTTATCTGCTCTATTTAAATTCTGGCATGTTCAAAGGGCTTTTGATAATTATACAGTGGTGCCTATACTTATTCAAAAACACTTATTTCAGTTTTTAAGACTAATATCTAACTTTAAATGAGTGTATTTTGAAAACCATGGCTTCTCTGACATCTCATTTCCTCTGCATGGAGACTTGCTGCCGCAAAAGCCTGCTGGCTTTATTCCTATCTACTGTCTTTGGGCAAAATTTCCAAGCTGAGTTTGGAGCCCAGTTTCATGTTCATTTTTATTTGGGCCAGTGAGGGGAAAACGTGGAAGACTTTTGAAATGTAGGTATTTCTCAAGCCCTCAATTTGTAGCTGGCTGGATTTTTTAAATTTTTTTTTTTCAAAGTCACTTTTTCAACATTTCTTGGGGTTGGTGAGTGAAAGGGTTTGAAGAACAAAGCCCTTTCTGCCACCCAGGTTTGTGCACTGTCACACTTGAGAGAAGCTGGAGTTGAGGACTCCTCTGGCTTCTTTTGCTCCTCACTCCTCTTTTGTTTCTTATTTCCCAGTGAAAATTTGGACTCCTGTTTGGCCAGTTTTCTGGACTATGGAAAATTCAATCCTTTGAAATTGGTTTTCTGAGTCCTATGGATGGAGGCTCCTATTTTACCTGTACTCTGTCTTCCAAACCTGATTTTCCACACCGTTTAGCCTCAAAGAAAATGCTCTAGGACAAATATTAGTGTTGGAACCTTGGTTATTGAGAATTTTAGACTTTCTGTGCTGCCAGACACTAATCCCCAGGAGAATGCTACATTTGACCTGAGGCTATGGAGAAGGCTTCCAAAATTGAATGATAGAACTGGGATTATCGGTGTGGAGTTTGAATAGAAGTGCGTAATATCACATGGTGGAAAATTTAGATTTTAAGGTTTTAGAATATAGTAATATATATAGCAAGATGGAAGTTTTAGGGTGGAGGTTTGTCCTTCTTTTTCACCTTCCTCTTCATGGGTCTAGGTGATATTTTGTAACTGGATAGAAAAGTCCACATTGCAGGCCACGGGTGGTTTGTTATTGGGTTAAAAGTAAAAATAATGTAGGTGTCATTTCTTAATTGAACAGTTTGCCCTTAAAATGCCTTGTAGAAAGAGAGATATGTGTCCATTTTTAGCTTGTTAGCTTGGAGTGCTGCAGAACTCACAGTTTGTGAGAGTGGAATATAGATAAGAATTAATAAACATCTGAGTCCGAACAAGAAATACCATCTCGCGCATTTAATCCTGACCCTGGTAAAAAGAAGATAAAAGTAGCATAATAGCAATTTATTTATTATAACATTTATTGGAACTGCTCTTGCCAGCAGCAGCTCCTCCTGAATTTCATGGAGAGAAGCAGTATATGGATTCCCAGACAAGGCAATGAGCTGGCTCTACAGATCTTCACCCTCCTGTCTCTGAGGTGCATCCTTGCCCTCTTCATCTTAGTTTCTTCTCTTTTCCCTTGCCTGGTTTGTCTTTTTAGACAATACACTTCCTTTTTTGGGTGCCTAAGGTTCAGCTTTACAGTGCCTACATCAATTACAGTCACAGGTGGATTGTACCCCAGGTATAGTTGTAGCACAAATCTTTGAGCAGAGTAATCTGGTTCCAGCTGATTTGAATGTCTCATGCTTCTTAAGTAGAGGATAATCCCCAGAAAGAACTAGGCAAACACTGAAGGTAATGCCTCCAATTTATTTTCTTCTTGCTTTCTCCCCCTCCTCCCCCCATCTCCCCTCCCCAAAAATAAGAGAACCCCTTTAGGACCCATATGAGGCAGAATTTTCTGTTTACCCCTTCCATTTCAGTGTTTATTCAATTACATACTCCAGCCAGATGAGGTCTGAGGACGGTATCTTATAAAACTCACTTCCTAAATCCTGTTATAGTCAACAGCACATTCGAGTACTACTTTAATTGCTTTAAATTGCCCCCAGAGAGTATATTATGATGGGGTAGCCAGGAGAGTTTGCCTCCTTAATTGTCTTAGGTTACAATGTAAGATGTATATGTATTCTATGACCATCTTCATGAGCCATTAAGGTAGAGGAGCAGTATTCTTTATCTTCTCCATGAGTCAGCCCTGGTAACACCCTCCAGGGGAGCTATCTCCACTAATGGAGGTCTCCCATTAGGTCTCCCAGCATGACTCATAGAACTACATCACCCCATTGTGAGATGCCTGGCCCAGGGGGAGGAACCAAATATTCCCACCGGCAAGTAATCGAAGTCTTGGAATAGCACAGGCGACGTTAGCCACTGGATTCTCAGAGGACAAGTGCTTGGTAACTACCACTGGACCTTCAGAGAAAGACCAGACCTTTCTGCAGGATCACCACTTCCACATAACCACATCCATCACTTCAGCAGGATTGCAGCCACTATCTACGTCGTCTGCAACCACCATCCTGACCAACAGGGTGTCATGGCATATTCTGAGTTTAAGCCAGTGTTTCTGTGCTATTGCCTTAATTTGAATTTTCCTATTAAATTGTAGTTCTAACTTGGAATCTCTCACTGGTTTGCTTTCAAGCTAGTACATGAGGCTAGACACAGTTTTGAGGAGAAAGTTAAGATAAAAGACCTGTGTTTTCCTCAAAGTCTGTGAAGATATTTTGTCACTTTTGTTAATGAGCGATCCCTAACCTAGAAAAATTATTAAAGAAACAAGTTAAAAGTAGAAATTAGTATTCATGTCTTTTGGTTTACGTATTTACCCTTTATTTTCTATTTTAAAAAGAAAAAAAAAAAAAAAAAAAGAAAAAGAAAAAAAAAGGAAGTTTAGGCTAGATATTAGAAAGACATTTTTTGCTGTGAGGATGGCTAGGCCCTGGCACAGGTTGCCCAGAGAAGCTGTAGCTGCCCCATCCCAGATTGGATGAGGGTCTGAGCAACCTGGTCTAGTGGAAGGTGTCCCTGTTCATGGCAGAGAGTTGGAATGAGATGATCCTTAAGGTTATTCTGTGATTCTATTATTCATATGATATTTGTCATATGCTGCATAAGCTGAATAAATTTATCTCTGCTGCAGAGGTTACCTCAGGCTGACATTCCTGCTCTGGTGAAAGTGGAATTTGTAAAACTGTCCCATCTTTCTGTCTCATGTGGGATACACATGGTAGGGTGGTGTGATTCCCCCAAGAGGCTGTGAGGAGGGAGATGGTGGCACTGGTGCTTTTCAGCATGTGTCACCTGAAATGCTGTAGCTTTGGGCTCACTTTGTCTTTCCTTACTATCTGAGACAAATGACAATGGGTTCACTTTTGCATATGAGGCCTGTATCTTAAAAATGCAGAAGATTATCAGAGCATGTTTCCAGAACTTCATTGTCTGCACAATCGTCTTATTCTCTGCACCCTTCTCCATGATGTTTCAGCTTTCCACAAAAGCCTAACTGCTCCTCCTGAGAAAAAATGTTTGGGAAAAGTAATTCAGAGTTATGAACAGTGACACATGCTCACTGAATGGCTCAGTCTGTCAGTCTTGCTAGTCCCCTGTGCAGGGACCCCTCTCACAGTATTTGTGTTCACCTGTACAAAACCAAAAATGAACCTCCCTGCAAATTTCACATTTTCCTCTTTTCTTCCTCCAGAGGAGATCCTGCTACTACAGCTTCTGGAAATCTGTCGTGGGAGTGGTGTGTGGCGTGCAAACAATCACTGGTATGACCCTTGCTTTCAAAATGATCTTAAAATTCTAGGGGGAAGGTCTCTCCATACCAGTTTATAGATTTCTTCATTCTCCCTTAGACCAGGGAAAGAAGGGCCACCAGCATCACAAAGAGAATTTTAAACAATTTCAAACCCAGTAGCACTTGGGTTTTGAAAAACTTTGCCCTCATTTACTTCATTATTTCTCTAGACTTTACTGCAGAGTTTACTGACACAAGAATTCAGGAAAGCTGGTGACTTCCCAAGGATGTTGTGTAAAAGTTTTATTTCAACTCACAGGGTTTTTCTCAGTTGAAGCCAAATATTTTATGTTGTGCTTTCTCCTGGAGGAAAACGGAAAGTAATGCTAGGAGATACCACTTAATCACACCAGAAAAACATCCCTGGCAGTTCTCTGGAAATGCATGAGTCCTAGGAAAGAATGAACCAGGTAGTTCCTAAGTGGATCCCAGCAGACAGCTGAGATATTTTATAGGAGGCAAGGACAAAGACATCTCAAACACAGACAATACTCACAGCTGGAATTTTGTTCTGTGACAACATTCTCTTGCACAGGACACTGCTGAACTGCTCCAAATTCACATCACTTCAGCTATTCTTATTGTCCCAGTCTCTATTTTGAATTGAAGAATTCAGAAAGTTGTACATAAGCTTGCTAGAAAGGAGAGTATTTATACTTCTCTCTTTCATCTTGTGCTGTAACAGCCTCAGAGGCTTTGGGATAAATTCTTGCACCCCCTAACATGTTAATAAGTGCTAGGAGTCGAAGTGGATAAACTCAGTTTCAAGCAGAACCCCAATTTAGAGACGCATTACTGTGTGCTACTGTGGCATCATATTTACCCTCTTTGTGTGTAGTGGGCTTCATTTAACCAGAAGGAAAAATATCATGATTTATCAGTGGAACAAACCAAGATTCCTTTCTTGCTGTCAGTAAATAACCCACTATTCACGGGGTGATTTTCTAGTTTAAATACTCTGTGCTATTGCACACGTCCTGATAGCTCTGTCAATATATCAATCCCTGTCTCACACACTTTTATTTTCTCTATAGAACTTCACTCATTTTGTTTCAACAGACTGGCTTGGCAGGTTCATACATGCTGAAAAATCCATGTCCTAGTCCTGCATCCCAGGAAGATATTAATTTTAAATGTTAACAAAAACCAGAGGTCAGAGAGGGCAAAGAGCTATTGGGTGTGATTTCTCTGGCAGTACAAGATCATTCCCTGAAAAAAAAAAAAAGCCATTCTGTGTATATTTACATTTGAATTTGAAATATATGCATTGCCTCTTTTATAAAAGGAGATTATTCTGTCCTACTCTTCTTAAAATGAACATTGAGAAGGGGCTGGTCCACAAAAGAGAATCTGCTGTTATGTACGTTGCTAGTGGCTATCAATGTTGGCAGAACGGACGCATTCGAAATTTATTATGCAGCAGCACCTGCTAGTGTCCTTAGAAATACTGTAGCATATTTCTGGGAAATGTTATTTCATTACCCTAAATTTTTTGTTACCCAACCCATCGCCCAGGGCTTTTTTTCTCTTTCCTTGTATTACAATACAGGAAAAGGAAAAACCATATTTTTAATGGCTATCAATTTCTTTTTAAATTAGACTTCCATCCCTGTCTAATGGAGCTCTGCCTCTTCAGAGAGCATCAAACTCACCACAGAGGATCTTGCTCCCATCTGTACAGGAAAAATTAGTAGCATTTTAACTCTTGGAGTGCAGAGAAATAAAACTCCATTACTCATGAAGTGGTCTATGTTAATCTGGCACGGTCTGGTTTGTTGGGGGAGGGTGGGGCACAGGGGTGGCTTCTGTGAGAAGCAGCTGCAAGCTTCTGCCATGTCCGACAGAGCTAATCTCTTATGGCTCTGAAGGTGGATCTGCTGCTGGCCCAATTAGAGAAGTATGATGACATATTTAAGAAGAAAATCAAAACAGCGCAGGGACAGTTTTTCCCAGGGGTGGCGAGGCGCCTTTGGGGCCATCCCAGCACAGCCCATGGCGATGCTCCATGGCCACCACCATCCCGGTGTGGCCCACAGCGAGCCTGGCCTGCCTGGCCACCCCTAGCCAGCCACACTTCAGGCAGAAGGGCAGGGACTGCGGCTCCTCCTTCCCTGTGCCCCACATGAGGAGAGGCATTAAATAGTGTCCCTGCCACGGTGGCGACCACTGCCTGCTTAGTGGCCACCGGGCTGCATGGCTGGTAATGGAAACGTGGCAACTCTCTCTCTCTGAATGTGGAACCTAGACGAGATCAACCTCTCGGTGCCGTGGGATACTGCAGGAATGTTTGGATTGGTGGAACTTTCTGGCGATGGTTCCTACAAGCAGCAGTTTTTCTTTAGTCAGAGAAGAAGAGGAAGTGAGGACATGTGAGGGAAAACAACATGATGGCACCAAGGTCAGTGGAAAAAGAGGGAAGAAGGTGTTGGAGCTGAGATTTCTCTGTGAGCCATGGTGAAACAAACTGTCCCCTTGTAGTGTAGGAAGTCCACAGCAGATACAGGAAAAAAAACATCTATGGTAGAGAGTCTATTTTATAGTCTTAGTGTCTTCCCAAAATAGAAAAATTTTACTTAATCTGAGTTTTTTTCCTCAAGAATTTCAGATGCCAAGCAGGAAATAAATTATTTCAGAGAGGGCCTTTATTTGGATCTTCATTAAGCCCCAACCTAAATTGTTTTTGCCTCTGAAACTCAGCCAGACAATGAGACTGGACTGATTTCTTCCCATGCAGGCAGATGTTCTAGGGCAATGTCTCTTGAGAAAAGACTGGATGCAGGGACCTCTCATTCTCAGTCTCTCAGGCTGCTGCACTGCTCAGCTGTCCCTCCTTGTACACCCTTGTTTTGGGTTGTCACTAAGACAAGGGCATCCTTGTAATGATGAGACAAAACTTCTTCACAAGGAAATGCCATTCATTCCATGGTGCTGGAATGCAAATCTTCTCCAATGACTAAAGGAACGATCTGGTTAAAAGGAGGAAAATGATTGTGTAAGTAAGAGGGTTTTTAAAGAAATAAGATAAGAAGCCCCCCATATTGTTAGTGCATAGCAAGATCTATTAATCAAAAGAAGAAATAATGATGTAGACTCAAGTATAAATATTGCACTTCCTAGTGTTTTCCTGTTCTGTTTTTTATGGAGCTGCTAGGACTATGTAGATGAGATCTAAGCACACACTGAGTTTGCACCAATTTGGGTAGGAGGTCTGGAGCACTCATTTCTCTCTCTTAGTTGCGCATTAGAATAAATTTATAAAGGAGAGGTGCCTTGATTTAAATGAAAAACCTTGTTAGTCCAATTCTGCTTGAAATTAGCTGTTCCAAGCATCCTGCAGTGTTTTCCTTTTCCCCATTCTCTCTCCAGGGTGGTTTCTGAAGCTCCAGGTCACATGTCAGGATTGAAGCTTTAGAGGGAATTTGAAGAATCAGCACAAGGGACTAACTTTTCCTCCCCCAGCCAGAGTAAAAACTTTTTCCTAATATCCAACCTAATTTTTCCTTGACACAGCTTGAGACTGTGTCCTCTCGTTCTGTCAGTTGCTGCCTGGAGAAAAGACCAACCCCCACCTGACTACAAGCACCTTTCAGGAAGTTGTAGAGAATTATAAGGCCACCCCTGAGTCTCCTTTTCTCCAGACTAAACAACCCCAGCTCCCTCAGTCATTCCTCACAGGGCTTGTGTTCCAAGACCCTCACCAGCCTTGTTGCCTCCTCTGGATGTGCTCGAGCGTCTCAATGTCCTTCCTAAACTGAGAGGCCCAGAACTGGACACAGCACTCAAGGTGTGGCCTCACCAGTGCTGAGTACAGGGGAAGAATGAGCTCCCTGCTCCTGCTGGCCACACTCTTCCTGATACAGGCCAGGGGCCATTGGCCTCTTGGCCACCAGGGCACACTGCTGGCTCATGTTCAGTCAGCTGTCAGTCAGTACCCCCAGGTCCCTTTCTGCCTGGGCACTGTTCATCATTTACTATATTAATCTAAATTAATTTCTGTACTGCCTCTTTGTGATATCCAAATCACAAAGACATTTTTCTATGTCCCCTTCTGTCTAAGCTG
The DNA here is from genome assembly GCA_030060385.1 of Muscicapa striata striata. Classification (NCBI taxonomy): domain Eukaryota; kingdom Metazoa; phylum Chordata; class Aves; order Passeriformes; family Muscicapidae; genus Muscicapa; species Muscicapa striata. The sequence continues at coordinate 550,465 of JAREIS010000110.1, read as the reverse complement.
TACAGCACAAGGCAATGCAGAGATTACAGTGTCGCTTGTGAATGATTATGGTCACACCGCTATGACAATTTTCCTGAACTAAGTGGTTGAATCACTTTTCTAATTAGTTCAGACACAGCACCACAATAAGGTGCCTATTGCCAGTGCCTCTGGACCCAAATACACTGGGATCAGGCTTGCAAAGTGCCATCAGAATCTTCCATCATCCCCCAAAATCCTGAAAAACCGGAGGGAGCTTTAACACTTATGGAGTGGCTTCAAGGCTTGAAAATCTGCACTATACTGAGAGATTTAGAAATTCCTTTGATTCAGCTCATTGGAGGGAAAGCAGGAAGCATCACAGTCTGAAACAAAAATATTTTTCTTTCGGTAAAATTATGTCAAAATTAGGGCCAAAGTAGAGGTAAGAGGGAAAAATTGGGAGAAGTGACTTGTCTAAGTCAGTCTTCAGCTGATCTAATATAGGCCAGAGGAACTCTGGTTTTGCAATGCTTCTTTTTTCCTTGTCTATAAAAAAATTCTGTCTTGATAGTAGGTATCTGGAACCAAGAGGTAAAAATCCTGCTTACAAGATACATTTTAAACTGTGGATCACTTGGAAATGGAACAATTTGCAAAAGGGATGGGGATAGCTTTTCACACCATTTGCCATCCCAGGATCAAGATTGGGTAGTTTTTAAAAATTTTTCTCAACCTGATCCTGGAATAAGAATTTTAACTAGGATGTCTTGGATGGTCATACATAGATGTGACTGTTACAGAAAAAAAAAAAAAAAAAAAAAACCAGTATCTATAAAGGATGAGACAAATGCAGAGTAATTCAAAATCCTGACAAGTTCTTGTACCATAGCACTGTATTTTTTCTATGCCAAAACTTTGCCCTGAGAATTTGATGCCCTTGACTTTGCTATTGAAAGGTAGTGTGATTAACCAGAAGTTTTGGGCACATTGTATATCATCTCTGGGTAAGACACAACCCAAATTCAGCCACCTGGAAGCTGCCTGAAAGATGTGGAGCCAAACTCCCCACCTTTAGTAGTGATTAGAAATTGTGCCAGTTTGGCAATAAACCAAGTATACCATGATCTTAAAACCTAAGTGGCGCCAGTAAAGCAAGAAGGTCATAACTTTAAAATATTGTTTTATCTTCACTAAGCACTAAGTATTCCTTGCATGTAGTTTGATCAAATATCATGAAATAAATTCTAAGTCACTAGAGACATGCCAATAAAAATGTCTCAGGTGCTAAATCCTAACCAGATGATGAATTTAGTGTCTTTCAGGAAAAAACATAAAAATAAAATTTACAGCTTATATTTTCTGCTAAGCTTCTTTTCTGGATTTGCAGTAAATTTATATGTCTGTATGCAATACCCTGGGATACAGAAGGAAAAATTGCCTGCCTGAGTGTTCTTTTCTCTTTGGAAAAGCTGGTAACACTTACTGTGTTCAATGCTGTTCAATAGCAAGTCACTAAATTTCAACTAAATGCAATGTTTCAACTAAATTCAAATGCCAGACCAAGAATAGTCTGGTAAAACCTGTCAGGAGCTGAAGTCCATTTTCTTCAATGGGGCAGCAAAAAAGTCATGAAAGTGCTTGTACAACCACAAGGAAAATGGTGTAGGAGCTGAGTTAGCTGGCAACAGATTTGACCTTGTACTGTGCTGGAAAATGATGTCTCAACTTGTCAAATGAAAGTTTCTTTGTAACATACAGGAGGTTCAGTAATGGCTGCAGCTCTTCAACCTCTTGGACAGAGGTCACTGAAACCAATAATCCAGCCCCAAAATATTATTGCATGTACTCTGGTGACTGAATACACCCTTTGTCAGCACAGTGGTGTGTTAGCATTTAACACTGCTGCTCACCTTCTACATGGGCTGAGAGTCTGCACTTCACTAAAAATGATTGCGTGTTCTGACTTGGACACTGCTCCTTGTCTGGCACAGCTGCCCAGGAGGTCTGGCTGAGGATTTGGGATGCCCTCAGCCACAATCAGAACTCCTTTGGAATGGCGCATATAGTGTTAAAGCCAGGCCCTGCTGTCAGCGATGGGAAGGTGGGAGCAGAAGGAAAGGGTCCTAATGACTAAATAGAAAACTTGAGTTTCTTTGTATCTTTCGAGTTAAACTTTTTCAGACCTGCCAGGGGGAATTTCTACCTAAAAAAAAAAAAAAAAAAATAGGAAAATGTAGCCTTTGGTACACTTTCAGAAATGTTGCCTTACTCTGTTGCCACCAAGAGGCTGCAGCAGAGAAGAGCATTCATTTCATAGCTTAGAACAATGTGTAAATCAGAGCTGGAGCTTCAAAGTCCATACACTAGGATTTTCCACATGATCCATGTCATGGGAGAGAAACACAAGATTGGTGCAAAGGGAATTCTAACTATCACAATTACACACAAATTTCAGCTATTATTTTATTCAATGAGAAAAAAACCTGAAATGTCGACATGTTTGCATGCAGGTTTCCACACTAGCACTTTCAGGAATGCCAAGAGGAAGACAGAATTAGGAAAACTGTTCAGCAGATTCTTGTGGCAACAGCAACGAAGTACCAGTTACTCACTTCTCCCATGCTGACCCAGTGGGGTGAGATGAGAAAAACTAAAAATAAAGGAAAAAAAGGCAAAAGTAAGAACAGTTTAATAGCTGGAACAAAGTAAAAACATAATAGTAACAATAATATTTATTATTATTACTATTATTATTATTATTGTAAGGAAAAGGAGAGAAAGAAAGGAATAACACCTAAGAGAGGAATCAACACCACTCCCCACTGAGTAATGCCCAGCCCATTCTCAAGCAGCTCATGGCCAACTTCTCCCACCTTATATGCTGCTATGAAATATCCCTTTGGCCAGTTTGGTTCATCTGTCCCAGTTTTTTGTACACCTGCTCACAGACAGACCATGGGAAACCAGGAAATCCTTGATTTAAGGTAAGTGCTACCTAGCAACAACCAAAACATCAGCGTGTTATCAAGGTGGTTCCCATTCTAAATCCAAACCCCAGCATTGCCCCAGCTCCTAGGATGAAAACTTTCTCCATCCCAGCTGAAACTAGGACACAGATCCCTCTTGGTGTTGCTCTGTAATAGTTGGACATGCTGCAATCTCCCAAGATATTTATTGAAGGTTAGTGACACCGTGCCTCAGATGACAAACTCTGGAGTTTGAGTTATTTTAAGGGCCATACTGAGCATCATTTATTTTACCTTCTGGGCATCCATTCTCCAGCATTGCTCCGAATCTTGTTGAAATCTCTACAAAATAAATATACTCTGCTTGAACCCTTTAGTTAAAATGATCAGTAAATGGATTAAATGCATTGATTAAAAACTAGGTTTTGGACAAAAACATGGCTGACACTTGTCAGAGCAATAAATATTTATCTAGATCTTCCTTTTTATCAAGTATTTGCTAGCAAGAAATGCTGGACCAGCCTTGAGAAGAGAAGTTTTGGGGTGACCTAATTATGGCTTTCCAGTACCTGTGAAGATATCCTACAGGATAAATGGAGAGAGACAATTTACAAGGGCCTGGAGTGACAGGACAAGGGAGAATGGCTTCAAACTGACAGAGAGTAGGTTTAGAATGGGTATGGGGATGAAATTCTTCCCTGTGAGGTTGCCCAGAGAATCTGTGGCTGCTCCATCCCTGGAAGTGCCCAAGGCCTGAGCAACCTGGGATAGTGGAACAAGGTGATTTTTAAGGTTCTTTCTAACCCAAGTCATTCTATGATTCTCTGTGAATTTTCTGTGAAGTTTGTGGATTACTTTCCCATCTATGCAAAATTTTACCATTTGTTTTTCAATGGGCATTTCCCACAACTCTCCACTCAACTGCTTCACATCATGTTTGGAAAACAGTGTTTGAGCTCAGGTGTAGCATTTAGACAACATGGATTATCCTTATGGGTCAATCAGAAAGCTAAAAGAGGATGTGAAATTTATTGGAGAGAAAGGAATTTTGTAATGCCTTTCCAAGTTATAAATCTAACAGGGAGAAAGCTTTTTTTTAGTCACTTTTGAAGGAGTCTCAGACTTTATGGCCCCCATGTCTTCGTATTGGGTGTTGTTTGGAACCTGTGACTGTTCTCTTGGGTTTGTGAGGAGAATAAGGAGGCTGGGATTTTGCCAGATCTCAGCTGCACAGGTCAAGAATAAATACTTGGTGTTGTTGTGAAGGATTATTTTTCCAGCTTGTGTACTGCTTTATTAATGTGATGGATACAGTGTGGGACTTGTGGATGAGAGAATGTGAGAGAGCTGCCAACACTCTCTTCTGAAGAATTTGGGTAATTTGAGAGCTGTTGTAATGACTGATGGACCTGCCATGCCCTGGAATAACATTTTTCTTGTTATTCACTAGCAAGACCACTGACAGTTCTTAGTTTCTAGCGTGGTTGCCATTTAATGTCTGTATTTCCACAAGTTCCACTGTGTGGCATCTGACTTGGATCAAGCTTAATCCAAGGGGCATATTATGTAGGGAGAACATGTTACCAAGCTTTTGTCCATTTTGTAAAAGCATAGGGACAACTGTTTGCTTAGTGTTTTGAAAGATCACTAAAGGAATGGAACACTGGAATTCAATAGGACTTGGATGTCGGATTCCCTGTAGGTTCATTTCAAATCCCAACTTGAGTAACTTGGCAAGAGGTAATAGGATTCTGTTTATTATAATCCAAACTTTTAGTGGCAGTTGAATCCCTGGAAAGTCCCATGGTCAGTGCAAAAGCGAATACAAGCCTCACTGCCATAAGGAGCTATTTCCACTTAATTAATTAACCATGTGCCCAACAGCTTTCCCAATAGGAATATTTGCTTCAATGGGGTTTCGTTGTAAGACTTCTGGGCAAGCCTGCGAAATAGGAATATTGTTTAATTTAGGGAGATGTCATAAGGCTTATTTAATGTAGAATAGAGATCTTCTGTGTTAGAAAAAAACGTGGAAGAATTCTACTTTTAAATTTTGTTTTCTATATAATTCAGGTAGATTCTATAAATTGTAGGTTTTCTGTAGATGCTGTTATATTTAATAACTTTGCATCAAACTATTTCTAACTGTGTGATCAAAAAAACACAAAGCTCCACTGCTCAGTGATTTTTTTCCTATTTTCCCCAAATCTTTAGGATTAAAGCATTCTGAATGTTTTAGTTATTACAAAAAAGCCCCAAATTAAATGCAGTGTCAGAGAAATCCTGGCCATATTTTTTTATTTTTTTACAAGAAAAAGGGTGAACTCAATGAAGTTTTGGTGCTGCCAGTTTAAAACAAATTAAGTACAATTTTCACAGAGCCTGTAGTAAAATTACTGCCCTCCGTGTTACAGGATATTGGGAGGCCAAAATTCTGGAGTAGTTTATAAAAGGATCCAGACAGAGGCATACAAGAAAACTCTGCAGGTAGCTATTAAACACAGTTATTGCACAATCCTAAATGACCCACTCCCAGAATCTGAAAATGTATAGTAGTAACAGGACTTTTCCTGACATTCCTTCCTTGTTAAGAGGTGATATTGGGCTATCCAGGCACTTTGATGGAGCTAGCACAGGAGATCAGGTATTCCTAGGAATTTTGTTTGCTAGAATAAAGAAGAAACAGCACCAGAATGGGTAAATAATTGGGGTATGGGCATCTAAAACTTAGGTCAATCAAGTGGGGCCATTACTCTGTCCTCCCTTGCTCCCTCTCCTTCCAGGTGTCCCATGCAACTTTTGCTCAGAATTTAGGCCCACTTCCCAAACATAAACTCCTCTGATGCTTTGGGTGTCAGATGTACTTGTATATTCTGTCTCTATCTGCAAAGCAAGTGCTTTCTTTCTTTTCCAGTTTTGGAGGGTAAGTATATTTTTAGCACTCCAGAAGCACAGAGGCATTACAGTAATAGCAGAGAGGTAAGTGCTTGGTAAGAAGTAGCTGTGCAATAGGCTGCTCTGTTGAAGATCCCTAAAATTAATCTCAGATGATGTTACAGCTATCTAACTTCCCTGGAGTCAGGCTGATGATCAGGGGCCTTTATCTTCATATTTTCATCCCTTTTCAATTCCCATCTGAGCATCAAGTGTCTCCCTAGATCCTGCACCTCAAAGAGATGTTCCCACTTTTCTCTGTGCAAGAAGAAGAATGCCAAACTCATGTGTTTTTTATGCAGTTCTTCGGCTGGATTCTCAGACTCTGAACATGCCACTGATTTGGAGCCAGAATAATTAAATGGGATGAGTAAGAATTAAAGTCATCAAGACAGGGAATAGGAAAGTCAACATATGACATTTAAACACTCCAGCACGAGCCAGATCATTCAGAGGGAGCCAGAATCTGCCCCACCTCCTTCTGCTTTAAACTAAATGTGTGTGGTTTACATTGTCTATATTAGATCCAGATAGAAAAATATCAAACCAGATCAGCATGGAATGAAGCCAAACATCTGGCTCTTTATTGTTCTGGCACAGAATGAGTATTCAAATAGTTAAAAGATCTTCAATTTCCACATTTACATTCCTAATAATCTCACATATGAGTAAAGCAAGAAGTAGTATGAGCCTAATTTGCCTTTCCTTCAGAGCAGATTGTCCTTCATATTTCTGTACTGAATTATTCATGTCACAGTGTGTTGAGTCCTGTCACTCTGTGTCAGAAAATTTCCATGGTGGACAACATGCAGTAAAGGGATCTGTACATTTTTTAGGAGCTATTTACTCCACATTTGAGATGCAATATTAAGCAAATGTAATTTGTCGCTGCAATGGGATTAGATGAGGCGGCATTTACCAGTTTTACAAATTGTGTGAATTTTTATAACAATTGCTATTAATGTTAATAATGCGCAATGAATAAATCACATATTTAAAGTCAATTCTCTCACAGATGTACTAGATTAGATGAAAGTGCTTAAATGCCAATGGCAAGGTGATAAAATCAGTAATTTCAGTTTTGTGGATGAGAATTCTCTGCTCCAAGAGCATGGGAAAGCTTCCACTTGAATTTAGCTTCTTTACTTGAGATCCCAGTGTGATCTGAATTTGCTTGTCCTGAAAAGGTTCCTCTGTCTTTTCTTCTTTCTGGTTAAACTGGTTTAAACTGGTTTAAACTGGTTTAAACACAGAAGAGCAAAGAAAGCTGTCTCTGTGAATAAAATTGATTGAGCCTAGAAAGGTTTGAAATATACCCAAAAAACATGATTAAAACCAAATGAGGTTAGATGTTGGTGCCAAAAAATATTGGAGAGAAGAGAGAGAAAGAGAGGAGAAAGTGTTACTGTAAGGGGTTAGGGAGCAGCAAATGAACACAGTAACATGGCACTCGCTTGCATGCAGCAAGAAAGAGTGCTTAGAGCAATTTATTGAAGGAAGCCATGGCTTTAAATAAGAGACTTTGTACAAAACAAAATAGAAAAGATTCATTGGTTAGAGAAGGAAACATCTTTGTCCCAGGCTTTCTCACAGATCTAACAGGTGTTTATCTTCTGTTATAATTCTTTCTCTTATGTTTACATTAGAGAAAGGCCTCTAGCTTGGGAAAAACCCTAGCTGAGCCTGAGAAAGTTAGACTGGAAAAATCCTTAAGATTTTCCCTGGGCCTATAACAGCCACAAGAAAGAGAAAGAGATAAAGAGAAAGAAAGAGAAAGAGAAAGAGAGAAAGAGAAAGAGAGAAAGAGAAAGAGAAAGAGAAAAGAGAAAGAAAGAGAAAGAGAAAGAGAAAGAGAAAGAGAAAGAGAAAGAGAAAGAGAAAGAGAGAAAGAAAGAAAGAGAGAAGTCCATGTGGGGGATGGGACAGAATGGGACAGGGAGAGAGTGATAGGTGTTAAGTGGAAACATATCACCTGTCCAGTGGTCCCAACATCATCTAGTTGTTCTACTCCATCTGGTCTTCTTGGTGGTAAGAGTTTCCTTCCACCTGCCACTGTACTGAAAAGTACATAATCCCATGGATCAATATACATTTGGGCCATGTGGGAATGCCCCCATTCCTCCCCTGGGGAGGGTGATTTTGACACTGTCCCTTGCAACACTGTGCATCTGCTGCATCATGCTGCAGTGCTCTGCTGCAGGGTCTGGGGACCCCTTTGGGGGTCTTTGATGGGCCATGCCAGCCCCCTGATGTCCTTCACATGGATGCAGCTTTGCCCAGGGTGAAGGGTCCACACAGCTGAGGATGGGTGTTCACTGCCTCTGACCAGAGGCTTTTTCACTGCACACCCCAAACCTCTGCTCCTCACCCCCCTTTGGTGTGAGGGTCTGTTCGAGTCTGGCAGCTGATAGCCCCAAGGCTGTGGTCTCCACCCCAAAGATGCTAAGCTTGGTCCCACTGTGAATGTATTATCTTCATCAACGGGCATCGAGCAGTTCAGTCAGGGCTGTGGGGTTCTTCTCTGAAGCCTTTGTAATACAGTTTTGCTATAATAGGCAAAGGCCCTTAATGAAGATACTTAAACCATAAATTATAACATTCAGTTGCTGACAGTCTTTCTGGCTTCTGACTCTCTCTCATCAGTATGGCTGAATGACTTAGAAGGTTAAGGCCTATTTTGGACAGGCGAGAAGCTGATTTTTCAAACCCTTCTTGTTAGAGGCTCAGAGCAAAGGAAAAATGGCCAGATATGGGACTGGGAGGCAGGGCCAGCCCTGTACCTGTGCTACAGGACCACAGGGCACTGTCAACACAGCACCCTTCAGCTTCATTCACTCTGCTCTTAAAACATGTGGTGCTTTTGATTAATTTTTTTTTTCTTCAAGAACAATATTATTTCAGACTCAACAGTCCCTTATACTCACACAATTTCCTGGTGGGAATGATGCTTTATAATTTATGGATGTGTTTTCCGAAATAATAACTAACTCAAAATTACGTTCCGTTTTGCTTAATCTCTTTTAATTGGCATCTCAGGCGGCTTTGCAGGAATCTGGCTGCAGATTTTCTGCTTTCTGTCGGGTTGTATTTTTTTTTTTTTTTTTTTACTGTTAGCATTGGCATGGAGAGAAAAGCACCCTCTTTGACAACAGTGCCTGCCTGAAGATTCTTAATTAAATTGTACTCAGCATGGTGTAAAAATCACAAGGTTTAGGAGGCATGAAGTGGACGGATAATGTGGCATTTTATATGCCAGCTTTTCATTTCAGCAGGATTCCATGGCATTTTCTTTGCCTATAATATAAAACACTGCTAATGAAAATTACCTAAAAATTGCGTGTATTTTGTCTTCTGCTAAGTTTTAATTGCATATCTTTCTTAAAGGTTGTTAAATAGGCCTCTTACCATTGATTGTGTGGTGTATACCACATTTATTCATGCATACAAAATAGATTCAGGATAAATTCCAAGATTACACACACAAATATCCATTGATGCATGACTCCAGCTGCTTAATTAAAATAGTAAAAAAAAACCCCTCAATTTCCTATTTCTTTTCACATCGACTAATTTTCTGCCATGTTATGTCTTTCCTTACTACTCTGTCCTGGTTTCTAGGACAGGGTTCTGCCAATAAAAAGGAGAAGTTCCCCTTTGAAATAGAGAAATTAATTTCACCCCCTCTAAGTGTTATAATTGTTTCAAATCAAGGACTCAAGGCAGAGATAAGGGGGTAGAAGTAACAGCTCTTTACTACTATATCTAACTGCACAGGTAGAAAACAACAGCAGTTATTAAAATTACCGACAAAAAAAAACCCAAAAAAACAGAAGAAAACCCAGTTCCAGTCCTTTCTTCAGCCGCAGACACACTCCGTCTCTGTCCGTTCCCGGGGCTGTGACATGTGCAGCAGAGCAGGCGGGAGCGAGGGAGGTGGAGGGGAGCAGCCGGAGCCGGGCAGGCTCAGGTGGGAGCCGGCTTCTCACTCACTGTTGTGTCCAGAGGCCAGTTGTATTCCCAAAAGGTAGGAGTCGTTTGGTCTTTGGTGGTCAGCAGTGCCTCCGAGGTAGCAGGACAGCTGATTGCAGTGGGGTCTGGCTGTCTGCCTCTCTCCCACGTGCGGTGCGGGCCAAGGGGGTCCCTCCTCTCCGCTCCGTCACCGGAAACCAAAGTGTCCCTCCACAAGCCCGCATGCTCCTCTGGGTAGCCCCGCCCGGAAGCCCTCACGCTCCTCCCAGCAGCCCCGGTCCCACCTACTTGCCCCCACAATAGGAAAAATTCTCCAAACTCACGAAGTAAAGGAACAAAACCCCAACCCCCAACATACTCCAAAACCCTTTCTATTATTCTTGAAATAGAAATTGCATTTGTAGCTCTAAGAATGCTACACTCCACCCACAGAATTTACTTTATCTGTCCATCTGCCACTAATCTTTTGAGACTCCAGCAGTACAGAAAAGGACTCCCTCCCCAAATTGCTATTGTTCAGCTGTCCTCAAATGAACTGTGTCATATGAGTTCCCTTTGCAACACTGGTGAAGAAAGTCCTCAGTGTTTTTTCTCACTAATCTTTGTAGATGTAGTTTCCTAAGGTATCTTGCCATTGCTGTGGACCTTTTTGTGCTAAAACTATCCGTTGTTTATCAGGCTTCCTTTAAATTTGCTATAAAATATTTAATATTTGTGAATATTTAATATTTCTTCAATGTTCTTAGCCAATGTCTACATTTATTAAATAATAAACATCCACTCTGGTGAATATTATTGATTATATTGCTTGTTCTTTGGAAATAGAACTGTAGTGGCAGTCTCTTGGTATATTGTCAGAAATAAATGTGATTTGTGGGTCGATCTTGCTTGTGGCTGGGGATGGTGCATCAGCTCTACCACTTCAGAGTGGTTCCCAGAAATGATCTGAGTCAGGCCCTGTGCTGAGTCACAAATCCTCTCCTGCTTCCTCCTTGCTTGCACAAAGTAGTAGTTTTCTTCTGAACTGTATTAGCAGGAAAAGAATTGCTTCCCACACTCCTGGCACTGAATTACAAAAATGTATTTTTTTGTGTATAGGAAGGCATATGCCTTTTATTCCTGCTCACTTCTAGGAGGTCATTTATATGAGACTGTGCCTGCTCATACTCCTGGCTCAGGCAGCTCCATGGGTGGTAATATATATCTCAATGGAAGAGTAGACTCAGGATATGCTTTTTCTAAAGATCTGAACTACTAATATGGGATCAGGAAACTGCCCTCTCCAACAAGCCAAGTTTGATCCAGAATTGAAGACATCACAAAATGTGGGATAGAACTGTGGTTGGCAAAGCCTGAATCATAGTTCTGAGACCAACCTCATAAGAATATTTTTAGCTTTGCCTGTGGATGTCAGTCATGACACACACCACTTCCAAAGCTGGTAGCAGGCAGAAATCTGAGCCCAGAATATGGGTTCAGATGAAGGGATGGCTCAAACTGAAAGGTGCAATGTTTGGGCTCCAAACATACTGCCTGAGGAGTGTCATGGTGTGGTGTCACTTTGATAAAAGCTGCTAGCTCCTGATAATTGCCACGGCACTTCTAATGTCCAAATAGCACATAGACTACTTTCAGAGCAGGGCTCCTGATTATTGAGTATCCTTGCAAAAAAAAAAAAAAAAAAAAAGCATACTGTTGAAGGTCAGGATGGTCAGGATAAGATTTTAAAAGCCTTTAGGAAGTTACAAAATCACATCCCCAAGTGTGGTCAGTGAAGATGAGGAGGGGTGGGGCAGCCCCAGATGTGACCACTGAGGATGAGGAGTGGGTGGGGCAACTCCAGGCGTGTGGCCCATCAGGCAAGATTCACACCTTCCTCTGAGGTGTGAATGTTCCAGTATTCTGGAGAGGAATTTTCACAGCTGAGCCACATAAGCATGAGGCATGACAAGAAGGATTTATACCACCTCGAAGGATTTTCCTCTTATCAGCCTCTTGCTTTATCTGGAAACCCACTTTGTAGCCTTAGCCTTCTACACCTGCGAGGCCCCCCTGCATCACAAGGCCAGCTCTGAAATTATCCTGGGAAAAGCACCACTTGCTTCTCCCCAGGAAGTTTGGTTTCTGAGTTTAGATCTCTCACATCTGTGTTCTCAGCCACAGTCCCACAACTGGAGGCAGGAGCTGGGTGCCAGCAACAATTCAGGTGACTTTAAATAAAATGTCAGACCTTCCCTTCTGGGGGACTTTGAGAAAGATATTTACTGGACTGCAAGGGGTGGGTAAGGGTCTCTTCTCATACACTTCCCTCCCTTGTCCCTAACCTTCCTTTCTTGTGGGGAAATCACAATCCACAGTTTGGAAAGTTTTTTTCCACACTATTGTGCCCACACTATCAAGGGGGACAGTGGGAGGGAAAATCCGCAGGGATTCCTTTAGAGGTTTCTTCGACACACTGTGCCAGAATGGGGGAGCACTGGCTGTCCTTTCCCTCTCATCTGAGGGATGCTGCTGTGAGCCTTGCAGGCAGCATGGGGGGCTGGCACCTCCTGCAGGGATTCTGGTGGATGGGACACAATCTCTGTGGAGATTCAGGTGAGCTTTCCTGTGGACACCACTGAAGGCCTAGGCAGGGCTTGCCAGGCCTTTTTTGGGTTCTGAGCTCTTTTTCTCTTTCTCACGCTGGGAAGCCTTTTCCCAGGCTGAGACAGTTTCTCAGCTCTGGCCTGAGCCTTTCCCAGGATGATAACTTTTTTCCCAGGATAATAGAAAGGAATTAATAAACAGAGATTAACACCTGGTGTTGACTGGGAAACAGTTTTCGTGTATATGTGACAGGAGATGTTTTCTTCTATTGTCCAATGGACTGCTGTCCTGTTCGAGACTTGCAAACCACACTATAAATATGGTTTTTAATAAAGTGCTTCTTTAGCTTCTCACGCTCAAGAAGACATTGTCGTTATTACATGTGATTCTCCACGTATTGTGACACTTTCCCACCTGCTCTGTCCTGTGGGAAAGGTTGACTCCCAGGCTTTCACAGGAGAGAGCAGCAACAAGGCAAACTGAAGCAAAGTCATCCAGCTCCTCATTGCAATAAACTTAGTATAAACCAGAAAATATTATCTCTGTTTTACTTTCCTCAGTAGGAGATACATTCCCCGCTCTTCAATATTCAGGTCACTGATCAACCATTGAAATAGATATTGATAAAGAAAAATAAATCTGCTCTATTTTCAGGAGAGCTCTCTGGGCTGTGCACCCCTCTCCTGTCTGTCTATTGAGAAAGTCTTGTCCCTACATGCAGAATCCACCCCTACACACCACTGTAATTACTGACTTGAACATGAAAACTCCTCAGTGATAAAATCCGAGATCCAGATATGTCTCGTTCCTGCTTCCATGTGGTAAGCTCTATAGAAAAAACAAACAAACAAACAAACAAACAAACAAAACACAGACCATTAAAACCTTTTAAATTCAAGTAATCTGTAAGAACAGCTCTCTTCATTATTTCTGCTACAAATTTCTGCAGTGTTTGTGCGGGAGGGAGTTCCCGCAGAGAGGTAAAGAAAACCTCTGTAATCTCAAGAACTTCCTGGAAAAATCCAACCAATGTGTTGCAGACAGGTAGAGATATTATATAAGAAAGGCTTTATAAAATATGGTTTAGGCCCTGCTACTCTAACTAAGCTAGCAGTAGCTTGTAGGTTCCAATAAGGAAAAATCATAAGAATGAATACAGCTACCTATTCTTAAAGAAAAAAATAAATTTGCACCTGCATAAACAATGAATCTGTCCCACGAGAATCAGTAAAGAAAACATGTAAACAATCCAAGAATAGAGAGATTTGATGGAAAGGTAAAATACCAGTTTCTAACCAATGAATTGAATAGCAAGAAAACTACTAGGCAACTGGAAGTCAACACGAGGTCTGTGAAAACTGCATAAAAATGAGTGATGTGAATAAAGAACTGGCTTTTCCTGCATGAAGAAACAGAGTCCTGTCTGCTTGATACTGTGACACCAATGTTTTCAGCACAAGATTCACTTGGTCGTTTTCAATTACTGACAAGAATGGGACAGAAATACAACCCTTGTGCCCCAAAGAGGAGAAAAGAGCAGTTTTTGATACCTGCCAAGCTTTTTAAGATGAATGTCTGGGTCCTTAAACTCTCTGTGTTAATTTGTAGCACCTATGTATTGGTACAACTTGGGCAAGTTTCAAACACAGCCTTTCTCAAAATAAAAGGAACTGTCTGGGAACCTTTATTTGCACAAATATGTGCTGCTCCATACAACTGTCAACAGGGCAAAGGCTGGATCTGGTCCTGTCCAGCTGGGTTTTGACTGGCTTTTTGTCTAAAGGAGTCAGTCTGGGACAGAAGCATGGGAGTGCTTCAATTTCCTTTATAGTGTGAGTGTCCATGTTCCCTGTGTGTCTCTGCTCTTGTCTGGGGCTGGATTGCCTTTTGGCTGTGGGACCAGATTGTCTTCTGGCTCACTGTTTTCCTCATGTATTAGTAAGTTCATTTTGCTGATTTGAGTGGGGTCACTGGATGCTGTGCACAGAAAGGCTGATTCACCTCACATAAGGACCTGACCCAGAGAACTGGATTTATACAAAGGGAAGGATAATTATCTTCCCATGAGTCAAAGAAAAGCAAGTTTCCGCAGATTCAGATGACTAAAGAACCACCAATGTCATTTGAGACTTAAACCTGACAATTGATGTTCATTCAAGTACCCATCCAGATACACTTCAGTTTCAACCTCAGTTTAATTCTTGTGCCACTTGTTCAATTAATACAGCAGTTAATTAATTTTGCTGTTAGCTGTTTTCATTTCTCAGAAAAATAATCGCATATCCCTTCCCTATTAAATAAACCTGCCTGTACTATATCAGAATGGATAAGACCATCTATTTAATTTCCCAGGAATTAAATAATTAAAGCTTCCTTGCAGGGCAGGGCTACTCTCACTGATGGATTGTATGACAAGTATGTACTTTCTATAGGGAAATGTATAGAAGCTGAAATATCTCCTATGACACAATTTATCTCTGTACTTTGCATTTATTACTAATGAACATCACTGATGAACTGTACTGAAATACTTCTCAGGGGAGTACTCCATATCTGAAGTGCAATTTTGTCAAGTGAATCCTTTCAGGGTACTTGGAACTGATGCCTCCCAGTGCCCCTGTCTTGGGGATGTTTTTTTTAATCCCACATCCATTTTTGTTTTGTTTTTGTTTTGTGTCCGGGGTGGTTGCTGCCCCAGTTGCTGTGGGTCCTTGATAGGTGAGAGCTTGCCGGGATTTCCTGCTAGAGCTGGGGAGGAGAGGGGTGGTTGCTTCCTTGGGAGCAAGTGATTGATCTCCATGACCATGTGGTGGGATCCCTCTCTGACAAGATACACCTGCTGTGTAGTTTTTGCCTGTGTTTTTTTATTTCCCTTCGGCACTGTGACTAGAGCTTACTCTGCTGCTTGGGAGCCCAGAGCCAGAGCGTGCCACACCGGGACTTGGGAGCAGTCTGATCCCTGCTGGGGACCAGCTCCTTTGTGCAGCCTGACCCTGGCACCAACCATCACTACCAGTGAGCTACCCAAGGGTGCAATTCCCTGCCCAGCCCCGCTATTCTCAGCTGCTGTTTTAGGGCTTCTTGCTACATGGGAACCTGTCAACCAGATACCCTGTGGCTTCTGGCATGGCCTGGAGTTTTCTGCTATACTTTGTTTGCCACCCCCAGGTGTACCCAGCCCTGCTGTTCCAGCTTGCTGCTTCCAAGATTTCCTGCTGCAGCCCATTCAATTTCCTGAGGGGCACTGAGACCACCTGCTTCCTGTGAGTTTGCAAAGGAAAGCCCCTTCTCTCCTTCTCCCTTTCTCACCAGCTCACCCGCCATAACCACGTGGAGAGAGACAGCTGAGCTCAAACCACAGCGCCCCCTGCAGCCGCAGGGGAAATCACTGCACTGGCCCTGTCCAGCTGGAAGCCACCAGTGCCCCTGCTGGCTGTGGCTGGAACTGCTCCAAACAGGAAAGTGCATGCAGCTGAGAGAAGGCTAGTGTTGGATTCCTGGTTTTGTCTGTTATTGCTGCTGTTGGTTTTTTTTGCCTTGTTATACATACATACATACATACATACATACATACATACATACATACATACATACATACATACATACATATATACTAGTAAAGAACTGTTATTCCTTTCCCCATATCTTTGCCTGAAAGCCCCATAATTTCACAGTTGTAATAAATTGGAGGGAATGGGATCACGTTTTCTATGCCAAGGGAAATTCCTGCCTTCCTTGGCAGACCCCTGTCTTTTAAAGCAAGACAAACCCATGGAAGACTCCAGGGACAGCACTGTGCTGAAAAACAGCATGGAGAGCACTGTGAGAGGAGATCCTCTGGCCAGGTTCTGTGCTGTGACAGCTCTCTTGTGATGTGCTGGCACAGAGCCAACATACCCAAAATTACAGCACTGGCATGTGAGTCTTGCCTTGAGGAATGAAGAAGGATCCCAGTTTTCCTTTGCTCAGACCAACTCCTCTTTGAACATCTCTAAACCCCCTTAATACTGGGAGAGGTTTGTGGGATATGAAGTTCATTTAAGCTGTGGAAAAAAAGAAGAAACTTTTAGAAGAAACACTGTGAACAACAATAGAGCTTTGTTGTGCAATGCAGCAGTGTTTGTGCACCTTCCTGGAAGCAACTTGAGTGTCCTGACATTGTCCTCAGAATGCAAGACAGATTCAGCTAGATTTGCTCAGGAAAGAGAAGCTATCAGAGAAAAGTCAGAAAACAGCCTCCATTGAGATGGAGATTAAAGTTTGAAGGCAGGACATATTTTGCTGACTGCAGTCATCATGATAAAGCAATAAAGCACATATGGAGCTGACCTGAGACTTTTCCTGGATGAGACTGTTTTCATTCTTGGAGTATTAAACTCTCCTTCAGGAGCTTTTAACTTTTGGCTCTTGGAGGAAAAGAAAAGTCTCCTCTAAGGCCAGTTACAGAAAATACTCTGTCTGGTTATACGTTTAGCTGTGGAGAGGAAGAACACTGCACCAGGACACTTCACTGAGGTTCAGGTTGGACATCAGGAAGAATTCCTTCATGAAAAGTGTTGCCAGTCATTGGAATGGGCTGCCCAGGGAGGCAGTGGAGTCATCACCCAAGGAAGTGTTCAATAAATGACTTGACAGGGCACTCTGGGCCATGGTTTAGTTGTCAAGGTGGTAACTGGTCAAAGATTTGACTCCATGATCTTGGACATCTTTTTCAACCTAAATGATTCTGTAAGAATTCTGTGAGAATCAAGATCTTCTGAGAAAGGATCTTGCCCCACTGGAACTATAAGAAACTGCTGGGCAGAGCCAGGGATGGGAATGTGCCCTTCTCCCCACCAGTATTTTGCCCTTTCAGGTAAATCCTGCGCATGATCAGGGTGAGGTAAAGAGGAAAATGCTGCTTCTTCTTTTCCTGATGCTGCAATGGCTCCTTAGGACTGGCCTCCCCTTCCATGGAAGAGAGCTGAGCACTACACTGGACCTCACTGCATTTAATACACTACTTAGGAAGCTTTTTTAGGATGGTGGATTAGGTTTTTCATTTGGAGAGCAGACTGTCTTTACATGAAAAAGTCGCCAAAGGCAGGAGACGGAACTGATTAGCTGATGAGAGAATCAGCTGGGTGGCTCCATACACAAACTTTGTTTATAAATAAATAATTCAGCCAAAAATAATTAAGGAAGTTCCCTGCAAATAGAGATTCCTACCAAAACCACATCTCCAGCCAAGCTATGTGGTTAAACCTCAAACAAACCCAAAAGCTTCCTCCTTTTCTACAACAGATGCACATTTACCAGGGGCTTTGAGGACACGAGGGGCCAGATCCAAAGTGTCCAGCACAGCACCACTGCCCAGAATTTCTGGCCATCTGGAAGTCTAAAAAATTGGGAAAGGGGCAGGGGAATGTTGGCTGCATGGTATACTCTCAGTAAGCGAGAGGTGACTCAGGGATGCTGGTGCTGTGGTGGGGCAGAAACATCCCCATCTCTGTGCAGGTGCGATGAGGGATTCTGGAGGTCTGTCACGCTCTCTCTTACCCTTTTCCCTGTCCTCAAGAAGCCTTTGGGCTGGTCCTTGCTGTAACTCCAGCAGTTTGGGTCAGCCTTGCTTTTTGTATAATAGGTAAAGGGTGTTTTGAATATTTTCTGTATTTAAGAGAAAGCTTTGTTGGGAAAATATGGGTTGTTTTCATATCTGAAGCTTCTTTTCATTCATCCTGCCTTCAAGATAATCAGATTTGACCACTAAAATGAGCCAAATATTCTGAGCTAAATTCATCATTATTAATGAAAATATGAAACTGAGCCTAACCTCAGCAACCCTTCCATATCTTTTCCTTGCCTCTCCTACCACTCCAATCCCTTGCATTGCCTTGCTTACCACACTCCCACATGGACTTCCCTACCCCTGGCCTTGCCTTGCCCTGCCTGCTCTTCCTATGACAGTCATTGCCTTGCTTTCCTGGCCCTTGCCTTGTTTTGCCATGCCTATCCCTGCACTGTCATGCATTGACTTTCTAATCCATATGTGGATATTGACTGACCTACCCTTATCTTCCCTTGCCTTGTCGTGCTTTGCCTTTCTTGCCCTGCCCTGCCTGCCCCTCCTTTGACTTGCCTTGCCTTTTCTACTCTACTCTGCCTTAAAGACCTCTCTCTGTCCTTCCTTAAACTCCACTGCCTTGCATGACCTTTCTTACCTATCTTTGAATTCTCTACCCCTTCTTTGTCAGCCTTGCCTTGCCTTGCTTCGCCTCGCCATCTCCTCCTTGCTGTGCATGTTTCTACTTTGGAGCCTTACCGACCCCTCTGTGTCCTACCTTTGCCCTTTCTACTACTCTCTTGCCTTGTTTTACCTTGCCCACCCATTCCCCATCTTGACTTCTAGACCTCCTCTCCCCATCTGTTTTTGCCTTGCAAGCCTCTCATTTGATTTGCCTTTTCTTGCCTCTCCCAACCATGGTTTGCCTTGCACATTCACCCTAGGCCTTGCTCTGTTGACCTTTGCCTTTCCTTGCATTGCCTTACAACTAATCCACTACCTCCACCACCTTGCCCTGCCTACCCCTTCCTTCCCTTGCCTAAAAGTTCTTGCCTTGCCTAAAATTTCTAGGCCTTCCCTTGCCCACCATTCCCTTGCCTTGCCTTGCCTGCTCCTCCTATGACTCTCATGTCCTTGCCTATCTTTTACACGCCTTGCTGTGCAAACCCTTTGACAGACTCAACCTGAGTTTTCTTTCATACCTAGCCCCTGCCTAGACCTCCCTACTCCTTTCTTTCCAGGCCTTGCCTTCCTCCCCCTTTCCTGCCTTGCCTTTCCTATCCCTCCCTTGCTTTGCATTGCCTCACCAATCCTTCCACGTTTTTGCCTTTCCTTCCTACCCATCACTTGATTTGCATTGCCTTGTAGACCCATTCCCCACCTTGACTTGCCTGCCCCTTTCTTGCCTGGCCTTGGCTTCCCTTCCAGGCCCACCCATCACTGGGCTTACCTTCTTATGCCCAGCCTTGCCTACTTCTGGGCCTTCTCTCACCTGACAATCCAACTGCTTTCCACTCCCTGCCTTGCTCTCCCTACCTCTCCCTTGGCTTTCCTAGAATTGTCTATATTTCAAATGTATTGCCTTGCCTGCATGGCAATACAAAGCAAGGCAAAGCAAAGGAGTGGTAGGCAAGGCAAAGCAAAGTAAGGAAGTTATCAAAATAGCAAGATAAGAGAGACATAAACAAGGGAAGCAAAGCAAGGGTAAGGCAGGAAAAAGTAGGCAATGGTACTGAAAGCAAGGCAAGGCCAAGTGACTCAGAATGCTTTTCCTTGGGGAGTAAAGGACATTGTCCCACTGTTGGTGGAACAGGTACGACTTGGAGGTAAAATCCAGCAAGACACTTCTGTACTGGCACCTTCTGTGTGGGAGCAATTTTTCAACATTTTTCAATACTGGGGGTGGTATGAAACTCTCTCTGTGTTGGGCCCTGAACAAGAATGGCAGTGAGAAGAAAAGCATGTAGCCCGTGTTGGAGGTGGAGGTAAGATGATGCCTAGTAAAAGTCAAGGGCACATTTCTGCCCTGGCACATTTGGTGTGGAAGCACCACCTCAATTTGGACAGTTAGGGAGTTAGTATCTGTCTTTGAAATGTGGTTTTCTGAGAGATTCAATCTGGCATGTGGTTTGCCCTTCTCAGAGGTGGCTGTCTGAAATTCTGGCAGAATTTGAGTGTGGTGCAAATAGGAGTTAGTCCGTGGAAGGGGAAGATCAACAAAATCTTTTTGTCCTGACACAGAAGTTTGGAGAGCAGTGACATTTTCAGCTTGGCTCTGCAAGTGGGGAGGTTGAGGGCAAGGTGGGTGCTTTTCCTTCTTTTGCAAGCCGACAGCGCCATTGTGTGGTTGTTTTGATGAGCGCTGACAGTGCCCATGAAAAAGCCAACCACTTTTCTGACCCAGCGCCATTCGTGCGGAGCAGTTAGTGGCTCTTAGAGACTGAAAGAATGTGAACCTGCAGCTAGCCGGGAAGGGAGCAATCGTTGCCTTGCTGGCTTTGCACTTTGTAGGCTGCAAAAGAAAGAGGCAATTTCCAGAATGGCCTCTTTCTTTTAGAACTTTTTCTGTGGGAGAAGCTCAACAGGTAACTCACACCTACTGATCTGCATCCTACTCCCTGGAGATATGCACTTTCCCACAAGCTCTATGTACCACCCCATGCTCTCCTGCTCAGCTGATCTTGAACCCCTTCAAAACATCCAGCAGTTGCTTGCAAAGAAAAAGTCCAACAACAAAAAGCCAGTGCTGGAGTTAATTCTCCCCTTGCAGGCTGTAAACTAGGTGAAATACACTTAATGATCTGCACTTTCCTTCTCAACTGTACAGATATGCATCAGCACAGTCTCTCAAAGTGGCAGAGTCCACCGCTTAAACTATGTGTTTCCAGCTGCAGTTTGGACTGAGAAATGTGCCAGGACAGAAAGCATCTGTTGACCTTCCCTGTCCCCTGTGAAAAGAGGGATAATCACTGCATAATCAGTTTCACATACCCTCAGTGTCGCTGAGTACCAGCAGCTATGTCTCATAGAGAAGGAAGTGTCAGGACAGAAGGTGTTCCTAAATTACCTTCTTCTTCTAGCAACCCCGAAACTGCACACAGCATAATGGGACTATGCACCTTCCTTCTCATGTATATGTGCTGTCACATTTCTCCACTCCTGCAGGTCTTTTTCACGTCTGGCACAGGATCCGGAAAAAAAAGGACTGTAGAAGAAAAAGCACAGGTAGTTGTTTGTTGACGTTCAGTCTTACAACTGCTAACATGAATTCAGCAGGCATGCAAGTGGTAATCATGCTGCTCATGCAGTCTGTACACTGTGCACACAGGCATGGTCGTCCATGGGTTCATTCTCAGCCTTATGAAGCATCACACCTTTTCATTCTCGCAGATTTCCAAGTATCCACCTACTTCTCGCGCATAACACATTTTTGTACGAAAGGACAAGGACACGTTGGTCTCTGAAAAACTGAAATTGCATGACGTTACCTGAAGCCAAGCAGAAAATTGCAGAGCAGCAGAGTGAGACTGTGCCGTTCATACAAAACGATAGGAAAGAGCACTTCACGACAAAGGTGCATGGTTTGATTACGCTCCTTCTCTTGGCGCCTCTGATTGTGCGAGATGTAGCCGAAAACCTTTCCATTTAGTCAGACTGCAAGAGAGGTAGAATGTTTAAGTACGTAGAACTGAGAAGCAAACAACCATCAAAACAACCACACAATGGCGCTGTCGGCTTGCAAAAGAAGGAAAAGCACCCACCTTGCCCTCAACCTCCCCACTTGCAGAGCCAAGCTGAACATGTCACTGCTGTCCAATCTACTGTGTCAGGACAAAAAGATTTTGTTGATCTTCCCCTTCCACGGACTAACTCCTATTTGCACCACACTCAAATGGTTACATGAGCTGCTTTGCCCTAGGAAATCTTTTCACTCTCACAGTGTCTGGCTGCAGACTTGAAAACATCTGGCAAGAATGGAGCCCACAGAAGTGCCATCTGAAAAAGCTCTTGCTGTTTACAACTTCAGCTGCATCCAAAGAGCTAGCAGCACACCCCCTGGCATCTGCACTTTCCTTCTCAACTCTATTTATCTCATCATAATCCTTCAGTCTCACAGAGTGAGGATCCAAGTGGAACAGCACCTGGGACTTCTCATGTGCTAAAGTTGCCAGGACAAAATCTCAACAGCTTGGCTTTTGTCTTCCCACTGCAACAGTTCAATGGCTCTAGCCCATAGAAATGCCTATTAGGAAAAGCTATGAAACCTATTAAGGCCACATAATGTGCGGAACCAAGGTTGGTTTCTTTGGCAAAGAGAGGAGCAATATCTCTTGCTGGACTTTACCTCCCCATGGGACCTCATCATCAAATGACTCTGAATCATTAGATGTTACCTCGCTTTTAATACCATTGCCTAGTTTTTTTTCCTGTGTATCTTTGCTTTGCCTTTCTTTGCCTACATCTCCCCTACCCTGCCCTGTCTGCAGATTCTTTGCTCTGCTTTGCTTTGCATTGCCTACTGCCCCTTGCCTTCCTCACTGCCCTTTGCCTTGCCTTGTCTTGTCTTGCATGCAGGCAAAGCAATGCAATCAGAGCGCAGACAATTTCAGGGAAGTCAAGGGAGTGGTAGAGAAGGTGCAAGCAGTGAGGGGGAAAGCAGTGGAGTGATAGGTGAGAGAAGGCCCAGAAATTGTAGGTGGGGCTGGGCATAGGAAGGTACATGCAGTGATGGATAGGCCAGGCAAGGACAGGAAGGGTAGGCAAAGCAAGGCCAGGCAACAAAAGGGCAGGCAAGTCAAGGCAGGGAATAGATATACAAGGCAATGTGAGGCAGGAGACGGGAGGCAAGGCAAGGCAGGAACATGGAAAGGTTGGTAGGAGAAGGCAAAGCAAGGGAGTGATAGGAAAGGCAAGGCAAGGCAAAGCAAGTCAAGTCAGGTCAAATGGGACTAAGGCATGGCATGGCTAGGCCAAGGAAGAAGGCAGTAGGCAGGGGCTAAGTTTGTATGGCCATGCAAGGCAAGGCAGGGAAGATCAAGGCAAGAGAAGGCTAAAAATCTGTAGGAAGGGAAAGCAGAGCAGAGGAAGTCCAGTGATGTGTAGGCAAGACAGGTATAGGGAGGAGTCGGGAAAGGAGAGCAAGGCCAAGTTGGAAAGCAGCACTACTGTCAAAGAGGGCTAGGGTTATACAAGGCAATGCAAGGCAGAGGAAGGGTAGGCAGGACAAGGGAGGGAAATAGAGTGTAAAAGCAAGACAAGACAAGAACACAGAGGGCAAGGCAAGGGAGGGTGTAGGAAGGGCAATGATTGGATAGGCAAGGCAATGCAAGTCAAATGTGGGTTGGTGTGGCTAGGCTAGGCCAGGGAAGAAAGTTATAGGTAGGTCAAGGTGCGGGGATGGGCATGTAAGGGAAAGGAGGGGTAGCAGGGCAAGGCAAGTGTTGACTTTGCAAGGCAAGGCAAGTGAGAGTTAGGCAAAGAATAAAGAGTCCTAGGAGGAGCAGGCAAGAAAAGGCCAGGAAGCAAGGGGTGAGGAAGTCAAAATGGCACATAGGTGAGCAAGGCAATGCAAGGCAATGGAGAGGTAGGAAGGGCAAGGGAAATACACAGATATATCAATAATGCAATGCAGGGCTGGGCTCTGCAAGACAGATCAAGGCAGGGGATGTGTAAGAAAGGCAATGCAAGGGAAGGGAAGGCTGGGTAGGGCTAGGCAAATCAAAGGGTGGGTTTGCAAGGCAAGGCAAGTGAGAAGCAAGACAATGGGAGTCATCAGAGGGGCAGGCAAGGCAAGACAAGACAAGGGAAAAAGGGGCATCAAGGCAGGAGTTGCAATGGCAATGAAGTGGTAGGAAGGGCAAGAAAAGAACACAGAGGAATCAATAAGGCAATTAAGATTGGAGTCACAGAGGTGAAGCAAGGCAAGGGAGGGGATGGCTATGCAAGGTGATGCAAAGCATAACACAACTAGGCAGGGCAGAGCAAGGGGAGGTAAGGGAGTGCTAGGCAATGAATGGCAGGGCAGAGCAATGGAGTTATAACCAATTCATGACAAGGCAAAGAAAGGGTAGGAAAGAAAAGTGAGTGGTATGCAAGGAAGGCTGGTCAAAGGAAGAGCAGGACAGGCAAGGAATGGACAGAAAAGAAAGGAGAACTCAAGGCAAGGGATGGGTATGCAACACCATTCAAGGAAAGTGAGGAGTAGGAAGGGAAAGACAAGGTGGGGAAGCAGCCAGTAAGGCAATGATAGGTTGGAGTATGCAAGGCAAGGTAGGGGTAGGCAAGGCAAATAAAGGAAATTAAGGTAAAGGCAAGGCAAAACAATAGCAGAGCAGGAGGATTGGTAAGACAAGGCAAGAGAAGGATAGGAAAAGCATGGCCAGTGGAAGGAGACGGAGAGAAGGGGAGGCAAGATGTGGGAAGAGAGGCCTAAGCAGTTAAAGGCAGGAGATGGGTATGAATGGCAACGCAAAGCATGACATGGGTAGCAAGGCATGACAAGGCTAAAGATGGAGAGGAATGGCAAAGAAAGGCAATAGAGTAGGCAAGAGAAGGCCCAGAAACTGTAGGCAAGGCAGGGCAGAGGAAGGCAAGTACAGTGATGGGTAAGCAAGACCAGTCAACGGCAGAAAGAAGAAACAAAGGCAAGGCAAGGACAGAGAAAAAAGGGTAAGGAAAGGCAAGGTGGGGAATGGGCATGCAGGGAATAATGAGATATTTCCCTGGCCTGCCCTTCTTTCACTTTCCTGGCCTGACTTTGCTTTTTATCCCCTCCCTAGTCTTTCCTTGTCTTGCCTAGTCTTGCCTTGCCTAGCTCCCCTTCCCTTCCCTTCCCTTCCCTTCCCTTCCCTTCCCTTCCCTTCCCTTCCCTTCCCTTCCCTTCCTTCCTTCCCCTTCCCCTTCCTTCCCTTCCCTTCCCCCTTCCCTTCCCTTCCCTTCTTGCCTTGAAACTTCCCTTCCTTCCCTTCCCTTCCTTCTTCCCCTGAAACTTCCTGAAACTTCCTGAAACTTCCCTGAAACTTCCCTGAAACTTCCCTGAAACTTCCCTGAAACTTCCCTTCCCTGAAACTTCCCTTCCCTGAAACTTCCCTGAAACTTCCCTTCCCTGAAACTTCCCTGAAACTTCCCTGAAACTTTCCTGAAACTTCCCTGAAACTTCCCTTCCCTGAAACTTCCCTGAAACTTCCCTTCCCTCTCCTCTCCTCTCCTCTCCTCTCCTCTCCTCTCCTCTCCTCTCCTCTCCTCTCTCTCCTCCTCCCTCTCCTCTCCTCTCCTCTCCTCTCCTCTCCTCTCCTCTCCTCTCCTCTCCCTCTCCTCCCCTCTCCTCTCCTCTCCTCCTCTCCTCTCCTCTCCTCTCCTCTCCTCTCCTCTCCTCTCCTCTCCTCTCCTCTCCTCGAGTCTCCTCTCCTCGAGTCTCCTCTCCTCGAGTCTCCTCTCCTCTCCTCCTCTCCTCTCCTCGAGTCTCCTCTCCTCCCCTCCCCTCCCCTCTCCTTGAATCTCCTTGAGTCTCATCTCCTTGAGTCTCCTTGAGTCTCCTCTTGAGTCTCCTCTCCTTGAGTCTCCTTTCCTCCCTGAACCTCCCCTCCCTGAACTGTTCCTGAAACTTCAGTTCCCTGAAACTTGCCTTGCCTTGCCTTGCCTTGCCTTGCCTTGCCTTGCCTTGCCTTGCCTTGCCTTGCCTTGCCTTGCCTTGCCTTGCCTTGCCTTGCCTTGCCTTGTCTTGCCTTGTCTTGCAAGGAAAGAACACACTGGGGGCTGTAAGGCAAGGGAAAGAGTGGGAAAGCAAGGGAAAGCAAGGGAAAGCAAGGGAAAGCAAGGCAAAGAGAGGGATGGTCAAGAAGAGCAGTGAAATGTGAGTTTACATTGGAGTGGCAAGGGGAAGCAGGAATAGGCAAGGGCTTGAGAGTCATAGGAGGAGCAGGTAAGGCAAGGCCAAAAAAATTGGAAACAGATGTCGAGGTGGGGTATGGGTGAGCAAACCAATGCAAAGCAATGGAGTGGTCGGAAGGACAAGGGAAGGACATGAAGGGTCAGTAAAGCAAGGGAAAGTGTGGCAAAGAAAGCTGCTCCCCTTTTAACAGAGTGGGTTTCAGTAATTAAAATACTGCTGTTCAGAGCAGGAAAATTGCAAGAGAGAAGAAATCTGGAATGTGATTTTGAAACTGGAATTCATCTATTCAGCTAGTCATCTATATACTGTTGTTACCATCTGTGTGTTGATAGATAGAATTATTAATAAGATTATTTAACATTTTTTTATATACCGCTGTCAAAATCTATTCTGTGTCAGAATCTACTATCACAAATTATTCACAGGGCCACAAAATGTTATTTCAAGTAACTACATGTTCTCTGATTATTTTAATTTTTAATTTAGTATATGGATTTTGTACCACTCTGCATATCATGTAGATATATTACTGTATTTTATATGTAGTTATATGTGGTGTATAATTATATGCAGCTAATGCAGTATATGCAGTATATTCTAGACAAAAGATAAACCTAAAAAGATACTAACAAAGCTTGCAAATTACTCAGATTTTACTGCTTAAAATCTAACATTCCCTTCTCTGAATCTGGCTCCCAACTAAGTACTGATTGACTTACCCTAGTTTCTACAGGAGTATGAAAATGTTGTAAGACTAAATTCTCATGCTTGCTTTAAATTTTAAAAGCCACATTTTGCAGACTTCTAAGACTGTGATCCCCTCAGTAGTGTTTTAAGAAGTATCATTCCCTTGATGGAATATGCATGGCTGTCCTATGGCTGTGAGGAGAAAGCAGGACTTTTCAGTAAAGCTTTGACACAAAAAGTTACTGTTATTGGTGCATGATTTTACAGCTTTGAGTCAGATTAGGATGTCAAACAGTGTTTCACACCATCTGCTCAGTGATACTGCTGTGGAAGGTCAGGTTTGTTTAGGCTATACGATAACAGCAGTTTCCTGAAAATCATAAATCTTCAATTAGAGAAAACAGGATACACTGTTCTTGTACAGCATTCAAAATATTAATTTGAGAATGTGTATGCTACTTGCTGTAGTTAGTAATAACCATCTTTATTTAAGATCCTCAGGCCAGCACTCTCATGAATACACAAATAATCAGTGAGAACAAGCCCAGGGGATACGTTTTCACAGAACTAAGAGAGCAAGATGAGGCTTTTCCAACCTAGATGTTTCCATGATTCCATGACCCTTTGCAGAACGTGGGTATTTTCAAACATTATTTTATTCATTTTGGAATGGCATTTCCTTGTTTTAGTCGAAGACTTGCTTTTGTGGGTTGAATTAAAAAAGCAACTTGTGCTGAACATATTGTCAGGACGTCACTTGGCTTTCAGAAACAAGGCCTGTACTAAGCAAGGGCTGCTATACAGGGCTTTATTTTGGAAGGGAATAACCCCTCTGCTTAGCAGATCAGAAGCAAATGCCACAATGAAATATAGGCACTCTTAGAACTGGGTCTTTTCTCCCCCTTTCTTTTGCAGTACAAAGACAGTGAGAGGTGGGATACAGGGTAAGAGTTGCTCTACTTCTTCTGTTAGTAGGACATTGTTTATGTATGTTCCTGCCTTGGCCACTGAAGTGCTGCATGGCCCTGGGGCTCCTCCCTTATTTCCTTGTAACTTGTAACCTTGTGATTTGGGCACTTAGCCATGACAAGTGCTAGAAAACCTGGTTTTACCTGACAAAGAAGGGGCCGAATTTGAGCAGCCTTTGAATTAATAATGCAAAAGAAATAGGTTAATATCAATTAGAAACATAAATTATTTTGTTGCATCTTCTCCGTGCTGTAATAATTCTCAAAATTATTGTTACTATAGCGTGTTGTTTAATGATTTTCACTTGAGAGGGCAAATTTCTTTTTCCCTCAAATTTTTCTCACATGTTTCTTGGACTGTGACTAAAATCTTTTTGGGAAAAACAATGAGGAGGAACAAGCCGAGCTGAGGCAGCTGGAAGTGCAAATATACAGAAGGAACTGCTCTGGAAACTGTCTCCTGATATTTAAAGAGTGTGGTTTTGCCGCAGCATTATTAATATTTCTCCAATGACATTTGCCTAAATAGAAATTACAATCATATTATTGTTGAAATAGTGATTTTATTTACAAAATATGCTCCTGAAAAATAGCTCTGGCAAAATGTAGATGAAATTCCTCATGAGGATGTTTTCGAGAAGAGATGGAACTCTTTTTCTGTTTAACTTTCTTTTGTTAAACCATTGATATTTTTTTTTTTTTTAATTTGTGAAATCCTAAAAAATGCAACAATGGGTTCAGTAGGGCAAATGTGCTTGAAGAATAAGCCACTTTTAGAGTTGCACTTTGCAGGTCCCTTTAAATCTCTGTTATTTCCAGATTGATCTGTGAACCCTAATTTGAAAGTCACAATTGCAAATAATCCAGACCCTTTCAAAAGCAAGGATTTTAATCACTGTGCTATCTTCTGTCAAGACAGGTTCTTGTCCCCCTTTGTGACTGTATGATCTTGTAGAATATTAACTTTAGGAGCCAAGATCTTGGTTGAAATCCTGTAAGTATTTGATCTTCATTTAAACTGCTGAGCAGAGCTGAATAATTATTTATAACAAATTATCCACAAAATACCTCGGATTACTCTCTAAAGCCCTAGTACTCAAACCATACACTCATAAATTTCAACTTTTAGGTGTATTCCCCCAACAAACTTTACGTAAATAAAGGGATTTTAGAAGCTTTACACGAATATTCATAATTTAAAAAAAAATATACTGTATAATAGTCCAAATGCCATTTCAATGACTTCTTCCTGAAACATAAGGCTGTACCAATTCTGACTTTCTATTTCTTGATAAGGCAGGTTGCTTCTGGGAGATGTTGCTTAGTGGTTATTTGTTTAGTTATAGTTTGGATTTCTTCTCTATCAGACCTCATCTGCTATGACAATCCAAGTAAATTGGGAGTTTAAACCAATACTATGTCCTTCACTTGAGCCTCCAGCCTGCCAGATAGATATTTGGGACACATATTAGTATGGATGTCTTTAGCATATACTAATGTCTGATGCACAAGGAGTCTTTTTCTCTCCTGCATTAGTTTGATCCCACAAGTGGTGTCTATGGAGTACTTTGGTTATGTAATTAAACAGAAATATTTTCCAAAATGGCTGGAAGACTTCCAAAAATCTCAAAACAACATGTAATTTTGTACTTCACATGGTGGAATTCCTCAATTTCCATTGATGAATATTCCCCATTAGATTAAATATTAATATATTAATATCTATTCTGGTATAACATACTTCTCAACAACATTAAATTCTTAACTGTAGTAACTGCAAACATTTTCTGTTTCTCCTTTGTGGCCTTTCAAGTGAAACAAACTTGCTTCTGCTTGTCCTGCTGTCTGCCAACCTGCTCCCCATTTTCTCCATCAAGTTATTAAAAAATAATCCAATACTAAGTGCCCTGACGTCTGAACTCTCCATTAATCTCTCCCCACTGTAAGAAAAATCTGTTTTCCAATCTTTTGTTTCCTATTACTTTTTCAGTCACTTTTAAATCTGTGAAAGCATATGCAAGCAGGTACCACATGGGTGATTTCCTGTCTGCAGCATGAGTAGCTAAGAAGATCCTCTGCCCTCAGACATACTCAGAGGTTTGGTACAGGATGATCCCAAAAATTCCCAGTTTCCTAGTAACACAATCTAGATCTCTAAAGAAGAGAAATCTTTGACCTCCACGAAGTGTGCGGGGTGTTATGACCAAAAATCAAGGTGGGTTTGTGATAGCAGTTTCTGTGCCCTGGCAGTCTTGAGTGGCCACAAGCCCCTTTCATGAGCCAAAGGTGATAGAGCAAAATACCTGCATGACATCTGAATTTTGTCTAGGAATACTTGGGTTTTGTACTAGCTTTTTTCTCTCACCCCTTTTCCAAGGTGGCTGTTGACTTTTGAAAGGCAACCTGGGAAAAAAAAGTCAGAAAGTTCTGCTGAGCTGAAAAGCTGCTTGGAGGGAAGCTGCTCAGAGCAGCCACAGCAATTTGGAGTGGGAATGGGTTTTTCACAGCATCATGTACTCTGCCACAGCACAAGTGAATTCGGAGGGGGGCAAAAAGCAGTGACTGAGGTAAAGGGACCTCCTTGGGGGCAGGCTGAAGCTGGGCTGGGCCATGGCTGAACATGAGGCCAGGTGTGCCCAGGCGGGCAAGAGGCCAGAAGCACCTGGGCTGTGTGTGGAGAGTTAGGGATATGCGTGCGGAAGATATCGGGCTGTATGTTCAGTCAGGACCCCTTCCCCCCTCGCAGTCAGACCTTTGCTCCATACCTGGCCGCACCCAGCCGGACGTGAGCAGAAGGAAATTACACTGACTGCCCAAGCTATAAAAACCCTTCTGACCACCATTTGCTGTCCACCACGTTGGTGTCCAGGAGCATATGGACCGAGTGGCCCGGAGTTAGGGCCGCCGTGCCGGGATTGAACCAGGTCGCCACACAACAGCTGTGCCAGCCATGGGGTAGCAACAGGATCAGGGCAGTGACTGTCCCCTGTGCTAGGCTCTGGTGAGGCCACACCTTGAATTCTCTGTACGTCTCTGGGCCCCTCACTTCTGAAAGGACATTGAGGTAGAGCTCATCCAGAAAAGAGAAACAAGCCTTGCGAAGGGTCTAGAAAACATGTTCGGTGAGGGACGGCTGAAGGAGCTGGAGGTTTTCAGTCTGGAGAAAGGGAGGCTCAGAAGGAATCTCACTGCTCTCCACAATTCCCTGAAAGGAGGGTGAAGTGAGGTGGAGCTGTTCTCTGCCATGCCTGCCATGCTTGCCATGAGAGGACCAGAGGAAATAACCTTAAGCTGAGATGGGGAAGATTCAGATTAATTACTAGAGGTTTTTTTTAACTGTTCAGGGATTCAGGCACAATAAGGGGCTGCCCACAGATGTGCTGGAGTTGCCATCCCTGGAGGTGTCTGGACCTGGCCCTGGGTGACG
Organism: Muscicapa striata striata; assembly: GCA_030060385.1. Taxonomy (NCBI): domain Eukaryota; kingdom Metazoa; phylum Chordata; class Aves; order Passeriformes; family Muscicapidae; genus Muscicapa; species Muscicapa striata. The sequence continues at coordinate 519,534 of JAREIS010000110.1, read as the reverse complement.
AGGTTTAGTGATTTAGGGGGTTATAGTGACAGTACTGGGTGGACAGTTGGACTGCACAATCTTGAAAGTCTCTTCCACCCTTCATGACTCTGTGACTCCATGATTCTGCCGGACAGCAGGTTGTGTTGGGACCAGCAGAGCCCAAGGATGACAGGAGATCTATCTCCAGTGCAAGGAGGATGGCTGGAGACAGCAGGGGTCACAATGTGGCTGTGCCACCCTGCAGCTGGGACAACCTGGACAGAATCTCCAGGGATATGCTGAAACAGGAACCTCTTGCAGGGCTGAGGCACATCTAAGAAAACATCCTGACTGCTCAGTGGTATGTCCTTCCTTCTGATTATTTTCTGCTATAAAAAATATACTACTATTCCTACATCTTGTAAATATTCATAGCATACCAGTAAAACTGCTTCTACCCTGTGCATCACATTTTTACAGGGAAAACCTGCACTGTTATCAAAATTGTTACACCAAAAGAGGTGTCACAGCTGTGTGCCAGGATAACCAAAAACCTGACCTGACCTGCCACAATACTTCTGTCAAATCTGCCATCAGACCCATGTCTTCCTGTTGCAACACAGATGGATTCACTGTGTCTGTGTCTCTACTACTCAAACCCTTTTTCTAACAGAGATCTTTCTGTTCTTCTATTTTTCTTTTTTCAGAGTACAAATACCTGTCCTGTCTTTGCAGCACCAGCCCTTCAGGATTTGCAGAGTCCCACTTGCCACCCTGTGCCCTGAAAAGTGTTGTGTCTGCCAAAGCAAATACCAGAGAGAAATAGCTGGAGTGGGATTTGTCGACATGAAATATCTTTTTTCCACTGCAAATGGATTATTATGAAACTAAGAAGACCATTTTCACCTTTACAAGTTGTCCTTAAGATAGGAGAACAAAAACCGCCTTTAGGAAAGTGACAGAATGGGTGGATTTTATTTTTTTTTTAATCTTTTGACACATTGTCATATTGCAAACACCAAAGCAAATGGCGACAGAAGTCACCATAGTAACAAAACCTTGGTCAGTGAAAGACTTTTCAAGAAGTGGTGATTATGTCCTTCATGTAGCAGAGAGTAAGACCCTGATTATATTCAACCTTTGAATACTTTAATTTGCACTGTGCTTTAAAGGAAAAGGCAAAATTAAGAGGGAAAACAACGGGTAGAATTGCATTTGTTCTCTGGAGTAGATGGTGGACTACAATAACCTTGTTACCAAAATTCCACCTTAGAAAAAGAGCAAAGGTAAAATATTTCCTGATGTATTTTTAAGGTTATAAAAGATGAATTACTGATGGCAATAATATTCTTTCTTCCCTTTAGCCCTCTAATCCCAAATTTAGTCCTTCTGAAAGCAGCAAAACATTCAAAAATCCTTTAACCAAGAATTGGCTAAGCTTTTTCCACAGCACACGTGCCAAAGAACCAGAGAACTCTTTTCCAACGAGCCCAGGGCTGGGAGGGTGTCTCCCTGCAGGCACATGGCAGAAGGTCTAGGTGGGAGTCTGAAGGACCTTGAGGCTTTGGGAAACTTGCTGGAAAGCTGAAGGTTCTGGGATAATAACAACTCAGGCTGATGGTACTACAACCTCTGACAGGCTGATCCATTTTCCAAAACAGCTGGACTTGCACCCTCCCAAAAATGTGAAAAATGAATCAATAACACACACTTCTGTTGCTGCCTGATGAGTGAAAATTTTGGTAACAAGCTGTTGGCAATGAGATTTTTAGGATCTGGAGGATCTCTATACATTCTTGTTCTGCAGCAGAGCGGAAGTTTGTTTGAATGGATTCCCAGAGAAGATGAGAAGGACTAATAATAGTCAGATTTAATATCAACAAAGCTAAATTACTTTAAATTTCCCCTTGAAAATATTTTTCATGAACATTTGAGGTTTTGAGAGGAAAATTAATTCATACTTTAAAACTTTTCTTTTAACCAACTTGAAAAAAAAAATGGGGCCTAAGTATCAGCCACCAACTAGCATGCCAACTAGGAAACAGCTTTGAAAAGTGCTTCAGAGACCAAAACTCAATGGAGCTGACTTTCTGGTGGAGTTGAAATTCTCGAACATGCTGAATTAAAGGTATAGGTTTTGGTATTTGATGCAAAATTTGTAACCCGCAGTAATCTGTGAGTTTCTTCTTCTTTATTGAGCTCTATGAATGACATCCAGACACAGCATGAATTCAAAACAAAGAAAGGTTTAATCTTTAAAAAAACCAGACAAATGCTTAGAAAGAACACTGGCTTAATTGATTTTCCTCTTACTAAACACATTTCAAATTCTCCTCTTTTGTGATATGACATCACAATGTCTTTTGTATTAGGCAGTCTATGAATAGTATTTTAATCTTCCTATAATTCAAAATCAAGATTTTCCTAATGAGACTGTACAGATAAATTATTCAGCCTGGAAGCACAGTGTCCTTATAAGAAGTTACAAAACTGGTGGTATCTTCCACCTCCATATACCAATTCCCATTCTTTCTTCCGATTTATCATTTGAATTTTGCAATTTTTTTTGTTTAATTTTGTTGGACCAATATGACTAATACTGAGTGCAGTTCCCAGGTTATATGGCTTCATTTATAAGTATAATGCAATTTGGGTTATACATCTACAAAAAATGGTTGATGTAATTGTTTTCACCCACAGTTCACTGAGCTCAAATTGGTCATCTAAAGCCATGCAGGACATCTGTCACTCCTCTGTACTGCAGATGTGATATATAAAAATGTATATATTTCTCCATAGATGGAAAGTAGATCATCTGTGGGATCCGCTGTAATGAAATTCCTCTCTTTGTTGTTAAAAACAATGTGATTTTGACAGAAATCAGGGAAGTCCTATGAAGACAGTTCTTTGATGTCATTTTCTTTGAGGTTTTATGCCATTTGCAGGGAAGGGACCAGAAATAGCACTGTTTGTACAGGGAGCCTGAGGAACTCTGCAAACCTTTTGATTTTATCAACAAATAGAAAAAGCTGTATTTTCTCATGGCCTTTAAAAGAATGAGCAGGAGGAAGAAGTCAATTGAGGTGCCATACTTAGAACTGTGAAAATAGGTTTTATCATCATCACCACCAGCAGCATTTTTATTGTTCTGTATGCATATAAACCTAGATACATATTTTGACCTGATTTTACCCATTTTAATGAATAAAGCCTATACTGGCAGTACAAAATCAGAATCTTTAGGTGCACAATAAATCCACAGCAAGAGGAAAGCCGGGTAAAGTAGTTTGACATGTTTCCTTACGTGCCCATCAACCCTCTTGCCCTACATTTGCATAGCAGACCACAGCTGTCTATACATCAAATGGCTTAAAGAATAGATATATATCAGAAATACTTGGAGAAATTATTTCGCTGACATCTTTGAGATGTCAAGGAAACTGGCATAGCTGTTGTGGATGCTGAAAACATGCAGAAGTGAGAATCTGACCTAGCTCCTACTTCCTAGAAATTACCACCAAAAGGCCATCTTTCTGTCTGTCCTGTAGAACTGTTCTGGTTGGGGTGACATCAGTCAGGATGTCATTCCTTTGTTCACAATGCCTGATCACTGTAATAGTCATTGACACTCAAACTTATAGTTCACAGACATCTGAGAAGAAAAGTAAAATAATGAGAACACCTGGACAGTTTTCAACGGAAAGAAACATTTCTCCGTCCCAAAGTCGGAGGAGTACCGTAACTTGGCCTAACTTAGATATATTGACAGGAGAACATGCCAAAGAGTTACTTCAGAAAAAATACTGTTATATCATCAGATTTGGACACTGCTCAGGAGACAGATGGTTGAGAGTGTTGTGTAGTGATTAATTGCCAGCAGAAGACTAGCAGGGCTGCCAGGAAGATATGATATTAAGTCTCAGAGGGATCAGCATCATCATTTACCACATTCTTGTATAAAAACATGGGGAAAAGAGGATCAGAAGCTGCAGAAGATTCACAGTCACAGCAGTACTTCTCCTACAAAAGCTCCTGGGGAATTAATCAAAACTGAAGAAAGAATGCAGCACTAAGTGCCACCATCCAGTTGACAAGGTGTTGATCAGTCAAAGGTTGGACTTGACCTCAGAATTTTTTCAAACCACAGACTTTTTTTATTGTAGATTTGCTTTCTCTAATTGCTGGTGGGACTTTTGAGCACCAAAGCAGTGGTAAAGAGAATGAAGTCAACAATATCTGCTCAGGCCAGCACTTATAGCCTCTTGAGACAGAAAAATCCACTTTTTGTGTGTTTATAGAAACTATTTTTTTAAATAATATCAGCTAATAATTTTACTTGGTAAATGTGCATGTGCTTTTGAGTTGCTGAATTTTGTCATTCTTCCATTAATTTCCTGGTAGAGTCATCAACAGCCATTTTTTCAGGACTCTATTTAAAGGCTGTTTTCTGGGTCCAGAACAGAGGGTTTCTCACTTGTTTTTTGACTAGAAAAAAGAAGGCATCTCCAAACTAGCTATTTTATGATTTCAGCAGCAGCACTGGTTTTAGATGCTCTGACTTAACCAGATCTGTTATACTGTAATTATTCAGCTACATTGTGGATTTACAAAAAAAGCTATGGTTAGGTAAATGCCTTTGAAAAAATCAATTCATCAATTGAAGTAGGAGTAGCGAAGTCAATGTTTTGTATGAAATAAATGTTGCTTTTACTGCCCAGAAAAAGTACTTTTAAGTTTAGGGAAAGCAAAAAGTAAAGGGCCTGGCTTCTTGAGATATCCAATTTAATTAAGAAAAAATTGATTTTGGGCTTTTCCAAAAGCATACTGCAGTGTGAGAGTAGGGCACAGCCAGTGCTGGGCTCAGGCCCCATTCCCAGCGAAGGGCACCCACTGGCCTTGAGCATGCTCCCAAGGGTCATAGTTCAGGAGGATCTCCCTGGGAGTTGGGGAACCAAGCCAAGCATGACACACCCACAGCCTGCCTGTATCACTGCTTTTATAGAGGTTTTTATCAGAGCCTGTAGTGAGAGAGGGCTACCAGTGTGCACTATTCTTAGCTTAACTTCTTGTGTTCTGAGAGCCCATTCGCTCTGGTACCAGCAAGCCAGACTGTGTCCAGGAATTTGCTATGAACAATATGCATCTGACTTCAATGCTATGCAGGGAAAGATCTCACCTTGAGGAAGAGTTAAGAGCATTAGAATTAAAGAAAAATGAACAGAAAATTTATGGAAAAGAAATAGCAAGTATAGCTGGATTCTTTTCAGAAACAGAATGACTGAACTGTGAAATTGTGCGTGGAATTGTTTGTCCAGATCACAAGGCAAATGCAAGAATGGAGAAAAAAGAGTGGGAATGCATGCACTGTAAGCAATTTTGGAGTTTTCAGAAGAGTTGTTCAGACATTTGCAAACACAAGAATAGGTTTTATTGTGGATAGCTCTGTTACTAAAAGTGAATAAGTGAAAAATAAAATCATATGTAATAATAATGTCTTTGTATTAATAATGACAGAGGCTCAATTTATTCCCATTAGAGCTATGATTTTTTTTCCCCAACTCTTTAGTACTATTCCAGTCTGAATAACACAAATGTGCATTTACTTAGTGTTCAGTAAATAAAAAATGCAGTGAATGTCATTGGGCCAATTTGAATTGACGTTAAGTGCCTTCATAAGGGGTCACCTGTAAAGAGAGGGCTTCCCCAAACAGTCAGTCATATGACATCACTTCACTGCATCATTTCAGAATGAGGGCTATTGGGAAAAGGACTTGAGCAGTGAGTTATTTCTTACCTTTACTGGGAAAAGATAGTTACACCCTGGTGAGAATGGTGACCTAGAGTGACCTATTCCAGTTCCTGTCTCTTGTTCCAGCAGACAAAGGGACTGGAAAGCAAGGGGGTCCTGCTAACCTGCATCTCCTTTGCCTCTCTCTGACTGTTAGAAAAACAGCCGTGTTTGTGTCCCCGCCAAAGGCAGCCCAAATGCAAAAGACAGGCTGCCTTTGTCTCTGCATATGATGAGAAATAAACCTGGGGCAATAAGGAGGGAGAAGGAAGATTCAAAAGCATGGCCATAAATGACATGGTCTGGAGTAACATGGTGCTTTACACTGGAACTGGGCATCAGGGGAGGTAAGAAACATTCCCCTCACCATTTGCTGCAAGGGTGTCCAGGAGCAATGACATAGCACTGCTCTCAACCAAGCGACATGGCCCAAGGACTCTTCTGAAAAAAGACCTTCTTGTACCACATCACTGGGACTTAGAGAGAGGGACTGGAGCTCCTGGGTCTTTATGCAAGTCTGGTAAAGCAAAGAGCACCAATACCTCCATCAGGCTATGTGTGCAATGCTTTCCATTTTGTCTACGCTAACACTGAGACAAGTGTTTGGCATTGAGAGCATTTCCTTGCCTGGTTCTCATATAATTCTGTCACACTCTTTTCCTTCAAACACTTCTACTGTTCCTGGATACAGATGCAGCAAGTGAGGCATCTGCACTGAGGCTTGTACCTGACATACTCATAGTACTTTTGCTTTGCAGGACGAAGACCCCTGTTCTTTGTTGGCACTGTGGTTGGAGACCCAGGAGGGAACTGAAAGCAACCCAGCCAGCCATGTCATGTTCTAAGGAGATGCATCCACCACTCTGTGTAAATATCAGGGCTCAAACCTGAGGTTTGAGGCTCTCAACCTTGGGGTTCTCAGGGTTGGTATAGCCAAAAGGCCACGTGGCTACATGGGGATAGATGGGCTTGTTGTGGCCATGGCTGGCAAATATTTCAAGCCCCAGATCTTGGTGGTGCCAGAGGTCACACAGGCAGTGCCAGCAGTGCATGTTGGGCCAAGAGAAGGTGATCCCCAATCAAAGGTAAGGGGCTTATATGAGCAAGGCCATAACAAGAAAGAGTTACTTGGAAGAGCCTGAAGAACCCCAATGGTAAGTGTCCATGATGACATTCACCTTGGGGTAGCAACTGATATGAGATACTGCCTTGGTTTTCTCCAGAGCCCAGCAATTGCCTCATAGTATGGCAGCTTGTGCCTCATATTACCTTAGAGGTGAAAATTCAAAGCTGAGTAGGATGCTGGCATGCTTTGGAGATAACAAAGAGTCCTGACCGTGGGCTTAGAAAAAGAACATAAGCACTTGGCACAGATGAAGAAACTCGGTGACACCGTTTCTTTTGGTAAAGAACTAATCAGTTTGATCAACCGATTTTGATTTGAAGTTTGGTGGCAGTGCAGATAATAGGACTTACAACACTTCCAGTCCCTGGAGAAAATGGGATAGGAATGTGTTATTTTGCTCTGTTAGTGTCTGGTAGTGACCAGTTCCCTTTGGCTGCTCTTGGATAGGGATAGCTATGAGCAAATGCCTGTGGCTTTCATGCCTCTTTTTTTTCTTCTGCAGCAAGCAGTGTCTTCTAACTCCCTGCTGATTTTCTAGCTCAGCAGCATTAGTTAGCATTAGCAGCATCACACCCAGTGGCTGTGGGTTTATTCTCTGGAATAACCCCACAATAACTCTGGAAGGGATTTCAAAACGTCCAAGGCCTCCTGCCAGGAAGCTGTAAGGCTTTTCTCTACTGGCCCTCTGTTCCAGTATTTCATCCTAAAGTTATGACATCCCAGTTGACAGAGGCAGGGTTTTCTTAGCTGAATAGGCCGGCATGAGCTTGAACCTTACACATTGTCCTGGTTTCTAGGACAGGTGTCTGCCAATAAATGGCAGAAGCTCCTTTTTGAAATAGGAATTTGATTTCACCCCCTCCAAGTATTATAATTGTTTGAAATCAAGGACTCAAGGCAGAGATAAGGGGTAGAAGTAACAGCTCTTTTACTACTATATCTAACCACACGAGCAGAAAAAAACAGCAGTTATTAAAATTACCAACAAAAACAGAAGAAAATAACCCAGTTCCAGTCCTTTCTTTAGCCGCGGACACATTCGGTCTGTGTCTGTGTCACGGTGTGACTGGGGTTGCTAATTTTAATATATTTAATTTCTCTTGGGGATCACATTTAGGAGTAAAGACAAAGCAGGCTTAAAGCTCAAAAGGGTGCAAGAAATTTATTAACAACACAAAACAATTCAGAATGAGATTTCCAGATTATTCCCTCCTCCTCCTTTCCTCATACCAGCAACATACAGAAAAACACTTTGGTCAGTTATTCACTTAAATAATCATTTCAGTTCACTCAAGAGAGAAAAGTCCCTTCTTTTTGTTTAGGCTTAGAGGGTGTCTCACCCTCATAACGTGCATCCGTCTGGAAACTACAAATTATGATTTTTCCTCCCATTTTCACAGTCCTTCCAGAGCTGTATATGGGTTGCTGAATCACATGGGGTGTCATTTTAAAGGCAGGCAGCTGAGAAACACAAAAAGTCTTTTTATTTCACTCTTCACTCAAATGTCTCTGTCCTTTCCAGCTCCAAAGACAGAGAGCTCCATTTCTCGAGGCACAAAAAGTCTTCATCTCAGGCACTTTAACCTCCCCAAGTATATTCTACAGTTTAAAGGAATTTTAAGTAAAGTCACGATCCTCTAAAGCCCACCAAAAAAAGGTTTTAAGCTACTTATCAGTGGCGACTCCTCAGATCTCTCCTCCTATGACCTTAGACTTCATTCTGCTGACTTTTGTAATTTTTCTTGTTTCATGCTTTTCGTTCTGGAGAGCTCAGGAAATCCGAAGTCTCATTCAGGAACTAAAAGTTAAACTTGTATCCAAAACGGTAAAAAGCTAGGCTGAAACCATGCTGGAAAAAATGCAGCCACACGTGGTGATGAGATAGCTGGACTTCCTTCTTGCCGCCACGTGGGCCAGGAGCCGAGCTGAGCCGAGCCGGGCTGGGCCCTGCTGCGTGGGGCCGAGCTGGGCTCCCCCCGGGGCCGGGATAGGCCGGGTCCCCTCCGCTCCAGGGCCATCCCGGGTCCAGGGGCCCGCTGAGGCTAGGTCGGGTCCACCCCGGGGGCCTTCCCGGGGCCGGGCCCTTCCTCCTCCCAGAGCTCAGGCCAGGCCAGGCCGGGCCGGGCTGGGCTGGGCCGCATGCCGGGGCCGGGGCCCCAGACCTGCTCACCTCCGTGACCGGAAGGCAAAAAGACCCCCTAACCCTTTTTCCCCTGTGGTTTGTGAAAGTGAAACAGCATTCTAATTGGTTTCCTGGGCTGTCAATCACCAACCCAGATCTCCGATTGGTCCCTGCAGCCTCAGGGGAGGCTCCCAGAGAGGACACTGTTCCCTTTGTCTTAAGACCATGTGCGTTTCAAGTGGCTTCCTTAGGGGGATGGGCCACCATCCCCCCTCCCTGCTCCATGTGTCTCCAGCACAGTCTGTTCCCGGGGATGTGACACGTGCAGGGCCGGCACAGCTGCAAGAGCAGGCAGGAGCAAGGGAGGTGGAGGGGAGCAGCCGCGGCTGGGCTGAGCTCAGGTGGGAGCCGGCTCCTCGCTCAACATTGTGTCCAGAGACCAGTTGTATTCCCAGAGGTAGGAGGCTAAGCAGGACAGATGCAGGGAAGTTGACACAGGCGTCCGGCTCTCCTGCCTCCTGCCCACGTGCAGAGCAGACAGGGGTCCTCCTGTCCGCTCCCTCATCGGAAACACGAGTAGCCCCGCCCGGAAGCCTGCGTGCCCCTCTGAGTAGTCCCACCCGGAAGCCTGTGTGCCCCTCTGGAAGCCCGCTCCCACCTACCCGCCCCGTCCAGGGCCGTCACAAGACCCTGGGCTCAGCCGGCAGGTTTTGTTAGCATCACAATGGGAAAAATTCTCCAAAATCACGCAGTAAGGAACAAAAAAACCCAACCCCCAAGACACATTATGAGACCAAGGAAGAATTTGGGCTATTGGAGAAGGTACCTCTGTAAACTGACAATGACAACAATAACTCATATTTTCTTCTCAGCCATAACACTTGTTTTTCTTATGTGTACTTTGTAATAGCTTGTGCAGGTGAGTTATCCCAAGGCAAATACAGTTAAGACAGTCCTGAACTATTCAGCAATGCTTCCAGGAAAGGAGAATCCAGGAAGATACACAGACCCATATCAAATACTTGTCCTACAGCAGTGAGACAATGGAAGGATGATTTTTTGTGATCACAATTATTTCTGAACCCTCTAAGCCATCATACCAAGGTGAAGAAAGGAGGCATGGCAAAAGCCATATTGGCAAAAGCTCCCCACACTTATTCTCAACTTTCTAGTCATTTCAATTTTGTATTGTGTGAGAACTGACCACATATAAAAGCATACACGATTTGGACACTTGTTTGGGATTTAAGGAAAATCCAGAAAGAATTTAACATTCCTGTGTGCCTTTCAAAGCCTACAATGACTTTGCTTCCTAAATCTTTGTTTTCCTATTTTCACTTCTGAACAAAACGCATTTCTGTGCCCATGGCTAGGTTACCCATCTTGCCCTGGAAATCATCTTTATCTGCTTTTCAGAAGAGTGCATGTTTTGCTGAGTTTGTTTAATACATCGCTTGAGCTCTATGACATTATCTTTCTGGTATCCTTTTCCTACCATGATTAATGTTCCTAGGGTTAAAATAATATCTTCTCTTCAACATCTTTCTCATATATTTGGTTTGCCCTGCTTGTGGAAACACTTCAGTTTGGACCAAGGACTGACTTTTTTATTTCTATGCCCTATTTTTACATTCAAGGGTGGCTGTACCTGTTTTGATCAAATACAGACTGTACAAAATCTGGAAAAATAAATATGATGCCTTTCTCCTTCCCTTTTCTCACTTTCATTAATCCTTTCACTATTCCTGAAAGGACACACATCCACTTGTGCATCCACTGCTTCATTTTTCCCAGAAGGAAAATCAGCTGAGAAACCTAGATCTCAGCAACTAAGGTGAGGTAGATCATAGCTCCTCGAGATAGGAAAAATATATTGTTTAGTAGAGAATCATGAAGCCAGGATCACAGAAGAAAATACCTGAGTATATCAATTGAATGCACCAAAATCACATCTGACAGCTGAAGATGAGCTAGATCTTGAATAAAAGACCTCCCTTAATCTTTAGGACCCAGGACAGTAGTTAAAAAGTTGCACAATGTAATGGTTTGAAAGCAAAACCAGTGAGAGACTCCAAGTCAGAAATACAATTTAATAGGGAAGAAAAAAAAAAAAAAAGAGAGAGAAAAAAATACATGGAATAGTACAAAAGAAAACCACTGACAGAATCAGAATACAACCTGACACCCCGCTAGTTAGGGTGGTGGTAGCAGTCCAGATGAACGGGCCCTGGTGAAATAGTGATACCAGAAAGGTCTGTTAGCTCTTGTCCTCTGGAAACCTGTGGGTAAGGGCTGCCTTGGTGTTCCAAATCTCAGTATTTATCTAGGTGGGAAATATTTGGCTCCTCCCCCTGGGTGAAGTATCTCACAATGGGATAATGTAATTTTATCAGTCATCGAGTGGGACTCCATGGCGCATTAACAGAAGATACCTTCCTGGAGGAAGGATGGGTTGTGGAAATGATAAAGATCACTGCCCCACCTGGTTTCAACAGATGGTGATAGAATACATACTTTTGGGCACATCGTTACATTGTAACCTAGGACACAGAAACATGGCAAATGCCACTCCACATAAATCAAATCTGTTGAATCAACATGGAGCTGCTGTGGGAAAAGGGAGAGGGAATTGCATACCTTCAGCTGGGGAAAACATCGAATTTTGAGTTGTCTGATGATATGCTTCCATTTTTGTCACAGCCAAGTGTCCTTGGCTGCTTTGCATGTAAGCACCAGCAGGAATTCATTTGATGCTTCTCGTGGCTTGTGCCTACACAAACAATATGCTCAACACTTCAATGCCTGTTAAAATGCTGTCTGAAATTTGGTTTAAAAATAGCAATTGTAGTTAAACAAAACTTTGAATTAGAACTCAAATGAGACCAAAAAACCATAGCAATCCTTTCAGTAAGGAATAGAATACATTTGTTTATTTTGCTGTTCCCTTTAGCTTCAATTAGCTTTCATTTCAAAGCATTTTATGCAATTCCATATGAATAGCAATAATCTATGCTAAAAGGTCTCAGCCACTCACATTAAATTTCAGATGTTCAGTAGCAGTTCCAGTGGCAATGGCAGTCTCAGGCAAACCTAATCTGCAGCTCCTCAGCAGATTGGCATGGATTTTCCAACTCTTCAGGTGGCATCTTTTTCATTTGCAAGCTCAGTAGAGTCTAGTTTTCATTCCTTTATCCCTGCTCAGGACCCCTTAATAGTTTAGGGACCAATTTATTTATACCATTTAACATCTTTCATCTTGAAAGGTCCAGAAGCACACAAAAGGCAGGACTGTCACAGCTGACCACAGAGCTCAGACCTGCAGGTTATCTAGACCTGCAGGCTATCCTGTGTCAACTGAGTCAGTAGGGGCACAAATAAAGGCATCTGTGCAGAGCCCTGTGCACAATTCCTTACCCTCACCTGAAAAGCAGCAGGACTATAACGTGTGCAGCAGAAATATGATTGTAATTAATGTAATCAGATACATCTTTAACAGAGTTCAAGTATAGGAGGTGACTCTGTGTGAAGTGACAGGGGCCACAGTGGTTTGTTTCACACCTGACTTCTCACTAAATGAGAATGTTTAAGGAGCACAAACCACAGGAGCTTTATTTCCTGTCTCTTCAGAGGATTTGGGATTCCTGAATCACAACTGTTGGGGGTTGGGTTTTTCCCTTTCCTCTCTATGGAATTTTCCCCTTTGACATTCTAAGAAAGCCCTGATGGCTAGGCCCTGGTGCTGATGGCTAGTGATAGGGGGAAGGGGAGAAGGGGGTGGAGGGGGGAAGAAGGGGAAAAACCTCGAGATCAGCAGCAAGTGAAGGGAGGGGGAGGCACTGGCTCAGCCCTCATTTGCTTGTAGAATGGTCCTGCTGCTCCCCCCACCCTTGCCATCCCAACACCAGGAGCCACATTCTCTGCTGTTGGATCCCTCCACTGCTGCCTTCTTGCCTCAGCCTGCTATCTCCAAACACCCTGCTGAGCACCGGGACCGACACCATGAGCAAAAGTCTCTCCTTCATCCCCTTCCCACCTGGGACACTGCTGCCATCACCCTCAGCACTCCTGCAGCTGTGCGGGATCTGCCCCACCACCACTGGTAGCTGCAGCACAGGGAAGGTGCCTGCGGCCGAGAAGGACTGGAACTGAGTTACTGCTGTTTGTTGTTAATTTCATAGCTGTTGCTGTTTTGTTTGTCTTGTTAGATATACTAGTAAAGAACTGTTATTCCTATCCCCATATCTTTGTCTGACAGCCCCTTAATTCCAACATTATACTCATTCAGAGGGAGGGGTTTATTAGCTCCATTTCAAACCAGGACAACAACATAGCTCTTTGTGCAGAAATATATCAACGTGCTAGGACTGCAGACAGAAAATTTCAGCTTATATTCATGTCTCTTAAAAAATACAGGTCACACAGTCTGTGATAAGATCTGACACAGTCTAATTGCAAAGAGGCATCTCTATGCTGCCTGAGGCTCTAGGCCTTCTAAGCAAGCTTCATGTGTCAAAGATTCTTTGAACATACTTTGATGTAAAGAGAAGAAATACATATCTGGTATTCATGGTGTAACTCTGCATGATAATATTGCTTTCCATGCAAATATAACTCATATTTCTTTTGTGTACCTTAATGATTGTTTATTAAAAAAATATAACTGCCTTCATGTAACCCCTTCTTTACTTGTTGCAATGCAATATTTCATGTGGATTGGTTATATTCAAAAGTAACTACGTGATTATTTCACCTCCTTTACTATTCCTGTACTTCACACCCTGTAAGACTTGATCTCAGACGTGTTTATTGAAAGTGACAGCTGGGGACATAGGAACCTGAGCACAATGAAGACATTATCTAACTTTCTCAGAAGTTCTGATCAGATGAGGCTGCTTCTCACAGGCTTTTATAGTTTGAAAATTCATTATTACACAAATGCATCCCTGGAAACATTGATAACAAAATTGGTAGAAAAGAATCAATATTTTTAAAATGGGGTATTTTTAAAGCCCTTTTCAGTCTACAGATTTCAAAAGGAACTAATTTTGCGTGTCCGTCACAGTTGGCAAAAATTTTCATGTGAAACAGTCTTTTGTCTTCTGTCTAGTATTCTCTCTCTCATATGCTATTTATGTCTCCATATATCCTTTCCCAATCTTAGCACACTGCTACACAAAGAGAAAAAATACAGGGAGAAAAACTTAAAAGGTACAGAAAACAGGTTTTTAAAGGAAAGCAACTATGACAAAAAAATTCACATTATTCTCCTCTCCTGCTACAGAAAAGACAGAAAATTGAAATGAATAAGAGATAAACCACTTCTTTATAAAAGGTCTTTAACCAATAATTTGCACATTAATGGTAATTAATTAATGACATTAGTTCCTCCCAGCACTACCTCTACCCTATGGGCACACTATCATTCATCTCAGCATTAGAGTTAAGCTCTTCCCCATTCACAGTGGTCAGGAAGGCAGATTAGGGCTTGGTAGCACTTTCAGCTGAGGGACATGTAAAAGCCATGAAGCAGTAAGTGCGCATCCTTCACCTGCTGTCTAGTTTTCCCACCAGTGACAGCACCAGGAGCTCTGTGGCCAAAGAGACTCCTGCCCAAACTCCTGCTTTTTAGGCACAAAGGCAGTCACAGCAGATGGGAACTACTGCATCCAGAGACAGGCTATGGTTGGAGCAGATGAAGGGGATCACCAAGGTGTTCCCACAGGGATGTACCAAGGACATTGCGTTGTCCTGCTGCATTAGGAAGGGACAAAGGGATTCATGCTCTAAATGCAAATGCTTCAGTCATGTTTTGGATGGTGCTGTGTTCTCTGACTAGTCCTGGTGTTAGAGGTAGGTCTAAATGAACACAGTCCAGCTGCTCCTGTGCTCCATGTCCAGCAGCACTCAGTTTGCAGCACTCCAGGGGAGAAACAAGTGTATCCTAGAGCTGGTTGTTTTGGAATTACATGTCAGCATATGGGGAATGTTTTTAATTTCATCTTCTCTCCATGAGAATTGCCAGTCCATTACTAAGCAATACCAATCATTTCTAAAACATATGAACACAAATCAATGGATGGTAGGATGGACAAAAGCGTACGTATTCCTCAGCAGAAGCCTAAAAGAGAAGTGATGTCCTCTTCATCTGCCCAAAATTGAACACCTGCAGGAAGACAGGAAAATCTGAAATTTTACTGTACTGGAGAAGGTTTCTGTAAGGGCACTGGGGACAAAAATAGACCCTAATCACCCTGATCTAGGGACCCTAGTCTCCCCTAGGGCCCGCACCCGCACTCTTGGGTGTTACTTAAACTCAGCTCTGAGACCTTTGTTCCCATCTGAACTAAACTAGAGAAGTGCTGACCCACAATTACAGCTACTGCCACCCCTGATCTGGATCTCAGACCATGAACTGAATTCCTGCCCTGGCCTGGGACCTGCTTTTTTCTGTGGATGTGCAGCTGGTGGTGCTTCTGGGAGAGATGGGCTAGCAGAATAAGGAGTAACACAAGAGAAATAACTCATGCCACCAGACCAGTGCTATCTTGGATCAGGTCTTGATACAAAGTGCCAGTTGATAGCCCCAAACTGCAGAGCATTTAATTCCCACAGCTGAGGCTGGGAAAAGGAAGCTGTCTGATTACAGCAGCTATCTCTCCAGAGGAGAGAAGTGTACCCGAGGAATTAAGTGTTCTACATCAGGCTGTTTGGTCTCCTTGGGGGCATGGAGGCTGGGACTGACTCTCGAGTAAAACATGAAATCATTAGAACTGGAATGTTCAGCTGAACTTTTCAAGATCTCTGGGTGAGACTTGAACCACTGTTGTATTAGTGATGCTATAAAACTTGATCTACAGCTGTTGTCTCTAATGAAGTCCTGGCAAAAACTTGTGTTGAGTGTGCTAAGAGTAAAGCTTACAAAGCTTATTCTACAATTGACTTTCCTTCAAGGAAAGGTTTAAACAATTTATCTAGAAAAGAATGGTCAGAGGTGTCAAAGGCGGTTAGGTGCCAAGCACCTCATGAGCAATGCAGCAAGTGCAAACTGGTTATGTAGATCATTATCAGCTCCTACTTTAACTCTTTTACTTTACTCCTTTAAACTCTCCAGCATCAATCATGTTTAATATGGCCTAAACAGCCTGGATTCCCTCTCTGCAACCAATTTTTACTTACGGGAGGCTCTGGAGAATCAGCCCCCGTGTGATACTCCTGATCTTTATTTGAAGATGGTATATCATGGTGAAGCTTGGCTTCTGTAAACGTTAGTTCATGGCATGATGAAACTTCAAAGCATCTTACATTTCCTATCATGTTAGAAAAAAGATGATTGCCTGAGTGATGGACTTGTCAGCTGTTGTCACTGTGATAGCGCTCTTCCAACACTTATTTCTACTCAAGCCAGCTCTGCTGAGTATTGCTGACTAACTCTTACATAGGTGACTCAGAAGAACTCATCCTGGTTTAATATTTTAGGGTACCAGTGTTGTTATTAATGTTAATTCAATGCAAAAATACTCTCTCCATTCTCCATATGTCCAGTTAGAACAAATGTTATTGCTACAAATTACATTTCTGTACCGAGCCACAAAGCTGTATTTATTCTCATGCCACTGCTGTTCATTTTTGCCTTCCAAACTGTTTACACTTTAGAAGATGAAGTGAATCCATCTGTGTGTTGCAAGTAACAGGCCTATGTGTGTGGTAGAGGTCAGCTGTAGGCATGATGTGAAACCATGGGAGTCAAGATGAGCAGTGAAAGCAGCAGTGTTGTCTTAGTGATGGCAGACATTAAATTTGATGTATAGCCAAATGCTTTTCCAAATATTTTTTGGGAGTAAGTGCCAATGACTGTTGGAGACATTGTCAGAAAGGCAGAATGCTCCATTCAGCTGAATGCTAGGAATATTTCATTACTTGCTGTAAATGTAGGAATAAAGGGAGTGTTAGAGAAGGAAAGTGTGATGATGTACTGAAATGAGCAAAAGGGTGAGGCAGAGCCACACTTGTGCTAGTTTGCAGCATTCTGAATTTCAAACCATCCAAATCCAGGTTTTCTTCTCCCTTATGTAGACTGAAGTCTACTCTCAGTCAGTAGGGCTGTAACTGAAAACTTTTTTACCTCAACTTCTCTATTCCTCACTGAGTTGAGTCAAGCAGTGTGTTCATCACTTACAGTCCCTTGGCCACCCAAGTGTTGCGTTTGATTTCGCTTTTGTCTTGGGGAGCTTACTGAGCCTATGGCCAGACCTGCTGTTCTGACATCTTTGTTTCTGCCATCAAAGAAGTGGACTAAACGATTCCTAGTCCATTGTTCCCCTACACAGCATAAAGTAACATTCACAAATTCAACAGAGGGTTATGTCCCACCAGCCAACTCCAAAACTTTCATCCACAGCCTGATCACCCTCACAGAGCACTCAAAAATTGGAAAATGTTTGAGGGAAAAATGAGAATTTGAACTCTCACAGAGACCTATAACCAGCCAAATTGCAATGAAATAAGATTTATCCTTGGAGAATATATTTTTTAGATAATCTACAGGCTTTGCATATTGGCTAGGTGGTTCTCACAGTGCTAGTGTTCATTCCTTCTCATAGGTACAGAAGCGGAAAATACAGGAAAGACATCTGATGTAGTTGAAGCAATCACAGCCAAACTAGCATTCTGTGTCCTGGGAATACTTTTCTTATGATGAAGTATCATCATTCTGTGGAATGGAGGCAGGCCACCCATTCAGAAATCATCTGAATTTCAGCCAAGGCAGTAAACTTGAATTATTCATGAATGCCTGTAATACCAGAGTTGCTTTTTTTTTGGTTGTTGTTGTTGGTTTTTTTTGTTTGTTTGTTTATTTTTTTTTTTTTTGTAGTTGGTTGGTTGTTGTTTGTGGTTTTTTTGGGGTTGTTTTTTTTTTTTTTTTTTTTTGGCTTTTGGCTTTTTTTTTTTCTTTTTTTGTTCGTTTGTTTTGGAAAGTGGGTAAAATCTCACTGCTTTCTTCAGCACTCTAACTTTGGACAGCTGGAAATCTTTAGTGCAAATCAGCAATAATTAATCCAAGTAACAGATTAGATAATCATGTAGAAATTATCAGGTACATATGGGTGTCTATTGTCAGGGTGCCTTTGTGCTTTATATAGGAGTTTTCAGAATTTGCTTGGTGAGCAATAATGAACAGAAAAATCAGTGGGGAAAAAAAGGCATTTCTAGAAAGTAGTTGTTTTTTTTAATAAAAGAAAAGCTGCACATATTGCATGCAACTCTTCTGAAATGCACTGGACCTGTAATTATATATTTGAATTTATAAATGAATAACATGGAAATTTATCATAGATAATATGGACTTGTCATAACCATTATTTCTGTGACCCAAACCAAGGTATTTAATATTTTTATTATAAGTCAGAGTCAGATAGTGTATTTTCTAGGTGTGTTGTAGCTCAGAGTGGCAGCCAAATGAGTACAGGTTTGGATCACAGACTGCAGTTAAAAACTTTCAGAATATGTGTATTGGTGAGTATATGCATAAAGGCATCCCTATTCATTCTGCCAAATTAAGGACTATCAGAGCTGCTCTTCCTCAGCAGTTACATATTATTGTGGCTATTTAATGTGTTTAATTGTTTCAATTTCATAGTGTGTTTAAACTCCTCCCTTTTAAAACATGTTGGCATTTTACATGGGAAACATGCCTGTCTTTGAGTTGCCCCTGACAACCTACCTACAGTTATTTCATTCTTTATTTCTTTGTGATTACAGTTAGTTGTAATTCCAGTTTTCTCTCTTTACTCATTGTTTTAATTTCATGTTCATCATTTAGGTATTGTTGATACCTAATAGCATGATCACTGCTCTGCTGTACATAGGTCAAGAAATATGAGATGTCTAAAGGAATTTATAATTGAAAATAGGTTGACAATCATAGTCACTGCATTGCATTCCAAAGTAATCCTCCCTGGCTCTGTTTTGTTTTGTTTTTTTCCTCTTCTGCTTCCAAATATTTCTCAAACTGAATTCAATTTAGAGCACTGTCTCTGTGGTTCATAACTGCTCACCAAACCCCTTCTGTAGCTTTCACAGCCTAGTCTTTACTGGGTGTTGATGTAAAGATTTGTACCTGGGTTTTACATTGCTACTTTCATGGGGGCAAAAAAATGTGGTACTCAAGCCACATAATTTCCACTCCCTCCCTGGATATCCACTCTCTGATTTGATGTGCAGAGGAGAAGGGCAGCCTTGTCCTTGTTGGCCTCTTTACCATCCCATGTGCTGATCAGCAACCTCTCCGGCAGGACATTACCTCACTTATCTCAAAGACAATGAGGTTTTTTTCTTGTTTGCAAACTGATCTGATTCGGCCCATGGCTACAAAATCTGTAGATCCAACGAAAATAGTGGGAGGATACAGCCAAGAGAAGAAAGAAAGGTGAGGAATAATATTAAACTACACCACTGAGTCACCACTGAAATCATCATTGGTAGGTTCAAAGGCAGTTGTTCTGATGAGTTGCTCCTAAGTCCTTGAATAGGAAACTAGAATATGGAAAATGAATTAATAAAAAGTGCCTAATGTAATTATTTACTTACTTGTAATAAAGTTTTCCAGAATGAAAGTTCAAGTCAATGATACGAGTAGAAAATAAAAGGAGAGATTGTGTAAAGTGTATGCCATTTCCTT
This sequence comes from Muscicapa striata striata, assembly GCA_030060385.1. Taxonomy (NCBI): domain Eukaryota; kingdom Metazoa; phylum Chordata; class Aves; order Passeriformes; family Muscicapidae; genus Muscicapa; species Muscicapa striata. The sequence continues at coordinate 499,859 of JAREIS010000110.1, read as the reverse complement.
TGGAGAGCTCATTGTACGGAATATGTATCTTTTATAATTTTAATTTCAATCAGGGAACATAAGGCTTCCTTCATTTTGTGAAAAGCAATCCCTTCTTTTTGGAATTTTTGAAGGTTTTGTATCAGCCAGTATTTTTATTGTTATCTAGATCTCATTTACCTCAAACTTGCCTCTCTTCAGGTAAGGAGACATGTCCTCAGGTAATGTCTGCAAGGCATGAACAGTTAATTCTGCAAGCAAATCAATATCAGTATTCCCATTCACAATCGTATTTCTTCTTTGTTTTTCTCAGTTTGTGTTTTTTATATAATCTAATGATAAACTGCTCAAATGAAGAATGCATTGACTTAGGAGAATTTGGAGGACCCCTGCATGAAGTGATGTAGGTCTCTTAAAAATATATATCCTGTTTCTTTCATCTGCAAATCTGTCTGAAAGAGGGCTGCCTCAGAGAATGTCTGTGAATAGAGTAAAAAGCAAAACCTGGCACATGTAAAGAACTAGTAAGTGTGGCAAAGATTTAGGATTGTCACTTGCCATATGGGCATGCCAAGTAAAGAAATGCATCGAAGTGTTTCTGCCTTCTTTGCTGTGAGGGAGGCTTAGGACAAATACCCTAATTGGTTTCTCTTCTGTTGCATATGAGTTTTCAAGTATAAAGATTTATTTGTGTTAGCAAATTATTTCTGAAGCCCACTACCCTCACTGTTTACTTGTCTCATTGTTTAATGGAGGGAAAAGCAGGTAAATATAGAGCAAATTTTTATTTCATTGTGATATCATTACAATTTCCACCCTGGCTGCAGATGGCTTAAGGTATTTGTTCTGGTTTGAAAAACAGCTATGTGCCAAGAAAGGCAGGAGCCTTTTTTTTTTGAGATGGAGAGTGTGAATCTTCTTTCCTCTAATTTATTATAATTTTGAAACAAAGGGGTTTTCAGGCAAAGACATGGGGTTAGGAATAACAGTTCTTTACTAATATATCTAACAAGCACAACAAAAACAACAACAGCTATGAAAATTAACAGCAAAACAGAACAGTAACTCAGTTCCAGTCCTTTTCGGCCGCAGACACCCTCTCTGGGCTGGGCAGGTCCCGCGCAGCTGTGGAGGGCTGGGATGATGGCGGCGGTGTTCCGGGTGGGAGAGGGATAGAGGAGAGACATCCCCGCTCACCGTGCGGGTCGCGGCGCTTGCCGCGTGCTCGGAGGTAGCAGGCTGAAGCGGGAGGGGCAGCAGTGCAGTGTCTTAGAGCAGAGAACGTGGCTCCTGGCGTTGGGATGGCGGGGGGTAGTAGGTAGCAGCACTGGACATATTCCTCTGACTCCATGAGCGAGAGAGAGAGAGCGAGAGAGTGAGAGCCTGAGCGCAGCTACCCCCAATTCCTTTCCCCTCTTGTCTCCTTCTCCAGGAGAGGTGTTCCTTCTCCTCCCCCTTTGTCTCTAGCCACCCATGCTAGGGTGTAGCCAACAAGTTTTTTTAAACATCACAATGGGGAAAATTCCATAGAGAGAAAAGGGAAAAACCCCAACTCCCAACAGTCTTATAGCCTAATTTTTGGCAGGGCAGCAAGAGAATGGATCAAAAGGCCTCTTTTTTCACATCCACAGCTAATACTTCAATAATCTAAACAGGTTCTCCCATGTAATTTTTTTTTCAGTTTATGATAAGCACCATATCCTCAGACTAGCAGAAGGAAAAAAACTAACAGACTATCCTGTACATTCTACACAACTCCTTCTAAGGACAAAGAGATGTAAAGATTAGACATATGTGAGGAATCCCAGACTTCATTCTGCCCAGATTTGCCTGAAAAAAACCTAAATGGAACACCACAGATGTTCTCTTCAACCCCTCTGTACATGGTTTAGACAGACATATTAGTATCTTTTGTAGTTACACTAATCTTGGAACAAAGTTTGTATTTTTTATGCTAAGGTTTAATGAGTAGTTTATATTGGTATGATGTTCTTGCTTGTGTGTTTTACAGGGCTGAGGTGCAAAGTCTGCAGCTGGTATTATAACGTTAAGTGAACAGCTGACAGGAGCAAGGTGTGGAATGTGTAGTAAACCTATGTTCAGATTGCTACAATGTCCACCCTTAGAAAGATGAAAAGGTCTCTAGTATTTTTACTCTTTTCCCTCAAATTATTGACCTCAATTAATGATCAGAAATTTGTGTCAATAGAAAATAAATTGAACAAAATAAAAATTCCCTGGGTTGAAGCTTTTGCCACTGATCTTGAATACTCAGGTGAAAGGGAAGAACAAAGGGTCAGAAGAAAACATTTGAATAGGAGATCCTGGATCCCAACTGAAGAACAAGAGAGAGGAAGGAAATGAGACAAGGATGGTTATGGGGTTTATTACTTTTTCTAGACCATGTAGTTCTTGGTTAGAGCCAGGAAAAGCAGTAGTCTTACAAGGTTCATGTGGCATATTTTGGTATGTACCTATGTGACTGCACACATAAGTTTATGTCTATAATGCATCTAAAAAGGTAACTAAGCCAAAGTTGTGTCTCTGGGCTTGGAGTGTGTTTATAGAGCTGGACCTGGGAAGTGATGCTAGTGTAGTAGTTCCCTCATTGGTCACCATTTTAATGATGTGATACTTCAAAAAAAGAGATGTCTTTCATCTAACTATGAACTTTTTCAACTTCCAATCAATGCATTTTGTAGAACTATTGGCTACTAGGTTAATTATCCATTTAATATCACAGGTCTCCTCTGTTGGAGATTGTTAGATCACTAGCAGGTCTGCTCAAGTGCTTATCTTTTGTGATAGAATAAGGACAGGCTTTCCAGTCCTCAAGTCACACATTTCATCCTTATACCTTGTTTTGGCTTCTTTGAAATGTGGTTATGGGCAGATAAACTGCTGGCTTGTAAATGGGAAAGGGGAAAGTTGAGAGACCATGATCTTTGAGTCTTTTCATTTTTGCTATTGAATTTGTCTTTTCCTGAAGTCAGTGTATTTGGAAAATACCAGACTTAGACTAGAAATATCCATGGTTCTTAGACTTGTGTCATACAATGCAGGTATGTTTTTCTAAGAAGATTTTTAGAAGTAGGTAGGTTTTTCCTACAAGAATTTGGAGCTGTTTGGGTCTATCTAGTGCCCTAAAATTTCCTGGTCCTCCACAAGACTTTAGCTGAATGTTTTTAGGAAAGTTTAATCAAATTGGCTGCTTTTGGCACAAAAAGTTGGTTTTTTGAATCATCCCTTCCCCACCAGGAAATGCAGCCTCTGTTACTCCCTAGCTGCATAGGCAGCATAAGCATTATTCCAAATAGGAAAGCAGCTTAAGCTCCTGGTGTGAATTCTCCTTCTGGATATGGCTGCATGGAATGGTGTAGTGCTGTGTAAAGATATTTCAATGCAGAGTCCCACTGAAGTCAGTGGGTTTATATTTACAGACTGTTTGAAACATCAGGTCCACAGCTTTGGCTGCTAAAAACATGGATATTCACTATAGCCTAGATTGAAGCAAGATTAATATTTTTCATATGTGCACAACAATGCAATGAAGCTGGACTTCATTCTTCTGAATTCTTCTGCATGTACACATTTCTCTGTCAATATGCACTATATCAGAAACTCACTGGAGCGACTGCAAAGCATAAAAATATTAGGAATATGTTAGACAAGACATTTCTATCCTAAAGCTTTAATACATTATGTGGTGTGTATTTGGAAAATGAGGTGTTGTGATTTAAGCCCTATCCTGCTTAAGTTAAATTGCTGTGAGAAAGAAGAAAATAACCCAGAATTAAGAATTAAAATTGGCTTTTCTGAAGAGCTTCTGAGCTGGAATGAGTACCAGCAATATGATACCTGGAGTAGGAAACTGCCAGGATCTGCCTTACTGGAGTACAGGAACTTCACAAAAAATCTCTCCTGAGTGTCACAAAAGTTGCATTTACTATTCTGATATATTGCCATGATTGTGTCTTAGATGCAAAAAATCTTATTTGTTCTCTCATTTTTATCTGCAAAGTCACTGTGGTGGGAGTAGGATCAGGCATTTGTTAATATTTGTTCTCTGCACTGTCTGTCTGCACCTCCCTCTCTCATGCTCCTTTTAATCTTTCTAAGCAATTTTTTCTCTTCTTGTAAGGGTGACTGAAATATTCCTTTGAAGCAGCCAGCTTTGACGTTTGGAAAAAGAATTGAAAAACAAAAGAATGCTCTAATTAAGAAAAACATCAGTTAAAGCTCAAGAATAAATCTAAGATTTTGATCAGTTCTTTCATGTATGCCTGAAAACTGCACAGCATTAGCAGAGGGGCTCATTAGAGGGTGCTTACCCAAAATTCAGATGAAGGAGCAGAAACATTTGTGAGTGATACGCAAGACTGCTGTGTGGAGGAAAATTAAATATTTGCTACCCTTCACGTAACACAGGTTGTGATCTACTGCCCAAGTAGCTCAGGAAGAGAGAATTTATTTTTTGCAGTCGGGCTATTTAGCACTGTTTCAGAAGTGAAAATGGACTCAAAAGGGTGTGTATGTTTTTACTGTTGGTTTCAGTGAGAGCCAAATCCTCTGGGTCCTTGTGCTTGCCCATATGTGTGCTTAATAGTACCTGTGTGACTTAATGAATATACAGCAAGATTAAGAGAAAGGTTTTTCAAGGCCATTTTCTTCTTTGTTCAAGTGTTTTGTTCTCCCCCAGTGTTATGCCTGTCATAGGGGCTAATACTGATACCTTGAATGCTCACAGAATGGTAGTTTGTGGAAGTTCTGAGAGTACAAACTTCACCCTGTGTCTCCATGTTTTGTGGACACCTGCTACAAAATGCTGAATTGGGATGTTGTGAGAGCTGAGTCAGCGCTTCTGCGCTTCCCCCAGCTCATTGTTCCATTTGTGATGCCATTGTGGATTAGCAATTTCTTTTGCTGTGAAAACTATACACATTGTAATGAGATTTTGTGAAGGGTCTCTGCAGGGCTGGGGAGAATATCAGGGGCCAGTGGTGCTTCAGCCAGACAGTTCACAGAAGCCAAAACAGTTGAGGTACAGTTAAAAAATTAAAAATTGTACCATGCCCACACATCCCTTTGAAAAGCTGTTGAAGTGGAATGATATAAATAACTTGCATTGTTTTAGTCACTTTCCTTTTTTTTGCTGAGGGAAGAATAATTTTCTGCAGTGAGGTTGTGTGCTGCTGAGGCTTTTTGCAGATACTTAATTAATTAATTTAGTGGTTTTGGAGGAAAATGCTAGCAAGATGGGCAAAACTCACAGAAGCAACTGGTTTCAGCCAATTTTGGGTGGATCCACTTCCTGGATTAATGGTCTTCATTTAGTTATATGGTTTCTTGCTCTGGGCCTGTAGACAATTAACTGCATCTTTCAAAATACAACCACAAGTCCTCCTACTGGAAAGCTGCACACCCACAGGAGGCACAGTGAATTACATGAGCACAGAGGCAGAAGGTGACAGCACTTTGGTAGTCCCAGCAGTTTATTGCAGTTTATTAATAATATGCCTCCACAGAAGAAATAAATTTTGAGAAGTGATGGCTTGTGGAGGTAGTACTATGATGTGAAGACTTTTCCTACAAGAATCCACAGGCTTTATCCTTCAGTGTCTGTTTGTCATCAAACACCATCCCAGGGAACTGGGCAGCTTTTGCCTGGCTGCTTCAGGCGCTTCTCTTCAGATGTTGCTGACCTTGCCTGGCTTACACATGGTTGTAACACGCTCTCTCCATGGACTGCAGAAGGAGCCTCCTCAGTGTGGAAGAACTCTTGACTGTTGAGGGGGCATTGATGGGTTCTGGTGTCTTCCTGGTCCTTCAAGGGCACCTTGTAGAAATTGCACTGTTGGGGCTGAGTAAGAACCTGTTGCCTTGGGCAGAAAGGTCTTTTTATGGATGATGGTTTTTTTTTCTGAGGACAACAGATGAGACAACACAGTGCTCATGCAAGTGGAACAGCTTCTACCCACTTTGCAGTTATCACGGTGGTGCTCCAGAAATCACCATAGTATAGTTGAGATGTGGATGCCTGTGTGGTAATTATTTTCTCATTCACAAGTACAGCAGAAGTTTAAAAAGGTGCTTTTTGGAAAAAATGTGCTCTGAAGTACTGAAATCCTGAACTACTAGCAAAACAAGGAAGAAACTGCTCTTTACTTCTTCAGTCATTGGGCTTTTGCTGACAATTATTTTGGCATGCATAGCACACACACACGCACAATGACTGACCATACATTTTTTGTAACCTGAAAAAATGACAATCGTGCGGGTGTGTGATTCTACAGCCCTGTCTGATGCCCACTGTGACAGAAAATAAGATCTAATAGAGTAAGTCTAGTTTTAGTTTTATAGCACACTCCCAGAATATTTACTGGCAGCAGATATGGTGATAGCATTTTAAAGTTGACTCCTTTGATATCTTCCATCAGATCTGAAAAAGAAGTCTGTTCCAAACAGATATTTGGGGCTTCTTGGCTGAAGCATCTTCCCAGTCTTTTGACAAATTCAATGTCTCAACACACTGAATCTAACACCCACCACCCCTAAAATACTGTCAGAGCAAGTGGCTTTCTTTAGAAATGCCCTTTTTTCAAGTTTGGGATGCTGCAAATTCCTCTTCAGATGCATTAAGTCTAGCTTGTGGGAGGATCTGATGATGTCCTCTCTTTTTATCTTCATCGGTAGCATATCAATTGCTCCTGCTCTGTGGCCTTGATGGCTGTTCTCCTCTGCACTCACCCCTCTGGCCTGCCTAGGGATATTAAAAAGGCTAGAAAGTGAATTTCTTTCTAGTGCTAGTGCTGGTCCTGGAAGCTGCCACAAGCAAAGGCTGGAGAGTCAAGTCATGTCACTGGATCACGTGGTGATCAGAGAGTAACAAATATTGCCATCGGCTGACTAAGAGAGACAGTTCTGTATGACAGGCAATATGTATTTTGATTGTCTTTGCTTTGTAGATTATCTCCCTGTAAAAGGAGAGTAGGTGGATAAAGAGAAGAAGAAAAAAGAAAGTATTCTCTTTCCCCTAAGGAGCAATTGAATCTGGCCAAGGGAGAGAGATATTTGGATCCTGGGGTAAATCAGAGGAAGCAGCAGCAAAGCAGCAATTTGCAGCCCAGTGGGGAAATGAAAGACTGCTGAGCAAAGCTGTAAGCACACTCCAAGCCTGCTTATGTAAGAGAAAATATCTTAGAGAGCTGAGTGTGCATAGCTGCAACGCACCAAAACCTCTAAAAGACAGCTTGAGAGCAATGGTCTACTTTTCTAGGACACAATGGACAGGGAGAGGTGTATTTCTAAACCTCTTAAATTATTTCTCTGTGCAAGTGACTCCTGGACACTTGTCATCCTCTGATCTAAAAAGTCAACAAGTCAGGTTTTTGGTGTAGGGAAAACTAAATTTGAACACCTTCTGACTTGTCTTTGAGGAACTCCCTGTGAAAGAAAAGGTCAACAGATTTGTATAAAAGCTAGGTCTAGTCTGGAATTCAATCACACAATCCAGTGATTTTCATAAAATGAATTAGCAATCTGACCGAATTGACAGCAATTTTTAGTAGTAAATGACACTTTGTTCTCCTGTTACCAAAATTTTTGAAAATCACGGCACTGAATCATCAGCTCACTATAAAGATAAGATGTTTTTCCATCCTCTGTGCCTGGATTTTCTCCTCTCCATCTCCATTCCACACGCATCTCTTGGGGCATGAACTGTCTTGCACTGTGAGAAAGAACCACAGTAAAAGGAAAATAGGTACTTCCCACAGAAAACAAAAAACATTAATAGCACACAGCTGAACTTGAAAAATGTTATACAAATCCCGTTGAAACTCTTCAGTGGATATGTAGCTGTTCTAAACAGTCTTCTACACCATGGAATCTTCCCCTACATATTATTTGTTAAACAAAGGTATTTATTAGAGCAGCATGTGACATAGATAACATCTCTAGTGCAGAAGAAAGAAGCTCTAATGAGTCTTTAGAACACACCTTGCTTTTGTGAGAATGGCAGGTACAACATATGCCTGAGGTGTAGGTGCAGGATTCCCACCATGGGAGCAAGTAGGAGCCAGCAAATGCCCTACATTTGCTCCCACCCACCTCATTCATCTCTGGCTGTTGCTCTTGGGATGCTTTTCTACCTTATTTTTCTTGGATGCTCCATGCAGCAAAATTCCAGCTGCTCCTCGAGGGCAGCTTTTTAGATCAGTACCTTTCACTTTTTTCCATGGGGGCTCGCAAGTGTCTCTGATTTTCAGGGGTCCACCCAAAGGTACAAATGCAAAAGCCATCCTCCTGACAGGTGAGATTATATTCAGCATGTAGGAAGCTGCAGAGTCCATCACTTGGAAGATGTTTCAATTGCAAAGGTAAACGGAGGTTGAAAAACCCAGTTTACATAAGAGCAGGAAAGTTATACTTGTAATCTTGTATGTTTTGTCTGCTGGATAATGGTCATATTATGGAGCAAAGGCCTTCTCCAAAGAAATCAAATTACACAGGCAGCATTTCTGATGACACACAGGACTTTCCTGCAGTTATTTGGATAGGTTGTTCATTTTTCTGTACTGGCAAGCATTTTTCTCTTTGAAATTTCTTTGAACTATCTGTCCTCAGGATATCAGCACAAAAAAAATGCCTTAATAACTGTACCTTGCTCCACGATCAAGGATGTTTCACAGAGATCTGTTCTTTGCAAATGTCCTGATGTTTTGACCAGGAAGCTGAGCTGCTTATTATAGCAAAGTTGTCCTTTAGGCAGGAATGCTACATTCCTATCTATGTATGAACTTATCTGCACAGATATAACTTGCCTTTTGAAAACATAAAGCCTACACACTTTGGATCTTGATGGAGTATTAAGCTACCTACTGACATTCTGTTTTGTACATCTTCCAAAGTTTTCAGATGCTTCCTGAACAAAGTAATGTTCATGAACAGCTGGAATTTTCTCAATCTTCCATTATTGCTCCTCTCCCTCACAATGAGTTGTTCAAAGGTATCTGTGCGGATGCCTCACTGCTTTACGGAGCCAGCAGCTTAAGCTCAAAAAACTTCTAACCTTCAAATATATAATATTTGTATTTGCTGTTGGAGAAAGGTCAGCTATAGATGCTGCTGCAAACAAGTGTAAGCCAAAGGATAAATGAGGTAGAACAGAGCTGAACAGTTCTGGGCAGCCAGTAATTATGGAAGCAATATATCTGGATACATTGAAAGATCAAATACCATGGTTTTTTTAAATTTGGAAAAAGTAGTGACTGTTTAAAGACAAACAGGACATGCTGTTGAAGTCTTACAGAAATTTCAAATCTTTTAGGGTAATTTTTTGAAAGAACTGTTTCAACAAACAGCAAATATGTTAAGATTTATGATTTCATTGCTTTTAGTCTAGCATCAGAGTCACAATGTTATTTATTAAGGATATTTTGGTGAATGGATTTTAAAGAAGATGTTGTCATTCCCTACACCATTACTAGTGTGCTGGGATTAATATTTAAAATCTACTATATAGGGCTAGTGTTCAGGGTATTAAAAACAGGACTTAAAGAAGAAAACAGACTCCCTTAAAGAAGAGCCTCAGCAGCAATAAAAAAATTTAAAAAAAAACCACCAAAATATAGAACAAAAAATATTAAAGTATTTTTTTGTAGAAAATTGAAATCTCTGCAAATGATACATGTGGGCTCTTTAGCCAAAGAGATCACTAGCACTTAAATTTTTAATGATATGAGATGTAAAAATCCCTTTTTGTAATCAGGGAAATGCAGCTAACACTGGCATGGAATGTGGCAACCCCTTAGTAGCATAGCCAACAGCAGTCCAAATTTATTAGTCATCTAAAATCTTAGAAAGATGCTTAGAGAAGTCTTTTAACCAATTCCCCAGACCCGAGTAAGTGACTGATTTGGAAGGGCAAGAGCATGAAAGCAAGAAATTACCTGCATCAGTATGTGCAGCAAAGCACTGCAGAAACAGCTTTTACCTCCTGCAACACTTCAAAATTCAAATTACTATCTCTTTTGTTTGTTTCAATTGGGTTTTTTTTTTTTGTTGGTTTTTGTTTGTTTCTTTGGCCAGTTTTGGTTTGTCAGTTTGATTTTATTAGAACTGCTCTGCTTTTGAGGAGGTCATGAGACAGTGTCTTGGCTGGCAGAGTCCCAATACCTGCTGACTTGGGAGAGGCAGGCACAGCGTAGACCTACATGGACCACGAGGGAGGTTTGGGAAATGGAAGGACAAGAGTGCAGTGGTGTGTGCAGCCCTACTGCAGGGTAAGAAAAAGTGACCCTCTCTCCACAGCCCTGCCAGTATGGGTGGGAATGGGGTGAGAGGGCAGCAATAGCTTCTTTGGTAGATTCCTTTTGCTGGTGTATCTTGTGCTAGGGACTCACAGGATTCATGCTGTCATTGTGCAGTTGTCTCATGTCCAACAGGAAGTTCACAGGGCAAGAGCCTGTTTCTTTGCCCAGTTCATAGTGAACAATTCACATCAAAATTAATAGTTGCAAACAAAAGATGGAGACGAGTACTCTCACAAGCAGCCAGTCACTGTTGTAATTTTGCTCCTACAGATGCTGTGTGAGACCTGCCTGCAAATTCAGTATTGAACCAAAGCAGGATTTTGGGTCCTTGGCACTCTGGACAAGCATTTTCAGCCCTCAGGTGCATTGCGTATTCTCAAGGCAGACTCATGGACTGGTACCAAAAGTTTCAGATCTTCCTAAGGAATGCATCAGTCAAAAATTACCCAGTACCCGTTAGTTTACACAAGATTGAACACAGGAGCATCTCTCTCCCTACTGTGGTTCATAGTCAACTCCTGTCTGGGATGGTGGATTTGTGGCTGTGGGCCCCTGCCAGACTTCACTGAGTGGGTGAAGCAGTGCTATGTGCAAAAAGAGCAGAGATCCCAGCCAGCATCTCTGCAGAGTGCCACAGTGCTGTTACAAGGAATTTTGCTCAGGCTGATACTGCATTGAATTGCATCATCCAACGTGCTGGGTTTTGAAATGCCAGCTGAACCGCAGTTTCTTTTCCTTTTCTGCTGACTGTAAAGTTGAAACATCTGGCTTATTCCATACATCCTCCAATGTTGGCCAAAACAACTACAAAATAACTAGTAGTTCTAATGTTCAAACATGTTTGTGCTGAACCCATGGTGGCAGCCATCTACTGCTGTACTTGTGCTTAACTTACCAGGACACTTGGAAATATCTTGATGCTGGAAAGTTCTTGGACCTCTGAGAAGCAATGGGAGATGTGATATAGGATGTCTCAGACACATCAGTGGTACATCACTGATGTGCCACATACCCCTCAAAAACTCATACCACCTCTTTTGTTTTAAGTAACCTTACATGCATTTTGATGTTTTAGCTATTGCAGCTATTTTGCAAAATAGTTATCAGCATGTCAGCTAGATGTTATGACAGAACCAATTAAATAACATTAGTGAAGCATTTGGTATTCTTGGATAAAAGACACTACAGAAAAATAAATTATTATCCCTTTGCAAATCAAAATTCCACTCTGTTCCTAAACACTTGTATTATCTTTGGCTAATAACAAAAACCAAAACAGAGTTGCCTGAAGGCATCCTTAATCAGAGATTTTTCCTTTTCAGATGAAAAAAAAGAGACTTCTGTAGTGAACAATTTCACTAGCCAAGAAACAATAGAGAGGCTTCCATGCTAAGGTGGTAATTACTTTTTGGCTAGAGAAGGGAAGAAGCCTGGGACAAGCATCCAGCTTCTAAGCTATTCAGGCTATGGAGGAAACTAAAGACCTACAGCTCCATTAAGAGCTAGAAGTTAAAGGTTTTTATCTCATTTGTCCTACCGTTGAGAAAATTATTTAACCACTTACTTCTGCCTTGGTTGCCGCAGTGGGTTTCCTTTTCCACTACCTTTGTACTACAAGGCCTATTTAAAATGTTGTGTTTATAGTTCATCTTGACATCCCTTGAGCTTCCCATCTTCAATTTCCCTGACAACAATCCCTAGATGCGACAACAGGGACATAGAACAAGTGTGCACATAAACACTGTAATGGTGTACAATAAAGTATATCTGGCCTTATATTAATTTTAACCAGCAGGTAAAAACTGACCTGTCTCTGCTCTTACTTCAAGAGCTTAAAAAAAAAGACTGGTTGTGAGTTTTTGTTCTTGCAGATGGAGGGAAATACCTGCCTCCAGTAATACCTGTGGAATGAAGTTGCCTTGAGGGGGCACGCTACAGCTTAACCAAGGCCACTGTGGCAATCATATTCTTCCACAATGTGAGATGGCACTTTTCCACAGCCTTTACCCAGTATCAGGACATAAATCTTTTTCCATTAACTTGTCCTTCCTGCAACTCTCTGGTTTCCTGTGCTTGTTCTGGTCTGAATTTCCTTTCATCCATATCTTTGTTATGCAGGATTTACTTCAGGAGGCAAGAGGTTTGCCTTTGCTTGGATAATTGGGAACTGGTGAGGACACAAAAATGTACTACCAGCTATCACCCTTCATTTCCCAAAGCCCTATAAACTCTTTCTGCTGCCATAGCTAGACATCTGAAAAACATGCGCCTCAGTATACAAGGCATCGTTGCAGGAGATTACCAACCTCCTGTCTCTTTGTCAGCCTGAGAATATAAGCACCAAGATATCCAACAATGTATGGATGATGATGTTTCTTGAAGATCTGCCTTAAGCTTGGCAGCCCAGCCCAGAATGACTTCTACAGATGTTCTCACTGCTCACCTTGCACTTTTCTGCTGCCACTCAGGCTACCTTGGTCATTAACACGGTTGGCAGAGGAAGAATTAATGCTTGGTTCCTGTGTACAGATAACTCTCCACCAGCCAGTTTTACTGCCCTGGGAACTGGGGCTGACTACAGTCATAGCACTCCTTGTTTTGCTTCCTGATGCACTTATATCTGTGTGGAACTGCCAAGGAGCAATAAAATCAGTTGATGCTTTCTCTGAACTATTTTCTCCATGTTAGAACAGTTTCCAGTGTAGCTCTGCTGTACTAAACTCTGCCCATCATCTCTTGCATTGATACTAGCAAGAAGTGTAAGTATGCAGATTAGACCCAAGAAGGAAGATACTGCTAGTGATGAGGTTTTTTCCTAATGCAGCTGGATTCATTTGACTAGTAGCAAAGTATTCTGACTGGTGTGACTCCATCTGGTACCAAGAGTTATTTGAAATCTTTGGTGTTTTTTCCTGCTGTGAAAACTAAATATTTCTCACACCAAGATACCATATTGGGTTAGTATTTCACCTTGCAAGCATAATCACAAATTAATCCAGCAAAGTGAGGCTCTGATCCCATAAGAGGTTCCTAACAGAAGTTTAGTTATGCTAAACTTTATGCTAGTTTTGATGGAAGCCAGCTGAGCTGCAGAGAAGTACAGAGCTCATTCAGTTCTAGCTATGATCTTGTACAATCACTGAAGTTCATTGTAAGTACCAATTTCTCTTGGGTTTTTGTGTACTCGTAGTTTTTGAGGCAAAACTTTTGGAAAATCTCCAGAGAGAATGTAACCTGTGCCTTTTTGCTTTGTCGTATAAACAAATGAATGTATTCAGGGCTTCTGATGACAAATTCAGATACCTGTTCCTACCAAAAAAGTATGGCCCAACAGTGTTTCTGTAACACTTTGATCAAAGACTCTGGTTCCTTTGTATGATACATAACTATGTTTAATAATTTGGTTTAGATTTTATAAAACAGAAACAACTTAAAACAGAGAGTGATGAAAATGTCTCTTCCACAGGCTTCAGTTTGTCCTAGGGATCTACTGTTCAAAAAAAAAAAAAAAAAGCCAGATTTGGAGAAGAAACTGCTCCTCAATTCTAAGATTAACTCTTTCTTGCATTCAGGGACAATGGCAACCAGGGAAATTCCTCTCATCCTTCCATTGAAGATTTGGAAGAGCCAAGTTGCCTTTCTTAGATTTCTGGGTCACTTAAGCTGATAAAAAAATCATAGCTTAGTTTCATGCTGGATTGTAGCTTTATGGCTTACATGACTCTTGGACTACTTAGTCATGAACTTGGTCATTTCACCATTTAATCACAAAAGACATTAAGAATTTGGCTGGTATATATGATGATCCAATAACAACTCATACACTGCTGCTGTTTTCTTTGCAGTCAGGAAATAGACAACAATTCCTTTTAAAGTGTAATTTGCCCTGAACATTGTCAAGGAAGACTTCTTAATATGATCCTTAGTTCTCCTCTATTAGATTCCTTCATATATCATCACCATTTGAAGTCATTCTAGTTGAAATGCAAACTGGATCAAACTGTTGCAGTAAGTGGTGATGCCCAGCTTCTACTGGAAGACTGTGAAGCACGAGCAGTCCCTAAGACTATGTAGGTTGAAACCTATGGTACTGTGATGTGATACAGCGGCATTAACGCGCAAACACAGCTGCCACTTGAACTTGCTCCTTGGCACAGTCATTCCCTCAAGCAGGACAGCTGAAGCAGGTACGAGACCAGTGCCTGCCAGATATCCCAACCAAGCTATGATTTGATGTGGCTGAAAGTCAAGGTGGAAATCATTTTATAAATCTTCCTTTAGTTTAAAGCCTTGCAAGATGTACCTAAAATCCCATAACTCAGATCAAAACTACCCCTTCCAGCCCTGGCGAAACCACCAGTTTTGGGGCCATGAAGCACACTCCGGCCAGTCCCACGCAGCACTGCCTGCTCCAGCAAAACCCTCTCCAGGGCCGCTGCACACCCGGATCTGTGCGCCAGTGGAAGGAGGTGTGATGCTTCCCAGTGGCCTTCCGGCTCCTCCAGCACTGGAGCACCTGGCGCAGCATCATTTCTCCTTGACACGCGTGACTGCGCTGCTGCCTACACCTGCACCTTTCTCGTGGGCACGAATGTCTCTGTCGCTGCCTGGCCGCTGCTCCCTTGCTTCTCTGTGGCTGGGGCAGGGAAAGGGCCCATTGGCCAGGCTTGTTCCGCAGGACGAACCGGGGGATACCCCACAAGCCCAGCGGTGCCTGGCTGGCCGTGGCACAGCACCTGCCGCGACCCACTCCGGGGCTGCGGGCACCTGGCACCCTGCGCAGCTGAGGTTGGGCAATCCAGGGGCCCTGAGGCCCTGGCTCACAGCCAGGTTCCGCCCTGCCGCCCCTCCCAGCGGCGCGGGGCCGCCCCCGGCCCGCCCGTCCCCGCCCCGCTGGCGTGGCTGCCGCGGCCGCGCATTGTGCGGCTGCCGCTGCCCCGGGCGGAGCTCGGGGAGCGGCCGTGGTCCCTCTGCATCCACGACCCTCTCGGGCCGGGCCTCACCTCCAGCTCTTGCCTCGGAGGCGCCCTCCGGGGTCGGGCGCGGTGAGTGGGGGTCGTGCGATCCGGGGGAAGCGGGTGATGCCACCGCCGGGTCTATCAACCCGGGGCTCGCCCTGGAAAGCTGGGCGAAGAGGGAGTAGGTCTGTACTCGGCCCCCCCCTCGCCGGACGTGGGTTGCGGTGCTAGGGGCTCGGGGGGCGGCTCCGAGCACCCCCGGGCCAGGCGGCGGAAGGTCGGGGGCTCTCGGTGAGAGTAGCGGGCGCGGGGGGCTCCTGGCTTTGTTTATGGCTGTGAGCTGCGGTGAGACACAGCCCTGGCAGTCTTTCGGAAGCTCCCTGGGAATGCTGGAGCTCCCAGGTTTTACTCCCTGCGTGAATATTCAGTGTTTGTGCAGACACTGCTCTCCGTCTCTTCCAGTCTGGAATAGCGATCTCAGGTAACTGGAGTTGGCTGTAAGTGTGATTCCTGTGGTCTGGCTCTTGTAAGCTTTATTCACGCAAGTAAGACCTCCGTGCATGAGTAAAATATTTTTTGTAGAATGATTTTGCATGTTTCCACCCTGAAGTGCACAGTCTCTGATGGCTCCTTGCAGGAGATGGGCTTGTCCCTTTCAGTGTGTGTGCGCGCGGTCGCCGTTGGTTTTGGCAGCTGTAGGTGATCGTTGGTAAACGTCGGGTGTCTTCGTGTTCTTCACGAATGTATTAGGCTGTATGTGTGTCTGTGTTTTGATATTGCAGGAGCAACAAGAGAGAGCAGCCTTAAAAAAAAGGTTAAAGGGAATTGTTTAGCTTTCCTAATGCTTATCATTTCCAGCTAGCATACTTGTAAGCAAGTCATAGTAGATTGCGGGAAACAGTCAGGTTTTGTGTTTTTTAACAGATTGATGAATAATAGAAGATAGGTCTAAAACTAAATTTTGATGCTTTGTTTAAAACAAATTCTTGTCATTTCTTCTGTCTCTTGCACCTGTTAGCTTTAAGGAAAAGATGATTATTAGGTGATGATTAGGCAGCTTTCTTACAACTTTAATTAAAGGAATAGTTTGCTGTAGGCCAGCTATGGAATAATGCACCCACTTGATGTCTAGTGCGTAATTAAATGTAGAGCTGTGGTACTGCCTGGCAAAGCTGTTCATTGTCTGTAACTTCTCCTGTAGCCAAAGCAGAGCTAAAACTTCGTTCTAGGAGTCAGGTGAATACAGTGTATAAATCTAGTTCCTCTGTGGTAGACTAGTGATAAGTGGCTTATTATGAAACATATATTGACAGGGATTTCATATCTATAATATGGTCGTTGATTGAGTGACTTAGTGCTTTATCTCACTGTTTCTTATTAACATTCTAATTAGGGGAAAACTCTGGAAGGAGTATGGAATTAAGACACGGTCCCAGTGGAACTCAGTAAAAAAGACATTGCAGAGCAGTGTAAGAGGAATTTCCAGAAGTACTTACTCATCACCCAAGGCAGAGCCAGATTTTGAACACACCTTGCTTGTATTTGGTAGATTTTCAGGTATTTATTTTCAGTATTCAGACTTTTATATCCAGAGTGCTTTGGGAGACAGTGAGGGAAATGTGTCTGTTGTAAGCCAAGTTCTCAATCATCAACATGTAAGAAAACCATACCCTGGGTACATAAAAAAATCTGATCCTTGGGTTCAACTCATAACTCCTACCACTTCCATTCTGGAAGCACTTCCATTTAATTTTTACAACAGATAAAATTACAGTTGTAAAATCTAGCCACAATAAGGCACACCAGTAAAATTACTTCAATTTTTTTTTTTTATTATTTTTTTTTTGTAATGTAGAGGCAATTGGGATTGATGAATAGCTCTGTAAATACAGTAATAGAACTCTGAACAAAAGTAATAGGTAATGGCTAAAAATAGTATTTCCTCTTTCAACAGGAGAGTTAAATATGGATATTAACTGTAGCAAGATAGATGGATCCAGAGCTGAAGTCTCAGATCATTCATGCTTGCTGACCTGGCCTACTTCTTTATTTTCCTTTAAAATACCACTTTTGTGAATGTGTTTGATAATAAATCACAAATGCAAATCAAAAAACTGTTCTTTAAAGTGAAAATTGGGGCTTGTTTTGCTGTACCATGTAATTTCTGGAATGTGTTCTGATACCATGTAGCTCTGCACAAACTGCTGAGTGTGTTGAGGTTGTCCCTCCATTTACATGAGTGGCTGGTCTCACACGTGGGCGACAACATCTTTGCACCTGGGAGAATTATTAGGTCTGGTTCTGATCATTTAACACTGTTTGAAGTCCTTCAATGTCACTGCTCAATAGATGCCTTCATAAAAACAGTCAGTGAAAAATTTGCTTCTCCAGTAGCCCTGTCACAGCCTCTCAAGGAGCTGTTGAATTATGAGAGCTGGTGATTATCTGCCTATATCTGTGGCCCAGGACTCATTGACACTGAGCACAAAGAAGAGAAAAAATGACAAATGCTTGTCCAGCAGCACATCCTCTTGGAGGTGTTTGCTTTCCCTGCTGTTTCATAGGATAAGACCAACGAGTTTGATGTGTTGCTAAAAGAGTGATTAATTAGCTAGTGCATATTCTTAGAAGAAGGAAAATAATGTATGGGAATTATTTGAATTAAGGGCTGTTATTCTCTGCTATTAAAGAAATTCCTTGCCTGCTCTGTGTCTCATGTTGGAGCTATAGGCAGTTTTAAAGCATTATTTAAGCTGTGGTTCAGGTTTGTTAAAACAGAAGAGTGAGGGAAAGTGTTTCAACTGGAAAAAATAGTAGGATTTTTTTGCTTAAGCCTTTGTTTTTTTTTAGTAGCAGCAAATCTCTGTATGTGGGAATGAGGAAAACGGAATTGAATGGAACCGAGCGAGGAGCTGTTGTGTGAGGTAAAATTCTGATATTGTTCTCTTATGCCATCCTGGAAATACATTTGCATTTAAAATTTCCAGGAGGACCAAGCTGTAGGACCAGTGCAGAATGCTAAATGAAACCTGACAGCTAACTTAAAATGCCACAGTAATGCTGGGCATTCCTCTGCTCAGACTATTGAGTTGAAGATTGTTTCTTTTAATGATTATGGATCTGAAATGAAGACTGGTTCTGAAAACAAATGGGATATCAATTTTATTATTCTGATACATTTTCACTTGAAAGATGTTTACTTTCTGTCACATTACCCCACAACTGCTTGAAAACTCACAGAAACTGGAAGTCCAAATCCCTTTCTGCCCATTAGATAGCCGCAATATACTTTGTGTTGGTTAGGCTGAAATTCAGTCTGCGTGGGAGGCTGATGAGTGGATTGGGGCACAATTGTGATCCCAAAGATACTGGGTATCACCACAGAGGTGCCTTTATGTTGCTTGTGTGAGCAGACAAAGTAGCAGCTCTTTCTAGGAATGTGGAGATGCATTTCCTGTACAAGGGTAAGACATGTTTCTGCTCAGGAGTAGTGAGATGTAGAAGCCAGGGTGATGGCAACTGGGGAAGGAATGTGAAAGGGACCATGGAAGGCATCAGAAGAGGTCGGCGGGTTTTACCTTTTCATGTGTCAAACTTAGATGCCTGCAGTTATTGGCAATAAACTGTCCCTGTGCAGACAGACCAATGATGCAGAACAATCTGAGGGTTGGAAAGAGAAGAAAATGATTGATAGGTCAATGTGTGTTTTGGGTGTGAAAGAGCACCTGCATTCACAGGGCTGGAACAAATCTGCGTGGCTGTGGCTGCTGCAGTGCAGCTGTAATACTGACAGCACAGTGGTCCATGATATCCGAGTTATGAATAGAAGACTTTACATATGTAGTGTGGATGCTTTTGGCTCCCTGGCATAACTGTAAATACTTGCCCTTGGAAAGTTTCTGAGGGAATGGAAGGAGCTTATTAGGAGAGCAAAGTGACTTATTTCTGAGAAATTATTAAACGTGCTTTATATAGATTATTTGAGAAGTAAAGACTCCATTGATTTCAGGTTTACTCAATGAATTACTCAAGAAACATAATCTCTTAGCTTTTGGAAGAAGGTGTGATTAGACATAATGAGTTGAAAAAGAGAAGGTAACTTGAACATCAAGAAAAGCTGCTTGCAATGATGCTAAATATTCTTCCATGAAAAATGGTGGTAATGTTTGGTGTTGTGTAACACTCACATAGAACTGGGAATAATGTTCTGCAGGGCTGGTCGTTTGGAGTCACATCTTCCCTGGCTGAGCTGTGCCTGGGGATTAGGGTGGAGGTTTTGGAAACAAAGCTCTTTAGTCTGCCAGGTCCTCTGTTGGGAGTCGGCTGCTAAGCCCCCTTCTGTAGTCTGCTGGAAGGGCGGTCATTCCCTGGTAGCTTGGATTTGTATGGATGAATTAATAGGTCTCATTCCATCTTTAGCCTCTGATCCAGGAAATACTTGAGCATTTGCTGGCAGCTGGCACGTCTGCTGTTATTCTGTAAAACAAATGCTGGAGCATCTTGAATTCTGTTCTGATCATGTGGTGAGGGAATATGGGAGGAGACAAGTGATAGAAGTGGTGAGCACAGCAGGCTGGGCTAGAAATATTACTGGGTTTGCATTGACTTTGTTAATTTGTGTTCTTGGACCCACGCTGAATTCTCCTCTTTAAGGAAAGCTAAAAAGCAACAGCCATTTGAGTTTCAGCCATTACTGGCACAAAAACCTAATGACTAGTCTTGGACAGCAGTTGCCTCTTCCTTTGCTGAGCCCAGTAATAAGCACAACTTGTTGCTAAAGTGTGAAGAGCCATTTCAGAGGGTTGTGCAGCTCTGGGCTTTATGGTGTTACTGCACAGTCGTGATACTGTTCTGTTCTCTCTACGGATATGAGGTCGGTCAGTTCATGAACAGTCTGATCAGACCACTGAGAAGTACAATGTACCTGTGTCTCCTGGGTGATTTGTTGTTGCAACAGGCAATCTTTCCTCCACTAATTTCTTGTATCCCACGGTAACCTAAGAGTTTATATAAATGCTCTTCCGGCAGAACTGGTGGAATTATAAGGGCTCAAGATGGTATGTTGTTGCTAGAAAGGGAGGAGTATGTTTATTCTAATTCATAGTGGCTGCTTTAAAAATTGGAGACAGTTTCTTTGTCTTCAGCATGAATGGTTTATTGAAGGGCAGGCGGGTAATATATGGACCAGCAGTTACAATGCTGATTTGAGGATGAGCTTCTTTAGTTGTAACTTGCATCACAGAAGTTCCTCATCTGGTGACTTGGAATAAGGTTTTCACTTCCTGCATAATCCATTTGTAGTGAAGATTTAGAAGAAAAAAATTCTGAGATTTTGTTGTGAAGGAAATCAGAGAGCTGAGAGAAGTTGAGCGCTTCCAGACGCTGTGTTAGCCCAGCTTGGATGTGCTCATCCACCCTTTCTGAATGCCAGTACTGCTGGTTTTCCTTTCAACATTGTATTAACTTTTCTTTATGTAAAATACTCTGTTAAGGCTCTCTCCAGGAAGAGTGGAGGGGCACTTCTTTTCCTTTTTTAAACTTGTATAACCTGATCTAGAGAAATACCAGAAAACTGATTGGATTTGGTGATTATCAGGTAAATAAATTTTGCCTCCTAATTTTTCTTTAAAAGGAGTGCCCACTGGTGTCTGCATAGGTATGACTTGGGTTTATAGAAACAATTAGTTTTTAAAATATGGGCTCTAAGAACTTCAGTGCAGAGTATTGCTGTACTCCTGACTGCTGCACTGATGGTTACCAGACTTTGTTGGCATGGTTTTGCTTGTTTGTTTTGCTGGGTTTTGTGGTGTTTTTTTTTTTTTTTTTTTTTTTTTTTTTTTTTTTTTTTATATTTGTTGTGGAGGGCTAGGCAAAGGCTGCTGTCGGTGGGTTATCAGATGTAACAGATTATTTGTTTGGACTGGTACAACAAAACCATTACTCCTAAAGTTCCTGGTATAAATTACCCTGTAGTGTAGTCCACCTTCCTTGGCAGATACCTGGCCTTCAAACCAGGACACCTATCAGTGAAGTCTGAATAAGTCCAGTTCACAGTGCCAGGAAAAATACATTCTTGTGGTAATTCTGGCATCCTTGATGACAGAAAATATTGGAAAATTTGAGAGAGACTTTGTTCTTATAAAATATCCAAGCCAGTTTTGTGTAACTGAGAAATGGCTTGGAAAGTTCAGATAAGAAGCCAGATGTTGGCCCGAATTAGTGAGGTTTGCTTCCATGAATCAAATTTGGCATTACAGCATGCTTCCCAAATTAATTCTGTCATGTATAATTTCAGTGTGAGCTGATTTTCTGTTTTATTCTGCATGACTTCTGTTCATTTATCATTATTAAGCTATTTCCTGGAAATACGCAGGCTTAAGTGTGGGATCGTATGACTACCAGAATTGTCTGCAGTTACACAGACAGCAAATATTAATCCAGGTTAAGAGGTAAATTTTTTCCCATGTACTATGTATACTGTGTTTCAGTCACCATTTCCCAGTTTACCTGAATATTTGATTTGAAGAATTATTCCATACATGAATAAGATACAAGTTTTATGCTTAGCTTATTGTACTCATGTACAGTAAATTCCTTCTTTTGCTGTTTTTGACATTGGTAATACACTCCTGGCATAATTTCTTTTAATTTTTTTTTTTTTCTGGGAAAAGAGTATGCAAAAGAATATTTATTAGCTGATTTAAATTCAATTAACTTCATGTTCCCTTTCATGGAGTTTTTAACAATGCTTAATGAGAGATGTAACTGAATTGCAGAGCTATTACTTCCCTCTGAATACAATGAGATCTTCCCTGAATTCTCATGAAGGTTTCTTGATCATTCACACTTTAATCCTGGCCTTCCTAATTATTTTGTAGCATATGGAACGTACCACAGATGCTAATTCTATTAGACTTTGTCATGCTTATTTAACAAATAGTTCCAGTTCCTCGTTATCTTTCTTAGTATCTATTGTTTATTGGTGAATTTTTTTTTCTGCCTTTAAACCCCTGGGATGAGGCACTGAGACCACCCTGTGCTAGACTGAGTATAAACACAAAGCAAAGTGCATTCCCTGCCTTGCACATTAACACTTTCGTTTATGGCTAAATGAAGGAGATTCCTCTTAACTATACTCAGACCTCTACAGACACTCAATTGCACTTCAGCAGCATTTAGAAAGTCAATCTCCAACTTAGGGAAATAATAGTTAAAACTGAGCACCATTGTTACTGAAAAAATTCTTGTGCTTGTTGGAAGATGCAAGAATTTAAATTTATAAAGACTACCTGTCATCTGCATGTATAGGCAAAAATGTGATGCTCTTTCCTCTCTTCTTCCTTGCTTTTTCTCTCATTCAAGCAAATAGGCTGATAGATGCTTGGAAGTTGAGTGTCCCTCCTGTTAGCCTCCTTGTTTGCCTGCCTTTCAACAGCTTCTCCATTCACAGTTTTAAACAACAGGAGAAAAACATTTAAAAAATGAAAATACTCTAATATTGTGTAATCTTGTGTAGAAGGACATCCTGCTTCCCTCACAGATGTTTAAACTAGAAAGGTTCATTTCTTGTCCTAAAGTCTGTTATGGCATGAAGAGTGATAAAAGCACTGAAACTGCAAATCATTGTGTTGCAGAACACAGACCTCCTGTATGTGGAGCACTCTGAACTCTTTGAAGGCTTGAGCCTGAGTGTGATTTTGTGGGCAGGAGGGGTTCAGAGGCACGGAGCTTGTGGATATTAGGGCATGAGCTAGGCTCTTTCCTAATCATTTCTTAAGCATTCTTAAGCATTCCTTGTTTTTCCTTTAGTTTTCCATGCAGGTGTACATGGATAAACCTGATGTTGTCCTAGTTTGAAGGACAGGTGTCTGCCAATAAAGGCAGAAGCTCCTCTTTGAAATAGAGAATTTAATTCTGCTCCCTCCCAAGTATTATACTTATTTCAATCAAGGACTCTAAGGCAGAGATAAGGGGGTAAGAGTAACAGCTCTTTACTAATATATCTAACCGTACAAACAGAAACAACAGCAGCTATGAAAAATTACCAACAAAACAGAACAGATAACTCAGTTCTAGTCCTTTCTTTCAGCTGCAGGCACACTCTCTCTGTGCTCGGTCCCGGTGGTGAAGATGTGGCAGAGCCTGCACAGCTGCGAAGGTGGCCGACGGGAGGGGCAGGGGCGGCAGCAGCCATGTTGTGTCTCAGGTGGGAGCAGGCGGGAGGGGTCAGCTCTTCGCTCATCGTTTGGGTCCAGTTGGTTAGCTGTGTCCTCAAAGGTTGAGGCTGGCGTGGAGCAGATGTCAGATGGAGAGGGCAGTGTCCGATCGCAGAGTGCCTGGCTCCCCCGCGTATTTACCACATGGGCTGGAGATGGCAGTCCCCCTCCCCCGAGCTCGCCGGAAGGATGAGCAGCCCCTCCTCCCAGAAGCCAGCCCCCACCTACCCCTTTGTCTAGAGTCATCAAAAGAGCCGGCAGGCTCCGTTAGCATGATAATGGGAAAAATTCTTTAAACTGACACAGTAAGAGAACAAAAACCCAACCCCCAACAGGTGTTTAAAGATTGAGCACGATAGCTAAGCCACTGCTCTTAAACCAGTGGTCACTGCTTTGCTGGGTGTGCGGTGTGTCCTCCCTAGGGCCTGGTGTAACCTTGTTTGGGGGATTGAGTGGAATATGACTCCTAGAAGCACACATTAAGTATCTAGATGATGCATTTCTTGTACTGACGCAGCTGGTGAAAAATATGTATGAGGATTGCCATTCTTTTCAGCTAGGAGAATGTGTGTCCAGCCGCATCCAGGCCTGGATGGCCTCTCTGCGGTGGCCGTCAGCTGCTGGGAAGTTTGGATGCAGCTTTAAACTCTGGGACATACCCTTGGATACTCCTTGCTTCATGCTTTTACAGGGAATGTGAAGTATGCTGCATAGCCCTGAAGGCCAATGGAATAGCTGCCACATCTATTGGGATTCCTGTTTGATCCACCTGAGCTTTGCAAAACCTGGTGAGATATATTTGGTAGAGCCTTGAAGAGCTTAGAATGGCTTTCTATCCACAAGCCCTACTGAGCAATATATATGTAACTTGGGGCGGTGATCTGATCTTTGGGTATATCCCAACTCCTTATGGGATCCCGTATAGTCTGGAGCTGGGTTGTTGTTTGGGATGGCCCCAGTGATTAGGAGATGTCCTGGAGGGGCGTCAGGGAGCTTGGGTAGTTATTGCTACTGCTTTGGCTGGCTGCAGAGCTCTGTGCATGCATTCAAAGATCCCAGATATAAGAAAATAAAAGCCTTTGCTTTGGTTTCCCCTTATTGGTGTTTTGTTTTTTTTAACCTCTGCATCTGCTATGATGCACAATCTGCCTGCCTGCCTCTGTGAATGAGACAGCAGTGGAGCAGATTTATTAAGCTGATAAAGAACGGGAAAAAATAGTGGATTTAGTGGAATTTGAAGACAGTTCATACCACTGAGCAGCACAGTGTGCTGTGCTGGAATAAAGTGCTGCAAGATGGTGCCCTTGGTCAGGATTTGCAAAGTCATAGGGGACATTTGAAGCTGTTTAAAAGAGAGAGAGAGAGAGACTTGCTTTGATTATACTTTAAAAAGACTTTCTTTTGCTGACTACAGCAAAGCCCTTATCTTTCTACCTTGGGAACAGAAATCTTTAGCATGTGAGTGCTGCAGATCCTGCTCAGACCAGTATTGTTTTGTTCTTAATTTATGATGGTTTTGGCTTACTGTGAGGAAGTTAAATGGATTGTGGCTCTTTGGCTGGTGACAGGAGATGTCTGGGAATACTGACTCCAGCCCCAATGCAAACAGATCTCAGTGTTCATATCTTGTTTTGTAGCTGCTGAGGGGGTGTGATGGACTGGGGTCCTCTTGCAGATTTGGGTGAATTCTGGAGGAACACATGGGTAAGAAATAGTGAGTGTGGAGAAACTGAGTGATGCCTGTGCATTTAGAATAGCCAAAGGTGTCAGTTATTCAGTACTGAGTTTTTAGGTACAGCAGCATCATGTGCCCTCTTCTTGGAGCTTTTCCATGCCAACAGTGCTATCCTGTGCTGTAGCTGAATCCTGCAGAACTGACAACCGCATCTTGGCACTGTCCTGCTTCCCATCCCTCCTTCTTCCCCACTCTCTCTGATTATGTTTGAGTTTCTTCCATGTAAGAACTGTAAATTACTACAGTAAACCTATTACCCTCTGGGGTTATGTTCTTCTGTTGCCCATTTTAATGAGTGGAACTGTGCAACAGCCTTAAAGATAAAATCATGTGAATTAAGGTACTAGGTCATGTTGGAGGCTTTTACTTTCTACTAAGTATAAGAGCAAATATTACAAGCCTGAAGAAATGCAAGGGAGATATTTAGTACATCCTTTATGGATGGAATAACTTAGGGAGGGGTGCAGGTTGGCCAGCCCTGCTGTACCGAACCTAAGTGAAGTGCATTGCTGCTCTCTGGTACCTCAGTGAGAGATGGATACTGGCACAGCACAGCTGGATGCATCTTACTGTGACCTTTTACCTTGTCCCAGCAAGGTCAAGCAGTAGGGACAATGGCAGCAGGAAACAAGGACAGAAAGGATTCCCAAGAAAACCTGGGTCTTCTGAAGTCACCATTAAGCTAAAGCAGTTTAAAAACTCACTATTTCAACCCACCACCTTTAGTGGAGAACGGAAATCTGGCCTTCGTTTCAGTTATTTCTGGTTCAGCCACCAAAATGCCTTTGTGCAGTCTGGCTAATGCCATCTTGGGGGAAAAGCCTTCCTCTTATGGGAGTACCAAGCCTGGAGGTCCTCTGGTTACACAGAGAATATTTGTGCTCAAACAGAAACAAGCAGAGCTTTTTACTGAATCAAAAATTCTTGACTCACTCCGGTGTATTTGCCTACTGCCTCCTACAGTCTGCTGTTAGCTGTGCTTTCATGGCTCCCTGGCAGCATCTCCCCTGTCACTTTTCTTTGTATGTTTTCCATGAGCACAAAGGCATCTGTGTTAATCTCTCATTTTTTAGGTGATTTCACATTCTCTGCCAGCCTTTATCTGCCTCCTTTTTCTCAGCTTTGTCCCAAAGTGGAAGTCAAATTTAGTAAAGATTAGAAACCAATATATATAAGAGGGATTGACCCAAGTTTTCAAGGCTTGAAGATGACTATGTAGGGAAATAAAGTGCACTTACACCCTTCTTTAATTCTGTCGGATTTTTTTTTTTTAATATCGTGCTGGATCCAGCCCAACCTGTTTCTGTTAGTGTAGTAGGACAGGCAGGGCAAGAGGGGCTCTTGCATTTTTTTCTTTACCAAAACTTGAAGATGTCTGGTCAAATCCCACTACCTTAGATAGGCAGCATATTAAATCAGCCCTTGAAGGCCTGCCTACAGACTGCTCCATCCCTGCAGAAAATGGACTTGGAGGGCTGGAAGGGAGGGAGTGGTTCCCTTTGCTTTGATTTTGTCTTTCACTTTTGAGGGCTCCTTTTGCCTGTTTTTTTTTTTTTTTTTTTTTTTTTTTTTCCTTGAGTATCACTGTCATGGCAGAAATGTAACCTTTTAGAAAGGCTATCTCTCTTCTCCTGCTCTTAAATTAGCAGGTGAGAGCTACCAAACATCATCCCATCAATATTTCTGCAAAATCAGGGTATTTCTGGTATGTGTGTAGAGTAAATACATTGAAGGAAAGCCCAGGATTTAATAGCAGCCATACAGTATTCATAGTAGTCTTTCAGCTTCTTCCGAGGTTTCAAAATTAGTTTTGAGGCAGGGAACTAATTTTTTAATTACCTTTAAGTAAAGTGCTGCTGAGGAATTAAAAAAGCTGCACTGACCCTGTGTGGAGAGTGTTGCACTAAGGATCTGGCCCATCTTTCCTTGGGTGCTGCTGCCTTATCATCATCTCAGTGATATCTTTGGTATTTAGTGAGATGCTGACTCAGCATGGCATAAATGGAGTCCACCAGCCTTTTGTGACATATTGCAATGCCTTTTTCTCCCTCACTGTTTTGAAAATGAAGGGATATAGAAGTTTTGAGGTTTGTTTTTGAGTTATCTGGCTTACTGCTGTGAGATTTTGTGGAAATGATTTCACTGTTCTTTAGTTACCCATAGAGGATTGTGCCTCCAGTGTATTGTGCCTAGAATGTATCCTGGGAGAACATGTACTTCTCATTTTGCTTAATGCTTAATTATCTCTTTTTTTGTTCTGCCTCACACAGCATCTGCCTGTGTCAGATTTTTGGTCTGTGAGTCTGTGACTGAGGCTCCATAGTT
Organism: Muscicapa striata striata; assembly: GCA_030060385.1. Taxonomy (NCBI): domain Eukaryota; kingdom Metazoa; phylum Chordata; class Aves; order Passeriformes; family Muscicapidae; genus Muscicapa; species Muscicapa striata. Next base: position 472,333 of record JAREIS010000110.1, on the reverse strand, counting down.
TGAGAAAAATACAAAAAACCCCAAGAAATAAGAATTCTACATCTTCAGTACAACTGCTTTTATGCTATTTGGTAAATGCTTAGGAGCCTGCTCAACAAAGTCTGGGGGAAAAACTGCCTGACTTGCAGTTAATTTTTACGGAGGCGTGATCACTCTTGGAGGTCAGAGAGAGTTTTCCCTGAATTAAAAGTCTAAGAAATGGTGCTTAGGTTTGTGCAGGCTTTTGAGCATCTTTTAGGTTCGGGGTTAGTTTTTGCAGGGGTTTTCCCTCTTAGTTTGCTTTTCCTGGACCCTTGGCAGCTTCTCAAGCATTGTTCTCTGACCTGCTGGGCAGGAGTGGAGAAACAGCGCTCTCTAATTCAACAGAGGTTGGGCAATAGCGTTTTGTGAAGGTTAGAGCTCTTACTGTTTGGTATTGTCCACCATCACAGATTCAACAAGCTCTCCAGTATGCCTTAATACCCAGATTCTTCTCTTCAGTTATCAAGTAATTTTTGCTATTGCAATTTTGTAAGATTTTCCAGGTTTTGGTTTCATATGTAACAAAATCTTCTGCTTGGGTTGTGCCACTGGATCTAAAGTCTAAATTGTGTTCTTCTTCAGTTACTTGTCATATCAGATCTCTAGTGTTTCCTCTGTTTTCATGGAAGCTTGAAAAATCTTCATCTGTATCATCTTTTTTTGAAGAAGCAGTTTTGTTCAGGTTTTAAATGACTTCTACTATTCGCACAGGGTTGTCACCTGCTTGCAACAGGGCAGTGGAACTAGTGCTTAAAAAGCTCATAGGTTTGGGTTCTTCTTGCCCCATCAGAAAATTGCATTGAGCTTTTGATGGATGCCTCAGATAAAGCACAGCAAAGGTGCTGCACTGCCATCAGCTTTGCAAACTACTGCTCCGAGTTAAAATATGGAGAGGCCCTCTTGCCTTGGCTGTTTGGTAGTGCCCCTTTGCCAGCAGATGGTCTTGCATGTGTCTGCTTAGCAGAACAAAGCCAGTTGAGGTAAGATCGAAAAGCTCAGATTAACCTGTGGATAGGAGATGCTTCAGTGAGGGTGGTGTTTTAGTTCTGCTGTGGCTGCTCCTCTTCTGGCCAGGCAGGAGGCATCCCTGTGCTGGTGACTGCTTTAACCCTCCTGCTTGCACCCACTAAGGGATCTGTTTGCACAGGGTGACAGTGTCCAAGCACAGGCTTAGAGACTAGTTTAGATAAATCCATTTAACTGTTCTGGAAGAACTGGAGGGTTCCTGTGAGCTTGGATAATGTATTAGTCTGCAAAATGTTCACCTTTACATTCCTCTCCAAATGGTAATGTTTTTCTGTCAGCTCTTTTCCTCCATTTTTCCTGGTGAGAGGCTGATGCTTGAGGCTGAGTGTCTTTTTTTGTCCATGTGCTTTTGTACGGGCTCACAGAGTTCCATGTTAGTAACAGGAGGCCTGTGTGTTGTCTCAGGAGCTCATAACTCTTCCTTTGCTGGAAACAAACTCATTCATCCATTCATGTGTGAAAATTTCAGTGGTCTTGGAAATTTTGGTAGGAATGACAACATGACCCTGAAAGTCTCTGAGGCCAACCTGGCAAATAAAAATGGAGAAGCAAAAGACACCACCACCCAGACTGAAAGGGGTTTTACTTAAAAAAGCTTGAAGCTGTGTAGAGCTTCAGCCAAGATGGCAAGCTCTTGGGTGGTCCAAATTAACTTGTTGCTTTATCAAGTGAAGCAGAATGGGGAAGAAGTTTTAAGTTGTTCTTTATATTGATGAATTTGTGTTCCTTTTATTACCTTATTTTTGTGGTTAGGTTATTTATCTTTAATTAATCTAATACCAGTCTTGCCCTCAAGATGATCCTGGGGCATTCGCATTTGTGCCAGGGCAGCTAGATGCCAGTGAGGATCTGAGAGCCCCCTTCAGTCCTCCAATAAATGCCCAGTGCCAGCTGGCACGATCCAAGAATTAGTGGACTTGTCCATTAAGCTTTTCTCTGATTAAACCACCAGCCACTCTACAGGAACAGCTTCCAAATCACACTCTCCTCTGCAACAGGCAGGGATTTCTTCCTTGATTTCGTTGCAGCTTGTGAGCCAAAGTGACATTACACCTGCCTGCCATTCATCTGCCAGCACTGCTGATGCCAGACCAGCTGTGCAACAGCAGTTGCATTCTGTCTGGGATGAGGACAGATTGCTACTACAGAGACTCAGGAAGTAATTGGATTGAAAACATAATTTGCTCTTTAAGGACACTGAGGTCCAAGTAGATCTCCTTCCCCTTGCTGAAAGAACTGGGGAAGAGAGGGGGGTTGGATAAAATAGGATGATAGGAGGGAAATAAAGGGAGGAAAGAATTGAGCTGCATCCTCACCATCTGTCTGCTTGGAGTGGTGCAGCTGCTCTGCCATTGACAGGTTGCTCTCTCTCCACTCAGTGCTGACAGCCAAATGACTTGTGGGGTGAGCACAAATAGCTGAAGACTAATGCTACTAAATAGCCTGATCACAAAATCTATCCCGAGGCAAATCCTCTAGCTCCTTGAAAATCTTAAGAATCCCCTCTCTCTCTCTCTCGATCGATTCGCACTTCTCTTCAGAGACTTGCACAATTTGGGAACCAAACATTTCAGTGCACATGCTTTTTCTGGACCAAATCCTGTGTCTGCAGCACAGTCAGTTTTGGAACATTGATAGGTTATCTAGAAACAAAGGGGAATGGCTGGTTGGAATTACTGTGGTACTACTACTGTGCTTAAAATTAGTTAAGGATGTGTTTAAATGCTTCATTAGCTCAGGGTCCGTTTGCTTCCCAAGTCTGCACAGCTTGACAGTCCCAGTGCTCCCGGGATATGTGGAAGATGCTCTTCTTTTAATTGTGAAGAAAATGCTCTTTGCATCAATGTTGTGGAAAACAGGCAAGCATGAACTGCAGGGTAATAGACACAAAACGAAACAAAAATTCCAAAGGTATAATGTGCTTTTGTGAATGGCTGTAAATACCTTTGTTGAAATATCAACTGGGCACTCGAGGTATTTGAGGGATTCATCCAGGGCAAGGAATGTGGGGTTTACATCTCTCCCAGAGCCATAGGCTCTTTGATGTGGTCTCATGACACCCTGGGTCCCGATCCAGTACCGTCGACTTCCATTGAAGAATACTTTGTGTACCCGACCTAAATAAAGAAAAATCCAGCACAAAACAATTTTGGATACTCCTCTCCTGGTGTTATTAATGATGATAAAGACTTTCCAGAAATGAGTCACTTGCAAGTGTCCCTTCTTGAGCTTGAAGGACCATTCAGGCAGTTGTTAATCTCTGTGAATAGCTCTGCAACTGAGTCATTACAGAAAATCTGTATATGGTTAGGGACTCAGGGTGTCTCATAGCTGTTCAGAGAGGTCATGATGGGATGTTAGTCTTTACATCACATATATTTGCAGTGTAGGACTATAAATTAGTGATGGTGGGAGCACAAAAAGATAACTGAGTTGAATCCAAGTGCTTTTTGTGATGGCCCTGTAATGCTGCTACTTCTATTCAGCTCTTCTTTTTTTTGTTAGTTTATTTCCCACAAAACCATTCCCTATGTACTGCCTCCAGCACGCCAATTCCTAACTTTGGTGCATGGCTTATACAGCCTCGTCTGGTTTCAGTTATGGAGAATCAATGGAGCCATGAATTTGCCAACCTCTGTATAAGTCCTAGCCCTATTCTCGTACCACCCCAGACTTTGAGAACTAAGAGATGAGAGACTTGCTTTGTCTCAACCCACAGTAGTTTGTTCTCTGATGTCCAGGCATATCATCCTCACTGGAGAGTAGGCAAAAGCTTCTTTTACATCCTTTTTACCTGTTATTCTCAAGGAGTTCAGGCAGTAGTGTGCTCTGAGAATGGCAGCAGATGTAGGCTGTGTTCTCATATTTCTGGGTTTCCTGGGGAAGCTTTTGATTAAGCAGCTGCCATCTCATGCGGAGTCAGAATCTGAGTCTCAGAATGTGGTAGAAATGTCAGAGGAAATATAAGAAGTTGCTGCCTCCAGCTATTTGCTGCCTTTCTTCAAAATCTGCGAGGATGCTGGAGCAGAAAGTATCATACTATTTCATCTGGCACCTTCAGTGAAGCTTCGCCTCCCTTGGCAGCAGAGCTTATACCACTCAGGATTTACACAGCAACAGTTAAACACAGCCCTTCGACCATCCTTGCTTTGGTAGGCAGGAGGAGGGGCAGAAGGGATAGTAGTGCATAGTAATTTCTTAAATTTCTCTTTGCAGACTTGAAAGCTATCTCTAATGAGCTTAGGATGAACTGCCTACTTAATATTCTTATTAATTTTTTTCCTTATTTCCCTCATACTGTTAAATGCAAGTAAAAGTTACTTCTGTTTTCAGGATTCATGACGGTAGAGTACTGTCTATATAAAGATTGAACTCTTTTTATTTTTTCATTTTTTTAAAGTTTCTGTGTAGTCATAGTAGCCCCAGAAATTGAGAATGACAATGTTTTCTGTTCCTTTTGCCAAGTCCTTGCCATCCACTCAGAGTTTTTGTTTGCCACCGGGGCCTTGTGACCATCTCTTGTAAAACTCCCCTACAAATTCTGCATATGTCCATCTCATACCATTGCTGGCATCGTCAGGCTCTGTGATCCCTACCATGAAAATAAGTAAGCCCAGTTCTGCTCTGAAAATAGAGCCATATGAGAGGTGAATTCCCGAAAGGTGATGTGCCAGAAGTCTGGTGGTTTGAGTTGAGATGTTCATGATAACCTTGGTGATCCTTAGAGTGTGTTCAGCAAAGTCTACAGAAGTGTGAAAAGCGACAGATGAAATTGTCAAGGGGGTTTGTGGATTGTGACTTAGTAATTCCTTTTTGCCATGCAGGCTATAAATTCCTGCTGCACTGTAAGTCACTCTTGGCTCTGCTCTGCTGTCAGATGTCTCTTTCCCCCTCTCCTCATGCTCCTTCCAAAGCTTGCTTGCTGCTGGTCGTTCCAGGAGCAGGGCTTGGATGAGAAGGGTGAGATTTGTTTCTCTAAGCTGACTGTAAGTCCAAGTTGCCCAGCATCCATCACTGTCTTTATCTCCTTATAGGGTTGCTGTTATTCTTAATAGGAAGCTGCTATTCCTGAAGATGTTTTCCGCATGGGATCTGACACCTCAGCAGACAGGCTGAGCACTGGGCTTATTGGGTGAGGATGACTCTGGGCACGACCTCTCCACCATGCAGCAGTTGCTTATAAGCAGGACGATAAATTCACATGTTCCCTTTTTCTTTTCCTACCTCCTACAGTTCTTGGGACTGAGGAAGGAAGCCAATAAGAAATAAAAGCAAAGGAAGATGAAGTGGAATTTTTTTTTTTGTGATGGGCAGAGAAGTGTTGCTGCAGAGGTAGTTTGAGGATGCTGCACAAAAAAACCCTACCTGGATTTGTTCAGTTTTCAGATTCAGGAGGAAAACACTTGACGGTTTTTGTCTCTGAGATTCCTAAAGTGACTGAACCAGTAAAGGAGACCCAGCGGGTTCTCAAGTGAAATTCTTACAAAATGACCTCGTATACACTCACTTCATCCTCTAGCAGTAAAACCCCTTAAATGCTGTTTCAAAAATTCATGAGTTCAAGTGCTTTAATGGAAGCAAAGGAGAGACCTTTCTGTTTTGTCCTGAAAGAGCTCATGGAGAGTTTAGAGGGGACTTTTAGTGTCTAGTTATGCTGTGCCCACCCATCCAAGAGTTCTTCTCCTTGAGTTAACCTGAAGCTTTAATGTTTTATTAAAATCACTGTGGGATGTTGATTTTAATGTAAGACTTGTAGATGGGCAACCTGTAAACGAGGGCACTAATACATCAAAGGTGAATTTAACTTCAAATTATGCATACTGTGGATAGGATTTTCTAGTCTTTTCCTGCTGAAATTGTTCAATATTTTTCTATGATTTTCATTAAGGCAGAGCTAAGGCAGTGCAGAAAGATTAAAAAATGTCAGTCTTTAAAGACATTTATGAATTTGAGGAGCATTGCCATCATGATGGTTTTTTATCAGTTTTGTTAAATTGTAGCTCACCCGATAAAAAACATGCTACTTTTCTACCTCCGGGATTAAATTCACCGCCTGCTTGCAGTGTGAAAATGCTGGCAGTGATGCAGTTGCATTTGGAAGCTTTGCTTGTGAGATGTTTTCGCTTAGCTGAATATGAATTAAACTTGGGGTGCTGTGAAATGCAGTTCACTTGATGCTCTCTGTAAAATGCCCTCACCACTCTCACCCATGTAAGCCTCTAGCAGGGATCTGTGCATCATTGTTACTGTGATCAATTAGTCCTTAATGTTTAGGAATCAGTCCATGGGAAGTGAAGAATGAGAGAGATTCTAAGTATAAACTCCTGGAGCTATGAATGTGAAGAGAACTTTTAAGTAGGAGCCTTGAGTATTGAAAAAGTCATAATCTGAGATAAGATGGGGCATATATTGATGCCTTTAGATCATCTTAGTCCTGTAATTAGCCCCTTAAAATTTCATTTTTGTTTTTAGTACATTCTAGCTTTCTCTTTGTCGCCACAGTTAGATTTGACACTTTTTAATGAAGAGCTTTCTGTAATTTTTTCGTCTGGCTTCTTTTAAGAGTAGCACAAAGGATTTTTGGGAGAATTATTTCCTTTAGGTTTTGATCGTCATTAGTTTATGTCCTCAGAGATACAAAAGCAGATAAGTGTCACTAATGCAATAGGAAACAAAGTCAGAATACACGCAGCAGAAACAGTCTGTCAGCAAAAAAAGTCTGCTATGAAATGTCAGCTTTAAAAACAATCTAATTGTTTGTCTGAGGAATCTTATTGTCCCAGGGAAGGTCAACAGGGACTTTTATATCTTCTCTAGCCAGAACTCATCAGAATTCATCCTTTAGTTGTAATTTGAATTTATAGTAAGAACTTTAATTCCATTAAAGTGTTGTTTTGAAGGAGAAAGATCAGTGATGTAAAGCCCAGAAGACATACTGTCATCTTTTTATCAATGGTAAAAAAAAAGAGAAGGAAAAGTCTTTCACAGGTTTGAAAGAAGAGTGAGCCATGGTGCTTGGGAAGCCAAGTATAGCCTGAACCATGTGGTTTTTTTGTTGGTACCAGATGTAGGCTGACTAGTTAAATAGCAGGGAAGGGGAATGCCAGGAGTATAAAAGGCCATTTAAATAAAGCTCAGCTAGCCCAAAGGAAAATCTACATGCATGTAACTTGGAGAATAAAGCCAAGAGTATGGATGGTGCAATTTTATATTGATGATTTTATATTTTTATTCACTTCACTCTTCCCGTGTACGTTTTTCCACACTTGTGGTTGATTGAGCTGAGCTGGCAAAATTTTATAAGTAGTGACTAAGCCTTCTCAGTCCCCAGCCATCGATACACTGCCCTGTCATTGCAGCCCCAAATGAAAATTTTGCAGTAGGGAAAAGTCCATAATAGAGCCACAGTGGGTTTTAACACAACAGACCCTGATCATATCAGCCTGCCAGGCTGATTAGAGTTTGATTGCAATCACCATTTGCAGCCAGAGCTTTGATTCTTGACTTGCACTTTTTGTGAATGCAGTCACTGAAATGATAGGGTGTTGGGGTTTAAGATTCTTCCTTTTGTTTCTTTCTCTCATGGAATTTTGTCCCATTTTGTTGCTAAGGGACAATAACTACCGGGTACTTCGGAGAGACAAAAGAAGTGGCCAAGCTCAGGGGAGGAGGGCATCTGGCTGAACTTCTTTTATCTGTGGTTTTCTCTGGAGGGGCAGAGATACAACTAGAATTGGGCAGGAAAAAGAAGGGGCTACCACGAGAATTGGTCAGTGTGAAAAACACGGCTCATTGTCTTGAGAGAATTAAAAGGTTTAATAAAGAGACAATTGGAGACATACATAAAGCAAAGGGTTAAAACGGCCCGGTGCTTGGCATGCTGCCAGGAGCACACCACTGCCTCGGGAGCACCCCTTTAAATATGTTTCACAATCCGTCCATTAGTTATATATTCATAGACCTTCATGCATAGTCAACTGCTTCTGGGAACTATTTAGCATGGCCACTCCTCGGGTCCATCTTTTTAGAGCATGCGTGTTTCTTGGCTTGTGGTTTTATTTTCTCCTTATCCTTTTTGATTTGGCTGGTGGTCCCATTCGGTCAGCGTTGATAATTGTTGTGTCAGCTGCAGGGCCCCCATCATCTGTTCACGGGCTGTTATCTTGACTAGGCAGGTAGTTTAAGCATACTATCTCTAAAAAACTTATGTCTAACCTTTACTATTAACAAAGACTACATCCATATAGAAATGCTATTTTAACATTATACATATAGCATTTATCCTAATACTTGCAGAGAGCCAACAACATGTCATACATTTATAACAGTCAGGAAGAAGAGGGGTCTGGGGCAGCTGCTGGCTGTCTCTTGCAGCTTCTGAGGAGGGTGGTTGGAACTGCTGCTTGGGGAGGGAAATGCGGAAGCCCATCCTGGTCCTGCTTCTTCTGCCTTGGGGTGAGCCTCTGCTTGTGGGAGCAGCCACTGACCTGGGACCTTATTATCACCTACCTCACTAAAAAAGGACTTTCACCATCTGCTGGAGTGCCTCAGGAAAAACCCCCAGGATCTCAAGCCCTCTCCCATTCCCAGGGAGCCCTTCCCTGCCCTGCTCCCAGCCAGGCTGCCGCTGCTTGGCCCCCACCATTTCTTTTACTCTACTGCTCTGTTTTTTTGCTACACTGAAGATCTGCACCCTCTACCTTGCTGGGGTGACCCCACGGTTCTATCTACAGCTGTGGAGTTTCTGCTGCCTCTTGCTTGCTGCCCTGAGCAAGCCCACCCTGCCGTTCTGGCTCCTACTCCAAGGTTCCTGCTGCAGCCCGTTTTCACCATTCAGCCTGCCTGCCATTAGCGAGTGGTGCCCAAGCCCACACCACGGCGCCCCCTGCAGGCGTGGGGGACTCATCGCACCTGCCCTGCCCGGCCAGGAGCCAGCAGCGCCCCTGCTGGCTGTGCCTGGAACTGCACCAAGAGGAAAGAGAGGCTGGGGCTGGGATTCAGTTCTGTTTGTTTGCCTTGCTACACACATGTACTAGTAAAGAACTGTTACTCCTTTTCCTGTATCTTTGCCTGAAAGGCCCCTAATTTTAAAGATATAATAATTCTGTGGGAAGGGGGAATTCTCCATTACAAAGAAAGTTCCTGCCTCCCTTGGCAGACACCTATACTGCAAACCAAGACATAGGCTTAATTTCTGGCCACTCATGGCTGAATTGAAAGACATCCACAGTAACAGTCAGAATTAGAGTCTGTGTGACTGATTTCTCAGGCTGTAGCTGGCTGAGCAATAGGTGATGAGTGGGTCATCACTGAAATACTGATTTACAGCAGCTCTTGTTGTCAGTGCTGAGAAGGAATAGATACTGCCTTCACTGAGCAAGTTCATGTTGTATGAGAAATCAGTTTCACCCACAAAAATAAGTTAATTCCATAATACAGCCACTTAAAAGGGGAGGCCAGTTGTATTATTTGTAATGCACTTGTGGGGAGTGATCCTGTGGTTTGCTCCTTATTTTGGAATGCATATAATATTGTATGTTCAATAACACCTGGACAACTATCATCTCTGCCAGGAGTAACATTTTGGTTTTGAACAAATTCCCACACAGCATCACTAACCACACTACATCTTTTCCTCCTCTTCCTCACACATAGAATTTACCTGGAAATTCTGCCCTGTGGCTCAAAGCAGTTTGAGGTGAGTCTGGATTTTGTGGCATCTTTAGGGTCCAAAACCTCTGGAGTCATGTTTATTTCCATTCTGGTCAGATCTCTAAAGCTACAGCCTGAAGGTAATTTTGGGTAATTAACAGAGATTCTTTGGAGAGCCTTGTGTTGCTGCTGTCTCTGGCATGAAGTAGAGGGGTAGGCTGGCAGTATGTGCCTGAAAAAACTGTCATGCAGTTCTGAAATTCTGCTTCTGGGAAATGCTTGGTTTAAGGGATAGCATCATTACTTGATGACAAATGAATTCTTCATTTGCTCTATCTGCCAAAGAATGTACTGATTGCTCAGCTGGAGAAAGGAATATTTAATTACAGTCTCCTGGAACTTCTGTGCAACAGCATCATGAGTTGGGTTTTTTTCGGCATTCTCTTTTTCTCCTGAACCTATACGTAGTTTAGGATATACTGAATATTAGACAAAAGGAAGATAAATGTATTTCAGAAATTAAAAAAGAAAAGATAATTTATACTTCATGCTTACATTGATGGAATAGCTGAGCTGTAATCATCAAAGTAAAGTAAAAAAGGCAGTGGAATTTTATTCTGAAATTACCCTCTTAAATCCTAAAGAATAACACTATGATGTCAGTTTATTACCCTGGCTGATCAAATTATCACTTAAAATTATTATTGTTATAGGCAAAATGGAGGATTTTTTTTTTTTTAAATCTGCTAGCATAGAAATGTCAAAGCCAGTTCTCCAAGCAAAATACTTGTTTCATACCCATAAGCACTTCGCTTTTTAAGACATAATTAGCTATTGTATTCTCTATAATATCTCTGAAGTCAGGAGATGTTCTGCCAATCGATGGGGCCATTTAAAGGACACAGACACCAATGGAAAGAATGGTCTTATTTTACTATGAATATTAAGGAAACACAGAAGTAAGATGGTACATCCAATAAAACTACACACTTGGTTTTAGCAACAAGCAAAAATAAGCAAGGTAATGCACCTAATCATTAGTATTAGAGAGAGAGGGTAATGATTGAGAAAGATAAATACATCACCAATTACCTGAATACCTTACCATCATCCAGAGACTGCAGTCACTGGGAAGCCCCGTTTCACAGTGAGGACCTGGAGAGCCCTTCCCAGCAATTGGGAAAATCCTACACAGTATGTCTACCCATAGATGAGGTCTCTAAATTCACCCTGAAAGTGGGTCCAGCTTTTATAGGCCCCAATCAGCAAGTCAAAGTGACTTGATTATATTTTTAGCACAGAAACTCCTGGATCTGATGGCACACTTCCTGACCAGCAGAGGCCAGGGCTTGGCCAGAGACCAGACCTCGAATGAAAGGGTTTCCCCTAAAATATCTTACAACCAAGTCTCTGTTCATGTCAGTTGAGAAAATTCCTTAAAATGCTATATTTCTTGCAGATAACTAAAGGTCATGTGGAAGTTTCTAAAGCAGTCAGTTTTGTGTTAAACAGCATAAGTGTCTCAGTCATCTCTTTTTAGCTAAATAATACTGATGGTGTCAGTCACATATTGACCAGCGTCCATCTTGTAAGTCAACTGTGGCTGAGGCACCTGCTGCTCAGGCCTAAGCACATCAGTGGGATTTCTCATACAATTAGAGCAGTTTTTAATATCCTCATGTGTCTAGGTGTTGTTGCGCTGGTGTGACTATGTTTGTACCTTGTGTTTTTGCACCACATCCCTCATGTCAGTTTTGTTCATGTGCTGTCTCCCATAGACTGTTGTCAGGTTGCTTTCCCTACCTTGGGCCAGGTGCTCAGGATACCAGTTCAAGGCTCTGCAGGCTCCAAGCTGAGAGTGATTTCTCCAGTTCTGCAGCTCTCTGCTGAGCTGCTTGTGTTTGTGCTCCTGAACACATTGCAGGCAAAATGCACTGACTTTGCCCAGTGCTCTGACTTTAGCTAACACATCTGAGTTCACCTAAAATAAGGGGTAACAGAATGAAGCTCATACCTGTGGAGAGACAAAAGAAGATTATTTAGTTCTCTCAAGTGCAGGAAAGATTAACTTTAAAATACTTATTTTTAAACACACTCAGTCACATCCTTGCAAAGTGGGTATGAAATGTCACAAAACAGAAGCGGTTTATACCCAGGATGAATTAAGCCAAAAAAGACATATATGTATTTTTAGTTAAATTTAGCAGTGTATTGGAGTTGGAACTAATGACTTTGCAAAGTGCAGGGCATGAAGAACTGTACTCAGAATGTGGATGCGCATGAATACCACTATCGATCTGTGTGTTTGTGGTATATGTATGTATGAATGTATATATATGTGTGTGTGTGGATGTGTATGTACCCATACACACACACACACACACACACACACACACACAGAGTGTTCTGTATTTATTGACCAGTTATTTGGAAAAATAATCTTTAAATTATGCAGGTGTATATGTTGGGGTTAGGAGTCACATAATTCTTAATTCTGTGCTTCATCTGTTTATCCACTCTAGGGTTGTTAACTGTGTTAATAATCACCTGAGAGGGGCACTTCAAGACCAGCCCAGGGAAGGCAGTGATACTGTACCCTTCGTTTAAGCCCTAAAGAAAGAATTCCCAGTATTTCTAAATGATGTATTTAAGATTTTCTTGGACCTTCCAGGATATCTATTGTCCAAAACTGATCACAGTAGATTGTGCAGCATATTTCAAACCTTTTTCTGTCACCTCCTTAATGCTGGGACACAGAACTGCTTGCACTGTCTGTGCCCATGGAAGCTCCCTTGCCGTCATTAGAGATCAGTGTAGCTTGTAATGTTAATGAAGAAAATAAAACAGAAACGGGAAAAAAGTGCAAGAGGAAATATTTGAGTCAGCAATGATGTAGAACAGTACTTATTATTGTACTTGTGTGTCATAATGGGTTTATTAGTGCACTCGTGAAACATATAGATATATAAATATAGATTACCAATATTTACAATACTGATCTTTTGTTCATCCTTTGTTGCAGAGGTGACTTTTTTGCAAGGGCCTGACTTTTTTCAACCAGCTTGTATTGCCTGTCAAGAATTTTCATGTTGACTCTTGGAAACCTGCTGCAGAGTCTTCCCTGTTTACTTAACAGTCCTGTTTCCTTCTTCCTTTAGCAGGTAAGCACGTGTTTCTGCAATACTAATTCCAGCTGGAAAATGTTTCCAAATTGAGACACCTGGAGAGTTTGTTTAAGAAGAGGGTTAACATCTCTCCTCCAAAATTTCTGTGACAGCAAAATACCTGAATAATAGTGCAGCACTTTGAAGTCTTTAGCATCCGTGCATGTCAGTCTGATCCATTTAGCTTTAATGCAACTTAAAAAATGCTATGCATGAACTTTCAGCTGGGAATCTATTTACAGCTGAATCAGGATTGTGAGCGAGCAATGTAGGAAATTGCTTGAATTGTTGCTGTCTGAGAGAAGACTCTAAATAACTTTGTGTACTTGAGGAAAAAAGCCCTGGAGAGGGAGAGCCAGAGTGGGTGATGGAAAAGCTGGGATGTCACCCACCATAGTGCCCTCAAGCTGAACAAGAGCATTCAGCTACTGTTTACCAAGATCATAGTCAGTGTTGCAGAGACAGATTTAAGTGCCCTGACTGGCTGTGCACTAAAGCGTCAAGGGATTCTCAAATGACCCATATATGAGAAATATATATATATATATAGGTGTGGCAAGGAGGAACACTGAACAGCTGAGCTGTAGGAATGTCTTACACAGCTGCAGCTTTTCTGTGGGGAGGCCTGGCCAAACCTTTAATATTCATTGTTAAAACTGGATTTGTGTTTGACAGTCAAGCTTTTTAGAAAGAAAAACATTTCTAATTTTTTATTGAAATCACTTTTTTTAAATGCTAGTCATCAAAAGGAGAGTGTGTATGGTGGTGTGCAAGTGCATTTATATGAAAGGAAAGTAAATGTGCTTACTCTTTGATGTTATTCTGTTTTTCTTTTAACATTATCATCACATGTAGGATCTCCTATTTTTTTCAAAACTTCAAAATTTTCCCAGAAAACAAGTGTCAATTTTCTTTCTGAACGTATAGAGTTTATTTATTTTGTCACTAAACTACAGGATCTAACCTCTGCCATGGCTTTGGCTTTTTTCCTTTGCTTTTTAAGGAATAAGGTCTTTTCTAAAGGGTTGGCTCTTGAAAACTTCTATTTTGATTTACTTGGTAGTAATGCATGCTTTCTTCCCAATCTATATGGAGTGGGAATGATGGGAATTCCTGTTCTGTGCTACTTTATTGCAGTGGTAGCATTTTCCTACAGTGATACTTGCCTCACCCCAGGCTGCAGGAGTAAATGGTCCCCTGTAGCCAGAACCTTGCATGGCTCTAATCATAGTCACAGGAACACCTTCCACTAGAGCAGGTTGTTCCAAGCCATGTCTAGCCTGGCCTTAAACACTTCCAGGGATGTATGCAAGGCTGAAACCTACAGCAGAATTTATTTTGTTCTGGAAACTGGGCACAGATGTTTCAAATGGAGAGAAAAATGAGCCCACTCATTTTTCCTCATGCTGCACTTTTTGTCCCTTAGGATTTCAAGGGTGCTGTTTAGGTACTGCCACTCTGGATTCCCTTCCAGAGGGAATTCCCTTCCCTAACATGAGTTAAGGATGTCAGTAGCAGAGGGGATATTGTACAATGGGAACTTGATAGTCCCAAGTCATGAGGAGTATGGGTATCGCTTTTCTCTTCATAAGTGATTCATCTGGAAAAGGTGAGGGAAGAATTACTCAGGCAGGAAATCCCTGCTACCTCTGCCTGCATTATTTCAAGCGTACCCAGAAAGTTTCTTCTCCTGAACTTTACAACCCTGCATCAAACAAATGCCCACATCTACTCTTAGCTAAATTAACAGTCTACCAACTAATCTGCTACCACACATGAGTCAGCTGCAACTCCAAATACAGCTGCTAGGAAGAATCAGCCACTGCCAGCTGAACTAAAAGCTGCTTTCATGGTTCACTGAAATATTTTAAATGTTCTCTGTGTACAATCTGTCTTTGGTTTGTTCATTGTTAAACTTCTTATTCTCGATATTCTAAATAACTCAGAGTAAACAGACACACATGTGTAAGCCCTCTGTTCTTAGTGCAACATTTACAAACTATCCTATTATAAACTGTTTATAGATTGCCATGTAATCTGTAATGTTACTGTGACGGACAGGCAGATCACAGTTCCCACCATGAGAGAAGACATTATTAAATATTATACCTTGAGCAACTTGCCACCCTGACAGTGTGTTTGCTGACTGGAAATATCAATGTCTTATGAAAAGTCACTGCCTTCCCACTGCAAACTGAGTATCTTATAACCACTTGGGTTTTTTTCTTTGTAAAAATGCATTACTTGGCTGGCAATACAGTAAACTTACAGCAATACTTATGGTTTTATTGTATTAAAATTTTATATTCCAACATATTTTTATAATTATAAGTATTACTTGCTATTCATTTGGTATACTGTAATTTAAAGATCTTAGGAGTTTGGCTGTACTGTAACAGGGCCCATAGAAAACAAGTATTGGCTTCAGGCTGCCATTAGTTTACATCTGCAGGCCACAGCCTGCAAGCATTTATGTTTGTACATAGGCAATATATGTGCATAGGTTTGTACATTACTTTCTGGATGTGTCCTGTGTTATTTCATGGAAATGTCACAGTTTTTAAATCCAGCACATGCAGAAGCCTTGACATGTCAGGGCCAGTCAGAAATGGCAAAGTGACACATTTGCTGTCCTCGTGAGAAGACAGAAGTCAGTAGGAGATAATAAAGCAGATTAGGAGGGTTTACTGTGTCACAGCAAAGGAACTCTCATTTTTATAGTAATTATGGAAAATTCTTGGCAAAATTGTAACTTTTCATTTGCTCCCTTTTATACCTCCTCCAAATACAAAAAGGAGAACATGGTAGTATTTTCATTTATTGTTAAATTATTGTTCACTGCTGGAGGGTGTAACTCTGAGCTGAAGTCTCCCTAAAATTTCATTTGATTCCCTAGCCAGAAGATGTTCTTAGCCAGTCTTTCTGTTGAGGCTGTCTCATGAAAGCCTTTCTCTCAATGCCTTTGGTCACCAGCAGATTCTCCTAGAAATACTAATTTAATATCTTCCAACTTGAAATACCAGCTGAGCTTGTACCAGTGGTAACTGTTGAAAATTCTTCATCCAGGGTCAGAGCATGTACTTGAGGAAATTAAACATTCGTTAATTGGATGCCAAATTATTTACACTTGTATTATGATCAATCAGGCAAAAAAAAGCTGGGGATGACATTCATGTAATCTGATTTTAAGTATTTACACTTGGAATACCATACCATATCTGAACTACTCATGTTATAATCTCTTCATAGGTGGTAGAGAGAACAGGCACATACACACCATGGCTTTCCTGACCAGGTTGAAAATACCCTTTAAGGGATGCAATGCATTGCACCCTGGATGTGCCCAGTTTTCTCCAGCAGTTACAGAATGAGATCTGAATCTTCCTGTACATTTTCTAGTAGCTAGAGCTGAATGAGCTTAAAAAATATGGAAGATTAAACTGGAATGACGGAACTTTATCTCAAGAGTGTCTTAAATGCATCTTCCAATTCTGACCTCCCAGGCCACTGTACTGCTGTTGCTATGGTCATGAGTGTCTTGTCTCTCTTCATAGCTCTTACGGAGAATTTAATCAAAAGGAAGAAAGTAATTCAAATGCTGTTTCCAATTTCCATCCCTCTACTTATTTACCATCTCACGAATACAGGCAGTAGTAAAGTATAGACACAAGCATAAATATTCTATCTATAGATCTACCTGTTAATACTATGTGAAATAATTCTACCATATAACAGCTTAATTTTTAATTTTATTACATTGAATTTTATGGTAAGTAAGGAAAGGTAAAAGTAGTACCTTTCATTCGTGTTCCATTTTCTTCAGGTCACATCACTGAGGTCTGAATAATCTTCCAAAAGTTTAATGATGAGGATTACTGAAATAGGGCTTAAAAAAAAATCATTATATAGGCTTGAAAATTGATTGGGTTTTTTATAATGTCTTTAGAACTTGCGTTCTTCATTTGAACCGAAATGCAAGTGAGTCCAGATTATATTTTCATTAAACCTCTCGACTAGATCTTAAAGTATCTAATAATTTTGGATGCCTTTGGTTTTGACTATAAAAGTTTAGTCCCTCTCATAGGGAAGGACAGTTATACACTGTTAATAATTCAGCCTTTAAAATTAAGGCTTCTATACTGGTTTGTTGTTTTGGGTTGTTTTTTTTTTTAACGCTCCTGAATACCAGCAATAAATTGGAAGGCTTTTTGCCTTTTAAAAAAGAATGCTTTAAAACATTTGAACCAAAAAGATTATTTTTTTTTGTTGAAAGCATTAGATAGAAAAAAATACACTACAGTAAAAAACCACTGAAACTTTCCATTTTATTCCAGCAGGATAAGTTGCGTTTACATTTCAACTGACATGCTAAATTATTGTACATAACAAATCAAGGAAATCCAGATTCAATCAATGAATGAAAAGCCTGGATTCAAATTATATTTATGCCAATTGTAATCAAAAGTTCAATTCTGGATACTCTTTTTCTTCAGAGAGTCAGACCTGGATCCAAAAGCTTTCTCATGGAACTAGTCTCTGTAACAGATGACTAATAAAACCAAAGTAATGACATGCACATATATTCATGCACATATCTCCTTTTGAATATGTGGAGGATTAGATGAGGGCCAGGATCATTTTAGCCTTATTTTATGAAAAAGTGGTTTGAGTCCTTTCCCTGTCCTCCTCCCTAACTCCTCCAGTCTGCTCAAATGTTTGTGCTGCATTGACAAACGCTGCAGAAAGCAAGACTGTTTTATTTATTTTTAGCAAGAAGATAAAAGTTTTGGTTTAATTTCTTCCCTGTGTTCATCAGTCAAATTAAACAGATGACCTAAAGATTGATGCAAACAAATGGCATCCAAATTCCCCTTGTCCATTTTGTAATTACATGCAGCTATGATTACAGTGCCACAGAAGGTATTTTTGCATTTTATTTTCTCTTCTGTCCACATGTTGGTGATTCACTCCTTAGAAGGGATTCACCCCTTTTAGGAGAGAGAGAATTGACTGGTTTTATGACCTTTTATTTCTGCAACTAGAAATGCATGAACTCACTTGGAAAAAATATGAGCCAAGCCAAAACATTACACAGGATAAAATTAATTCACATTCTGACCATTCTGAGACTGACGGGGAAGAAAAAGAAACATTACTTCTCCTTTTTCTATCATTTGACTGATGCCCCTACAATTTGGAAGCATCAAAATGTCACTGCAGGCGCTAAAGCTTTAAAGATGCATCAAAACTCGAAGACTAAAAGTGGTGCAACACTGTTCAGGTATATACGAGGAATGTGGGTGGAGAAACCCTGTGTTCCATATGTGGAGGGCAGAGCAAAAGTACAAGGCAAGGAGGTTCTGCTTGTTTGCCAGGGTCACAGAGTATCCTGTGGAGAGCGTCTCACACTAAGGAGGGGTGCAGATTTTTGTCTGCTCTAAAGAGGGGATGGCACTGGGCTGCTCCCTCAAGCTGCTTAGGGGAGGAGAGTAGCAGGGATTCCTGTTGTGTTTGCCCTGCCATCACTGCCCCTTCCATGCCTGCTGGAGAACCCAAGGAGGAGCATCTTTTATTAAAAAACCCATAGGTGACAAATAGCCATTGATTTATAAACCTTTGTGGGAGTTAAACTGTTTTGCCCTGTGAGGAACTCATCAAAGAATTAAAATGTAGTTAGAAGCAATATCCTAGGAGGCATGTGTTCACAGACAGGCACATGTTTTATTTGAGTTTTTTGTGTTTTACATGGCTGTTTTCAGGGCTCCCTCCCCACTCACCTGAGGTGACACAGCCCCAGCCCAGCTGCTCTTCCAGGTGGCCTCATCACCTCAGGTGTCATTGTGTTTCAGCCTCACACAGATGGGTCTGAAATGAAATTTTAGAAAAAGTAGGTTGACACAAATGGTTTTGTCAGATTTTAAGAGTCAGAGTAAGCAAAGGCTGCAGTTCTTCCGCAGGACCAAGCTTTGTCCATCCTCCCGTGATCCTCCCCACAGTGTGAAGATGTCATGTTGGTGAAGTTTGGTGTAAACCTCTTTATAGGGACCAAAATATCTCAAAAGGTCTTGAGACAGAGATTTGAATGTGGAGCTTACCACACTCCAGGCTTTGCCACTCATTAAAGGTTTTCAGTTTATTTCCTTTCCAATGATATTCTCAAAATGGAGCATGCTCCACAAGGAAGCAGTTCACACAAGTGCTGGCTGCAAGTCTGGGACTAGCTGGCCTATAGCTGTCTGTATGAAGGAGTTGTGCTGGAGACATTGCTTTTTATACCAGGATCCCAGCAGAACATGTGGGAGCCTTGCTCAAGTTGTCCTTCAGCTTTTTCTGTTTCAGAGTGTGGGAGCTCAGTCTGAGTGGTCTTTAAAACTGCTGGCCCTTGAGCAGCCAGCCTGGAAGACCCTAGACGGCTCAGAGCTCCCAGTGCCATGAAGCCTAAAATGTTTCTGGTTCCAGCAGTTTTCTGCGGGGCACCCAAAAAAAAAACTATAGCTCAAGTTTGGAGAACAGATGATTTGGAATGATGAAGTGGAGCCTGGTGAACATAATAGCAGGACTCATCAGGAGAGAGACAAGGGACATACCATAACATAGATGAAGACACACAGATTTTCTGAATGACGCCTCTGTTCTTCCACTGCATCTCCCAGTAGCTTGTGGAGGCTGGTGTTTAAGCTGATGTCTTGGTTTGAAAGACAGGTGTCTGCCAAAAAAGGCAGGAGCTTCTCTTTGAAATGGAGAATATAAACCCCCTCCCTCTAAATTATTATAATTTTGAAATTAAAGGTGTCTCAGACCAAGATATTGGAAATAGGAATAACAATTCCTTACTAGAAAAATTAAAAAGAAATACGGCATTACAAAGAACAAACCCAAAACATTGACAGACTCAGAATACAACCTGAAACCCCGTCAGTCAGGGTGATGGTAGCTGTTCTCCTGGAGTGACAAATGTGGTTCTGTTGAAGCAGTGGTCCTGTAAAAGAGTGCAGTTTCCCTCTGAAGGTCCACTGATGATGTGGAAAGGTCCTATTTTCCTCTGGAATCCAGTGGAAAAAAGGCTGCTTTGGTGTTCCAATTCTCAGTTTTTATTTAGATAGGAAAGGCTTGGCTCCTCCCCCTGGCTGGAGCATCTCACAATGGGATGATGTAGTTTTATCACTCATGCAGTGGGACTCAATGGCCCACAGATAATATATCCCATGGAGATAAGGATCACTGCCCCCCTGGTTTCAACAGATGGTGATAGAATACATACTTTTGGTCACATCCTGTATTGCAACCTAAGACAGCTGACTTTAGAGAAGAAGGAGTACCTCAGTTAAATATTTAGTTGTTGCTACCTTGTGGGGGAAAAAAAATGTTTCCTGTAAGGAAATGTAATGGAATGTGCTTTACCTCCTTGATCATGAGGCATTCCTCCTAGGTGATAACTCAGATGTTGATATCATGTTGTGTCCGGTTGAAGAGTGAGACTGGCTAATGAGCTGCAGTGACAGTGAAGAGTTCTTCCAAACCTTGCTATGGAGTCTAAAAAATTCTATCACTCTGCCTTTTGAGATAAATTTCCCAGAGTATCCTGAGAAAACACTCAGAATGTGATACATGCTTGAGAGGCCATAGTACTGGACCTGCTGACCTGGTGAAATGAATATTTAAAGGTACAAGTGTAAAATAATTTGTGCAATTAAGGCTTTTTATACTCTGGCTGTTTCTATTGCCCAGTTATCTCAGTCTGCAGGGACTGTCTCAGCATGAGAAAGTGTGAAGGATGTATGTGTGAAGGATGGCAAAAAGTCCCCATTTTAAAGTTTCTATGAAAGTTCCATTAGGCTGAGTGCTTCAGAGTCCAAGTGCACAGATAGATGTTGCAATTTGGGATTGTCTTTTAAATCTCTCTGGCAGTTTTTCCACTCAGAAAGATATCCTTGTGAGGCAAAGGGAGAATGATGAATTTTCTGAAAGAATCCATTTGTATTGAATACCAGGCTTTTGTTGATTCTTGCAGGACTACAGGATTTGTTTCAGAGAGCTATAGCACCATGCAAATAACAGCAGTGTGATACCACCAAAGATCTGCCAAGTTCGCAGAGCTGGCTCTTGCATTGCTCAGACCTGAAGCAACCTCCCTGACTTAGGCACCAGAGGGGACAGTAATCTCAAGGCACAATTCATGTTTCTAACCATGCTCAGAGAGAGCATTGCTCAAGTGATATCACAGCTTTGAGAGAAAGACAGGATATTACTTTTAACTAACAGCTGCCCACCAGTGCAGTTCATTAGAAACTCAGTGAGTTGTGAAGTGGGTTGGTTCTTTATCTTGGTGACCTTCCAAGGCAATCAGAGCCTTCTTGGAAGACCTTGAATCAGAAATGTTTGGATATAAGAAAAATAGCACTGTGCAGCACACACTTCTCCTCTCTCAGAGTTCACAGATTTGGAAGGCACAGTGCCATATATAACTGTAGAGGACAGCATTGAGATACTGCAGCTGCTGCATCAAGGTCATGGTGTTCTGTGAGCCAATTAAAATTATGCAAGATGGCAATTTAGGAAGGAATTGACATAGAGCTCAGGAAGGCAAAAAATCATGTGTTATTATGAGCTCAATTACTTTGTAAGATTAATTTTCCCCTGTCTCATGGTCTTGTAATAAGAGCACAAAGTATTTTAAATGTTTGATTTACTTATTGATCAGAACTCTTGAGACCTTACTTTCTAAATCAAAATGTAAGATTTGACTTCTATTTAAAAGCAAAGTTGTGAGCTTGTCTTGGAGTATACACTGGTTACAATGGGTTGTTAATTCACCGAGTGGCAACAGTAGTACCTGAAACAGGTACATATGGCACTCAGAACCCCATATCCTTTTCTGAGTTAGTGGAAGATGGTAAGGCCACAGGTCATATAATGCAGAGCATTGGTCCTCACTTTCTCCAGCAGAACCATTGCATTTTTTTGGACCACTACTCTGTCTTTTAATTCCCAGAACCTGGACAGAGATAACTAGGAGCAGTACTACAAGCCAGGAGAGTGGATTTATCACGGAAAGCTTGATGTTTTGGTTGGGGGTGTAAAAGGCATATTCCTGTCCTAATTTTCTCCTTATAAAGTGGCTTTATCCTGAAGAACAAAACAAAAAAATATTTAGCTATCTACTCTATTTTAAGAACTGCTTGTATTGCTATGCTCTGTAAAACCAAAAACTGCTGACAAAGGAGGTGGGATTTCATGGATGCTTTCAGCAGGTATTGCTTAATTCACAGCCTGTGTTAGATTATCCTGGGGACTGGTGTCTATATCTGAGTTCAGGGCCCTGTTTTGCTGGCTGAAAAACAGAGTGAATCCCCAAATGAAAAAGGATAAAGAAGAGCTCACAGTACAAACAGGCAAACTCAAGCCTTGATTCCCTGAGTGCCAGCTGAAGAGTGATTTGCAAATATTGTGTTAGTACCAATTTTTTTCCTTTCCCTTTATATTTAAAAACTGCCTGAGGAAGAATTAACTAGCCAAGAAAGATGAAAACTAAAGGGGGACTACAAAAACAAAGGGTGGAGGAGAAGCAGGAAGGGAGAGAGGTGGGGAGGCTGAGAAGCTCAGTGTACAGGTAATAAATATCATCCATCAGCAGACTGTGAAAAGAAACTACAGTTTGATGGTTGCTGCAGTCTGGATGGTTCTTTGCTCAGATGCAGGCCTCTCTGCTGAGAAAATCTCTTAAGCACACTCATGCTGCTCTGCCTCACACTGAAAAACTTCTGGAAGGGAAGGTCCAGGAAATGAGCCCTGATTGTCTGCAGGTTGCCATGCCGTGTGTGACCACGTTTGGTGGAAGCCAGTGTATCTCTGGGGCAGACAGTGGAACTGCAGCAGCTGTGGGTTGCCTCAAGGTCGAGTCTGAAGCTTTGCCGGATGGACTGTTAACTGCAGAAGTGGTGACAAGGGCAGAACATCCCTTTCTCGCCCTGGTCAAAGGACTCTTCTTGGTTGTTACCTTGTGAGTGCTTAGGAAGAAGATACTGTCACGAGCGCATTTCTTTGTCTCAACCTAAGAGACAAATGCCGCGTGTGAATCCCGCACGGAGGTGAAGGGGCAGAAAGCCCAACTCTTTCCAAAGGGAGGCAGCTGTGGTCATGCAAGCATGATCATGAGATGCAGAAGTACAGGAGGTGTTCCAGAGATTGGGAAGATGTGTAAGTAAGGCCAAGTCCTCTGTTAAAAATCAGTACTTGGCTGAGGTGAGGGCAGAAATGAGATAAAGGATTAGCAAAACCAAGGGTTTAGCTAGGACTAACCTCAATAAACAAAAAGGCATCCTTAAGAATGCCTTTATTTTCAGAGGTTGCAGAGAGTCAGTGGGACAGAGGAGTAAAAAAGGGCATAAATAGACCCTGTTTGTTTTCATACTGTCTTTACTCTCTTTATTCTTTGTTTTCTGATGATAAAGGAATTTTCTGTAGATACTGTAGCAAAGGAATTGATGAGTCATAAGGTTTACAACTTCATTTCCTTCTGGCTCTTTTTATTTTTTCCTGATGATTGCATCTCCTTCCTCTCTGTCTTGCCCCTTGTATGCTGGTGTGGCAGAATGTGCTGTGCCTTTAAGAAAGCATTGCTGCTGTATAAGAAGACTAATTCCTGAGCTTTGGCATGTGTCAAGGCATGCCCTAAGTTTTGTGGTGCAGCTTATGAAAAAGTAAAATGCATTTTTCTAGGGAGATTTTTAACTCTTTTCTGCCACAGAGACGTTTTACCATTCTCTTCTTTGATTGCGAAGTGTACACCACTCAGCGTCACTCTAGGAAGTTCTACTCTCTTCTCCAAAAGAGATAGGAAGATAAAGTGGAGTAGTGGGCTGCTATTTTCTTTTCCAATTAGGTTTTTTTTAAATTGAGTTGTTTTGTTTCATGGCAAAGCTCTAAATGGTGAATAAAGCTGAGACGGCAGATACTTTTATTGTTTATGTTCTCCCACTGGTACTGATGCAGTGCTCACCTGTCATTGCAGTAGCAGAGTGGTGTAGTCTAAAACATGTTGACCTATAGCAGTCACAGCTTTATTATGAATTTCATATACTGTGAATTTCTTAATGTTTCCCATTGTGAACATTGCTTTTTGCTTCTTTCCCCCTCTCGTCATGGGCAAAAAGGAACTTATTAGTAGACAGGACAATTAAACTGTGAAAATTAACGTAATATTAGGTAAATAAAATGTATGGTTCTTTCTTTTTTCTTCTTTTTTTTTTTTTTTTCCCAGCAAATCTCAGTTTTTTGAAACCAAGTGTATGCTTAGGGAGGGCTGCCTGGATTATTTTTCTAATATTTTCTAGGCACAGCAATGCAGTCTTTAAACCACAGGTCCCAGCAAGAATGTTGCAGGCACAACTAACGATTCAGGAGGTAACTGTGGAGTAACCCTTGTGATTTTAAAAGCAGTGTTTGATATGAGGTCCTGGATCTGTATGTTAACATGGTTTTCTAGTGAAAGCATAAATCCTCTTCAACTTCCAGCCTGTATTTATCTACCTATATATTGTTTTAGGCCTTGAGATAAAGTTAAGTCCAGGTAAGCAGAAATTCTGCTATGACTCTGGCACTCTGGCAGCTCTGGGACTTGCTGTGCAGTCACTAACAGGATGTGGGCCCCACAGATCAAAGAATTCTTTCTAGTAGAGACAGGCCTGTTTTTACAAGGAGAAATGTTGGAGGGGAAGAGAAGGAGCTAGGGCTGGCAGTGCCTTCCTCATTGAGGTGGTTGTCTGGCTCTGATTAAACAACTTAACGTTGGAGCTGCAGGTTTTGTGTGAGCTAAGTAGTGGTATTAGTACCATGTGTGGCATGCTGGGTTTAAGTGAATTAACCTACCAGTACTTTACAGTCTGTGATTATGCTGAGTACAGTTGTTATGTTTCAGAAGCTTGTAGTGCTCCTTATTGAGCCTTTGGGAGGTCTCCTCCCAACCCCCAGTCTTCCCTTCCTCCCTCCCTCCCAGTAAGTCTGACAGTGCTCTCATCCCTCTCCATGGCCAGTAGTGAGCACTCTGTGCTGCTGAGCTGCTCTGGAAGCAGCTTCCTTGGACAACTCTTCACCAGGGGCTGCAGAAGCATAGCCACAGCACAAGCCCTTCTGAGGTCTGTCTCATCCCTTGCCCTCTGGCCACCTGGGCCCCAGAAGTTCCCAGCTATCTATTCCCTGCAACATCCACTTGTTCCTGTGCTGGAATGGGAAACAGAGGTCCAGGATCTCCTGATGTCTCTGCTACTTGCCTATGGGGTGGCCTGGGCAAGTCACACCACCTTCTCTTCTTCACTTGTAATGCTGAATTGCAGATTTTATCTTCTCCCTTCAAACCCAAGAGCTGCTTAGGTCAAGTTAATGAATGACATGAAGTCAAGCATGTCTGTGGACTCACAGCATGGCATAAATATGAAGTATTATTACTCTGCAATTAGGAGTAGATGTAGCTGTTGTGGAAAATTATTTCTTTTATCATAAATCAACATTTGGTCAGGTGTAATCATAAAAAGTAGAAATGAATGTAGAGAAAGCCTGTCTCCTGTTACAGATTTTTCAGGAGATTGGAATGCTGGCTCACCTGTGTTTTTGGTGCATGCATTGACTCTATTACTGGTTACTGGGATTGATGGGGTGGCATATAAATTGAATGACTTCTACAGGTGTAGTATTTCACCATACAGATGGAATCAAAGAGTTAAAAAATCCAAGGATTTTATCCACTGTAATAACATTTTGCAAAACCTATCAAATTCACAGAAAGTGAGAAGCAGAAAAGCAGCTGAGCTAGGTGGAAAATGAAATTAGAGGGAATTATATTGCCACTTATCTAACTAGTTGTTAACTGAACAAGGCAGACAAACATTTTATCTGAGCCCTTAGCAGAAGCTTAGACCGAGTTGTGTTCTGCTGCTCTCACCAGCCATATTGTCCACAGAAATTGAGTGCCCTTCATCCTATTTGGATAAAACAGTGTTCTGCTGTAGCTGTGTTTGCTCCCTCATTTGTATGCTATAGAAAACATGTCATCCCTTAAACCATGGATAGACATATATATACACACACATATACGTAGTTGTATCTGTTTTCCTTTTGCTTCCATATACATAATGGATTGTTGTTTGTTTGAAGGATTTAAACATCTGGAAGAGACTGGGGATGGTAATGGTCTTTGTCCATAGGTTAAACGTGGGGACTGCAGGTCCCTTCCAGAGGGGAATGTTATATGCCATCTATTGTGATGTTCATTTGTATATTTGAGAATTTTGGTGTGGGAAGAGCAATTAATACAATGCTAATTCAAGCAACTGGTAAAACCACTATGGCTGAAACTGGCACAAGGTAAAAATAGATATATTTCTCTAGGTAGTTCTGCAATTGGTTCCTATGGAGATAACACCAAACACAAATTTTGGAAGTAAATATTTATATGGATTAGTCTTATCTGACCTCAGTTGAATAGTGAGAGGAATTATTTTTTTACTAAAACATGTCAGCTTATGATGCACATAGGGCAGAGCTCTCTGTGACAAATTGAGTTTTCCTGTAATGTAAGCTTTTTCATGTTATTTGGACACCAGCAAATCTGGTTGTAGCCTGAGTCTAGACAACAGGCTATCAGAGATGAAAAGAGAAAGTAGAAAACAGGAAGAAGAAAAAGAAAAAGGCTAAATTCTTCTATTGCAGCCCCTTTGCAGTGAGTATGAGGTTGTTCTGGAGGAGCCTTTGTGGCTTTTACCAAACTATTTGCAGATCAATGCTGTAGCAACAAAAGAGCAGTTCTTACCTTCTGGCACAGTTTGTTGCAAACTTTCCCGGAAGATTAGCCAGGCAGTCCTGGATTTTAAACAGAACTGCAAGTGAGTGACAGCTAACTAAGCATGGGGTGGAGTCTCGTAGCAGCATATCCTTCAGCTCCACTGCTGCAGTCAGAGAGAGAGAGATTTTTCCTTTGAAGATAAGACACCTGGGGCTTTGGTAGAAACTTGGTGTGCCCCAAGTTGTGTAGCTGTTACTGCAATTTAAAAATAAAACGAATAAAAGGCAGAGAAAAGCAAAGCATCTGGCTTTTTTGTGTGCCACCAAAAATTCCTCCAAATGCTAAACCCCAGACCATCACTTTTCATTCTGCAGTTATATTGCTTGCTAATCCTTTGTATGAGGCTTTGGGCCAGAGCAGCCTCTGAGGGTGTGGATGTGGATGTATGAGGGAGAGTGTTCAGTGTCGTAAGGCGACAGGGCACAGGCGATTATGAAATTTCACAATAAAGCCTCAGTGCGTCAGTAGTGGTTACTTGGGTTTGGTTGTTTTGGTTTTTTTCCCCTGCCTGTTACCTTCCAGTTTCGTTTCCATTTATGAGTGCAGGAAGAAGGGGGAGAGGTTGGGAAATGCTGCAAGACCCCCCTCCAGGCTGCTGGAGGAGCCAAGCAGTTCCCATGACAGGTGGAGCACCGCAGTGCTGAGCGAGATTCCTGAGACGTGGTGCCTGGGGCCACGGGGAAGGGAAGCCTTCACACTTAGGGCAGCTGTGTTTACAAGGGGCCCCTTCAATGTGCTGTAGCAGCAGCCAGAAGTTCGACTTATTTTTTGAAAGGACTGGAGAAATTATTAACCACAGTTGATGACGTCAGAGTTGATCTGATTAAAGGTTTGTTTTCTTGCTGGCAGAGGTGTGCTCCGTAGAGACTGGTTCTCTCTTCTTTTTTTTTTAAGTTTCTTTTTTGAACAGCAAACGGAGGGAACTGCTCGCACTGCTGCTGCCGCTGCTCCAGCTGCGTGTGTATGTGTGTAAACAGGATGGTGTATCTGTAGCTGCCACACGCAAACACACATTTGACCATGAGGACTCTTCGCAGGTTGAAGTTCATGAGTTCGCCCAGCCTCAGTGATCTGGGCAAGAGAGAGCAGGCAGCCTTGGATGAGCGGGGGACCCAGCAGCGCCGGGCCTGCTCCAACGCTACCTGGAACAGGTAAGGTCACACAGCGTGCTGGCTCCTGGCAATGCCCCCATGCTCCTGCAGTGGGATTGACGGCTGCTCCGTGGGGTGCAGGCTGGGCTGCCTGGCTCCTGCCTCGGCAGGCTCACAGGCTGTCTTGGTTACATGCACTGGAGCTCCCACTCAGATAAACACAGGAGTGCCTTTTTTACCCTTGCTCTTAGTCTTTCTCTGAAGGCTGATAAAAAAGAGACGTCCCTGCCTTCCCTTCAGCCTTTGTGATAAACTGCTTGTTTCACAGGTCCAGCTACAAATATATTTTTGTATCTATCTAGATATTCTCATTAAAAGTTTATTTGGCTTAGGTTATTTTTTTAAAAAATTACGTGTGCACAGCTATTAAATACATATTATTATCTGCATATCTATGGCTTTTGCTGGTAGCTGACGTAGTTATGATAAAGTCTACTAAGTTTACTCATGTTAGTACAAATAGATGTGTGCATGAGTGTATGTACACATGCAGACACCTGCACTTTGGACAGGGAAAATAAGTCCTGATTGTTTTCTTTATTGTATTTATACGTTTCAATTCTATGGCTGTTTTACAAAGGAAACCTATGCAAACATTATGTTGTGAATGTATCAGTTAGCTCAGCTATTCAGAAAGCATTTTAATGTCCATTTTGGTGACAATCTTAAAAGATGAAACTAAGTCTCTAAACTTTTAGGAATTAAATTCTTAGGTAATTTTTGAAAATGAAATGTCACTTCCTGGATCACAGCTTGGAAAGTGTCATCTGTAGTATTTTATAATTGTATGGTGGTACAACTGTACCATGGAAGAAAAATACCAGTGAACTACAGACACATTGGTAAAACTCTGAGAATAATAAAAAATATAAAATATCATATCTTCTGTCCTTCTCACCACTTGATTTGTGGTTTCACTTCTGAATTAAGAATTAGTTGTTGAATGTCAATAGTGCACTAAACTCTGAAACTGTGCTGATAACAAAAGAGACTGAGTTTCTTCTCAAGTACCATGCCGTTTGTATGACCTTGAGTTGTACCTGATGTGTGAATGGATGGTGATAGTAGTTCAAGGATAGACTGGGCCATATTGAGTTGTGCCAGTTGGGACTTAATTTGGCCAGTAGCCCTAAGGAAAGCAACAGGTAGTAAGAGACTACTGGGTAGGAATCAAGATGACAGAATAGAATCCACAGATCCTTTTTGTGATGGTGTGCTGACAGCTTTTGTTGGCAGGGGTTAACTTTTCCAAGTCTTGCATGTAGGGAGGGAGCTGTGGAGGCAGATGTAAATTTAGAGCAGATCAGGCACCCGACTTGCTGAGAGGCAGAGCGTTCCAGACTTGGGACTGCTGATATTCAAACTAGAGGATTTTCCTAGTTAAGATGAAGCAAGAGTTTTTTACTTTTAATTTGGGCAGGACAGGTACAGCTCTGGCCAGAAGTGCTTGCCAGTCAATGAGCAGGACCCCTGCATGTTTCTTCCAAACAATTAACACAGCTGTCCTATTGCCTTGAATAGGTGTCCATGAGTCGTCCTATCCCTGCTTTGCATGAACTCAGACCTAACTGTGCTTTCCACTTCTGGGTTGCCTTTCCCCAGTGTGTGGATTGCCAGGCTGTCCTTTTTGGTGGCATGTTACCCTGAAGCACCTGAGAGCACTAGTGGGGTTGTTGTGTGGGTGCAATTCAAGTGGGCGTCGTGTGCCTGCATTAACAGCTTCTCAGAGCTATGGCAGGTATTGCAGATCTGAGCTGGTTGCACTGCATTGGCAAAGGGAAGGCCTTTATTTCTTATTTAACTGTGCAAGGCTTTCCCCTGAGTGAAAGAGTGAGTGGGGGTAATTCTTCTTTCAGGCTCAGAAAGACTTGTATAATCTGTTGCTTTTAAGAAACTCAGATAATCTGCTGTATAACTGTGTCTTTGTCCTGAGGAATGTCAGGTCTTAAATGATACTGAATTGGATGGATTAAGAAATTATCCACTGTTGCTTCTGTCTATTACCATTGCATGCCCATCTTGACATACATAGCATGCTCTAGTCTTGAGGGAATCTGTTCTCCTGGGGAGACTGTAATGTTCCTGGACATCTAAAGTTTGACTCACCAGAAATCTGGTCTGAGTTTTTAAAATCTTGGGCTGTGGAATTTCTTTTATTTTTCTGCTGCAAAATTGAAACAACACAACATAGGACACTTTGCACACTTCGGTTTACAGGAATATTTTTCCTTCCAAATGAAATGATTGCTTGTTTTGTTTCATTCTGTGTAAGCGTAAGGGCTGGCTGATCAAGGAAGTCAAGATGCACCAGCAGAGCTCTCCTCTCACCAAGCCTGGCTGTTCTATATTTAAATGTCTGCTGTTTTCTTGCCTAATGGTAGCAGCTGTGCCTGGGTGTGGCATGTGTGTATCTGCTTTCCAAAGAAGCTTTGAATCAAATTCATGAGAGCTGAAGTGGGGAGAATTGAAGCCCAGCACACAGCAGGTTTGGCCCTGCACAAACTGGCTGAAAGGCAGATCTTTGGGGCAGAGCAAGCTGCTGGCCGTGCCAGGGACTGAAAAGCTGAAGTGCTGCTAGTGGGGTCTTTCGCAGGACAGCAGCTCCGTCACTGCAGGTGTTTTTGGAGGAGGGGGTGGATGCATAGCTGACCTTCTGCCCTTGTTCTGTGCATGGCCACCATGGTCCAGTGATGTCCCCTCTGCCAGCTCTGCCCCCTTCACACCAGTCTCAGCTCAGACTGTTCATACCTGAGAATTCTTTCTGCATTTTGACACCAGGAGAGGACAACCTGAAGGAGCCTAACTCAGCTTACTGGGGGAGCATCACTCTGATAGCAAGGAAGGGTCACTTCCTCCCTGATGACTTCCCTTCACATCTGAACTAAAATGCAGTGAAACTTTGCAGCACTATTACATCAAAGGGAAATTGGTGCCAAGCTGCTGTCTGCTATTAGGCAAATGAGACTTTATATCATGGCTTCTTCTGAGCTTGCTTTCCCATGAACCCCAGATCTGTGCAGCAAAACATGGTGCAGTTCTAGCAACCAAGAGCAACACAGTGGAACAATACACTTCATTACAGCTCACAGAATTTGCATTGGGTTAAAATAGTTTAGATTTTTTCACTAGCACTGTCTTTAGTTCTTGTTCTCCTCCCCCCTCCCCCAACTCCCATTTCTGCTCCAGGCAAAAAATGAGGGCTGAGTGCTGACTAGACCAATTGGACTGAGAAACCCAGGGGTTTTCATCTTGAACTCACACACCAGGGGGCCCACTCAGGCCAAATAAAATCCATGGCAGGGTTTTCATTCTGAAAGATCTAGCACTCCTAATCAGGAGCTGATAATGTCTGATTGTGCTCTGGGAAAGCCTCTAGTCAAAACTCTTAGATCCTCTTTGATGTAAGAAAATATGAAACATTCACAGAGACATAAAGGAGTAGGAGATAGCAAAGAAAAGGTGAAGAAAACAGGTAAGTTGCTTGTGACATTAGTGAGATCAGCAGTAAATCCGAGGAGACATACCAAATCTCAAAGGATTTTATGGTCTGGGCTAATTTGTTCCAGGATTGTAAAAAGCACAACAGCTTGCTGTAAAATAACTTTTACAGCCATGAAAAACATACTTCATCTCCAGTTTTAAGATGAATGTTTTTTCAGATTACAGGAGGGCTTTTCCAGTTGAGAAAATATTCCAGACCAGCATATTTTCCTCTTCTGTTATTCAGTTTTTATTTAGAAATATTTTTGTATATTTCTGCATGTCTGAGGATCACCCTTTTTTTTCTTGACCCTTTATTTTAAGCCCTCTGTGGAGTGGTTGGCGCTCTGTGTGCATGGGGGGCAGACAGAATCTCACTGTGGGGTGGGAGGGAGAGCAGGGCTGGTGAAGGAGACTTCCCACGGGCCAAGCCATCACTGCTCTCCATGGAGCATTTTCCAGCTATGACTACAGCAACAGAAGGTGGTGATGATAGTAGAGAATTGCTGCTCCCCAGATCCCTCCAGAATAACTTACACTTCCTTGAATGCAGGAGACCAGTCTTCTTTGTCCTATAGTCCGTGGAGATATTAACTCTTAGTAACACCTCCAGGTAGTCCCCTCACCTCTCTGTCTCAATTTCTCGGTTTGTAAGAGCAGTGATTATAGTTGGTGAAGTGAGTGAACTAATGCCTCCCAAATTCTTTGAAGAGGTAGCTTTCCAGACCAGCTTATTTTCACTTGTATGACCAAGTGCTTAATTGCAGCCTATCCCTCTTTCCAAGTTGCCTTACCTTGGGTAGAAATTTTAGGAACGTTAAGTGAACTAGCATCCATAAACTTATTTTGGAAGGGTCAAGGCCTCATGGAAAGCTAGTGGAGTTACAGCTGGACTGAAGCTGTGTTGAAAATGGGCTCTTGCCAATTGGATTAGGCTAAATCAAAAAAAAGATGTTTTACTCTGGAGCAAGGGTGTCTCCTAGAATGTTTTGAAGTATATCAGGTTAATTATTCTTAATTAGCTGATCATGTAACTGTGCAGAGGAAAATTGCCCTAACTAATTTTGTCTCTTTTGAAATGAAAATGTTGTCTTTAACTGCCTGGCAGATAGTCAAGAGGGTGTGATTATTCACACAGCATTGTTTTTTCTTCTGGACTTCACTTGGAGCTCTGAGCAGGGGAGAATTTGCAAACACTACATAAAAATCGTGGTGATATTTTCACCTCTGTTATTTGCACAAAAAAGGCAGTGACTGCTTTAGAGAACTAAAATTATCTGTGTGATGTTTATGGAATGTCAGCGTTGTCCTGCTGCTTTGGCAGAAAAATTTCTCTGTCAGAAATTGGCAGTAGCCAATAATAGATTGATGCTATGCAAAAATCAGAATAATCCACCCCACCTTGCCCACCTTGAACCTGCCCCTGTTGGGCTGGTTGGGAGTGCCATCAACATGCATCCAGCTCTGTGCTCCAGATTTACACCTTCCAAATCCCTTCATGGTGAAGCTACTGGTGGGGGAAGTCTATGCTGTGTGTGCTGGAGCTGCCATTCCCCATGGTTTGGTCAGCTGGAGCCACCTCCTCCGGAGGAGGATCAGTCAAATGTTGAATGATTTGTCTTTTGAAAGAGATTAAGTTTCTTAGGCTGCTGAGTTGATTTTTGTGGCTGTGAGCGCTGCCTTGGTTGTCACTAGTTTTCTTTGGCAATCTGTCGCTCCCTTGGGATAGATAAGTACAATAC
Organism: Muscicapa striata striata; assembly: GCA_030060385.1. Lineage (NCBI taxonomy): Eukaryota > Metazoa > Chordata > Aves > Passeriformes > Muscicapidae > Muscicapa > Muscicapa striata. Next base: position 439,260 of record JAREIS010000110.1, on the reverse strand, counting down.
ATTGCTGGAGCTATCTAACATTTTAAAGGCAATCCCCCAAAAAACCTGGTCTCTTCAGTTTTTACATCCTGATTTCCCCTCTGCCAGCAAGCCTGCTCTGTAGAGTTTTTTGGGCTCTGTTTGACTCTTGTTGGACTTGTTGGACTGTTGTTTCCTGCAGTACCATGTTCCTGTGCACACACAAAGCAACTACAGAGAAGGTGTTCACAATAATATTAGTGCATGAGTGCATCCATTATTAACTTTCATGTTGTAAAAGAGGTACAGAAGGGAGTTTACAAGGCATTTTCAGTTCAGGTTAACTATTGCAATATAAGTTTTAATTATGTACGTTACTGACTTAAGCCTCAATGAAAGCTGGTTGCAGGCTCAGGTAAAGTGATCCACCCACCTCAAGCATCTTGCAGGACTTCTGTGTGTAAGCAACAGCTCAGATTTTCTTTACACCAAAAGGCTGAACTATTCTGACCAAGTCTTTTTAAACAATCACTTGTTATAGAAACCATTGATTTAAGCAAGGTCTGGGTTTGTTTTTTCATTAGCATAAGGTAACTTAGAAAATTTAAGCAAACTTTTCAAACTGAGGCCACCAACAGCATCCTAGTTATTCTGATTCCTCTGTGTCTGCTCTTAAGCAAATGTGGAAGGCCAGTTCCAGTGCCATTCCCACGTGACCTGGAGGCAGGGGCTGTATCCTGTACCCTCCATACAAGTGCTGCTGTCTGTGATGGGAAGGAAAGGCAGGTGGTCAATTTAATGAGGCCAAGACTTGTTTTGCAGACAAGGATATTGTCCCTCACTACAAGGGAGATTCCAGGCAGATTAAAAGTTCCCTGCTAGGATGTTTTATGTAGATGCTATGTTCTGCTATACAGACAATAAGTTCAGTGCTCACAACCTGTCCCCTTTAATTCTGGATAAAAAAACTTGCTCTCCCTTATTTTCTTGAGGATTAATGATGGAGCTGTTAATCTGGAGAGAGAAGACCTCTCCCTTATTTAGAAAGGGGCGGCAGAGAGAAAGAGAGAGCATATTGCCTTTCAGGAGAGATATTTAGTCATTCTTCTCTGCAGAAGTTCGGCAGGGAACATTGCAAAATTCATTTCTGAATCAGGAGAGTGTGAAAAGACTGCTTGTTTTATTCACTACAGTAATCTTGCTTCCCATATTACTCATAATATTAAAATACCCAAATGACTTCACTGTATACCCGAGACGTTTATCTGCCGATTTTCAAATAATCATGAATTGAGTGTGTCTTTATGAGCCAGCCAAAATAATCTGGGTTAGATTGTGAATGTATGTCTGTGCTTGCAGATATAGGGGAGAAAGAGGGACTGCTGTGGAAGCAGTCGTGTGTAAGGCCTTGGAAACACCTTCAAAGGAACAAAAGAGAGAAGAGGATAATGATTCTTATTTCTGTCTGTGTCTATATTTCTCCCCAGCGGGTCAGACCCTTCACCTGCCACTTTTAGTTTCCTTTGTTTTTAGATGAAGGTGGCTGAGTTTTTCTGGTAGTGCGTCTCTTTGCTATTGTGTGCCTGCATTTTGAATCTCTCAGTGAACAGTTTTGAGTTTACCTTCCAGCGAGTCCTCTGCTCTTAGCTGGCACTGAAAGGAGCTGTCTTACTTAACATGGACATTGACATTCCCAAGGCACTCTGTTGCTGCCTGGCATAGCTCCTGCAGTGACATCCCCTTGCAGTGGAGGCAACCTCATGCAGCTGGATCTGGCCCTGGATCAGGCTAGAGCTGACCAAGTCTTCCAGCACCTGAAGAGAGCCTACAAGAAAGAAGGAGAGAGACTTTTTACAAAGACATGTGCTGACAGCGCAAGGTGGAATGTCTTCAAACTGACAGAGAGTAGGTTTAGATTGGATATTAGGAAGGAATTCCTCCTTATGAGGGTGGTGAGGCCCTGGCACAGGGTGCCCAGAGAAACTGTGGCTGCCTCTGGATCCCTGGTAGCATTCAAAGCCAGGTTTGATGGGATTCGGAGCAATCTGCTCCAATGGAAGGTGTCCCTGCCCATGGCAGGGGGTGGAACAGGATGATCTTTAGGTCCTTTCCAACCCAGGACATCCTGTGATTCCATGATAAGCTCTTCCACCTGCAGGAATGAAGCTTACTCCCCCTGGAGAGCTTTTGAACAGATACCAATCACCTTTAACTCTTCTTGATAAGACACAGCAACCCCACACCCTTGTACTTCCAGGATGGGCAGATATGGTCCTTGTCCTGCTTTCCAGAGCTCTAAAGCAGATCGATGCTGCCTTGCACAGACTCCAGTGCAGTGGAAGTGGTTAATTGTCTCTGCAGTGAGCGATAGAGATAAAAATGATATTTTCAAATATACTTAATATGTGAATGTATTAAAAGTTATAGTTGACATACTTAAAGTACTTGAAAATATTGGCCTAAGTTTTTGAAATTACTGATTTCAGATGTGTAGCTCTTGAAATCACTGAATTCAGTGAACAAACTTTGATTTTGAACAAATCAAAAAGAACTGATTTTCAAAGATGATTTATCTATTTTCTAGGCAGCAATTTCCTTTTAGACATCTGGGATGGATGGAGTACCGGGAGTCATCTATGACTTTTAAAAGGTCCTGAAGTGTATAGACAGAAATGCTGGGAGGTGGAGGTGTTGTGGAGATGATACCCGTTTCAAATCTTACTGGGCACTAATGACTCACCATGTCCTCTTTCAGTATCCACAATGGAGTGATAGCAGTATTCCAGCGTAAGGGTCTCCCAGACCATGAACTTTACAACCTCAATGAAGGAGTCAGGTAAGAGACACAGCCGCGCAAGGTGTTCTCAGCCAGATGCTCAGTATTGTTTGCCAGCCCTCGCACTCCACAGCTTCTGCAGAGTGTTAAGGTTTTCTCCCAGTGGCAGTTTTGACCAGCATGGTCCATTTTGTCTCAGTAATCACTGCTGCAGATGTGTGTCAACATCTCACTGTGGGCTTGAGCTGATCCCTCGTTCTGTGGGAGGAATTCAGCCCTGAGCAGTAGGGTTTATTTCAGAGTCTCTCTTGATGTGCTGGTTTAAAACTAAGGAAGGGAAAACCTGGACCCCTCTAGTGATTCAGCCCTATTGCTCAGCAGTGATACTGCCAATTTTCAGAGGTGCCACTTTGGGGTGCTTCGCTTGTATCCATGGAGGAGGTAAAGCCTCCAGGCCTCCTCAGTGAGACATGGCAAGGAAAGGTGTCCTGCCTGGTGGTCCCTTAGATCTACTGCACCTTCCACACAGCATGAATGTATGTGAAGTGACAAAGCTGTCCTGTCAAACATCATGGCCTGAGTAACACTGTTTATGCTTCCAACTTTTTTTTCCATATTCTGATGATACTGTCTGCAACAGCCTAACTGTAGGCCAGTGAGATGTATAATAGTAACTTCTTTCCCTTAAAAAAAAAAAGTCAAAATCCTACCATTTGAGTTAAGTTACAGTTGAAAAGAAAATTTACAAGATATAAGCTGATACCTGGATTTGCATTCACATTTTAATACTTTTTCAGTGCTTATTATTACTTATCAAACTCTCTCACTGGCAAGGGCAAGGTAGCAGATTTCCTTATAGAAATTTGTCACATGCTTTATGAAATAAATGGTGGAAAAGAATCTGCAGTTACAAAAGACAGACAGCTTATTACATTCCCTAGCTGTCTTCAGATATAATCCTTAGTTACTCCCTTTTCCCTACTGCTTATTACTCCTCTGACTGGACACTGGAGTCTGACTCTCCAGTATATTCCCCAGGATACCTAGATATTCTGGGTTTATCTGCCCCTGTCTGATTCCCAATCTGGGATAATTGGCCCAGTCTGGTTCTTTTAATTGTGAAAATATCTTCAGAAAAGTCTAGCCAGATGATATTTGGCCTGTGTTTGCTCTTTTTGAAATTAAAATAAACTTACTCTTCAGTTATTTCTTACTTTGCTAGTGAGAAAATTACATACAAAGAATAGCTTTTCTAGGATGTCTGTCAGTTAGCATGATCCATCAATCATGTTAAGATACTTACTGGAATAATGGTTAATCATTATTATTGTAGGTGCTGTTAGGATTCTTCAGCTTTATCTAAATGACAAAAAAATGGTACTTCTGGACTAAGATTTCTTGGCCCAATACATTTCTCTTAAAGTGCTCATCTGCTGATGAGGGACAGGAGAGGAAAAATTTTCTGCTGATGTGTCAGACAAATATAATCTAGTATGAACCAACAAATAGATAGAAACGTGCCCAAATTTTGCTTTAATTTACTTGGCTATAAACCCATGCACCACAAGGATGCTCAGTTGAGTAACATAGGTAACACAGTTGAGTTGAATTTATTGCAGCATCTCATGTGGCTGAACAGGCAAAGTGACTAGAAATACACTGATCTTTTTTTTTTACATTTTATTAACAGCTTTGCTGACACCTGATAGGCCCATTTCTTTTTGTTTGGGTAGGGATAATGCTGTTTTGTTGTTATCTCAGCTGATAGCTCACTTCAGGGAGAATGCCTGGTGCCTCAACCCTGAGCTGATGATGAAATTACTGATTTGACACATGCAAAAAGTACCTGTCTTTGTGCTTTTGTTATTTATTTCAAAATAACTTTCTTTGGATTAATGTTATTATTGAGTGCAAAAATACCTGATACATAAATGTGACCTCAGAAGTGGGACAAGTGTACACTTGCCTTACAATTGTTTTAGATGCATTTTCCCACGAGTACAAATTGAGAAGCAAATCCATTATTTCCACTGGGCAGAATTTAAGTGTGGAAGCATTCAGGTAAATGGCTAATATTAGATAGTTACTTTTTTGAATAGTTACAGGACAGTAAAAGAAGTTATCTTACTTTACCACTTGAATTAGAAGAGATTCTGGAATATTTTTCATAATAAACCCGTGAATATCTAAGTTGACTCACAGATCAAGTGTGAATATTTGAACAATATTTGCACACCATTGTTTTGATTCAGGAATGTCACGTATATTCAACTACCACATATCACATATATGCAATTAAATGCGTAAAACTTCTGAACACACATCTCAAGGTTTTGAACCCTGATTATTTAAGGAAACATCGATGGGTACAAATCTGTACAGTACCATTTACTTTTCATTTAAGTTTTGCTCGCAAGAGCTGCCACTTGTTTACACCAATGCCTTTTCACACCATTCCTGTGGCATTAAAACGTGGCCTTAAATATGAAATTACATACACAGCCCTCAGAATCCCTATTGCAATAATAACAGTGTGGGAATTGAGTTCCTCTCAACACTGCTGGGACTCCTGAATTCTTCTGCTAAAGCTGATGAAGCACAGTAAAGTCCCAGCATCTGGAGTATCACCAGTTTGTGGCCTGTGCATTCCTTCTTCTGGGCCCTTACTGGGTGATTTATTAGGAGATTGAGTCAAAAGTCTAGTAATAAAAATCTCCATGCATATGTTTAGTTTTCTCTTGATCCACATCTGCAATATTAATAATCAAATAGTGTTTTCTCATTTTTCATTTAATGTACCATATGTAATTTCAAAGTGTTCATTTTGACCACTTTTAAAACAAGGAAGAAAAAGAAGCAAAGGGAAACACAGTGGAAGCTAAATGTCCTGTATTAAAGCTAATGCATATTTATAGCTGCCTCTTTTCTGAGTTTCAAGATACTGATGTGATGCAAGCAAAGCACATTTTAGTGGCATTTCCTCTTTTGCAGCCACAGTTCAAACCCAGTAAAATCACTCGTTTGCATCATTTAACTTTATTTAGCATCTATTATGCAGTGTTATACTTTCCATTCTGAGTAATGTTGCAAGAGTTAATTTTAAACTGAACCAATGAAGTAGCATCAGGGAAGAGATAAAATTGGGAGCTTTTTTAGCACATTTTAAGGGAATTCGTATTATAATCTTAATTTATTAAGTCATTAAACAGGCAATGAAGACCTGATATCAGTGAGAGAGAATCTTTAGGAGAGCAAAATACTTGCTTTAAAATGCAGATATACTTGTAATAAGATCTGCTGTCTGGTCAGGGATCTCCTTTAGGTTTAGTCAGATTTTTACCTGGATTCCATCATGATGTCCACATATCTAGATATGGTTGGTCAGTAATTGAAATTATCCAGGATCTGATGGCCTAACTGTTGTTTGTTAAAGGAAATTAGGAAGGATGGAAAAGAAATTGCAAGCAATGTCTTGGATCCAGTTTTGTTGTGGATCTCTTTTACATTAATATATACAAAGAATATCAAACATCACTGTTCTGATTTGGGCTAAGGGCCTCACTGTTTCACTAGAAACTAATTAAGTAGCTTGAAGTATCTATATTATTAGGGATTCAAAAAGCAAAATGCATGAATTGTGCTATCAGTTCTTCTGCCCTGTAAACAGAGATGTTAATGTAGGTGTAGAGCTGCCTGGTGTGGTGCAGTCCAGCACATATAATTACCTACCAGCTGTTTTTTTGATATCAGTTGAAAAAATGGAAATGTGGTGGGATCTTGTTTTATCAGAGAGCTGGCTATTGGATAAGTAGAACATACATTTTTATTTCCTGACCTAACTACCAGAATTTATCAGTAGAACCTAAAATACCAAAAGAGAAGGTAGTTGCACATCACCTCTTAAGACTATGAGGAATCCATCTGGAGCTGCTACCTTGAGGAGAGGGTAGAAAATTAAGCAAAATCTGTCAGTATAAAGTATACCAGTATTTTCTTGAAACAGTGGCACAAAGAGATACATGAGAATAAATACTCACTCTCATAGGAGAATTCAAAAATCTGCAGCTTTCTTGTTAGTTCAACCTAAAAATGATCTGTCTATCCATAGTCAAAGTAAAGTGAACCTTTGGTGTCATCACTTGTGATCTAGAAAAAAGTCACCTCACTGGACAGTAAATCTCCATTTGGAGTGAACGCGCTACAATTTGGCTGTCACAACCTAGTTTTCTTTGACTTCTCTAAAGGCACTGGAACTTGAGCAGCCTTTGAGTGAGGTGGGTTTTAACCCCTGCCAAGGGCTTGTCAGTGCTACTGTTGAGGGCAGAGTCTAAGGGAGCTACCAGAGCTGTCCCCTCCCACACATTGCAGCTGCTTGCTGAGGGGGCTGGTGACACTAACAGCTCTTCATGACCACGGGAGACCTATGGATAATGCCTCAGCTGGCTTTCAGAACTTTTGTCCATGAGTAGTTTGTCCAAATTAATCAAGTTTCTAGCTGAAAAGAACTTTGGTGCTCAGAAACATATGAAAATGCCCTTCCTTCTGTTTATTTTGTTTAATTTCTGTCTAGACCTTCCAGAACTGTGAGGTCAGTGTGGACATGTGCTTAAGGATAAATAAACCAAGATACCATATTTCAGCCTCCTCAAGACTGACATGCTCCTCTCTTTCCTGAACTTTCAGGAGATCTCAAGAGGCTGTGGTGAAGCATGTGTTGTAAGAATATCAGAATCAAGTCCTGTAGACTTTCACAGAATATAGGGATATGCTGTATTTGGTTTGATGTCTCTTTGTTTGCTAGTTAAATAATTTGGTTAATCAGTTGTCAGTTAAAGATATAACACGGAGGGATAGATGGCATGCTGTTGAATGTATAATTCACATAATTACCCTAATTGAAGTGAGTGTTTAGATTTTAAATCACGTTTGACATCACTACTTCAGTGGGACCTGACATGGTCACTCAGACAGGTTTTCAAAAGAGATTTAGATGTGTTCAGAAAACCCAGCTGGGGCTACATTTCTGTAAGGTCCAAACTATTGTTTATGCATCTAAATAGTGACCTGACTGAAGAGAAGTATTATCTAGCATCCAGCATGTGAGATTTAAATAACAAAGCTTTTTAGCCATGTGGTGAATTTTATCTGGATGCAAACAGGCTTATATGGACTGAGTTGAATTCAGTTTCTGAATTTGAGAGTTTGTGGGATTTTATTTTGCATGGGAGTTTCAATTGCTCTCTGAGGTTGCTTTGTAGATTTTAGTGTAGAGGAATCATGAAAGGTAGAGCTAAACTGTTAAATTCCTACCTCCTTTTCATTGAAACTATAAGAAACTTCAGCTGTCTTTAGTCTCCTGAGTGGATGTAGGATGGAAAGCATCCTCTTTTCATCAAATTTTATTTTCCTTCCTGATGTGCAATTCAGGCATCTAAAATGACAGCAAATATTTTTCAACACGCAAAAATGCTGGTTTGAGTATTGGTATTCTTGACCCTCTTTGTTCTCTTTGTAGTTAGTCATTAATGCCAGTCTCCGTGCTCATACACATAAAGTGTATTTGCTACAAAGTTTGCTTCAAAAGTGATTTGCTATTAGTGACTTTCCCTCATTCATGCAGTGCAGCCAATGTGATTTGCTGATTACACAGATTCTTTTCTTGCTCTTTTTAATACAGGCAATTACTGAAAACAGAACTGGGATCATTTTTCACGGAGTATCTGCAGGTAGGCCTGTGTTTTCTTTATTTAAATCCAATTCTGTTTTATGTTAGTGAGAAAAATAATTTTTGCCCACTGTAAATTATGACCTGGAGACCATTGTAACCATTCAGAGATGTCCACTGACTTCTCTGTGTTTTTGAAATTAATGGATTAATAAGATTTGGATTTTATATGCATTGTTATAGTTAGTGAAAGCTTAACCTGTCATTGTTTTCTATAGGTCATTGCTGTACTTCTTGAGGTTTGAGACAGTCTTTTAGCTTAAAATTGAAGTCCTTGAGTAAACTAGTGAAGTTCATTGCAGTAGAGTTACTAGAAAAAGCTTTTAGAAGTACCACTGTCTGCTGAAGCAATATTCTTCTTGCTTCTCTAAGTACCTGTTTCATAGGTCAGTCATTTGAAGTTTGAGAAGCACTTTGTACTGCACAAAATACAGCCTTTGTCCTAAAAACAGCAGATTATTATAGCATCATTCCACAAGTGTCCCAAGTGATTTAAATAAGGTGGACACAGCAGGAGTCCTTTACTGATTAATTTTTTAAATAAAAAAATTTCACTGTCTAAAGTTAATACTGAACAATATGTGAAATATGGTGGCTGTAGGGAAGTAGAGAATAGAGTAAATGTAGTCTGTATTTTATTTACAGAATCAGCTACTCACAAAAGGCATGGTGATCCTAAGGGACAAGATCCGGTTTTATGAAGGTAACTTGGATTTTAGCATGGCTATGTATGTCACAGGTGTTTTAACATATGCACTCTGGAGGCACTGGCATGCTTTCTACTATCTTCCTGGGACTATGAATTAGCATGTCTCAGTCCATTCCTGCAGTCTGTTCTTGGGTCATTAATCTTCCTAAAGGGGAGGTGGTTGCCTCGAGCAGCATTGAGGGACTCAGGGAGGGATTGCCTCCAGCAAGGACACTTCCTTCTCCTTCAGCTATATCCCGCTCAGGAAAAGGGAAAATGGATTGAAATATATAATAAACAAAAAACTAAACACAAAGATCCCAGTTGTTTAAGTATCTGAGTCCAAAATGCTGTAGCCTGTTTTAAGAGTTATTCTGGAGTCATGCTGACATAAATGAGGTCAAGCACTGTCTCTCTTGTTTTAAAGGCAAGGCTCTATTTAACTGTCTGCACCTTCTGGAGGTGCCACCTCTGGAAGTAAAATCAAGGATAAACCTTAACCTGGTGTGTTGGTTTATAGTCACCAATATTTTGTCTTATGGTATTATGTGGCATTTAGATGTGTTGTTAAATATGCTGTCTTGTCCTAGATTTGGCATGCAGGTTGTGCCAGGGGAGGTTTAGATTGCATGTTAGAAAACAATTTCTTCACCAAAAGGGTTGTTCAGGCATTGGAACAGGCTGCGCAGCAGAGTGGTGGAGTCCCTAACCCTGGAGATATTTAAAAGCCATGTAGGTGTGGCACTTGGGGACATGGCTTAGAGATGGTCTTAGCAGTGCTGGGTTAATGGTTGGATTTGATTATGTTGGAGGTCTTTTCCAACCTAAATGATTCTGTTATTCTGTACATCAGATGGTGAAAAGGTTTCATAATAACTTCAAGAATTATTGCCCATGTAAACATTTTAAAGATCTTTGGGTAGGGAAGGCAGTTTTAAAGAAATGCATCTTTCCTTTTCCAAAGCTGTAGTCATATTGTCACTTAGTCTAAATACACTACTTAAGCAGAAGCTTTGAAACAGCTGTTTCCATTAGTCTCAGCTATCTATAAATCCTGGATGTGACCTTTCATTACTGACAGCACAGTTGATCAGATAAAGGTAGTGTTATGGAATCAGGCTTTTCTGATGAACAGACAATAGCCCTGAACACCGCAAAAAAGAGAACCAATATCACATTAAAAACCCCAAAGCCCACAAAAAAAGTAGTGAAAGTCTTTGAGCCGAACACCAAATTCCATGGTTATATAAAATAACAGTTTGGAGAGCACAAGGGGAGCTGTAGGGATTGCAAGGCCTTCATAGCTGCTTTGTAAATCACAAAGGAAGTAGTTTTCTAAGTATCAAATCAGGAAATGAGATACAGACCTATCAAGTCTAATCCTTTTTTTTTTTCCTAGTATTACCAGCTTGAAAATCAAAAATATTGTATCTGATGTTGGAGATCAAAGCTTAGATGAAAGCCTAAAATGTGAGACCACTAAAGGGCTTTCAAATATAGGACATGTTTAGGAAATACCAAATTTCAGCAAGCTGTTGATTTTAAACTTATTTTGGTTTTTGATTTAGTCTATCATTTTGTGGTTGCCCCTTAAGATATGGTCAGAAATTCTGGTAAGGTGAGAATTAAACTTGGTCATGTTTTTCCAAGTCTGTGATCAGAAACATTATCTCTCTAAAACTGGCAAGTTACAGGAGGGTAACAGGAATTCAGGCATCTGATTCAGAGGCAGAGGTGTTTCTGACACACAGCTTTCCTGGGGAGTTGCTGGTGGACTTGAGTTTCCAAGGCTGGAATTTACATTTATTGGGAGCAAATGCAGCCCTGCCTCAGAGTCCATCCTGTAGTCAGTGGTGGCTCCAAGGCTCTCAAAACACCCAAGGCAAGAGTTGGAAGCATGGAAGTCTTGGAGCTCCCATTCTGAGCAGGGCTTGCTTCCTGGCTCTGCAGAAGCAGCAGTCCTGCCCTCAGATCTCAGGTTGTCCACATCCTGTGGTTTGAGTATCCTTCTCCACTTGATGTTGAAGTTTTCATAAGAGAAAGAACCCCACACTTTGGAGAGGGGTTTTGTCCTGCAGAAGATTTTGAAAATCACAAATTCACAGAATGGTTTAGAAGGGATCTTAAAGATCATCCTGATGCACCCCCTGCCATGGGCAGGGATACCTTCCATGAGACCAGGTTGCTCCAAGAACTGTCCAACCTGTCCTTGGACACTTTCAAGAGTGGGGCAGCCACAGCTTCTCTGAGGCAGGGCCTCACCACCCTCAAAGGGAAGAATTTTCTTATTATATTTCTTTCATGAGTTTCAATTAACTTTTAAAAGCCCTGTGAAAAGTAACAAATGCATTTTTATGCCATACAAAATTGACTATATTGTTCTCCATAAAAAATGAGTATTTAGAGTAACTCACTTTCCAGGAATCCAGCAAATGCTTATGCTAAATGAAGAAATCTTTGCCTGACAGTAAGGAAAGGATCTATCCTTGATAGCACATGTAAGTCACATTCCTTCATGTGAAAGATGCTCAACATCAGCAAATCAGGAATTCTTCCACAATAAAAGGCCTTCCCACCTAAGTCATTCAACTCTGCAGCCTTTCTGAGTTGCTACGCAGAAATCCATTACATCTCAAAACAAGCTGCCCACAAGATGGAATAAGTGCGTGATGGTAAAGGCATGTTTACCTCAATAGAAGTAATTTACTTCATACTGCTCTAGCAGCAAGATTTGAAAAGTACTAGATTTATTAAGGGCTTTTAACCTCACCTTGTGGGAACTAGAACTAAATTTAACTTGAACTAAATTTAACTCTTTAAAACTCTGCCTTCAGGGTGTAGTGGTTGGGCTTTTCCTTCGTGATTTGATTTATATCTTGGAAGCACTTTGGTATTTCAGGTGCTAGTATTGGATATTAAAATGCAAGGTTGTTGTGATTTAACCCCAGCCACCAGCTCTGCCCCATGGAGCCACTCACTCACTTCCCTCCATGGAATGGTGAGGAGAGTTGGAAGGGTAAAAGTAAATAAACTGGTGTGTTGAAATAATGACAAGTTAATAGGTAAAGAAAAAAATATGCACACAAGCAAAACAAAATAGCATTCATTCCCCGCTTTTCATGAGCAGGCAGGTGTTCAGCCATTCCAGGAAATTTGACTCCATGATGCACCATGGTGACTTGAGAAGACAAACACAATCACTCCAAATGTCCTGCCTTCCTCTGTCTCTCCCCAGCTCTGTATGCTGACCATGACACTGTGTGGTCTGCGATGTCCCTGTGGCCAGCTGGGAAAAGCTGTCCTACCATGTCCACTCCCAGCTCCTTGTGCCCCCCCTGGCCCTCCCTGCTGCGGTGAGAGAGGAGCAGAAAAGGCCTTGGCTCCATGCATGACCTGCTTAGCAATAACTAAAACATCCCTGTGTTATCAGCACTGCTCCAGCCACTAACAGCTACTGGAAAGAAAATCAAACTTATCCCAGCCAAAACCAACACATGTTTATTATTACAATTACTATTTACTATTACTGCGATCATTGTTATTATTAATACTACTACTACTGCTACAGCTGCTAGAAATTTTTGGACTTGATTCCCTGCTGTATTTCATTAGAACTAATGAAAAACAGATTTTTTTTAAAATATTTTAAAAATGGAAACAGAGAACACCCTTTTCAGTCTTTTGCATGACTGTACAGGATAGAGAGAACTCCTGCTGAAAATAAGATCTTGGTGTGTTCCACAGGCCAGCAGCTGCAATATAGTGTAGTGATCCACATCTGTCACTGAAAGCCCTCAAAGTCATCAGCCTGGAAATAATTCAGGAATTGCAGGTTCGCCAGAGCTGATGCTATTCATCATGTGCTTAAAAAGGCAAGGGGATCAAGTATCCCATAGTAAAGATTGGCAGTTGGTAACTTTGAGTGTGGTTAGCAGTGTCAATGCTTTCATGCATAATTGCTTTGTGGTGTGTGTGTAATTTTGGGCAAAATACTCCCTGGCTGAGGCTCAAAGTAATGCTCTAATACAAAAACTAAGAATAGTATCACATTTTGTCACCAGTAGTAATATTGATTGATGGATTGATTGATTGCTACTGAATTTGCCTCTTGGTAAGTCATATTGTCTTGTCTGAATAGGTCAGAATCTCTGATGTCTTTATCTCCATAACACCTGCTGGTGGAGGTTCAGGGGCATTGCTCTCCTTTCACAGTTGGGTTGGTGGCATAAGGATGGTAAAGGTCACATAGGCCATTTTGGGGGACAGGGATCTGAAGCCAGAACCCACCTATTGAACCAGATTTCCTCTGTGGACCTTGGCTCCTGCATTTGCCTCTGTGTTGTGTTAAATGTTCTATGAGAAACTCAATGTCCAGCTTGGTTGTACAACCTGGCCAGAGTTTCTCTATACGCCACTCCAGGGGGTTGCAGCTTGAGAAGGAGGGGTGTTGCAGCTTGAGAAGGAGTGCACATGAAGGTGGCCTTCTTGTGAGGGCCACAGGGAACTCACCCCATAGCAAATTCTATCTGCATTGCTTGAAAGTTAGAGTGAAAATTAGAGCCCTAACACGATTGTTCTTTTCCATGGATCTTGGGTGAGTTTTTCTGTGTAAGTGGAAGAGGGAACAGTGGAAAAGTTACAAGGGATCAGTTTGAGAGGATTCTTTACAGAGCATCTCCACAGAGTGTAGTTTGCTCTACTGCCCTGCAGCTTGAAAGGCAGGAGGGAGCACAGTGGGGTAAATTCCTCTGCAGGAATGTTTCCACATTTAACTGGCTGTGTTCTCCTCCTGCTCTCCTCCACAGTCCTGTCCAGCAAATATTACTGCAAGAGGAGGACATAACCTGGGCTATTACTCTTCATTCTTCACAGGCTTTTCCTGAGTAACCTCAGACTCTCTGAGTTTATTAAGAACATTAGATGAGTCATCTGAAAAGATACAAATATGGAAGGATCTGATACACCACTATGGAAAACCAATTCCATATTATTAATAGTTCTGCTACATGGTTCATCTTAATATATATCGTAGCAGAGTCACATTGTTTCCTGCATATTTTAATTTTTGCCGCTAGCTGATTACAACCAAAAATCTTCACTAGTTTGTTTTGTGTTTTTGCAGGGCAGAAACTACTGGATACCTTAGCTGAAACCTGGGATTTTTTCTTCAGTGATGTCCTGCCCATGCTGCAGGCTATTTTCTATCCTGTGCAGGTGAAAAAACTACTCTATTATCATAGAATCTTGAAAAACTGGAAAAAGCTACTTTACAGGTTCATCAGCAGATTGATACAATCCTTAATTCTCTCTTTGGGCCAACCTCCCAGTGCAGCTATTCTGTTTAATCATGTCATGCAAATAAGTTACTTGCGCAAACGGTTTGAAGTGCTTGGATGGAAAAGATGAAGGGAAACTTTTAAAACAGGAGGATCCTGAGGAAGATCCACAGGTGGGGTGAGTCAGGATTCCTGCCAAATTTGAAGACAATAAACAGGGAGTACTCAAAATCTTACAAAGTAATGGAAATTCAACCAATTTGCAGCCCTGCCTTTTTTTTTGACTTATGATACATCTAATTTGTGATGTACTGTTAAAATACAGAATATTCATATATCGTCCAGCTCTCATCCCACCCCAACCCTTTATCCTCTCCGCATGCAGTCAGATGCAGTCACCATCTGTAGAATTAATTACTGCCAAATCAAATTTACTGTGCAGACTTAGGGGCTGCTCTCTGTCCTTTGTTATGTTTACTTCGTGCTTCATTTAGATTACCATTCTTGCAGTCTCTCAGGAGTGGAGGGAGGAATTTGAACAGAGGATTTTGAAGCTCGCTTTCACACTGCTCATAATCTGTCTTTCTTTCTATGTGTTTCTAAGGGAAAGGAGCCATCGGTTCGGCAATTGGCTCTTCTGCATTTTAGGAATATAATTACCCTCAATATAAAATTGGAAGATGCATTATCCCGTTCCAGAGCCAGAGTTCCACCATCTATTATTCAGATGCTGTTAATACTTCAGGTAAATTGGTTATTTTTCTCAGCCTATCTTTCTATATTGTGTTGCTGAAGTCTTCTTAAACAGTCTCTGATTTTGCTCATTCATTGAAAACTTCTTACCCAGATGGCCAGAGCTTCTGTGCTCCTGTGGTCATAATATCTAAATCCTAATATTCTAGTATCTAAATATCCTAATGTCTAGTGTCTAAATTATCCAGTAGTATAATAATATACTTACATCATATATTATAGAATATCTAATAATATAGTAATAATAATGGGACATATAATGGTATAATAAAATAATAATTGTAATGTAAAAATTAAACTATCTAATTATCTAATATCTAAACATCCTAGTATCTAAAAGTAGGGATTTGTAGAGATGCCATAAGATCCAGAGAGTGTGAGTACAGACTTGTTTTGCAGCTAGGCCTTGAAACATGAAGTTTTGCAAGCTGACAAGTGTGTGGTGATGACATGATTTCCATTAGATTCTGGGTGTTTCTGCATTAGCAGTTCAGGATGTGAAGCTTCACATCTGGAGTAGGCATCAAAGTCAATATACAATTCATACAACAGTGGTTGAATCATGGTCATATTTGGTCACTGGCACCAAATTCCACCAAAATAGGTGATACAAAAACATTAGGACCAGATACTGGTATTTGCCTTCAGTGTTAGATATTTTCTGTGTGTGTAGTAGTTGGAGAAACAAAATGAGGAATTACAACCAAAAGGCAATTTTAATATATTTTTATTTGCTTAATTAAAGAAGAGCATGAGGTATGATGTGGAGAAAAGAAATGAGGCAGAAGGGAAAGGGAGAACCAGGAGTAGATTTTTAAAGGTTGAGGAAATCGAGATTTTCATGGCTTCTGATTTTTTAAATAAATGCTTCTTTGCTCTTCATCACAGTATGAATTAGTTCTGTGTCTGAATTTGCTTGAAGAGCATCTAGATTATTAGAAGATAATCTAATGAAGCCAGTTCTGAAAAAGGAGGAAGGGAGTAAGGTTCTGTCTGCTGGGTCAAGAAATGGGATTCCACTTCTCACTGAAATCAGTGATATCTCAGTCTCCATTTTTTGGAGTGTTTAATGGTGCGTTTAACCTGATTTTCTCAGAAAAAGATCATATAGGAATGTCTGCTTGGTCTTGTCTCCCTTCTCATAGCCCCCACCTTCCAGAAGCTTCTTGAAACTGCTAGCTGATTGCGACACAATGCCAGCAGTATGGGAGTCCGATGGAAACTAGTGTCTGGAGAGAGGAGAGGAGCCTCAGGGAAAAGCTGGTGCATGGAGCATGAAATGTGTAATGAGGCATGAAGGAATTCACAGTGATTGAACCATGACCCCAGCTATGAGACTCCACACCAGACAATACCATTGCAAAAACCTTCTTCACAGGAATGTTCTTAGGCTCCAGCCCTTCCCAGGTGTGAGGTCAACTGCCCATTCTAAATCAGGCTTCAGCAGCATTGTTGCTAGCAGGTCTGCAAGCTTTTTGTGATTACTATAGGGAGTCTGTGTTGCCTGTGGGCAGGATCTTGCTTTGAATAGATTCAGTGATGAGCTGGCAACTGAGTACCATCCTGATTTTTTCTTTGCAAATCTGCTTTCCTCAGCAACCCAAAGTGTTGATGCCCCATTCAGGGCAAAGGGTCAAATCCATTCTTGTTGCAATGCTGTTCATGGAAATCAATAACCAAGTGAGAGGGAATTTGCCCCTGGGTGTTTATTTCTGCATGCTTTGCCTATGGTTGTGTGGCAGGAATGGTGGAAGTCTTTACTCGGCAATAGCTCTGCTAATGTTGTGGTTTAAAATCTAATGGGAATTGTGGGAAAAGGTCAGAAGAAAATCTGGGAATTAGCTATTTACATACTTCACGGTGTTAGTAGTTGGAATTCAGAGCTAAGACTTTGCTGAACTCAAATGTCATGTCAAAGAAAATAAAATTTTATACATTAGTGACATACGGAATTTTCTGAATTTAGTTGAACTCCATTTGTTAATAGGGCTGAAAGAGAGCAGTTCAGCTGTCCAATGAGCACATGGTGGTATTGCAGGCTTTGATTTCCTGGACTGAGAGATGATGTCTTGATGGTCTAATCCTGATTTGTGTCCACTGTGAATACCTCTTCCATAAGAAACTTGGTGACTGGAGCTGACTCCCATGGGTAGAAGTTGATGCCAGTGATGTTGGCTCTGGACCAAGTGTTGAATTTAATGCTGAGATTTCCTGTTTCTGTCCTTGACAGCCTCATGCAACTGTGTGATGTAGTTAAGGAATAGCTCATGTTCTGTAAGACAGCAGTTGTAATGTCAGAAGTTGAAATGCACCACTCTGTTAGACTGGATTAAAGTGTCAGAGCTTTGGGAACTAATGCAGGGTGCATCTGGTATTATATTTTAGCTTCTCATGGTGTAGGGGAAAAGTTCTGATAGTTTATCAGGAGAAGATACTTTCCTTATTGAACAGAAGGGGAAATTTTTAAAAAAGGAAATGGAACTGCTCCATTGAAAGGAGCAGAGATCAGTCCTCAGGTTAATTCTTAGACTTGGGTTCTTCTGTTCAATAAAGTTACTTCTCACCAGTGCTATAACCTGGTATAATTACAAGCCAGCAATCTTGGAAGAAAGAGAGAACTCTGGGAGGAATGATGTTCCTGTTCTGTCAGTCAGTGGTAGTTTAATCACAGCTTGGAAGAAGGGCCTTGTATCACTCAAACTGTGAGTTGCTAGCATAGCCTGACTCAGTTACAAAGCACAATCTGAAATCTTAATCCTTTGTGGCTGCTTACAGGCAGAACAAGCTGAAGTGCCTCCAGGATGCTCCTGTTTAAGTTGCAAGGAGTTCAAGAGTTCTGTGTGAAGGAAGGAAAAGAACTAAAACTGCTTTTCAGCACAGAATGATGCACAGGAGCTCAGTTTGGGTAAAATGAGGGTACTGGAGGGAGAGGGGTAAACAAAGAAAGAGTTTAGAAAATAACTTTCTGAACCAAAGAGCAAAAGTACCACTATCTGACTTGCTTCCCAAAGTATGTTGTCAAAGATTACCCTGGCTGCTGAAACTGGAACATCTTATTTCCAGGTATCTCTCCTGAGGTCTGAGAAAGCTGAAAGAGAAGAATTAGAGTGTTCATCTGCATCTTTCAGTTACTGTCAGGATTATTTGAATTCACAGAATTTCTCAGGGTGACCTGAGACATTTGAAAAAAACTAGAAGAGCACAACACAGTATCTCTTGTGCTGCGGGAGGAGGCCTTCCAAAACAGCACAGTATCTCCATGCTGGGGGATGAGGCCTCACTAAATACAAGCTCTGAAGAAAAAAATAAAACCTGTGGTTTCCCCTTTGGCTCTCTGCCTCGTTTGAACTCCCTTGCCCATTGTCTCTCTCTGTTAAGGAAGACAAAATAAATGCATAAAGTTGCCCAGTATGACCTTTTTGTTATTTCTGCAAAGTTCCTTCCATTTTAAAGGAGTGGAAAAGTACATTGCAAGATCTGAAAGTGAAATGCAGAGAGTTGTTTTTCCACTCAGCAGCACCACATCAAACTAAGGACAGCATAGTGGTTAAAAACAAAATACCCTTTGCTATCAGAAAGCTGCAGCTACAGAGGTGCTGTAACTCTGTGATGCCTGTTGCAGTCAATTCTTTGTGGCCACAGGTTTTTACAAGTGTTGATTGCTTTTGGGAGGTTTTCTTACTAAGTCTCTTAGACCTGAAGCATAGGTTGTTCAAAGTGGTGTGGATGTGAAGTTTCTACATGCTTTTAATTTCTTTTTACCTTTGTCTGAGTTCCTGGTTTAAAAGACACAAGAAGAGGAAACCAATAAATAAATGTATTGTGTACCTTATTTAAATATAAATCACCATGTCAAAAACCTATGCTTTCTGTGGGTTGTGCATAAATTTGGATGTTTTCTTCCTTCCTAGTGAAAGGGTGGTTTGTTTGTATCAGCCCCATAAAGAGTCAGGCAAGAAGTCTTGCAGCCAGGACACAAAGGGCAGAACCCTCTGTTGCTTTGTGTTCACACATACAAAACTGAGAATCTAGCCCTCAAGATTCACACTTCAGAGTATTTTGTAGATGCATTTGTTTCTTCGCAATATTCTCTCTTTTTCTAGTTTATTTATTGTCTCTATCAGCAAGTGTAGTTTGGAGTTCAATTGACACAGGTTTGTTATCCTGGAATGAATTTGTATTGCTGGGATTTTTAACAAGGCATAGCATCTGATGAAGAGTACTTACCATATTTTATTTTGAGTTTCTTCATATTGTTATGTCTCTATGGGCAGACGTTGGGGAGCAGTGGTGGTTACTCCTAGTCATTCAGGACTGGCAGGGGCTTGTTCAATAGTAACTCCAACATAGCCCATGCTTCTGTACCACAGACCTCAATAGTTCTGCACTTGTGTTGACCCTCTTTGTAACAATGGAAGGACAACGGAAGTCAATTGCCACCTGAAAAGAGATTTTCTTTTCAAATCGACTACTCTCTAAAACTACCTCTTAGCTTATTTGACAATACCATGTATTGCCAGTTTTGTAAACTTCAGCAGTGGAAAAACAGGAAAACAACATAAAATTACATAGTTTTCCTTTGTTATATGTGAACCTGTCTCATGAACACCATGTCATAGAAATTTAAATGTGCGTCTTGTCCTTCATCTTTAGCAGAAGGATGGTCTTTCAGAACACAGCCATAACTTCGTCCATACCAATTAAACACAATTATTTTTGAATGCAGTTTGCGTTGTGCAGATTCCCTTGGGGTGTTACATTCATGGTGCATTTTAAGAGTACCTCACATTAAGGAAGGTGTCAGTTCTGTGAAGGATAGCAGTTACTTAACCAAAGATATCTTCAGGTAGAGTTGGTTAAACTAAAATAAATGTCTCCTGGAGTTTGCCTCTAGTGATGAAACCAGTCTATTAAAACCAGTACAAGTATATTGCTAGGCAAATCCTTAATCCTTACCAAAATAGTGTGAAATCAGTAAAATCATTCTTAACTTGAATTAGCATGTCATTGCAGACTGTATAACTTTGTTGAGTAAGAGAGGAAGAAGGTTTTAACTAATTACGTTCATCTGTGCAGATGTCTTTTGTGGACCCATTTGGGCTAGTAGACGAAATCTGGCATAAAAGATAGCAATAGAAATAAATAATAAAATAGAAATTTTAACTGTTGAAAAACTCTGGGCAGGAAGTATTCTCATGGTGCAAGAATCCTTTGAGTCAGGGTGATTTAATACTGTAATTCATGAGTTGTCTACAGGAGGAATAGAAGAAAGTTAAACTAAGCCAACTTTTAAGGAAAATTAATTAAACCTCATTAGAAGTCTGTATGGACACTCATTCTGAGAATTAAAGGAAAGGAGGCAATTAATGATGCTTCAATTCTCCATCAGAGGCCTAAGCATAATTTATGTTAACAGATTTCTTTTCTTAATTCAGTTAGTATAATTTCATTTCCCTGAATGACCCCAGGCAGACAAAAGCACAAGGGAATAGTAGCTTTTGAATTGCCCAGGGCACTACAGGTGGGGTCCTCAGGATGTGGCATGAGCTTTTTGACTGCTGTCACACAGCTTTGAGCCATCCCAGGTGCCACCAGCACCCTGAGCAGTGTTTACCAGTACCTGGCACAAAAGGTTTTGTCTCTATGACCAAGCTGTGTCCCTGCAGGTGGTAGGGGCAGCCAAGCCTGTGGGCAGGGTTGCTGCTGCAGCACCTCACCATTCTGCTCTGCTGGGATTCAGCAGGCACTCTTCACAAGATGAATGTCAAAAGGGATTTCTAACAGAAAAGCTGCATGGGGTCATTTCCTAGTGTTGCAAACATGGTCTTTCCTGTGGTTTTTGGAGCCAGTTCCCAACATTTAACTAGGGCAGGGTGTGCAATAGCTTGGCTGATCCCTGAACAGGTTCCACTATGCCTTTACCTTCTTAATGCCCAAAGTTTTCTGTCCAGGCACAAGGACATGAGCCTTTTCTGTGGCAGAGAAAGGGCTGCAGAGAGCTCCCTGCATTCTTAACACTGGTACTTGCTGATAGCACAGCTTCCTCTCCCATCATCGCACTGGCTGCATTGTCACCTTTTACCTTCCCATATGTTGCCTTCTGACTTTTCCTCACTAACTGAATTTTATTTTCCCATGGGAGTGATTCCTGGGATTTTGGTGCTTGCCTGTTTCTCTCTGTATGCTAGGGAATTTTATTATTATGAGAAGACTTGTTTCCACTTAAGCTAACAGAGTGATCAAAACAAATTATATAAAATGTCTTAGCTTCTGCCTTCTCTGTAGAAGGTGCACTGAGAATGGAAAGAATTGTGAAAGAAATGAACTGCCTTCTCTGGCATATCACCAAGCCCCCATCCCCATGCTTTTCCTCTCCTGGTGTGTGGTTGCCAGTGCCAGAATCAGCAGCTCATGCAAACAGCATGGTAACATAGGGACTTCTGCAAAGGGCAACTGCATTGTGGTGTATTTCTTCCAAAATAAAAAGGCTAATTTGTTGTAATTTTCTAAAGATAGGGGAATGATGGAATGAGTCTCTTGGAGGCATCTTGTCTCCCATAGTGAGTAGACACAGTTAATTGCCTTCTATCAGTAATTTCACAGTCTTATCCTTAGTTTTGTTGCAGTTGCAGAAGAAACAACTATGTGATAGGGTGATACATGACGCGTACTGTGAAATTAATTAACGTGCCACTACCTAGGTATTACAAGCAATTAAAAGGTTAACAGATAATCATGTAAGAGAGCAGGACTCAGATTACATTATTAGATTTAAACCATTATCTGTTGTGAATCTTCTTCTGATACCAGTGAGCTACATGGCAGTGGCAGCAAAATTTTTGTAGCATAAGGTTACAGTGAGGTGACAGATCATGCCAGCTATGTAGACAGCTCTGCCCAGTGCCTCCAGTTATGGCTTTGGCATGAGCAAAGTGGCTGGCCGTGGCCATAGTTTGGCTGAGGATGACCATCCATCAGGCAGAGGGTGGAAACTGGGGGGGGACAAGGCAGGTACACAGAGAGGGAACGTGCTCATGAGAGTGGATCCAGAGGCCTCTGGTTTGAAGTCATTAGGAAGAGCCTTGTACTTTAGTGCTTTCTGATCCAAATGCAAAGCAGAAACAAAGGATACTTCCTCTGGCAAGACATCCTGCTGAAATCTGTCTGGAAAGTGCTTTGCAAAATACAGTTGTACTTGGAGTGGCTGTTGCATAAAACAAATTAAATTTCTTCTGAGGAAGCTAAGAGCTGTCATCTGCTTCTGTTACTTAATGGACACCAGGTATCTCCAAGCCTCCTTTTTTGCTAGACAAGAGTCTTCATGCACTGGGCACTGTATTAACACGATAAAAACATGGTCTCTGCACTACAGATTGTGCAGCCTGATACATGAGAGAGTAGATGTATATGGATGGACAAAAGGGGAATGGAAGGAAACAAGGAGACAAATACCGTAAAAGTGATTTTATGACTGTTATCACTGACCTCAGAAGTCCTCTAGAGGCCTCCTTGTCCTCTTCCTGTAGGTTGACTGTTGGGCTTCAAGAAAAATCTTGAATCCAAGAACTATCTCTCATTTCTCCTGCATCACTCGTGAGCCTTGTTTAGTTGAAGAGAACAAAACCTTGGAACAAGCAGTGGGATATTTCTATTGTTTCTCCTCTGAACACATGAGAACAGATGTCTAGGCAGTATGAAGTTAATGCAGCTCTGCTAAAGCTCTTGCGTAGTAGAAGTGGAATTGGGCAATAGTTGCCTAAAAAGCTCTAGAATATGGTTGTACATATAGCAATGTTGATAATGTTCAAAATAGAGGCAAGGAGAAGACTTGGTCCCTTGAGGTGGCTATGTGGGTTAAATTAAAGCACTAGCCAGCCCTGAGGGGAAAAAAAAACAAATTTTCTTTCAGTAGTAGTCATATTGCCAAGAGGTATGTCAGGGCATCTGTTGCTTTCCATTGTATGTAGCTCTCTATGGTTGTTGTAAGAATTCTGAATATTGCTGAATTTTGCCAGAGTGTGGAGTTGCGTGTCCTTGGCAGGTGATGGACGAGGGAAACTCAGCCCTTCAGAGCCAGTCCTGATGGCTAATCCTAATCTACAGGCTGTGTTTGGGGAGTGCATTGGCTGTGAACTCAGATTTTGTATGCTGGTATTTCTTTGCTTTCTCCATACATTGGGTTGCTGAGAAAGGGTAGTGGCTCTAGACCAAATCAGTTAATTTCCAGGTATTTTGAATTGGCAAAGACTTTTTAATTGAACTTAAACTGTTATGTAGGAATGTGTTGCTTTCAGCAAAGCTTTTGCTACAAGCCCAGAGGGCTGCCTCAGGCCCAGGCTTCCAGGCTCCTGGACTCCTGAACTTATGTGTTCTGGGATTGATGGAAGCTCAGCCTCTTCAAGAAGAGCTGCAAAATGTCAGGACAAACAGGTGATCTGCTGCTTTCTGGCTCACAGGGACGAGTACTGGTGATGAAAACTCTATTGCTACCAGAAATAGCAATTTTTTTAAAATCTAGAAGGCACAGCTGACGTATCTGCTCAGTCTGTTCAAGTGTATTTCAGAACAGAAGAAAATCCTTGGAGTAGACTCAGTCACGTTGGAAGGGTGAAGCACCTTGGAGGATGCTCATTAATGATTTCAAAGGTGAGTGTGACGGAAAGGCAATGTCAGAAATCCTCACAAGTGGGTAACAGCAGTCAAGTTAATGTTTGTGGCTCTTCAAAACTTTTACTTGGATGTCTCTTCAAAACAGTCTGGATGCACTGAGGGAGTGCTATGCCATCCTTTTTTCTCTTTGAGTAGCTTCCTGAAAATAAATGTAAGATGGATTTTCTTAAAATAAATGAGAAACACCCAAGGCTGGGTAAAAGTCTTGAATGCTCAGACTTAAAAGTCATCAATTCCCCAGCAATGTTAGATGAGCTTAAAGTGTATAGATCAGCAAAAACTTCAGGAGGAAGCCTAAAAAAATGACAAGATTTATTCTCTTGGGCATTAAACATCACATATTGTTTAGCAACTCATAGGTGATCTCTGCACAGGGCTGCACATGCATTTCCATGCATATGTGTATTTTCCCGTGAGTGTAAGGTGACAGTCCTAAAGCATTTGTTAATGCAGATAAACTAAGTCCAGCTCAAATGTATTCCATAAACAGCTCTTCAGATACACTCATCTTTGTGTTGATTCATTTGTTCAGTTGTTGGAAAGTCTCAAGAGCTTATTTGACTGCTCTGGCCTGTGCCCAGGGGAGTCACTTAGGTGGGAATCAGACAATCTCTAGCCCTAAACCTATAAAAGGAAGAAATGCATATCATTATTTTTGTTGGATCTTCTTTAATGAACTGGCTGCTCGGCTTCTGCAGAATCCTAAGCACTGTATTTAAAGCCTCAAAGTAACTTCCTTACTTTCAATAATTTGGTGTCTTTTACTGGTCCTTATCTTCTGCTTATTCTTTTGCAGTCCCATTTAAAATGTTTAATGACAGTTCAAAAAAACCTAAGACATTGGATATCTGTAGGTCAGGCAAAGACTATCCTGCTTTTAGTGTTCGGTTCTTTCTGGAAAGAAAAATCCTTTTGCTGCCTATCATTGTGCAGCCAATCCATTTGAAAAACTCACCAGCTGAACAAAACCATG
Organism: Muscicapa striata striata; assembly: GCA_030060385.1. Taxonomy (NCBI): domain Eukaryota; kingdom Metazoa; phylum Chordata; class Aves; order Passeriformes; family Muscicapidae; genus Muscicapa; species Muscicapa striata. The sequence continues at coordinate 414,441 of JAREIS010000110.1, read as the reverse complement.
GCTCAGTGTTTTGTCTTCCTTATCTTTTGTCTGTGCCTCAATGCCACCAGTGAAAGGAAGGGACAGAGCTGCTTCTCACACTGACTTGACAAAATTTGGCACTTGCTGGAGATTAAAGTGAATATTACAAGATCTTTCTTTCTGAGGCAGTAACAGGAATCTGAAGTGCTGACTTTTGTCAATATGGCAATGGCAGGCTCCTCTGCCTCTCCCTCCTGTTTGCTCATTGCTGTTGCTATGAGAAAAGCAAGAGGTACAGGCTTTTACCAATATGCCAGAGCTTTAGGATAAAATGAAGAGGAAGAAATAATGTGAGGCAACGCTATCGAGGGCTCATAACAATACAACTATGAATTATGCAGTTGCATCTGTCCAGCATGTGCAAAAAGGATACCAATGCCTAGGAATGAACATAGGGCACAGCTTCCCATGGTTGTAAACTGGTATAAAATTACTAACCTAACAGGGGTTATTCTGACTTAGAGCATATACAAATGTGTGATGTACAAGTCCTGCTTTTCCCACTTTGCTCCACCATGAGGTAGTACCTGTTTGTAAACACACATAATATAGCCTGAGAGATTTACTGAAAGTTAATCCATCGTCCATTCCCAGCCCCCTCCGTTGGGCTCAAAGAGCCCTCTCAGAGGACAGACTACATTATTCCAGCTTGTTCCAGTCTGCGAAGGTGCGACTTCTGTTTCTTCCTATCCCAGGTACATTTTCATGTTTTGCCTTTGGGCTCTGGCAGAGGGAGCCCCCTGGGGGAGGGGGCACACAGACTTCCAGCAGATCAGGTCAGCTTAGTCAACACAGGCTTCAACAAAGCAAAATTTAGTCCCTGCTTGAAGCAGTTTTGATTCTGTTTTGAATCTATTTTCTAAAGGGTAAAAAATGTCAGTTATTTGCTTGGGATAAAAGTAGCATAAGTCATCAGGGAAACCCAGGAGGAAGTACCTGAAGTTTTCTAGCCTGACAAACATGAACAAGTGGGCTAGAAACAGGAGCAGGTACAGTAAACTCTCAGTCCTTGTCCTTTGCTCCAGATTACTTGGATGCAGGGTAATTTATTACCGAGATGTCTTTCCAAAATGGATCAGTTGATCTTGTCATCCTTCCCAGTGAGTTTACTCAGCACTTTTATGGGACTTGAAGCTCTCATATGTAGAGTCCTCCAGAATTGCTGAGCCCTGTTGGAACTAGTAGAACATGTGCCAGCAGTGTGCCCTGGCTGCAGGAAAGGCCAGTGGTATCCTGGGCTGCATTAGACGAAGTATTGTCAGCAGGTCAGGGAGGTGATCTTGCCCCTCTGCTCTGCACTTGTGAGGCCACATCTGGAGTACTGTGTGCAATCTGGGCTCCTCAGGACAGGAGAGACATGGACCTCCTTTAGAGACTCCAACAAAGCACTGTGAAGGTGTTTAAGGGACAGGAGGAAAGACTGAGAGAGCTGGGGCTGTTCAGCCTGGAGAAGAGATGTCTCAGGGGCATCTTATCAATCATTAAAAATACCTGAAGAGAGAATATAAAGAAGATTATACCAAACTCTTCTCGGTGGTTCTCAGTGTCAGTGAGCACAGACTAAGGCACAGGGAGGTCCTCTGAACATCAGGAAACACTTTGCGGATGACTGAGCAGAAGGATTCAGCATTGCATTCACCCACCTCCTAGACAGGAAAGCTGCAACCAAACAAGAAAAGTATCAAAGATTGCGAAAGTATCAAAGAGATATATCATCTCCTCTGTTCAGAGGACTCATTAGCTAAGCTCGTTCTTTGTTTCTGGAAACTAGTTACTCTATCAGTTATTGACAATCTTCATCTTGACTGTTGTTATAAATAATATAGAGATTAAGTATGATCAAAATAAGTGACTTTTATTTTGAGACCGAAGTACTGTCCTCGATAGCCACAATCAAAAAGGACAGCGCCAAGCCCGGGATCGGCGCTCGGTGAACACACTCTGATCCAACCTCTGTCACTTCGTATCCCCCAGTGGTCACAAATGCCGTCTTGGTCAGTTCTGTTTTTATATAGTTTTTTCTAGCCTGGAGCAGAGGTCCTCCTTTCATTTTATGGTTTCGCATATTCATGTAGCCTCCTTTCTCTGTGTTGGGCTGGACAAACCATTTCTGGGAAGTGATGAATTTTGGTGAATGCAGATTTTGGTTTTTGGGAACCAGGTATTGAAATGTAGTTTTCCCTGACTCAGGTTATCTTAAATATCGGTACTTGTCAGATACTTGTCGAGTGTTCATCGCTTGGGTGTTGCCTGGGTTGTCTCTGAAAGGGCCATCTCCGCTGGAGCTATTTCTGTTAACTTGCTAATTTAGGTTCTTCCACTTTGTCAACAGCTGCAGTGTTTGAGTTTTTGTGAGGCAATTCTTTTTCTCCCACTGCAGTTTTTGTTCTAAAGTTTCCTTATTATTTTCTTTATTTATACAAACATGATTTATTTCCCATAAATGACAAAACAACATGAATTATTTTATAACATATATTACACTGTTAAATAATTTCTAGCACAGAAACAGCATTGTTTAGGCTTAAGGGCTACTGCAAAGTCCCATGCAGCAAGTTTTTACATCCCTATTTGCTAGAAGCACCAGCATATCCTCCAAGAAGGCCTGCACAGAGCATGCCCTATTTCCTTTCTTTGCCTGTGCATTTCTCCTGTTATCACTGTTAGCAAGAAAATGTTGCATTTAGTTAACTTTTAGGTCTGAAACTGCATGGCTGATTCTATGCATTGCATTACCCTTGGTGTCAAGTTAGCAAAAGCTGAGAAAAATCCATTATCACATCTAATACTTCCATGAGTTTACTCACCAGTTTGCATTGACCGCATGCGTAAGTGGAGGCCAGATGTTGCTACACAAATGTTGTACAATACTGCTATATAAATTCGTATAATAGTGAGGGATTTTCTCTGCAGGACTGGCATCCTGAGAACAGGTGGGCATTGGGAGGTGGGAGAGCCCAGTATGTCCTCCTACTTGAGAGTTCCTGCAGTGGGTGTAAGAATGAGATCTTGGAGTTTTTCCTTAGAGTGCTGTACATGGCCAGTGAAGATGGAGGGCATGTGAACAGATTTCCAAGACAATGCTGTGTGGTGCACTAAGAGCAGCAGTTCCTGAACAGCTGTGCACTAGAGGAAGGCTTCAGCTGTTGGGCAACACTTGCTGCTCCAAGAACCACTGTGGTCTCCTCCAGAGAAAAATACTGCTGTAGAGCAAACAGAAGTTGTACGTATCTGGCAACAACTCCTGAGGCCTCTTCTCAAGCAAATAAACCATAATGTAACTTCGCTGCCATGGTTTGTCTGTGAGTAGTCTGTGATTTTGTCTGGAAGATGAGTGCGAATTGGATGTTTGGTTGTAAAGTATGTGCATCTGTCTCTTCTAAGGAAGATGGAGGACTGCAGATCTCCATCCAGAGTGTGACTCACGGTGTAGCTGGGAGCATATGCTGTGTGTATTGGTGATGCATGTGGCAAGGACTAGTGACCCATTTGTCTCCAGCTCCTCCCCATGGTGATTTTTTGCCTACCCTGAGGCAAGGTTGGTCTGTGTTACTCAAGTTCCAGAAGGCTGTGATGCAGTGAAAGTGGGATAACAAGTAGTCCTGACCTGTAAGGGCACTGGTTTCCAAATGCATCACAAGCAAGGCAACTGCTCTCCCTTTGACTATGCCAAGCAGCACATCTTGCTGTTTATGTGGTCACCAGGGTGTGCAGTGCAGTCTGCACACTCTTATAAATTCTCCACCAGCAGTGTTGGCTGAATAATGTACTTTCACAACAGATATTACTCTGTCTGCCTTGTGACTTTTAATTTCACTTTTCTCTGGGAGTGGTTGGGCAACGATTCTTACCCAGTATGTGTCAGGTTATCACCATTACCTGAGTGTTTCTTTCTGTCAAATTGAGTTTTCCTTTTCTCCAATTAATCTGCTGCTTTTAAGCAGAAAATAGTTACATTTCTTAGCTGTTTGCCTGTGTGGTTAAGACAGGGTGGTACATGAGGCCAGGACCTCATTTTGCTTTCAGAACTGACCACATAAATGCTTCTGGCAGTGTTTCCTTTCACAAAGCATCAGGTCAGGACTGTTTCAGCATTTTGTTGGTAGACAAAAAGGTGTGAGTCCAGCCATCAAGGGTGCCCCTGGTGTCCCCATATGGAGGATGCTCAAGCAGACTAAGTTCCAGAGTGTGTTATGTGGCCATGAGCTGAGCCATACAGTCACTTCTTATCCCGGGACAGAGGACTTTGCTCTTCTGTTCCATTAAGTGACTAAGAGTGACCATTGCTGAAATTACTTTGTTAAATAATCCAGAAGTTTGCCTTTTTCTCCTTTCTTTCCTGAGTTTCAAAGTTGGTAACCTAAGCACCAAGACATGCTGTGCATCCCTTAGTGCTGTTTCTGTTACTGGCAGGGCCTGGGGCTTGGGTCCACAAGGTCTGGTTTGTTGGTTCCCCTGGGTCTGGAGGAACACAGATTTTATTTATGTTTTATTTTATTATTTTTTATTTTTCATTTAAAAGCTATCCAGCAGTTTGTCAGTTGAAGCAGAAGACAGTCCTTTGCACCAATACTTACTCATGTACACATGCTGATCAGCTGAAGTGTTAAAACTCAAGGTGAGTGCTCCAGCCTTTAATCAATGACCAGTCATTGATTTAGCACATCCACAAGTTTCAGGTGAGCATGTAGCTCCTCCATGGCATCCAGTCTTTAGGGTACCTTTGGACATTAGAGATACTTCTTAATATAAAATTTATTAGGTAAATGGTCTTTTAATAGTCTGTGCTAAAGAGGGAAGTGAAAAGCAATTGCCATTTATTTCTAGCTGTTACAGGTGGTGGGTATTTCTAGTCAGAACTGAAAAACACAGAACTTGTGACCTTTTATAGGTGCTCAGCAAAACAGTGAGCTACTGCTGGTCAATTACAAGCAGTTTGGATGTTTAATAGTTGTTTATGATGATTTTCATACACAGTAGAGTGAGCAGTTACTTGAAGCAATGTATGTGCAGCTGTCCAGCCAGAACTGAAGCAGCCTCTGGTAAAGTTGAATGCAGAGAGGCTTACTTAGCAGAGAAGCTCAGCAGCTGACAGGGGGCTTGCCCATGGACTGAAAGAGGAGCTCAGGATGGACGTGGGGTAATATGAAGCAGCAGATGCCAAAAGGATGAAGCAAAGGGTTAAAAGAGAGGGAATCAGGCATGAAAGAATGATAGCCAGATGGGGATCTAGCTAAGGCCCTGAAGTGGAATTACGTAAGTGAAACATCAATGAAAAGCAGCTGGGTAGCAAGAGCAGCCACCAACCAGGCTTATTTCTGGTCTTTTGCCATATATGAGACATCTCTTTGAGGTGTGCCTGATGGTCAGAGGATGTGATAGCTTTAGCTGTAGCTCTTTTGTTTCCAGGTGTTGTGACTTCTGTGCTTAGTTCTCTGGTCTGGCACATTGCAGGATTTTTAGGCTAAATAATTTTTCCATCATTTCCGTCTATTGCCAAGATTTCAAGTTAGTTGGATGGGGTGGTGAATATATCATTTTTCTGCTGGTGGCCACCAGAAATACTTTAAAAAAAAAATTTCATTTTTGTTCTTCATAGTCCTGTGCTAGCAAGTACTGTGAACAGGCTGTAATTCCCAGGGCAGTGGGACAGAAGCTGCTCCATGATCCAGTAGCAGGCTCCTGTGTTGTGGGTTGGATGCCAGACACTCACCAGGGCCTCTCTTATCACTCACCTCCACAGCTGGACAGGGGAGAGAAAGTATATAAAAGGGTTGAGATAAGGACCACGAGAGATCACTCATCAAATACCATCACAGGCAAAAGAGAGTCTAATTAGAGATATTAATTGAATTTGTGGCTAACAAAATCAGAGCAGGATAATGAGAAATAACATAAAACCTTAAAAAAAACTTGCTCCCAGCCCCTTCCTTCCCAGCTCTACCTCATACCCCAGTGGCACAAGGAGACAGGGAATGGGGGCTATGGTCAGTGCATCACCCACTGTGTCTTCTGCTACTCTGGGAAAGGAGTCGTTACCCTGCTGCACCCTGGGGTCCCTCCCATGGGAGACAGTTCTCCATGAACTTCTCCAACCTGAGTCCATCTCACAGGCAACAGATCTCTGCAAACTGCTGCAGCATGAGTCCCTCCTATGGGTGAAAGTCCTCATCAAACTGCTGCAGCATGGGTCATTCTGCCATGGGTACAGTCTTACAGGGACAGGCTGCTCCAGTGTGGGCTCCTCCTTCCACAGCCTCCCACAGGGTCACAGCCTCCTCAGGCATCCCCCTGCTCTGGCATGGGTCTCCTCCACAGGCTGCAGGTGGATCTCTGCATCCCCCATGCATCTCCATGGGCTGCAGGGGGGCAACTGTCTCACCATGGTCTGCAGCATGGGCTACAGAGGAATCCCAGCTCCAGTGCTGGGAACATCTCGCCCTCCTTCTTCACTGACCTTGGTGTCTGCAGAGTTGTTCCTCTCACATATTCTCACCCTGCTCTTCTCTGACTGCAATTACAACTGCAAAAACTTCTTTTTTCCTTTTTTTCTGATATATGTTAGCACAGAGGCGTTACCACCATTTCTAATTGGCTCAGCCTTGTCCTGAAGCACATCCATCTTTGGAGCTGCCAGGGATAGTCTCTGCCAGACATGGAGGGAGCTTCCAGCAGCTTCTTGGAGAAGCCACCCCTGTACCCCCCACCCTGGTACCGAAGCTTTGCCATGCAAATCCAGTACTGTTGTATTTCATTATAGGTCTGTCTGTGCAGGCTATTAATGGTGGGGATTTGCCACCTCTTTGCTCCTTAACACAGGTAAAAAGGAGATCTGCAGCTTCACATCCAGTTTTTAGGGAAAGAAGAGAGAGGAATAAGCAGCAAAGGATGCACAAACCCAACTCCCATTCTGCTATGTGCCAGGTTCCCACAAGACAGGAACATGACACACCCTACCTCTGCTCACAAAAGTGTGGGAAGCCTAAAATTCTGTATCCTAATTTAGTCAGGCTGTCTAATGATATGTGCCAAACTGACAGCAGTCTAAATTGTTTTTCATGGCTGTCGTTGTCTTTGGGGATTGCTTCATGTCTGGGTTTCTTACTAGAGCCTGAGGAGAGGAAGTAGCCAAGACCAGGAGAGAAATGGTGTAAGGCAGGTTAATTTCTGGATTTCTTTGCGATTCATAGAGCATGTCCCCAGTGGGCTGGGCTTAGGCAGCCTGGTTTACAGTCACTTGCAAGTGCTGATGCCATCTGGTGAAATGTTAGGTGTCTTTTTTAAAACAAAAAAAGGCAAAGTATTTCTGTTATAATGGTGAATAAAGACCCTGGGTGCAGCAATGACCAGCTAGTTGCAGAGGGACAGAGGCTGCAGGCAGGTTTGTATCCTCCACCGAGTTGGAGTGATGGCAAAATTACTTGCCTGCATGTTCACTGCTTTGAGAGAAGGATAGAGTGGGAAAAATTAATGTAATAGGAAACAGAAGTACAGACTTGTGATTGTGCTTATTTCGTTGCTGTGGCAAAATAAAGCAAGGACATTTGATTATTTTAAAATATTTAAAGAAAAATTGTTATTATGGCAAATGTTATCAAAATAGAGTCTATGTTTTTTGGCAGCTTTACAAGTCAGGTAGCCTGTGCCTAGATACAGTGTTAATAATGGATTAGCAGTATTTTTTGTTAAAATTTATGTTAATGAAAAAAATCTTCAAAGCACTCCATATTTGGTGAAGAGCATATAGAAGGTTAAAGTAATGAAAACTGAACATGTATTAAGGTTATCTTTGAGAACAACTCTTTACATCTTTGAATGCCTGCCTGAGCTGGCCTCCACTTCAGGACTTTAAAGCTTAAAGAAATCCTGTATACAGAAGGAATTCTTCCTGTGGCAGTGGTGAGGCCCTGGCACAGGTTGTCCAAAGAAGCTGTGGCTGCCCTACCTCTGGAATTGTCCAAGGCCAGGTTGGATGGGGTTTGTAACAACCTGGTCTAGTGGAAGGTATCCTTACAGGGTATGGGATGAAATAAGCTTTAAGGTCCCTTCCAACCCAAACCATTCTCTGATTCTATGATTGTACATAATGAAAAAGAAGGCTGTGGCTTTATGTGCTTAGGTACAAAACCCCCATCTATTCTTCTGAATATATCTGTTTACTCATTTATTCCTTCCTTTGTGCTTTCACAAGAAGCCCTTGTGCCCTTCAAAAGCTCAGTATCACAGTTAGTTTACAGAATTAACAGGGATGGAAACCTGAGCAGTTTGGTGCATCCATACCTGCTGGAATGATTGTGGGTTTGACTTATGGGGTTTTGTTCCTAAATACAAGAAAATTTTTATTCCAGTGCCACACTCAAGTGTAGCAGTGGGGCCCATACATGTGGCTGGTTCAGCAGATGAGGCAGTGTCTTCATAAAGTAGATATATAAATAATCTGGAGTCTTTAAGGATGTGAGCCTTCTGGGAGTGCTTGCATATTAACATATCAAAACCAGTCATGCATAGGGCCCTTTTAATGCATTTGAACTACTATAGAAAAATTTTGGTTTCAAAACCATTTAAGGTTAATGAAGTTTGGGACTTGGGTACTGTATTTAATGCAGTAATACATGTGTCTGTTCTTGATAGATGTCTTCCATTTGCAACAGTAGTTACGTATTCTGGACTCAAATTCCCATCGTCCCCATGCCTTCAGAGTAGGGCAGACTCTTGTCATATTATGACATTATGATCCTTTCCAAATGGAGACATAATGAGGTGACTCTGGTTGCATTTTGAAACAGTGTGACCAATGTGAGGATTTGATGCAGCAGTTCCACTCTTCCAAAAGTACTAAGGTGCTTGCAATATTTGATATTGAGCTATTTTGGCCCTCAGTTTTGAAATAAATAGGTCAGGCAAGACCTTTGAAGAATTTAATAGATACATCTCACACTCACAGAAATGCATGAAACTCTCCTACTAAAATGAAATTGGGTTAGTGAAGGGTCACAGTTATCTTTTAAAGTAAATTTTTGTAGGTCTGCAGAGCCAATATTGCATTAAAGGTACGGGTAGAATCTGTGTTTTACTGATAATGCTCCGAATTGTGCTAGAGCTTCTTGTAAGCTAAGCAGCCAGCCTTATGACTTTCTGCTTTATTGCTTCATGGTGACACACTGAACTAGTAAGGCATTGAGCAGTAAGTACAACAAGAAGCATAAGCTGCCAAAACAACAGGAAAATACATTATTATTATTATTATTATTATTATTATTATTATTATTATTATTGGTGACTTTTTAGTCCTCTCCTCATTTTTTCAGAGACTGTTGTGACACAAATAACCATCCAAGTTGGCTTAACTCTAAAGCTCATTTTGTTTGCCTTTATAAGCACAAATCACAAATTTGGGGAAGGGTCTAATAAGGACTTCATATAGATACTGATGTAGATAGGTGTACACATATCTGTACATACTTATCTATTTATCTATCTTTACATACAGTTATATGAAACATTTATAATAACTATACTTTCCTCCATTCCTAAACTTCTACCAGAAGTCTTACACAAACAGGTCATTGCACATGTGGCACAGGGCATGGGTTAGAAACCACTGGTGGGGAGACAGGAGGTTAAATGTACCCTTGGGCCTGGCATCTAAATCATAACAAGCTCCTTCCAGGCTCCTAAAGCTGGCTCTGAACCTGCAGACACTTCTCTAGGCTACCTGGAGTTGGGTGATTCATAAATAAGTGACAATGCCATTAGATCACGTGGAAAGTTTAGATTGGGAAAGCTGAAATTGTCCTTGGTGAACTTTGGGATGTACTTGTATTTGGTAAAATAGAGGCCCAGAAGATGTTTGTTATTGAGTAGCACAGCAGAAAGGAATGCAGGAAAACCACTGTTTTGCAGGGTCAAGACAGGATCTGCACTCTATTACACTCCTGCTCTGACAGAAACTCCACAGCAAGTAAAAGGTTTAAGGGGATTGCTCCATTGGGCCCCTTCAGGAAAGCTTTGAACAGTGGTCAGTGCCAGAAGGATGTCGTAGGTGATGGAGCATGTTTGTGCCAAGGCACAGAGCAGAAGTCAACATTGGCTCCAGAGAGCACTGCGTATTTTACAGGTTTTGAGTATGTTTTTGAAATAATCCTTTGGCATGCAGAGCTAAGGATTAAAACGAATAGCAGGCTGTATCAATACTGAGTGGTTTACAATGTAATGGTAGAATTCAGTGGGGCTCTCTTCACTTCAAAGGTGCAACTAAAAGACACTGAAATGAAAAAGAGGTGGAGATTAACACTGCTTTGAGTGAGCAGAAATGAAGGCTGAGGGCAAGACTGAAGAAGATGCTGGCTGCAGGACAGCAGTGATGGGGATGAGGTGAGTCTGTGCCCTGCACAGCTCCCTGGTGCCATGATGGAAAGTTACCCCAGCAGTTGTAGCTTGGGGGTCGAGTCTCCATCCTCTCAGCTTACCACAGGAGTCTGTCCCAGCCCAGCAGAGCTGCTGGAAGTCTCCTTGTATCCCTGCAAGAGCAGCAGTTCATGCAGAATATAGCTCTGGCTTTTAAGGAGTTCATCAGAACATATGACTCACAACCAAAAGAACTCTTCAGACCTGAAGGCTGGTAGAAAATCAGGCACTGTTAAGGTGCCGCTAGGCAAGGACACTTCTGTTACTCATACAATTCTGCTGGTGGTAGGAGTAGTTTTGTGGGCAGCATGGCACTAGTGAGTTACTGAGGTTTATGAGGAGCCAATTTAGTTTCAATTTTTCTCAACACTGATTGTCAGAGGCATGTGGGCAAGGGGTTGCACATGTGCCATGTGCAGGAGACAACTAGAAGAAGATGAGAGAGGGTCTTGTCTCTGGGGAGGCTTTGCCTGGCAACCATTTCACAGCTTACAGGGACAGCAGGAGTCACTGTACCCCCAGAGAGGCTTTTTCAGTCCGATGGCAAAAGGTCTCCACCCATGGCTGCAGTGGAAGGTTGGACTAGGCCAATGGACTCCTGCCAGCAGGCAGACTTGGGAAGGGGCCAAGGGTATAAAAGTAACTGCATCACAAGCTCTGGGGGCTTTTTCAGACTTCTTTTCTTGAGCTTTGGTGACTCTGGGGATTTTTGAGTTGGAGCTTTTTGAGTCTGGAGGCCTTTTGAGGCTTGTGTTTTTGCTTTGGCTCCAGCCTGCTGGGGGCTTCTTCATCCTAGCCCTAGTCTGCCTTTTGTCCTTTTTTCCCTGGCCCAACCTGCCTTTCGGCCTTCTGCCCCTGCTGACACTTGCTCACTCTTACATACTTGCCTTCCCTCCAACCGGGTGCTTGGCAGGACACCAGCTGAGCTCTGGGCCTCGCGTGTGGCCTGTGTCCTGCCCTACCTGCTCTCCCATTCCACTTCCTGCCTGTCCTGCCTACCCCTGTCCCTGACTGCCACTCTGCCCCTTCATCCCTGCATCTCTGCCTGAGCCACCTGTATCCCAGCCCGCCTGCCTCCGATCCAGCCCACTGCTGTGATCCCCGCCGTGACCCTGCCCAGGGTTCTGCAGCTCCTGCCTGAGCACCTGCTCCCTGCCCTGGTGTGCGGCCGCCCATGGCCACGGAGCCGTGCCTGTGGGGCCGCGCCTCTCCCAGAGCTGCCAGGCTCCCCGGCAGGCAGCGTGTGGCACATCCCCGGCACGGGGACACTGACAGCACTCCCATCCTGCCGCCGGTAATGCCCTCTTTCCCTCTCTGTCTCCCCTCTCCTTCTCGCCCTCTCTCTCCCCCCATTCCTTCTGCATTTTCTTTCCTCCTCCTCTGTCTTATCTAGCCCTCTTCAGTAGGGCAACTTTTTTTGTTTGTTGTTGTGGTTTTTGGTTAATAATAAACAGTTCTCAGATACAAGGTTGTCTGATGTGACAGCTGCAGCTGCTCTGTAAGCTGTACAGATGGCTTGGCCCTAACAGACCCCAACTCGACCAGCACAGCTCCTTAGAGAATAGAAATAACAAGTCCCTGGGTGAGGCAGTGATAGGTTGGATTCAAACTCAAACACGGGACTCCAGCCAATCTCATTCAGTCAAGGATGCAGACATCTAATTGGTCATTGAGGTGGGTGGTGCTAAGACCCCAACCAATCAGGTGTGTAAGCATGGGCAATTTGAAACCCCTATAAAAGGGGGCTCCCATTAATAAATGTGGGTGGTTGTCACATGAACTTTGATGTGTTCAGTTGTGTGCCTGGCTCCAACAACTGCAACAGTCTCAGTTGACTTGATTTCATTCTAGACCATCTATTTTTAAAAGAACTTGTAGCTCCCCACGGTGGAACGCTACTGGATTCTTTCTCCACAGCTGATATTTAGCTACTTGTCTTTCACAAGTATAAAAAATACTAAAATGGTAGAAAAGTAAGTAAAGCTCTACAGCAAAGCCTGGGCATGAGCAATGCTAAATAGCACTGGCTTCTGCCACTCATATGTGTCATGTTTAAGAGACCAGTTCCAGAGGTATTTAGTGTGGAAGCCTGATGCAGGATGTCCTAAGCCCTGGTCTTTGTTTGATATGATCATGATGGGATTGTGAATATGTAGTACGGTAGCAGGCATGTTGTCTTTCTGAGGGCTTGAGTAAATCCCAGCAAGAAACCCTGGAACAGATCTCAATAGGCCAGTAATGATTTGGAAATAATATGTGCACCTTCATTAAGTCTTCTGAATTATTCTAGAGTTATTTTTGCCTAGCAGTATAGCTGTGGGCACATGCTGCTGTTCCTTTGATGTTTGCAAGCTTTTGGATTCACTGGATATGCCTTTGTGTTCAAATCTGTATTTGTTCCAAAGCTTTTCAGGACATAACACATCACTGAAGATTGTTATTTGTTATTTAAAAACTGCTGAACTGGAATTCAAATTCTGTCCAAATTCCAGTTCTGTCCAAATATGAATTCTCTGTTGGCCATTATTCATTTTCCATTCATAAACTTATATCAAGTGATGAAGCAGCACTGAGCAGCACAGCAACCAGGGTGTGGATCAGCCATTCAGAAACACATTTGAGAATCACCCTAGAATCTGGTTGGTGAGTCGTACTGGGCTGTAAACACATCCTGAACGTCAGGATCCTTTCACATGCTGGAGGAAGTGTCAGAGTTTTACTCATTTGATCTTTAAACTCTCCGGAGGCTTTCATCCCAATGAGGTTTTTTTTACAGTAATTCAGGAATACATCATGAAATCTCCTAAATTCTGGCAGAGTTCTTGCTGAGTATGGCATTTAAGATCTTAATTCTGCAATGTGATGTGTTGAGCATGTAGAAACCGTGAATTTGCTCCATATTGCAAGAGGTATCCTACTTATGAGTGTACGGGGCTCTGCTCAGACAATGCAGGAGCACACGCTCTGCTGCTGTAAATTGAAGAGAGAATACAACTCTGCAAGGTTTTTCTGTCACCTCTGTGCTTGTAGGTGGAAGTGCCGAGTTAACAACTAAAAGCTAAACATTTTGCCTGTGGATGACTCTTACCATGCTAATTATAATGTGACTTTTGCCTGGAAAATTATAGGTGCCAGGGAGGGATGAGGTAAGAGAACAAACTTCTTTACTATATATATTGGTTGTTGAAAATATTCTGGAAGAAATATTTCTGAGGGTCTCAGTTTCACCTTTTTCTTAATTCTGTCAGTATTGCTAAGATAGTAGTGACACCATGTGGTATCAGATACTATCATTCAGGAAGTCACTGTAAAATTGTTATAGGAAAAAGTCCAGGGATGTTTTTAATTCGTGTTAACAGATCATGTCCTCTATTCTTCCCTGAGTGCTGTGCACTAAGTAGGATGTACTTTCCTGGATTTAAATGTCCTGGCAATAGCTCTGATCTGATTCACATCTCTTGGCTTTACAGAAGAGGAATCAGCTGTACCAGCAAACCAGGATCACATTGCAGGGCACCTGTGCTTTCACTCAGTGAAAATGCTTGTTCTTCTCTGGTTGGCCTGGTGAGCCAGGAGAGCTTGTGATTGGAGAGGGCAGGGCTCATCTTGGATATTTCCTCTTTTTCAGGGGGTTCATGAGTCAAAAGGTGTGACTGAAGATTATTTGAAACTGGAATCCCTGATCCAGAAAGTTGTTTCTCCTTACTTGGGCACGTATGGTCTGTATTCCAGTGATGGACCCTTCACACACTCTGCCTGTATCCTGGGTAAGAACAGCACAGACTCCGTTTGGCACAGCACAGAGAACTTCCCAAAACCTTGTGCTGTGCAGGGCCAGGGCCTTCACAAGAGGTGACTGCCCATGCTTACATGAGTACATCAGGCTTCTTTTCTAAGACCATGCTCTTTGCAAAGTGTAGAGTCATAATGAAACTTGCAATGGCAAAAGATGAAAACAGATCATCATAAGAGTACTCGGTAACAAAAATCAGTGAAATTAATCTAGAGTGTGTTTAGCATTTCTCTTCTACCTTTTAACAAGAGAGCTTTAACATAGGATGCTTTATGGACAGTGAGAGGAAGAAGCAAGAAGACACCTCTAAAGTGCTCAGTAGTTCATTTTCATTAGTGTTCATTAGTACACAAAAATCGCACAAGGCTGTTAACATTAGGGAAGTGAGGAATTTGTCTTAGAGGAGACTAACAGATAACTCCCTTCAAGCATGTAAAAGCTTTCTGCAGAGTAGAAGATAATGAGCTGTTCTCTATCCCAGTGGAGATAAGAAATACAAAATGGGTCTCACAAAGCAGGGAGAATTCATATTATAGGAAGGAAAAATCTCTCATTTCACGTGAATTTCCTCTGGATGTTATTGAGTCTTCACTGCTGAGACATTTTTTACTCATCGTGTCCATAAGGAGCAAGGGGGAAATGTGGGCTGGCCTGGTGGCAGCTTTGAGTTCCCTTCAGCTTAATTTCTGATTCTTAGAGCTGTGAAGCCTTCATTGACTTCTGTGATGGCAAGATTTAGCCAGGATAAAGGTGTGGAATAACCTACACAGCAATTCAATCTGTTGAAAATACAAGGGGGATGCTACCAGCATAAATGAAAAAGGAAATGTGGTAGTATCTGAGTATTTTATTGTAAGTACTGGGATGGCCTGATAGAATAGAGCAGATAGAAGGGAAAATAAGTTCAATTGTGCATTTTCTCTGCAGTCAATTCAATCTGTTTGCTTATCAAAAATAGTCAATAAAATAGTTGATCCTCCCTTGAAGCAGAATGGCAAAATGGTTGTGTTGCAGCAGGTGTATAAGAAACAAATGAGTTTTATGTGAATAAATAGAGGCTGGTTATTTAAGGAAAATTATTCAGGATTGCTATTTTGTATTCATTGCTTGCCATTAAAAGGCCAGGAGCATTTAAATGGAGCCCCAAATTGACATTTTCTATTTGTGAATAGCTTGACATACAAGCTGTCATTTGTCAAGATAGAAAAAAATGCATCCGAAGAGAATAAAACACCAGTGAAAAGAATTGTTAGTAAATAAATGTCTTATTACATGACTGCAGAAGACAGGAAGGTTTTGGTGGGCTGGGCACTTCTTGCTGCGGTCTGGGTTGTAGATACAGCAGTACTCCTGAAATGGATCTCACTGTAATCACTGAACCTGAATCCAAGTGAGCTGATTCTATAAGTTTCTTTTAAACTAATGCACCTAATTCTATTCAACTATTTTGCTAGCATGTTGCATGTTGTGACCAGAGTTCATAGCCCCAGGAACCTTTTCTGTTTGCCAGCTCAAACTCCTAACAAATAAAAAGTCCAAAAATGAACTTGGATCAGATGATTTCACTGGTGACGCAGACACAACTGCAAAATACAATCTTAAATATAGAAATTGGCTTTTTTAGTAGTACAGCATATGATTGGAATTTGTGTCCAGGTAAGCACATAATTACACAATAGCATAATTTTAGGAGATTGGAATACATGAAGGAAATTGCAGAGTTTGCAGGGCAGACAGTTTATTTGCAGTGGCTGTGGTTGACTTCCAGGGTCATTTGATCCCCTGCTCCAGTTGTGCTTCTTTCATGGGATGGCAAGTGAAAGTAGCAGAAAGAAAGCTTCAAAAGTGAGACCTATTATTCACACCACTTTTTCTTTTTATAGTGTGAGTGAATCTGAACACTGAGACCTGCACAGAATTTGAGTGGTGGTGGTTTTGCTCTTGATAATCATTTTACTCACACTGCCAGGCACTCCAGCACTAAACTACTGCCAGAGAGAGAGCTCCATGCTCACTTGGTGCCATCTGCTGCTTATTTTTTAGGAAAGCCCCACTTGATTAACAGCATTCAGGCAATCACTGCTGGATTGAATGCAGATTTGCTCCCCCAAAAAGAGGTTTCTGTGGGCACTGCCCTCTAGTCAGCATTTTCAAACACTCTTGGTGCTCTCCCCTGTGTGGTCCCTGAACAATACTTTGAAAATTTTTCAAAATTAGTAGAAAAACTGCCTGTCTTAATCCTCATGTTCCAAATTTGAAGAGATTTTATTTTCCCAAGATGGGTGAAAAAGTTAAATTTCAGCTACTAGAAATGAGTAATTACTTTCATAACCTGAAAAATAACAGAATTGCACTTTCTGTTCTTGTCTAAAGGAAGTATTTAGAACTGTGTATCACCTCTCCCACTGTATTTACTGTTTTACTTCAGCTGCTGAAGTTGTGTGAATGTAAGGGAATCTCAGTTATTATTTGTAAAGATAGATTTGGGGTGTTCAGGATGCTAAAGAAATCTAGAAAATCTGAAGCCTGTGCATCTACAAAACCAGCAAAATGTCTTCTTCTAGAAAAGTTTCATTCAAGAAAAGCTTATGAATATTCAGGACTTCACATTTCTTTTGAACACTTGTAATTATTAGTACCGTAATAGGAGACTTTGCAGATATTACTCTGGATCTTTGTTTGCAGAGAAGCGGTTCTTCAGGCGTTCGAAGTCAGGTGACATCCTTGCCAAGAACCCTGTGGTGCGATCAAAGAGCTACAACAATCCACTGCTGACACCAGTGGCTGAGTATGAAACTGAGAGCATAGCTGCCAACGGAACCGGCATCCGAAGGCACTCCGTCTCGGAAATGACCTCCTGCCTGGAGCTCCAGGGGTACTCCAACCTCACCACCATCATGGACAACGGTTCCAAGAGCTCCATGACAACCATGAAAAGCTCACTGCCAGGAGACCAGGAGAGGCCCAGCACTGGGTCAGTGCAGTGCTCTAGCAAGCTCAGCACAGCTGAGCAACAGAAAGGACTCTTCCACTCAATTGGCGACCCACACAGGTCTTTTGAGCTAGACAGAGACACTTCCTTACTTCCAGTTCCCTCTTCCAGCCCTGAGAACATAGTGGATCAGATTTTGGAGTCGATTGACTCTGATTCTGAAGGCATTTTCATTGATTTTGGCCGAGGCTGTTCCAATTCATCAGCGTACAATGTGGATGTGAACAGACAGAGCATTGTGTGAAGGATGTTAGGAGACAAACTGTGGGGTTTAATATTATATATGAAAGTTACTAAGGAAGTGAGTTCCACAATGGGCAAGCTGTCTGTGCCTGGGCAGAGCCAGGTCATCATAGCTGTGCTGAACAAATAGAAATTTATATCAGATGGAAATCTGCTGAGGGGGAAGCAACTCCAATGACTTTTCACCATCCCTGCAGACGGATTTCCTATTTCTTTATAAACTTTGGGGTTCACAAACTCGCAAGCGTCTGGTAAGATACTATTAGAGGTGCAGCTGGCAGTTTTTGTTCAGGAAAACAGCTCAGCAAATAGCTGTGCTCACTTCTAATTTTCGAAAGAGATTTCCTGCAGATGATGGGTTGTTCTCTGAGCTGTAAGACCTCAGCCAGAGTAGAAACATATCCTTTTTAAAAAAAAACCAAACAAATACAAAAGGCTGTGGTCTTCCATGCCGCAGAATACAATAATAAAGAAGTTTCTTTTAATCTTTTTTCTTGTACGTCCTGTATGCACTCCTTTGCCTAATGGTGAGTTACAGTTCTTGAAGAAAGGCAAATAAACAGAAATATGCTTCCTGATGTCACACAGTGCCTGGTGTCTCACTTTCTGTTTTCACTGTTTCCTCAGCCAATGCCTTGTGTCTGGGAGAGTTGTCCTAAAATCAGCTTTCAAGGCTGTATTAATTTGCTCTGAATGTGGCACTTCTGAGAAATCTGTCAACTCCTGAAGCATCTGTTGTATGGACAGATTCCATCGTAATTCAACTTACTTGTTTCCTAAATAAATGAAAACATGGCCTCTCAGGGGAAATCCTCATTATATATTTATATTCTTATAGAAATACCATAATGCATCTGCTGTCAGTTCTGGTTTTGAGCAGTGTAAACAACCTTGCAGCTCTTCTTATCCTGAACACACCCAGCTCTTTGAGTCTCCCTCACAGTAACATGGTGGTGTGAGTTGGATCAGTAGTTCTGCAGAGGATTGTTGCATGTAATACTAAAATGAAGTAGAAATCCTGCTGCACAATATGGTTTTGATCAGGGGGTTTTACAGTGAAGGCCACTCCATTTTGTGTCTGTGCTTTGGTGGAAGGAGTCAGTTGATATCTCCTGAGCTGCTCAGCAGACACTGGTCTTTGGTTTGGTCTGGGCAGTGCCTGGTGCTTTGCTCAGGGACTGTCCAGCTTTGCTCTATACTTGCATGGCTGACCCCAGCATTTGCCCCACTCTTCCCAATGCTTTGATTATGTTTCTAGACTCAAAGCTGTGCTTCTGACATTCCATTTCTTTTGGCCTCACTATGTGTTAGGTCAGTCTTTTTCTACCACCCTGCTTCCCTGCTCAAGATTTCGGGTGCTGGAGAGATGTGCAAGCTCCCTGTAATGCAGACATTTGAGAAGCTCAGAAGCCATCTGAGGGCCTCCCCCAGAAATGAGGCAGGATTTGGTGCCATTCTGCTTCTCCATATTTAGCAAGTTCAGCTGTGCAGCCTGCCCTACAGGTAGGCATTTAAGTTAGATCATACTTAAAAGTTTCTCTTAGGCAGAGATAAATAATTGCTTCTACACTCAAAAGTCTCCCACTTCAGCCAAGGGAACATAGGATGTGGGGCAGAATCAATGAGGAGAGTCTAAACACCAATTGCCTGAAATGCAGGTGTGGCACAATATACCCTCAGAGAAAGTAATTCCAGTGCCTGGGGGGATCTTTGAGGTCCAGTAAATGAAATGGCTCAGGTAGCAGGCTGTCAGACTATCCCTCTGGAATTGCAGCTAAATTTAAGTTGCAGATTATCAGATCATCCATTTGATCTCTCCCTGGCCATGGCAATGCCTGCACAGTCCCACGATGGTGCTCCACGGCACATTCAAGAGTATGTTGGCAACTTGCTCAATCTCAGGTTTACCCATTTCCTACCAATGGGTCTTTGCCCACTGTCTCCTTGCTGGAGGGCACGATGAGCCCTCAGTTTCAAGGAACACCTGTCTTATGTGGAAACCACAGGAGAGTATGGAACTCTTGCTGAAATTGGATCCAGTATATGACAGGAGTGATTATTTCCAAAAGTGTCCTAAAGATTTCCTAAAGTGGTAGAAGCCACCATGCTGGCATCCTCAGTCTCCACCTTTGTTTTTTCTAACAAACACTGTTCTGAATTCTAAATTGTTATTTCATTTGGAGAAAAAGAGTATCCACAGCCTTATTCTAAGGACACAGTGCAGGGTAGGAGAAGATAAGGTTCAAACCCCACAGAAAAAATATGACATAACCCCAAACATAAAAAATACAGTGGATCAAGGCCTCTGCACACCTTCTTCCCTCGACGAACTTTAAATGTTGTCAGAGTTATAAGCATACTTAATTACTGGGGAAAATTTCAATGGAGGAAAGAAGAGGACTGCTAGGATCTTTTCCATTGGATCTTTTACATGGTTAGTGCCTTTTGTTCTGATGGAGGACCTTGAATGCCCTGGTATGCTGGAAATTAACTAACTTTTCCCACCTTGCACAGATGGAGATAGTGACTGAAAATCCTCTGTTTGTTTTAGAAGGTTATTTAGTGACTGGGTTCAAGACAGTGACTGCATAAGAGAAGTTCTCCTAACAGATGCCTCGGAAAGCCTCTAGAAGGAAATAGCCTTGTCTTCAGTGTTTCCACTTGTCCAGGATAGGCAGCCTTGTCAGTGTGGGTACACTTCACCTTCTCACATGCAGTGTTAGGGGAACTGGCTGTCCTGGGCTACTGGGGCATTGCAGCCCAGCACATCCAATTAGCTTTTGCACTTCCAGCTCTTAGAGTGAATCTTCAAAGTCGCAGCTCTAGCAACAGTATGAGAAATATCTTCTAGAGGCTTTCATTAGCAGCACTTAGACTCTTCAGAAGATAGATTCCCAGGCCACTTCACTAGGACAACCTTGGAGATGGACAGGAAAGAGAAATCCAGCCCAGCCTCACCCCCAAAACTGTGATTACCAGCTGTGGTAGGGTTAAATGAGTATTTTAAGAGGTTGGGTTCACTCACACCTACTGGCATTCATTATCTATTGTTAGGATGAACTGAAAGTTCTGCTGAGCTGAAATAAAAGGCTTATATTTGTTGTCTTCAGGATGAAGAGGCTTTCAGTTGGCTTCAGTTAACATAAATTGCCCTGATGATACTTTAATGGAGCAGGCTGACCTGTGGTTTAGAGCTTGCTGAATTAATTTGGTCACAGGTAACAAATGTGGTATTCACAGAAGTGCTTTGTCTGCTGTGCTGCAGCTCTACTTCTGGGATAATGAGTAAATAAGGAATAAACGTATTTTGACTTTCAGAGTTCGAGCTGCACTTCCAGGGCTCTTTTTTAATTAAATAAAACATCATAAACTCAGTAGGCTTGCTCTGAAGACCCTGAAAATCACAGTATGATTAAGGTTAAAAGAGACCCAGTGGGGTCATCTGGTACAACCTCCCTGCTCAAGCAGGATGAAAACGTCTGAAGTCAGAGTTCAGTTCCCTATTGCAACAGTGATAAAGTGGAATTATGTATTTTCTTCAAGTTTATGTTAAAAGGTATAGGTAGATAAGATTGAAAATTGTAAAACTGAATGGGATGGTCTTACTGGCCAAGCCCAGTGTTCCTTGACTTTAAATGCTGCACAGATTTGAGACTACCTAAATGTGTGATCCTCCTACTGGTAATCCCAGTACAAGCAGGTCAGGAATATGTTTTAGAGACAAACTACATAGTCATTACAAAGGAGAAATATGTCAAAGAGGATAGTGCAGATTCTTGCCAAAATATATTTATGAAGTGATGGACTTTGAACTTTTCAAATCCTGCTACAGGGCACCGTGACTTCAGCTTTGCCTAAAGTGGCATTCTGAGTATACCAGTTACTCCTCTTCACCCTTCCCCTGTTACGATAAACTGTGGCATGTCCTAATCCAAGAATCCAAAGCTGTTCTTTCCTTGGCTGTACAGGTTCCAAAATCCTATGAGGGGTAATACAGAGCAACAGATAGCACTTAAAGCTCCTGTCATCTGGCACTGCAGAGTGAACACTATGCAAGCAAAAGGAACTGGGAGACTAAAAGAGTTTAACCTAATGATCAGCTCCTGAGCTCTGTGGAGAAGTAATACAGCTTCCTGGAGTGCTGCTGGAAGTAGCAGATTAATTGGCTGCAAATAATGCTGTCCAAATAAAGGGCTTTTCTGTCATAGAAATGGAGAAAATTACTTTCATTATTCAGTTAGCTCCTGGCACACTGGTTTCGATGGTGCTTTTGACTAAATCTGAACCTCCAAGGTGTGGTAACACAAGAGCTGTGTGCCAACTTCTCCTAAGGCCATTATACAGAACTGTGAGTATGTGAAAGTAACTGATACCTCTACAGTTCTGGTTAGAGATGTATGGATTGCCCCTTTACTAGGATAATATGCTGTAAGAACATCTTGAAAATGAAAGTGTCAGAAATTCTTAGTGTTGTTTTTGAGCTGTGGTCTGCAGAGGTGTAACTGTCATTCCAGAACTTTGAGAAAAGTACCAAAATTTGGAGGGCGGGAGCAGAAAACCAGATACTAATCAAGCCAGCAGTGCTGCAAAGAACATATGTAGCCATTTTAATAATACATGAATCCTTGCCATCATGCTCTTCAGGAGAACAAAATGCTTGGTTTGCAGTCATATTCTTGTTTACACCTTTCCACAAAGTCAAAAGCACACTTTTAAAAGGAAAATAAATGGATTTGTGCTGAAGAGCACTGAAGGTATCCAAGGTGGATCCTAAACACTCCACATCGCCTGAAGGACCTCAGGGTATGCCTGTTCTCTGACATTACCTCTGGCACCTCTCAGGGATTGAGATTATACCAAGAGGCTGAACTCCCCTAGCTATTGAGAGAAGTCCCAGAAAGTGGTTCAAATGTTTCTTGTGGTCCCAGAATACCACAAACAAGTGGATGCAAACTCCCCCCGCTGCTGTGCTGTTGGCCTAGTTGCTCCATAAAAAACAAATGGTTAAACTTGGCTTCATCAATCATGCTAAGGGGCCATCTCTCTGGACCTCCCCTACCTTGCTTAAAGGTTCTGCTTACTCCTCTATATTTCCCTCAGAAAGCACCTCTTGGGGTGATGAGCAGAAAGGAGCTGGCTTTGATGTGCTATCTCAATGTCATAATGTTGGGGTTTTAGGAGTTCTCCTTTTGAGTTTTTTGGGTTTTTTTCCCCTCTTAAGTAGTTTTCCTCCATATATGTTGCTAGGAGACAATAACGACAGAAGATAAAAGAAGTCAGCTTGGGGAGAGGGGTACAGCTGGCTATTCTCTCTTTAGCTGGGGTTTCCTGTTTAGGGCAGAGATACAACGAGATTTAGGACTCTGTGTATCTTTCTGTCTCTCTCTCTGTCTCAGCCTCAGAGGAGAATGGTTGGAGCTGTTGCTTGGGGGAAGGAATTCGCTGCTGCCACCATAACCCAGCCTGGAGCTGCTTTTTCTTCTGTGGGGTGAGTCTCTGCTCGTGAGAGCAGCCACTGACCCGGGACCTTACAATCACCTTACTTCACTAAAGGAGGGACCTATCACCATCTGCTCGTGTTCCTGGGAATCCCGAGCTCGCCTCTCCCTGCCCTGCCTTGAGTCGGCTGTTGCTGCCCCACGCCTGCCGCTCCTTCAGCACTGCTCTGGGTTTCTCTGCACTGTAGCCCCGCACACCCTGCCCTGCCGGGACATCCAGCAGCTACAGCTACATGGAGTTCTCTGATACATCATGTCCACCAGCCAGGATCTTTAGCTCATTCCTGCCATTCCAGCTTGGTGCTTCCAAGAGTCCTGCAGGGGCACAGGGTTTGACTGTCCCAGGGGTTTGTGAACCAGAGCCTCTCCTTCATCCTTTCCCATCAGGGCCAAGCCGCCATTAGCGAGTGGTGCCTGAGCCCGCACCACAGCGCCCCCTGCAGGCGTGGGGGACTCATCCACCTGCCCTGCCCAGCCAGGAGCCAGCAGCGCCCCTGCTGGCTGTGCCTGGAACTGCACCAAGGGGAAAGAGAGAGGCTGGGACTGAGTTCCTCGTTCTGTTTGTTGTTAATGCTGTAGTTGTTGTTGTTTGTTTGCCTTGCTATACATACTAGTAAAGATCTGTTATTCCTATTCTCATATCTTTGCCTGAAAGCCCTTTAATTTCAAAATTATAATAATTCAGAGGGAGGGGGTTTACATTTTCCGTTCCAAGGGAGGCTCCTGCCTTCCTTAGCAGACACCTCTCTTTCAAGCCAAGGTATATAATTACACTTAATTTTAATATTCTCCAAGCAGGTAACAGGACTACTAATTAAATAATGAGAACATAATCTTCTTTTCTAAGTTATGACCTTTCTGGTGTTGTGTTGCATCATTAGAGTAGCAAGATGGCTGTCTGCCTGCCCATAGCAGGATTGCCTACCTGAGAGAGGAGCTGCCAGGATGCTCTGCTAAAGCCACAGCAGAGGGGGAAGAAAAAACTGGATGTTTGAATAGCCATGGAGCTGCTGTGCAAATAAACCTGCCAGCAGTCTATTGTTACTTGCTCACTTTCGTAAGATGAGGCATTGGAGGTTAAGCATGTATTTCTCTTACTGAGGGTCTCTGTCAGCATTTTCAGTTTAAGGTTGTAAATTCTTCCAGAACATATTTATTTCTTAATTAATTTAGGATTATATATTTTTTCACTTGCTAAAGTGAATTGTGTTAGGCAGAGTTTTAGCTATATTTCAAAACGCATTCCTTTAAAAATCCTAACCCTCTGAACTTCGGGTTTGGAGCTGAGGATTTGAAGAAAATTCTTAGGGCACTCTTGTCATTGCAGCGAAGATTACTCAGGATCAGATTACTGGGCTGAAACTCAGAGGTGACAATTCCATGTCCTCTGTGGACTTTTTGCATAGATTTAAGTCACTTAGTAGCTCTATACTCTTTCAGAACGCAGGGATAATGTTCTTACCTGTCTTTCTTACATTTTGAATCACTGAGTGGATTGTCTGTTAGTTGAAGGTTTGATGTGCACAGCAAGAGGAGAGGGGGAAGTGCATTGGAGGATAATTGATTGAATGTAAATTGACAGTGCATCTCTAGCACTTGTTTATTTAATTGTGGGGTCATCACATTCTTTTAATGTAGCTGCACCACTGATTTAGTCTATACATGCTAATTGATTCTAATGTATCATCCATTCCCTATCTATCTGCATGTCTTGTTTGGCTTTCCTCCTCCAGAGCAGTCGTCACTGATCGGTTTACAGTGTCACTAGGCTTGCTTTCTTTAGCTGATGTTACCTCTTTAATACCCTATGAGTTCTGAGCACTTCTGTGACTTTGTTTTCCTCCAGTCCATGTGCTCTTCTTACCAGCTTTGAGTTTTTTATTGCCCTTTACTGTGGATAATTTAGATCCCTTCTGAAATTTGTGAGGTTCAGTCAGGCCTGAATATGCTCAATAACCCCCAAGAGCAAGTATCTCTGCTTCATGCTTCATTCATCTCTTCCAATCAAAAACCTGGAAGACATTAGGCTTGATTTCCTAAGAGGAAAATTTATCTTCTCACTTTCAGTAGTTCTGTGGAAATCTGACCTTACATTGTTCTGGGTTTATGATCACAAACTGGGTTTTTTCCAGATACAGATGTAAATGTTGCTAGTTTGTGAGCATCTGGATTGTACCCTCAGTTGTCTGTTAAAATACAGATATGGTATTTGTGCTCTCTAGTTCTTTACAGCAATGTCTGTTGGTCAGAAAAACTGCGCTGGCTGTGAACTATTGAGCCGCTGCATTCTTAATCCTTATGGGTACAGTCATGTGGGAGGTAACAACAGGAAGCTGGAGAAGTTGGTAACTCTTGGGATGTCTACAGGCAAAATCCCTTTACACAGTAAAATACAGTAGTAAAAGGAGAAATGGAAATGCTGCACCTAAATATTGGAAGCAAGATGGCATGTGGGTGCTACAGCAGACAGAAGATGCAAACAATTTAAGGGCAAAACTTAAATGACTTCAAATGCACTGTAGATTAGATATTAGAAAAATATCTTCCCTGTGACGATGGTGAGGCCCTGGCACAGGTTGCCAGAGTAGCTGTGGCTGCGCGATCACTGGAAGTGTTCAGGGCCAGGTTGGATGTGGGTCGGAGCAACCTGGTATAGTGGAAGGTATACCTGTCCATGGCAGAGGGTTGGAACTGGATGGTTTTTAATGTCCCTTCCAACCCACGCTATTCTGTGATTCTAAGGTCTCACTCCACATCTGTACCAGCAGTTTCGTAATTGTTATAGATAAAAAGGAGATCAAGCCGAATTAAATATTATAAAAATAAGCGATATTTATTTTGTGACCGATATACAGTCCTTGATAGCCACAATCAAAAAAGGGACAGCGCCGAGCCCGGGGTCGGCGCCAGGTGAACACACTCTGATCTGATCTCTATTGCATCAGATCCCCCAATGTTCACAAAACTACCTTGGTCAGCCTAGTTTTTATGCAGTTTTTTTTAGCCTGGAGCGGAGGTCTTTGTCTTTTTTCATCATTCCGCATATTCATGTGGTTTTCTTTCTCTTCGTTGGGCTGGACAAAACCATATTCTGGAAGACGATGAATTCTGATGAAGATAGGTTCTAGTTTATGGGAAGATGGAATTGAGATGTATTTTTCCTGATGGCTTTGGTTATCTTAATCGTGGGTGCTTGCCGGGCGCTCATCGTTTGGGTGTTCCCTGGACAGTTCCCAGAGGGCTATCTCTGCCGGGGCTGTGTTTATTGTCTTGGTAATCCCAACTCTTCAGCTTTTGTTGGCAGTTACAGTGCTGCAATTAAGCAATCCCTGTTCTTCTCTCCGAAGCTTTTGGTTTTCAAGTTTCTTTATTATTTTATTCATACAAACATTGCTTATTCTACATTATTGTACAACTTTACTCGAAATACATTATATCATATATCACAGTAATTGACCCTATTCTTAAATCTTGTTCAAACCTCCTTGGGGAAGGAGGGTGAACAGAAATTATTCTGAAGAAAAAATTGTATATGCTCTTGAGTGGAGAATTTTAAAATACTTGTGAGGGGAGGAATATGTCAAGGTAAGGGAGGAAAACATTCTCAGTTTCACTGGTTCAATTTAAAACCTGATTTATCATACAAATGCTCTCCATCTTTGGTAAAATTGGCTTTTAAAATTATTTTTAACAGCTTTTTGTGTCATCCACTCCAGAAGTGAGGAGTGTTGGCAGCCAAGTACACATTACAGCTAACAAACCAGGCAGTGGTCAAGTGGATAAAAGCTTTCTGAAGAAAACTCCAGATCCCCAGGGCATGTTGACCGAAGGGATGAAGAAAGGCTTTTGTTGCACAAACATTCCTGCAGCTTCCCAGCTTCTGCTATGCACATTGAGGGGAAAGGAGATCAGCTGCACTCTCCAGGATGTGATGAACGTTGATTAGAAAAGCAAGCTTGGGGTGTTGATTATTTTCCAGATTAATTTCTCCCTCACTTGGATCAAGCACCGAAGAGACTGTTCCTGCCCAAAATGGCATTTGGGTGCCAGGTTTTATTGTCAGATCTGGATGCAGCCAAACATATCTGTGGTGGCACTAGTCTCTCTTTGACTTCCTATAAACAAGTAATTGCTGATTATTGACAGAAAGCTCTATTATTTGAAATTGGTCTTGCATGGATCAAGCCCTAGAAGATACTATAGATGCATCCACAGTGTATGGATACATCCAAATTGTTATAGATAAAAAGGAGATCAAGCCGAATTAAATATGATTAAAATAAGCGATATTTATTTTGTGACCGAAATACAGTCTTTGATAGCCACAATCGAAAAAGGGACAGCGCCGAGCCCGGGATCGGCGCCGGGTGAACACACTCTGATCTGATCTCTATCGCATGGGATCCCCCAATGTTCACAAAACAGCTTTGGTCAGTCCAGTTTTTATACAGTTTTTTAGCCCGGAGTGGAGGTCTTGTCTTCTTTCTGCGCTGGGCTGGACAAAACTGTATTCCAGGAGACGATTAATTTTGATGAAGGCAGGTTCAGGTTTTACAGGAAAATGGAATTCAGATGTAACTTGCAGATTTTGGTTTACTGGAATCGGGCATTCAGATTATTTTTCTTGATGGCTCTGGTTATCTTAATTGTGGGTGCTTATCGGGCTTTTAATGTTTGGGTGTTCTCTGGACAAAGCCATCTCCGCCACGGCCACGTCTATTGCTAATCCTAGCTCTTTAGCTTTTGTTGGCAGTTACAGTGTTGCGATTAAGCAATCCCTGTTTTTTCCTCTGCAGCTTTTGGTTTTTGAATTTTTATTACTTTACTCATACAGACATTGCTTGTTCTACATTAATTTACAAATTTACACAAATTACATGATATCATATATTACAAGATCATTCCACTAAGCTCATCCATGGAACATCAGAGAGCCTTCTGCAATCAGAGACTGCAGCATTTGGCGCAGCTCAGGATCTGGTCCTGTCTGGGATTGGCAAATGACGTTAAAACAGAGTAAAACTGGTGTGTTGGGGGTTGGGGTTTGTTCCCTTACTGTCCCAGTTTAAAGAATTTTTCCCATTATTATGCTATGGAAGCCTCCTAGGTTACACCCAGGCTCTTTTCAGGACTCGAGACAAAGGGGTAGGTGGAGGACTGGTTTCCAGGCCTACTCTCACCGGTGGGAGTCTGAGGAAAGTCAGGACTGCCCCATCTCCAGCCCACGCGGTCCGAACGCCAGGGAGCGAGGTTCTCTGCGGTGGGACACTGCCCTGCATCTGCTCCGCATCCAGCCTCCTACCTCTGAGGACACAGCTGACCACCAAAAACCCAAACATTGAGCGGAGAGCCCTTCCTCCACCCTTTCTCCTACGTGGGACACAGCTGCCGCTGCTGCCTTCCCCCCCTCCCGTCTGCCACCTCTGCAGCAGCGCAGACCCTGCCATGCCTTCCATCACCAGGAACAGACATAAGCAGAGTGTCTGCGGCTGAAGAAAGGACTGGAACTGAGTTATTTGTTCTGTTTTGTTGTTAATTTTCATAGCTGCTGTTGTTTCTGTTTGTCCAGTTAGATATATTAGTGAAGAGCTGTTATTCCTACCCCCTTATCTCTGCCTAAGTGTTCCTGATTCAAACAATTGTAATGGGAGGGACAGGACTTACATTCTCTGTTTCAAAGAAGAGCTTCTGCCTTTGTTTGCAGACACCTGTCCTTCAAACCAGGACATGGTGCCACACTTACCAAGAGAAGAAACAGTACTTTGATGCCTCCTTTCTAGACAGTGCAGTTTCAAAAGGCCTTGCATATGATTACTGTGCAGACTTGGGCAAGCCAAACTTTTTATCAGCAAGAATCACTTAATTGGTTTCTTGCACTGAATAAAAATTTGATATTACATCTTTTGCATCTTCCAAAAGTTGTTTCTTAACTTCTGTGTGTGGGCAGGGGTTCTTGGGTGGTAATGCTGCAATTTTAGTGTATTGTTTCAAATGCAGTAGATGTGTCAGTCTTAGTTTTGATTGTAGGAGTATTCAGATACAGCCCTAAGTCACTGCTAAATAGTTGCATAAACAGGAAGATAAGGTTGGTTTTTGTCCTTTTCCTTGAAACTGTCATATATTTTCCTCCTACTTGTTAAGTGGAGTTCAGGAATTCATGTGTGGTGGGTGGAGTTTTTTTACTTGTTTATTTTTGTCACCGATGATACTTTAAATCAAACCTGTAGTCTTTCTTCTCTTCCCTTGGCATGTGCCAGGGTGCATTCCTCTGTTAATACAGATGACTATACTGTTTTTATTTCTTCTTCTGTACAGTAACTCTGCTAGCCAGTTCATTGGGGCAATCTATGACACAAGCTTTATGTAAGGAGATGCTCCTTCAGAAGTGTGTCAGTGTCAGGCTGCATGCTTAAGAAGTGAGACACAGGGCTGACTCAAAAGGGCTATGTGGTTTGGTCTTTCCACTGGAATTTCTTTTTTCCTTCATTAATATAGCTGCTGTTGCTTTTTTGACCAAGGTTGTTGTCACAGTGTCAGTGCTTGGCACCATCTGTTCCTTATCCTACGGTAAAAACCTGCATACGTTTTCTCTGTAAACTTCCCATGGGCAGTACCATGCAATACTGACTCCTTATTCCTGCTCTGTTGCTTCTTCTACCTCCTTCTTCCTTTTGCATGACCAGCTAACTCCTTCCTGTCCCTTACACAATTGCCTGACCCTTCTGTGATATATATATATACCATATTGTAATTCGTGTTTTACATAAAATAAGTCTGTAAAATAAAAAATAAACTAGCCACAAGTAAAGGCAGTGATTGCCTCAGAGCTAGGTAAATTAACATATCTACAGGCCAGACTTCTACCGATAAGCACCTATCTCCTGGGGAAGCCTGGAAACTCACAGGGGAGCAGCATTTCCCGAAAATCCCATCACCCCCCCCCACTCCAGACTGCATTCCCCGACTCTGGTTCCCATAAAGATGAAGTCCACCACCTAAAAGCAATACACAATGGACACAAAATCACGTCAAAGAGCAGGAAGGACTTTGTCTTGTGTGGACACCAAAGCTGAATTTGAAAGAAACAAAGGACTGTCCCGCTCCAGGCTATGAAAAACAGTATAAAAAAGGAGCCAACCAAGATGGCGGTGTGAACACCAGGAGAGACCCAGTGCGACAGAGGCTGGGTAGTATCGTGTGTTCACCCAACTCCGAACCCGGGCTCGGTGTTGTTCTTTCCGGTTGTGGCTTTGCAGGACCGTATTTTTGGTCGCGAAAATAAAATTTGCCAATTTAACCTTTTAATTCGGTTTGATTCGTTTATTACCTATAACAATCTTGGTGACCCCGACGTGATCCTGATTTTGGGTTTGGGGGGGGCCCCCTTTCCAACCAGGAGGTGCCTCACTGACTTCAGCGGCCTGGTGGAATTGGGGAATTCCCAAAGCCAGTCAGGATCCCGAACTAAAAATTCGAAAAGTCACAATCAGAAAGGGAAAAGTTGGGCCCTGAGCTCTTGGATAACCGCGGCAACGTTTTTCACTCACAAAACTCGACGTGCACGAAGAATCCACGCAAGAAAAGGAGCCGTAAGTATTGCGTGGTTGAGTGAGGTGTGACTGAGCACGTGATTGAGACGTGATTTTATCATGAAGCGAGTGTGGACCCCAAAGTCGCAGTTCCATTATCCCGCGAGGGGTGTGGTTGGTTGCAGGGGAAGCGAACGTAACGTGGTATTAACTCTCTCTGTCTCGTGTCAAGCCTAAAACTTGGGAAGTTTTGGGGGTCGGTCACGGGGGGATCGGGAGGGAAGGTACGTTCCCTGGAACTGGGAATTGGTAAACCTCTCAGACCCTAGGGCAGGACAAGCCCAGGAAAAGGAAAAGAGAGCTCGCCTCCTTTCGAAAAACTCCACAGAACGGTTCTCTGTGTGAAGTGAGTAGATTGGAAACATTGAAATAAAGTTTAAACTTCGGTACGGTAGTAGCCGGACCTGGCGGTGGTCCCGGCGTGAAACACGGTAAGTAGGTATAACAAAGGTAGCTCGGGGAGGAAAACCTTTTAGAGAAAATGGGACAGAAAAAGAGCAAACCTCAGGGAAAAACCCCAGAGAAGTCAGCTAAGATAAGATGTTGAAATACTGGGAGCGAGGTTACGGGCCGCATCCCCGCAGGCTGATCCCGTGCCTGTGTCCGAGGTGGAGAAGGGAGGCCGCGCGCGCGGTCGTGGGGGCAAGAAAAGTACCGCCGCTGTAAGGCAAAGTCATCGCGTGGCTTTGTCTGGGTTCCCGTACTACCCAGTTTACTGGGACAGGTTGGTCGAGTCGAGACGTGATTGAGAGCTCTGCTCCAGCCCAGGCGAGGTGTTGCAAGGCGGGGACAGAGAAGCCGCGAGCGTGTCCTGCTCCGGCCCGGCTGCTGCTGCCGGTTTCGTCAAGAGGAGGGGGAGCGGGCGCCCGCTCGCTCCTCCGGGGAATGGTGGCAGGCGAGCGGCGGTGCCTCGTCCCTTTTCTGCCTGACCTTAAGCCGGGGCCCGCCCGCTCGTTGGGTGCAGCATTTTTGGCTGTCGGTCTGGTGGTGGCTGGCAGCCGGGGCTGGACGCGGCCGGGGATGCGTGGAGCCTGCCAAGCTTTCCCCGGCCCCTTTCCTGAGAGTCCCGAGCATGACTCGCTCAGCCGAGGTGGCTGCGCCTTGTTCCCTGCTCCTGACCTGTTTGCCCAGAGTGTGTCCGTGTCAGAAGGGGCCGCGGGGGATGTACAGTGGGGCGTGTGGCCTCGCCTCGGCTTTGCCCGCTTTTGCCGGAGGGGCTCAGTGACGGGAGTTGCCCGGTGGAGTTTGCGGGCCGGGGTGGCGGCACCCTGTCCCCGCCGTGTGTTGTTGAAGTCATCCCCCTTCCTCGGCCCTAAGCCGGGGACCCGTGTATCGGGCGAAATTTTTCAGGGGCGACGGCTGGCTGCGGTGGCCGGCTGCACAGTAGCCGACAGAGAAGCCCCCGGGAATATCGTGGGCAAGGCGGTGGTGCCTCGCCCTGTCTCGGTACCGGCCGGTGCGATCGAGCCACCGTGCCCGGGCGGCCTGTGTTGTCTGGCCTGCCCCGACTGTCGTGGCTGCCGGCGGGCTGGGTTGCGAGTGGCTCCGTTTTTTTCAGGCATGCCGATGTGCCGGGTGGATCGTGGGGGCTGCCCGCCTGGCCTTTTTATTTTTCTCACGCGGCCTTAAGCTGCAGCACCGAGGCAGCAGACCCAGGGGAAGCGAGGCCCCTCCCAGACGAAACAAGCAGCTGGACAGAGGGAGGCCCCGGAGTACTTCTACTGCCGGAAGAAAGACACAGCAGTCCGGACAGCAGAAAAGGGCTGGACACACGCCTCCAGAGCGAAAAAGATCGAGACGAGAAAAGACACCCGAGTGGAAAGTGACCTCCCACCCTGGAAACCTCAAGCTAAAATTGCATCGGACAAGTAAATGAGCACCTTAGATCAGATAAGGTGTTCAGTTTCTGGGTGCAGGTGTTTTTCTTTTGCTTATTTCAGGTGCCAGATTTGTTGTGAGGTTTGGGTCACACATTGTATATGGGGAATCAGGCCTAGAGGTCTCTGTACTAAGTGCCTTGAGGAAGAGCTGTCTCTGACTGACCGAATTCTAATACTTGCCACCGAATTGCATATTATTGAACCGGAGTCGATCGAGTGGTTTCGCTTGTACCAACACGGGATTAGGGGAAAACTAAATTGCAGGACGATAATTTTGGAAATTGAGTGCCGGAGAGCAAATAAAGTATCTTGTTGGACGGATACGGTAAAAATTATCAAGGTGGGATGCCTTTAAGGGACGGTATGCAGTTCGGACTTCACATTGATCCCCTGAAGAATACTTCTGCTGCCAAGAAGATGGTTTCCCTTGCCGCCAGCAGCAATCTGGTGGGCGTAGGCAGAGGCAGAGAAGTACACCTATGGGGAGTCCTGGTGAGCCTGAGCCTAGTCATGTATCCTCTGACTAATACATACCCAGAGAATGCCCTGAGCCCTGCAATACAAAGCCATAATGAGTGTGGGGAGTGCACACGAATTAGTAGCCCTGCTCACCCTGTCCTACCTAATTGCACCCCTGAGGGGAAGGAGGAGCACTGCACCCTTAACAGGCACTCAGTATGTAAAGTGTAAATTGGGGGAGAAAATGGTATGCTATGATCCCAAGGCAAGAAACAGAAACGGCAATCAGAGACATTTGCTCATAACATTCACAAAAGAAGTGCAAGCCAGACACCTCTTCCCACATGTGAACAATGCAATCGTACGGTTTGGATAGGGGGAAAAAGAAAATCGGTATTTGTGGCTTATTTTCAGGTGAATCAATTGTGTTATGACAATACTCAACTAGGGATGTGTGTCATGGAAGGGAAAACCTACTGGGTGGGCAAAAATCTAAGGTATGAAAGTGGACTCATCTCAGACACTGAACCTGTTATCATAGACCTTCTCGAGGAAGATGATGTCTGGATCTGTGCCCAGTTTGATAACACTTTCTGTTTTTCTAGAGATAGGGAAGGCATGGATCCTGAGAGCAAAATAAAACAGATAGCCATAGAAATAAAGAAACAGGAGTCAGAAATGAGAAGAAGGAGAATGGAGCAGGAAAGATTGAGGACCCTAAGTGAACAATATGACTTATTGGAGAAACAGTATGATAATTGGGGTTTACCTGGCTCAGACAAGAATTTGTTTATCGATTTAATGCAAGAGATTGCAACCGAATTAGGATTGACCAACTGCTGGGTACTGGAGTCTAGAAAAGAAAGGCAATTGTGAGTGGAGTGACAAGGTTGGACTTTGCTGGAATAAAGGCTCTGGAGCTAACCCTTACCAGTCACTAGGAGAATTAAGTACTTACTGGGCTGAACCAGGAAGTACAAAAAGTACATGGAAAGCTCCTGATGGGGTATACTGGGTATGTGGGAAGAAAGCATACAGTGAATTACCACAAAAATGGAAGGGGTCATGCACTCTGGGGATCATTCAGCCGGTCTTCTTTACTTTACTAAGGTCCGACAGTACTTTCCTGGGGGCACCTCTCTACGAGACACTGAATAGAGAAAAAAGGGAATTAAGGAAGAAGCTCCCTGATGTGGGTGGCAGCCAAGTTTGGGGAGGGGAAGAGTGGCCAGCTGAAAGAATAATAGAATACTATGGTCCTGCAACATGGGCACAAGATGGAAGTTGGGGGTACCGGACTCCGGTGTACCTATTGAATAAGTTGATAAGGCTGCAGGCCGTAGTAGAGATTGTGTCGAATCACATCTCAGATGCCCTCGAATTGTTGGCTAAACAGCACTCCCAGATGCGAGCTTTTGTATACCAGAATAGAATAGCATTAGACTATTTGTTAGTGGAAGAAGGGGGAGTCTGTGGGAAATTTAATGAATCTGAATGCTGTGTCAAAATTGATGATTACGGAGAAACTATAAAGGGTCTTGCAGCAGAGATAAAGAGGGTAGCACACGTTCCAGTCCGAAAATGGAATTCCATTCTCCAGGCATCTTGGTGGGACCAGTTATTATCAGGAGCTTGATGGAAAAAAGTAGTGTTCTTTATTGTGTGTTCATTGGCAGGAATCATATTCATACCATGTCTAATACCTTGTTTTATTAGACTAATACACTCGGTGGTACAGGGCATGCAAATTGCAGCTATGCCCATGGATCCTGAACTCACATCAGGAAGGGTGAATGGTAGAGCCTCCAAAATAATGAAATTAGGGAGAGGGGAGATGAACACCAGGGCAATGGAGGCGCTGACAAAATTTGAAGAACAGATAGAGAGAAATCAGCTCCCCTGTATAGATTATCAAAAAGAGCCAGAAGAAGAATGGGATGGCAGTGAAGAATCTGAAGAGGATTAAAAAGGGGAACACGAATTAATGTGTTTATATAGAAGGGGAGGGATTGTGATATATATATATATATACCATATTGTAATTCGTGTTTTATATAAAATAAGTCTGCAAAATAAAAAATAAACTAGCCACAAGTAAAGGCAGTGATTGCCTCAGAGCTAGGTAAATTAACATATCTACAGGCCGGACTTCTACCGATAAGCACCTATCTCCTGGGGAAGCCTGGAAACTCACAGGGGAGCAGCATTTCCCGAAAATCCCATCCCCCCCAGACTGCATTCCCCGACTCTGGTTCCCATAAAGATGAAGTCCACCACCTAAAAGCAATACACAACGGACACAAAATCTCGTCAAAGAGCAGGAAGGACTTTGTCTTGTGTGGACACCAAAGCTGAATTTGAAAGAAACAAAGGACTGTCCCGCTCCAGGCTATGAAAAACAGTATAAAAAAGGAGCCAACCAAGATGGCGGTGTGAACACCAGGAGAGACCCAGTGCGACAGAGGCTGGGTAACATCGTGTGTTCACCCAACTCCGAACCCGGGCTCGGTGTTGTTCTTTCCAGTTGTGGCTTTGCAGGACCGTATTTTTGGTCACAAAAATAAAATTTGCCAATTTAACCTTTTAATTCGGTTTGATTCGTTTATTACCTATAACACTTCCTTCTTGCAGCACAGCCACCAAACTAAACCTTCTCTCTCCTGCTAATTCTTTATACCTTTCTTTCTTACATGCATAACACCTGTGTGCTCTTTTACTCTTTTGTGATTGGTCAATACACATCAGCATTCCACGCTTCTTCTTCAATGCTGTTCACCTGTCTTATACAGCTGCAACCCATTATGGGTGAGGCTTGGCCACAGCTCTATTCCTAAATTCCCACAATCTATTCTCCTACAGGTTGTTGACTCTACAAGCTATAAAGAAAGACCCCCACCATAATCTTGTTGGGGTTTAGGATCTGTTTCTTGGGCTCCTTTTTGCATTGCCAAGAATTATGGGAGGTGAAGATGGGAAGGAGATGATCCCAGAGTGAGCATTTCCTTGGATATATTTGTGTTGCAGCCTAGTTTGCAGAAGACAATTTCCCATCTTCTACAGTCAAAAGTGGTGATCAACTTTCTTCAGCAACACCTTGTCTCCCTTTTCTCCAGACTGAACCACATGTAAAAACTCTACAAAGTAAGGTAGATTCCTAAATGCTTCCTCTCCCAGCAGAGGTTTTTAGGAGCACCATGTGAGGTTTGCTTAAGGCACTGCCACAAGATGATGCTTTCCCAGAGTGGGAGCCCAAAGGTAATTCTCAGAATTATGAGATCCTTCATCATCCTTCACTGGGTAAGTCAGGCTTCAGAATATGATTTTCAACATTCTGTTTCTCTGAGATTTCTATGGCCTCACCTCTGTGATTCCTTGTGTGAGCAGTAGTAGCAAGCCTACACCATTTCCTAGTGGCATGTGAATCCTGCAGGTCCACTTTGCATCTCTCCATGTGCTCTCCAGGCCAAAATGCCTATAGTAGCAGATTTAATACATCCACATTCCAGCCTCCAGAAGCTAGCCCTCAGAAAATCAATATATTTAAAATATTGATTTATTACTGATGGTGGCAGTGCTAATGCCTTTAAGATGGTGGGTCCCTTCCTTGCTGGAGGGCTGCTGTGGAAGTAGTGTGCTCCCTGGTCTTGGGTGATTCTCTTCTGAGACGTGTTTTCTGCTCCAGAGCAATGTGGTGGTGGTCTTGGTGCCAGTGTGCTCAGCACCACAGAGAAATCACACTCAGAAAAATATTGGTGAGGGTTGTACAGTTCTATGAGGACCTATTGCACATAAACAATTGACTGATTCCAATAACCCATCTTGAGCCTCTTTAATCAAAAAACCCATGGATCTTCTATGCATTTCTTGAAGATCCCTCACTGATTGATATCACTGCTTCTCTGCAGAATCTGTGGTATTGCAGCGCCTTTTTGGTGCTTCCTGGTCTTGCAGTGGATTAGTTTGTACAGTATCACTGTGTTACTGTCCAAACCAGCCACTGGATCGCACCATTGCTCCAAATAATGCATCTGGAAGCAATGCAGCACCTGAGAGTGGAGGAACCAGCTCTTTATTTAAAACACCTTTGTATTCTTGCTTTCCAAAGTCCCTCTGATGACCTGCAGCAACATGCTGAGCCTCCTGCAAGAAAATCAGTCCCTGGTCAAGCTTGTGTCTACATTTGTGGAGACAAGAAACACAACCACCTTAGCACCCTTTGATTTCATCGGGCCCTGGTTCCTGTGGCATTAATTGGTCTTTTGAAAGATCCTGGTGAGAGGAAGAAACACAGAGGGGCAGTACTGAAAGGCACAGTTCTGGCTGCCCAACATATCTATCACAGCAGGGCCATCTCCTGAGGTGTTGGGAGTGGGGATGTGGAAGTCCTTTTTAATGAAAGGGAGGAAGTAGTTTTTGCAATAGTTGTCATGCTCCCACCCCACATACCACATCTCTAACCCCAGGAGTGCCTGGAGCTGCTGATGCCTTCCCAGTCCGCTAGCCCAGGAGCCAGCATCTGAGGCATGGCCACTGCTGTAGGGCTGCTGAAGCTCAGTAACTGAGAGATCCATTTATACAGAGAGATCAGATAACCCTCCTCAAGATTTGGACCAGGGCTCCCATGAGCAGCTTCTCTGCCTCAGTCCATGAGCAAGGCATGGACTCTCTAATCAGTGTTCAGGTCCACCAGTCAGGGTCTCCTCTGTGGTCTGTCAGAGAATGAAATATTATAGTTTATGACTTAAACATTTTCATGAAGGACTTTTAAAACTGTATTACAAAAGCTTCAGAGAAGACCACCACACCCTGAATGGGGCTCTGAGAGACCCTAGACCTTTCACTGATGAAGATAAGATTAAGTAAGGACTCAGGGCTGGGCACATTCACAAATCACAAGCTTAACACCTTCAGGGTGGAGAGCACAGCCCCAGGGCTGTCAGCAGCCAGACTCACACAGGTCCTTGCACCAAAGAGTGGGGGGAAAAGGGCTTTGGGTGTGTGTTGGAAA
This sequence comes from Muscicapa striata striata, assembly GCA_030060385.1. Classification (NCBI taxonomy): domain Eukaryota; kingdom Metazoa; phylum Chordata; class Aves; order Passeriformes; family Muscicapidae; genus Muscicapa; species Muscicapa striata. Next base: position 376,551 of record JAREIS010000110.1, on the reverse strand, counting down.
GGCCTCTGGTCACAGACCCAGTGAACATCCATGCTCTGATTTGCAGAGGAGCCCAGCTGTGGGACCCTTCACCCAGGGAAGTTTCTCCACAGCAGAGGGGGTGACACAGCTCATCAAAGCCCTCCTCACATCCCAAGGGGTCCCAGACCCTGCACTGGAGCACTGCAGCATGATGCAGCAGACCTCAGTGGTGCAAGGGACAGTGTCAAACTGGCACCTGCTAGGGAGGGACTTGGATGCTCCCACCTGGCCCAAATGTATATTAATTCAGAGAATTCTATAATCTTCGGTGTGTGGTGGTGTGGCAGCAGCAGCAGGGGACCCTCACCACCAGGACCAGATGGAGGGGAGCAACGAGACATTGCTGGGACCCTTGGATGGGTCTTGTGCTTCCACCTAATCTCTGTCACTCTTCCCCTGTCTGCCCATTCTCCATGCACACTTATTTTTCTTTCTTTTTTTCTTTTCGCTTTCTTTTTCTTTACCTCTTTTACTATTAAATAAAATACATCAAATTTTTGGCACCAACATCTAACCTCATGTGGTTTTAACCACATTTTTTGGGCATATTTTGAACCTTCAAAGTTCTTTCCATTTTATACACAGAGACTTAATTTTCCTTGCTCTTCTGCATTTAAACTAGATTGTAACAGGGTCTTTGGGGGAACTCCCCCAGACCTGACCTGTCACAGCTTGTGCTTATGTTGGAGGTCTCTGTTTAGTCAGTCTGATTCTTTGTGTTGCTATTTGGCTGTCAGATATCTCCATCTGCCCTGACTCTCTGTTGTGACTTTTGATTGTGCCTGGCAGCTATTGTTCATATCTAACTCATCCCCTTAGAGACACAGTTTAGGTATTTCTGGCACACAGAGGTGTCCAGGGAAGGCCCTGCAGGCTCCTTCATGGGCCCCAAGCAGAGAAAAGAGGTATGTTATAGACATGGAGGGGCTGGCACGGGGCCAGGGTGTTTCCCATAAGGCAGTCTCTTGCTCTTTCCCATGTTGATTTTGATTCAAAATACTTTTAATAAGATGACAGGCTTCTCCCTAGTAAGAGGAAGCCTCCCTTGGTCTCTCCAGGTTCAGATGGCATGTTTTCCTCTAAGTGGTGAAAGAAAATGGTAAGTTTGCCCTTCAGCCATGAGGTGGTTGAGCTCTCCATTTCAGTAGCATCTTTACTTGAAACACATAGTTCTGTATCTGCTTTATTGTCTGTGTGAGGCTAGTGGTCTTGTGCTTTCTGTCTGGTACAGCATTTCAGCCAATGCTTCCTCTTCCTTTTCTGTGCCTGTGCCAGCACTGTGACCTCTGTGCTTCTGGATGGTGAGGCTGAGATTTTTTCATCTTCCCATCTCACCTCGGCCCTGTTTATACGCCAGAAGTCAGTGCAGAATATTACCTATTTTCATCTGCTGTTACTCTTCTGTCATGGATATTAAGTTGATTACTGATGTCTAAAACTTATGATATTAACTTTGTGGACCGTTTTGACAATGAAATGGCCATCAAAGATTCTCGTCATGCTGAGCAAAACCACAATGATGAGGAAAAAATTCCTTCACAGAAAAGGTAGTCAAGCACTGGAATATGCTGCCCAGGAAGGTGGTTAGGTTACCTTATCTGGAGGTATTTAAGGGACGTGTAGAAGTAGCACTTGGGGACATGGTTTTAGTGGTGGACTTGGCAGTGCTGGGTTAATGGTTGGATGATCTTAAAGGTCTTTTCCAACCTTAACAGCTCTGAGCCACCTACTTTTGCAGGATCAGTGCAGCTGTGGGAGTAGCAAAAAAGGTGGCACTGAAAATACCAGAAGAGCTTTGCTTTTTTCAGGTGGTGCAATCGCCCAGCACAGCCAAGGGACGCCATTTCCAGTGCATGCAAAGGGAAGTGATTTGTCTTACATCCAGTTGTTTATCTCATGTAGAGCTGGTCTTAAGGCAAGGCAGACTTCAAAACAAGTTCAGACTAAGGTGCTTAACTCATGTCTAGCAAGACATAGTAATTGCTTTATCACTGTGCCCTGTGACTTTTGCTAAATCAAAAAAACTTCACTGAAGTGGAAGTGAATAGATTACTTGTACATAGAGACTCCAAGAGTCTGTACAGGATCCTCCAGCATTGTTATTTTAAGAAACAATGGTAGAATGTGTATTAATTTCACAGAAAACCAGATATTGTGCAAACATGAAAGTAAAGCTTTGCAGTTATTGTCGAATTGTAGTTAAAGGTATCCTTGGGAAATGCTGAGTTCAAAAACAATCTGTATCTTAAAAATATACCCTCAATGTAGTCAACAAGTAATCTAGCTTTGCAAGTTGCCAAACATCTATGAATGTTTGAGACTATCTAATATAACTGTGTTTGCAGAGAAGTTTGAGATGATTCAATTAGACTTGCAGGAATGTTTTAGCAGTTTGTTGTTGATGGAAGTTCTGTGCTGTTATTCCTGGCTATGATACAAAGCAAAGCCTACAATATTTGTCTCAGGAATGACTGAATTTAGTATCTGTCTTAGAGCATGAGATAATGGGGTTTATGCTCTTATCTATGTGGCATTAGTGTGGTAGTATACTGAAGTGCATAGTAGCCAGTTTTGTTTTGCTCACCTAGCTTAAAAAACAATGCTACAGTTAACTTGTCAATGTTGTTGGATCAATCAATGCATTTCATGTGCTATGGAGGTGAACATTGTGTCCAGCCGTGTTCAGAATTTTGTTGGCTGATCTGTGCCCTTAGTAATCTCTCTGTCTCATGAAAGGAAATGGGTAAACCCTCTAAATTGAAAGAGACGTGGTAAAATATCTGTGTTCGTTTTATGGGAAGCACAAAGATAAATATATACTTTGCAGTATATTTCACTGCAGTATTGGGACCTGACTACAGACAGGAAAGCTAAAAATGCAACAGCAAAAAAAAAAGGGAAGAAAGTTAAGACAGAAGGATCCAGGGTTATATATTTATGAACTAGATAGGTATCACTATTTAATTTAAATGGTTTTTTTACCACTTGACAGAGTTTCCTATATGTTCTTGTCTTACAAGTAAATGATGCTTCCTTCCCACTCCTGCAAGTTTTATTCCTCCTTCAAAGCCACAGTGCCAGTGACCTTGCATTCAGGAAATACCAGCTGAGCCTATTTTAACCCAGTATATATAGTTGAATTCAGTGCTCTTATTTCTTTTTCAGCTTTGTTTTACGAGATTTACAGACATCTAAATTCTACGGCATATTTAAACACCAAGATCAGTTCAACTGTCCTTATCTTTTTGTTTAATACAGTGTAAATTCTGCTTTGTCAGGTTGGGATATGTGAATGTGCATGCGTGAGAGGAAATTCAATGAGCTTCAGTGCTGAGAGCAGCAGATTATTTTTTGCCCTTCTCAAAGCAAGCAGTTTTGATTACAGTGATTATAGTTCATCCACACACACAAAAAACCCCCAGAGTACAGGCCCTTAATATGTGTCAGGCTCTGGATTTCCAGATTGCTGCTTTGACATCTAACAGGCAGAATTGTGTGGTGTTTTTTAATTTGTATATTGGATTTTTGTGTGACGTTTCCAGCCACAAAGATGGTCTCTGTGTGAAACCATCTGTGTGAGACTTGCTAGCAGCTCACTTTGCATTCACTCAGTGGATCTTGCACAGAAGCATTTTTGCCGAAGACAAAAAAAACCATCTATCTCAAAATACAATAGCAAAATTTTGTGTATTGAAACCATCACAGAGCAAATATAATTTGATATATATGAATCAACAAAAAAATCTTCAATTAATGTACAAATTTTGATTCTGAAATAGATAGTAATGACAGGAAACAAACTGCACTTTTGAGACATTATAATTTTAGGATTTTAAACGGTCATTTTAAAATCTTGAAATGTAAGGTGCAGTACAAATGTTCTTACGTTAATTTGTTCTGACACTATAAGGTTTTATGGGATACTAGTTAGAAAATGGAGATCTGGTTGAATTCTAGGGCTTACCTAGAAGTTCAGGACCTTTTATTTCCCTTCCTGGAAATGTATGCATTAGCTTCCTAATTCAGTTTTGGTCATTCCTTCCTCATGTATTACTTTAACAGCTGATTGACACTTGTTTTCACTGGCCCATTGTAGCATGAGTTGTATGCACTCCATTTTATTTGATTACCCTGGAGGCCAAGGTCTGCTTGACTTTTTACTCTCGTCTGGCTTTGTTTGGCATAAAGCAAAACTGAGCTCAGTCCAGTGAGATGCCAGTGAAGGCCATTCCATTTTGGCTATCCTCTGTCAGGGAAGGCTGTTTAATTTTGTGTGATGCTGAGGTTTTTGTGTAACCCTGAGGCCACCAGCTTCATGTTGAAAGGAACATGAGCAGCCTCAGTGATGTAACAGAACTTGTTTTCAGAGCTTGTTCCACCAATATTGAGACAGGACTTCAGCAGCATTATAGTATTCCCCCTGTTTCTGTGTTAAGCAGCTGCTCTGAAAGAAGAAGCTGCCACAAGGGTGCCAGCTCTCCCCATCTGGCAGTGGAGAAGGAGGATTCCCCTGCAGTGCTCAGTGGCAATTTAGAGGCGACAGTCTCTCCTTCAGTCATGTGGTGATGATTAAATGGTAGAGAGGAGAGGCAAGCAGTGCCTGCACTCAACAGAAATAGGGAAAGAATGGCAGAATTAGAATCACAGACTGTCGCATGTTAGAAGGGACCTTAAAGATCATCCTGTCCCACCCACTGCCGTGGGCAGGGACACCTTCCGTTAGAGCAGGTTGCTCCAAGCCCTGTCCAGCCTGCCCTTGAGCACTTTCAGGGGTGGGGCAGCTACAGCTTCTCTGGGCTACCTGTGCCAGGGTCTCAAGACCCTCACAGGAAAGAAATTCTTCCTAATATATAATCTAAACCTACTCTCTGTGTGTTTGAAGTCATTCCCCCTCATCCTGTCACTTCAGTTCCTGATGCAGAGTACCTCTCCACCTTCCTCATAGGCCTTCAGATACTGGAAGGTTCTGTGAGATCTCCACACAACCTTCTGTTCTCCAGAGAAAAAGTAGCAGTCCACAGTTCTCGTTCAGTATTCTGTTTTTCTGGTTGCTGCTCAAACCATATCTCCTAGTTCCTAATCTCTTCAGACTTATTTCTCAAGAGTTCCCTGTTTTGGTTTTTTTTTCCCCTTTGAGTTCCAGAGACTATTTCACCTCCAGAGTAAATCTGTGAGAGAAAGAGAAATCCTGTTGTCGATATTTGCCATCACCTTGTATTGCCTGTTTAGCCCACAGGTTATTTAGGTTGTAAATGTGCTCCTCCAAGTACTTCGCATGGCAAGGATCTGTCCCTGAGTGCTTGTTAGGCACTGCTATCCTAATGTTCATTGAAAACTTTATGTCAGCTGAAGATGTAGTTATTAGCACTAACTGATGTAACTGGGCTTACACCACTTGATGCAATCAACAGTCCCCAATGTTTAAGAATCACTTTATTTGTGTAACAACACTTTATGCAGCATCTTTGTACAATGTCTCACATCTGCCTGAGGCATTTGCAATGTCATCAAAAAGCCACCTCTAACTTTTCATCACTCTGATGATGCACTATGAGTTCCAGCAAAGAAATTTAGTTTTCTTAAACAGATTTCAGAATAATGCTACCTTTCGGGGCATTAAAATTATTTTGCAGCAGCAAATATTCCTAGAACAGCAATATATGAACAGAGATTAATGTTTTGCATAGTGGGACAAGTAATTTCAAGTCTGCCCATGTCTTGCCAAAAAATAACAAAGCTGGATTCAATTGATAGTATGGAAATGACAGCACTCTCTTTGCTTGTTAAATGCTATTTCCCAGGTCCAAATGCCCTCTCCCATAAGCTGTGGAGTCCTCAGCAAGTCACATTTCATCTTAAGCAAGGAAAAAGAGATTCAGAGACATGCAGGCTGGTCTTTTAAAACCATTAATGAGAGACAAAGTGTTAGCATAAATGAATGGGACAAATGCACAATATTCTATGAAGAATAGATACACTTCAGGTTTAAATAATTACAGACCCTTTTCTGTTCATAGTTACTTAAATTACTTGAAAGATGGGTGAATTCATTACAGGGGACTCTGTCTAAATATAATTGATTATGAGTTACTTAAATATTCTTTAGGTCTGTTCTTCAACTTTCAGTGCTTTTCTCTAGGTGGCTGATGGTAATTTACAGGAGTAGCAGCAATTCCTCAAAAGCTGGAAGCACCATTGATTTTGACCTAAGTTGCAAGTAGGGAATTGTCAATCACTTATCTGAAGCTTTCAGCTGCTGGGTGAAAGCACACAGAGCACTGGCTTTTCACTGTGAGATGGTAAGATAACCAATGTATCAATGCTCTCCTTTTGATAAAGCTCCTGGGAAGGAGTTGCTGTAGCTCTATTTCTAGAAGTGGAGAATTTTGGACATCTCAGATATGATTTTCCGAAGCGGAGAACTTAATGTGCATGCATTATTTAGCAGCAATACCCAACTGGTAGCACACAAAATACCAGTAGATGGTCATGGCAAGGATGGAACAAATGTAAAGTCACACAAGGAAAAATATCAAAGCCTACAAGGCAAATCTTGAATGAAAAGCTGATTGAAATTCACCATTGATTAGCTATATAGGCTTAGGGCTTTTGTGGAAGTGGAAGGTTTATTTATACAAGTTAGGAGACTTGATTTCTGTTTTGACCTTTATTCCTGGGTGCTCAGGAATTTATATAATTTCCAGTTTGTAAGGACATTGTATAAGGGTGTGGGAAATAAGAAAAACCTTATAGAATAAGGACCCTTTTCACTTCCGTTAAATCCTCTTTACTTCTGTTTATTCTTGTTCACCAAAAAGCACTTTGGGAAGGGTTCAGCTGTAGGTTGGTTGGCTGGAGAGTGGGTTGGTGGTCACCTCGTGCATGAGGCAGTGATTGGTAGGGGAAACACGTCGACACCACATGATGAACGAGCAGATTGGGTAAAGAGATGCATGAAAAGAGACATTGCAGTGGCAGATGGCCACTGTGTGCTTATTTTGGTTTCATTTAAGTTTTGTTCAAGTTTAGAGTATAAAAAGGCTTGGTTTGGTACAATAGACAACCTTCCTTGGAGCAAGCAAGGAGGTCCGTGTGTTTGTCCCCCATTGCTGCCTAAGGGGTTCTGAAACTACCCCTAATTGCAGCAAGCAGATTTGCAAAATCCTTTCTCTTCTGTGCAAAGGTGTTTATCACTTGTACTATTCAACTACTTTGTAGTATACTAACTACAAAGCTTTTTGTTGTTATCTGCTATCACTGTCAATTCCATCTGTCTTTATTGGAAACTCCAGATATCTCTATTGCTGGAATAAACCTTAGGAAAAAAAAATTGCTATCATACAGAAAAATGTAGGCATACATATAGGATAAGGAATATTAATGACATACAGATGAGCCTTTCTTTAAGCCAAAAATATTTTTATAAGTTGCTTGATCATAACTCTATTGAATTGGAGATTTTTGGTAGGATGAGCTAGAAAATAGTACTTGACCTGTGCACTCTGGAAGACACTCTAGTAAGATAACCTAACTTATTGCTGGCCCTGCCACGCTGCTTTATTTCTGCATGTTTCTTGGATTGTGCTTTCTTGGGCTCCTTGTTTCCTTCTCTTCTGCGTTTGTGAAGATCCCAGCAGAGAAAAGCTGAAGGCTTGAGTTCCTCCAGTGCACATCAAGAAATAAAAGGCTATAGCCCAGAGATTGAGTAATACCATCTACAGAATATGTAGAATTTCTCTTGTAGTTTTGGGACTTTCTGAAGAAAGTTTCTGTATAAGTACAGAGATTTTCAAATAATTTCTAAGCACTATGCACCTTTCTTTTAATTCTTCCATATTTATTTCCAATGGCTTTTGGGCTTTTCATGTGCGGTGGTTGCTCATAATAATAACCGCTAAGAGAAAAGGCAGCTTAACGCTTCTCAAAGTATAACAGATGTTTGTAATATCATTGCTCTCTCTGCAGGGACTTCGGTAAACTGATTCCTTGCTACGCTTAGTATGTTAACATCCAGGAGCAGAATGCTGTTTGTGGAATTTATAATGGAACCAGGGATTCCAAAAATTGATCCACAGTGCCTTATAACTACAGGAGCTCCAAACTATACGTTATCCATCTGCCTTGAATTTGCTGATTTTCAATCACAACTCTGCATTTACAGACTATTTTGAATAATTTTCAGTTGGTACTTCCTTACAAAGATACTGGACAAGAATGATTGTCTGCCAAGCACTGATGTGCTTGGGAATATACAGCACAAGCTTTAGTGTGTTATTTAAATGAACGACTTCTTTTGTTACCCTTGAAATATTCATCATCACTTTGGCAACCTCTGTGTGGTGGAAGTTGTGCAGTGCAATGAGATGCACAAATGAACAAGAGGCAGGCAGCAGGGTATACATGATGAACGAGAAAAGTTAGTCATTAGAAAAGCCTGCAGTAAAATTAGGAGGGGCAAAAAAAATCTCTCTCACATGGCTGAAGTGGGAAAATGGGATTGTTTTAATTTTCTTCTCTCTTGGTGGATGTCTGGGACTGCTTGCAAAGGCTTAGAAGGAAAACATGCATGCAAAATGCAAAAGTTCATGAAAAAGCATAAACTCCTCATTTCCAGTTTTCAGTTCCTTTATGTCATTATCTTCCCTGCTTCCCTGTTATTTTCCACTGATTTCTCAGTCTTTCCTATGAATAAGATGTAACAACCGCATGCTCACACCACCCCTCTGCTAGGCTCTGTAGCTGCAATTACTTTGCTGCTCCAAAAGCTCCTTTTTCCCCATGAGCTCTTTGGTTATACAAGATGATTTTCAGACATAGAATCTCTATCCCTATATTCCTGCCATCTCTGTACCATACTTGCAGACATCAAGGATCACTTGCCATCAGCAGCCTGATTTCCAGAATGTCAGTTGCAATACCCAGCTCTGCTCTAAGCCCCAACCTTTTCTTTGCTTATGGCCTCTACCTCTTTGAGGAGGTACATAACAATTTAAGGGTATTTCCCTTAGCAACGGAATAGCATTTTTTATCTTCCTGATAAAAAATATTATTATTTCAGTTAAAAAAAAAAAACCAAAAAAAAAGCCCCTCAAACCTATTTTCTTGCATTTGGGTTTTGCTTATTCTTTTTTTCCAGAGAGGCACCTTCATATCATGATTAAATAGATGAAATTAAATGCTTTTCAAATTAACTTTTTGGTTAAAATGATCTTATTGAAAAGTAGAATACACCTGTAATAGTGTGCAACTCAGAATTAATGTTTTCAAGAATAACACCAAATGCTAGTTTGTTTTTCAATGAATTATGATTGAAAAACTTAAATGTTATTAACTTTTGCTCTCCTGTAACTTTGTGGAATTCCAACACCAGTGCATATCTGTGCAACACCTTATTTTTTTTTTATTTTTCCTCTTTTAATTTTTTTTACTTGCCTACCTTAAATCTGCATATTCTCCTTTGCTACATGTGAAGGGTAGAAGAACCAGAAGGGTTCTTGAATATGTACTATATATAAATCATCAAATTATAGAATCACAAAATGGTTTGGATTGGAAGGTTCCTTAAAGATCACCCAGTTCCACCCCCTGCCTGTCTTTGAACACTGCCAGGGATGGGGCAGCTTCTCTGGACAACCTGTGCCAGGGCCTGACCACCCTCACAGGGAAGAATTTGTTCCTAAGAGCTAAGCTAAACCTTTTTGGAAATCCTAGTCTTGGATGAAAATGACAGTATATGGACAGAACACCTTTTTCCTATTTCTATCAGCATCCCTTTTTATAGGTAGCTGTCCTGCTACAGTATATCAATAAACAGTATATCAATACAGATAAAGCACTTCCATTTTGTAGCATTAGAAAGATGTTATGTGTCATTTTATTGGAATAAATTATATATAAAAAGCATCAAACCACATAAGCTTTTAAAGCTGGGTCATCTACTGTGTACTTGCTCTTGCTAATATAAAGAGCAGTGGTGGTGCCACCATCTTCTATATTCACTTGTTAATTGACTGTTTATCTCATCCCCATGAAAAGTCCTAACTCCATTCATCATGAGTTCCTTAACCACTCTGAACACATTAAATCAACTTACAAATACCTGGACTTTCTCCACTGTAATCTCCTCATCCTACAAAACCACAGTATCCATCATAGCTGTTTTTTGGCCCTTTTTTTTTTCTTTCCTGGTGAATTTCAGACATACTGGTTTAGCTGCTTATGAAGCACACTCTAAGGTTCTCCATTATGTCAGTTGCACAGTTACAGGATCACTAGGCTGTCTCACATTACTGTAACCACCTCATGTTATTTATAAGCTCATATATTCCACTCTTCCACTGGTTTAGGAATGCATGTTATCTTCTGAATCCCCTCCTCTTTTACTCCTTTCTCTTTTTTTTCTTTTTTTTTTTTTTTTTTTTAATTAAAAAAATGAATATGTTTTAGGGTACTCTAGGGGGGATCCATATTTGAGAACCTATATGACAGCATCACTAGTTTTGTGAATACTGCATTATTTTTCACACACACCAGAAAAACAGAATTGCTATGCTACCTCAATTATTCCCACATCTAAAATCTCCAAATTATATTTGCAGAAAGATGTTCCATGGCCAAAACATGTGATAGGATAAAGGCATAATACACACATAGCACAAGTCTATTGGGAAGATAGATGACTATCCCCTTCAGGATTATAAAGCCTCTGTTTAGGGATTGGTCTTGTGCTTAGCATGCCAAATGTTTGTTTATGCTATTTGTCTTCCACAGTCCTGGTCTGACTGTCCTCTTTGTGGGATGCTGGAAACTTGTCTAGAGCAGAGACACGCTTGAAAGCCCATGTGTCTGAGATTTGGCCTTTTGTATGATCTCTATTACTGAGGATGCTACCTAGAGATTTGGGCAACTGACCTTTTAGAAATTTCTGACAACCTGTTTACATTTTCTCAACAATGAGCTCTCAAATCCCTTTCTAAATGATGGTTTTGACCTCTGCAATTTGTGATAGCACTAAAGTATTTACTCTTCTGTGCTTCGAAATGTTCCTTTTCAGGATGAGACTGAGTAGTAGGAAAACTACCACGTTTGTAAGCATATTCAGCAAAAAATGCTAATAATCCCACACTGCTGCATGATGATTTGTCTTTTTGGTTTGTCTTTGGTGAGGCCCGCCCTGAGGAATTTGTACAAATCCACAGACAGACAGGCATAGAACGGTGATGAATGCATCCCTAGGCTTGACCACTAGGCAGGAACCCCAGTCTGAGTGATGAACTACAGGTATTAAAATTATGCTTATACAACAGTTAGGGATGCCTTCTTCGGGTTCTTCATCAGCACTGACAATTACCTGTGTTAAAGAAGCATTTGCAGAGGAGCTTGCTGGACTTACTGGATCCAGCTCAGGCCACCACCAGTATCAGCTGATCTCTTCCCACTTCCAAGAAGGCAGAGTTTTTTGCACTGTGATTTATCAACACGTGTTGCTTGGATGGAATACAATTGTATCTGTACACTGACTTTTAAAAATATTTTCACTCTTGAAAAAAGCCTGATGAACATAGAATATGAGCCATTGAATAACAACATACTTCCTTTTGCTTAGAACAGTCTAAATATGTAAATTTATAGGAGGGCGAGCAATATTCTTACTCCTGTTTCGAATGAGTTTAATAGAAATAATTCTCTTGACACTTGTTGCAGAGAAGAAGTAATTATTTTGCTTTGTCTTTAGAAAGCCAAAAGCCAGCCATCAAGTTATGAAGTAGATTGCATGAATCAGTTGACTTTCAATGCCTCTTTCCCCATAACATCTTAGGAAGAAGAAAAGATTTCTAGTGTCACACCATAGTTTAATTCATGCAGACCACATCTTAGGCAAGCTCCCTGACCATTCAATTACCACATGAATAACAATGGGCATATCTTCCTTCATACCAGTATCTTGCTTTTTTTGTTAACAAAAATAGGTTATTGGCTAAGAGCAACTTTTTATTTGAATAATGACTTAATGTTTCTGTGACTTTCGGATGGTGGAATAAGCCCTGTCTTTGCAATTTCCCTGGAGTTCACCAACTGCCTCTACTCAAGGGAAAGAAAAAGGCAAATGGGAGACTTCAAACCTCAGCACCTAATGGGATGCTGCTGTGGTTTACAGATCTGTTTAGGGAGATGAAATATTCAAGTCCTCTGCTGTCTTTTGTTCAGAAGACTGTTATTGATGGGAGAGAGGAAAAGGCCCAGTGGTGTGTGATTTAGTTAGATCAGGCTTGTTTTTCCTGCCTCTCCAGGTGGAGATGATCCTTGGCAGGTACACACTTCAGGTTACAAGATCACCAAGGAAAGAAGCACCCCCACCTTCTTTTGACATGACCATAAGAGGGACAATAGATCTGAGTGAAAATGTTCTTAGGGGAGGCTCCCAGTTCAAATGGGCGTTGCACTTTCGTATTTTAGGAAGAAATACAAAGACAATACCATGCTCCCCACACCTTATTTCTGGAATAATTTAGACTTGAACACTGACTACTTAACAGGAGTTTTGAGCATGGCTGGGAAGGTGAGAAAGTAGTTTGAGGCTGAAGCATATCTCAGTGCAGCATCCCATTCTGTATTTCTATACTGAAGTACACAGAAGGGATCTGTCAGTGGTGCTGATGAGTGACAGAGCTTGCTGTTAAAACTGCAGACAGTCCCAAATCAGCTGTTAAAAAATCAGCTTCCACTAGGTGGAAGGCTCTTCATTCTCTTTGCTCATTTCTTTCCCCACCTCATTGAGTCTGGGACCTGAAAGCCACTGTGCTTTGCACCCCCATGTCACTTGGAAAAGCACTTGCATTGCATCAACAATTCACTCTGCAAGGATCATCTTCTCTGTCTGATTTTCTAACGGTGTACTTAGCACACCTGTCTGAAAAATCCAGACTCCAAATGATAATTATGTTGAAGCCAAAAACAAGAAAACTATCAGGCTTTTCTTAATAATGATTTGTTTCTCTCAAGTGAATCCCTCAAAGTATCTGTCTTTCTATCCCTTTCACTGTAGAATAAGAATCTAATACCATTTGTCTTGCTAGAGAGGAAAATAATAAATGTTGTATATACAATTGCAATGGTGCTGATAGAGGAATGTGTAGATACATATGCTTGCATTTGCTGCCATCAGCCAAAACAAGCAATACTGCAATAGTTGTGCTGTAATAAAAGGACCTGTTTCATTTGAGTGGAAGGGTTTTCCTGTTAGTGGAATAAGGTTTATATATAATAACCATCTTTATCAATTTGAAAAAAGTGAAGTCAAGCAAGCATGACACTGATATAGAAATAAATAAAACATGTTAAGAAAATCCAGTTTGAGTTCTCTTTATATACCTTTTGGGACATTGGTGTAAACTTGGATTCCTAATTAAATACATCATTTTGAAAAGCAAAACAAATCATTTCATAATAGCGTACAGAGAAGTTTCAGCATAATAGATAGAAGTCAACAGAAACCATATGGAAAATGAATGGAATTGTCTTGCTTTGTTGCCCATTATCATTTTGTTCAAATTCCATATGGCGATTGAGGTCTATTTACATAACTTTTATGTGTAGGAAACTATGTTATTGGAGCTGTTAACCAGTTAATAAAAATCTACTGCCATATGTGCTGATTCTACTGTTCGCTGTTTTATTTGCATTGGAAATTGATCCGGGAATTTTTTTTCTCTGTTCTGTTCTGATACTAATAATGTCCTTTCTGTCTTGAGGTGATTTTATGATTATACTTTATTACCTAATAGTCTGCTTTAGGCCCAGAAGCGCTGCTGTAGCCCCCAGGGGTAAGGTGGAGAGCCTTGGGCTTTTAAGATTTGGTTAAAACTTTCTCTCTGGGTGCTTGGTCTGCAGCCTGGACCAGGACACCTGTACCTTTTGTTGGATTAGTTTTTCGCTACCTTTAAGCAAGAAGTCAGGCTTTTTTCCCTACCCCTAGCCTGGAGATTGTACCTGGAATCCTCTTGGCAGGGGTTTGGTTTGGTTTGGTTTGGTTTGGTTTGGTTTTTTTCTTGAACTTTTTTGGCTTTGGCTTTTTTGGTCTGTCTGGGGAGTTGGTGAGGGGCTGCCGCCCCAAACCGGAGACCTCAGAGAAGCTGAGCCAACACAAGAAAGAACACTAAAACCCTCCAGTTCCTCCCCTTCCTGAGACAAAGAGGACAGCCATCATCATTGCCTCCTGGCGATGCAATCTGGGGAGCGGTTAAGGTTTTGAAAATTCAATATCTAGCATCTATTCAATCCTTTCCTGTGCCTTGTGGGCTCCCTTTCGTTTTTTGGTTTTTTTCTTTGTTTGTAGACAGTTTGGGTTTTTTTTCACTTTCATCCACTGGTATTAATTTCTCATTGGCAAAAGGGATTATTTGAGTCCTTTTCTTTAGAGGAAACACTTATTTCAGAGCATTTTCTGCTAAATTTGTCTCCAAACTGAGACACTTTCCTATAGAAACTGCATTCACAGCCATGCTTCTTAATTGTCCTTATTGAGAGGCAGCTCTTGAGACAAACTGATGCAAAACTTTGGTAGAAATTCAGGTTGAACCTGAAACAAGCCAGTTCTTCTCCATTCACAACATGGGTACAAATTCTCATTAATGAATTCAGGTCAGAAAGCAAAGTTTAAGTCAGAGCCTTACATGTAATTCTGATAAAGATGAGGTAGAAAGAAAATAATGAAAAGTTTCTGGACAAGGGCTGATGAAAATGGTGAAGAGCACTTGATTTTGAGATTGTTTGTCAGTTGTTAAAACATTCAGAAAGGGATTTAAGTTTCACAGTTTGGTTGAAGAGCAGATATTTTATGGATTCCATTAAAATCCTCCTGAGGAACAGATTTTGAAATGTCTTCCTTCTAGGAAATGTGGCTTTTTGGACACATCTGGTACGCATCAAGAGGCTGGGAGTACCACTGCTTTGGACCAGCATGCTTCTTTCTGAAGCCTGTGCTTGCAGAAAGTACTTCTCAGAAAAATCTGTACTCTTTCTCCATTGATCATTAGTTATCTGGGCCCTCCAGGAATAAGTAGCCAGGCCTACCAAAGCAGCAAATGTATTTGTACAGCAGTGTTTCCTGTGGGTCATACCACATGACTCTTGCAGTTATTCTATGCGTCATAATTAGCTGGCTTGAAATGAGAATATGTGTGATTTGCCAGAGTCAATTGTTTTACTGCTAAATTCAGTGATGCTAAGCAAGCGAATGAGGATTTGGCCCATATTGGCATTTATTTCTTTTAAGAGGGAATGACTTTGAAAAGAGCTTATGGTTTCACAGGACTGCTATTAACATGGTTCACTAATGATAATTACTGTGGAATTTCCTCTTTTAGGAAATCCAACTGTGAGTTCATAAACGTGTCAAAGCAATGAAGAGGAAAAACAAAATTCAAACAACTTTTCAGTCTCTTAAACCTTGTTTTATTTTACAACTTTTCTCTGGTGTTCATTTTTATTTTGTAGCCATGAAAGTTGCCTATGGGGGAATTATTACACAAATAAGCCCAGAAATGAAGAAGTTCTTTTTTGTTGGTGTATATTTCTTATACTCTAAGTGGTGAAACAGAATTTTTACTCCTTTTAAATTAATGTTTTTGCTTTATTATCCATAGAGTAGTAATGCACTGCCATTTGAGATGCATTGAAAGAATACTGGAGGTTCCACTGGATCTGTCTGTTTATGTTGCTGATACATTATACATTGTTAATAAAATGACAGGGTGATCAACACTAAGTCATTTTGCATAAAGAGCTCTCATTCACAACTTTAGAGAAAGTAACTTCTATCAATAGTGAATTATGTTCCTTAACCATAACTGTTTATAAATAATGGCTTTGGAGATGCCAAATAGCATGCATTTGGTTCTGGTTCATTTGAAAAGCTAGAATATATATGCACTGTGTAGAGTCAAAAGGGGTAAACCCTCCCATAAAGTACTCTCTTATTTTGAACAGAAATAAAAATTATATGACTTAGTAAGCTTAACCTGGTGAGATGTCCCAGCTTACAAATATAATCTTGCTGTTTGCCTAAGGTCAACTGGCCTCACTACTGTCTCAGAGATGCACTGTGCAAACCTACTGTACCTTGAGAGGAAGCAGAGATAATTTTTTATCATTAAAAACTTGCAGCCTGATGCCATCTCACTATTTTATCACTAAAACTTGCTTTTAGTGTCGGAAGTCTAGTCTATACTTAGCTTTATGTCCTACCTACAGAATCCTGATCATCTGTCAGCACAGTTAAAATAACACAATGGTACACATCTTGCACTGACATTGTTTTCATTGAGCTGAACAGCTGAGTTGGCACTGAGGTCTCCAACAACAATCCTATAGTCCTCGGTCATTGCTGCCCTGATTTGAATAAGACCAGGAGCTTCCTCTTCCAAAGTTCTAGATAATCTCCTTTTACAAACTGAGTTCGCTGTTGCAGTATGCAGTTGACATAAAGCCGCCTCTAAACAAGCTGTTTACTCAGACATAAGAATGGATGCAGAGGGGATGAGGTGCAAAGGGGAGAGTTTCATGCTGCCCGAAGATTATAGAAGTACATCGGCCCAGCAAAAAATCTGGACTTTCCTCCCCACCCCTCCCATTTGTGCTATTGCTCTGAGGAATTAAATGTCACTCTCAGCGAGGATTTCACCATGGTCTTCTCCATCTGAAAGTAAGCAGCCTGGAGTCTCATATCATTTGGGAGCTAATTAAGGAAGTGGCAAACTCCATGGAAAGAAATCTCTTTAAAGACCAAACTAATGCTAGAGAAAAAAGCTCTCTCTGGGTTCTGTAGGATGAACAACACTTAAGTCAACACTTTATTCAGCCATGAACTTTGCATCTACATTTTGTTTTGAGGGGTTTTGGCTGCAACTGGAGATGAACAATATGGTTTTGTTTTGAATCAATAAGATTTATTCTAAGTCCATTCACTGGACACATTCATGAAGAGGAAAGAAGCAACAGCAATCTTCAATTGGTCTTTTAAGTTGCAAAATGTTAACATGACAAAAATGAAAACATAAAGAAATGCATTTAAAATGGAAAAGATCTATGCAAGGCAAGGCCAGAACATTCAGGCTGCATACATAAAATTTCAAAGGCATGATTGTAAGGAAATCTGGGAACCAGGTATTCTGTGTAGTTTTGCAGAAGAAACTTGTGAGGTAAACTTTGAAATATAAACCACACATTTGGCGTTTTGGGCCTGAGGGCTTTGTCTAAAATAAGCCACAGGCATGCTGGGCCTTGATTTCAGGTTAGACTAGAGGTCACAGCAGTCCAAGAAACACTAAAAAGTATAGAGACTTCGTGTGGGACTTGTGTGTGGTGACAAAATAGACTGATCCAAGCAGCTACAGGCTCTTTATCTGACCTCATTAGTACACAAAGTTTAAGGATAAATGCTGAAGGAAAACTAAAGATGTGAAAATACATGAAAACCTAGTTAAAATGCAGCGGTACATCCACAAAGATAGAACATACCAGACTAAGCCAGTATGAAAAAGTCTGATTAATCATTCTCTTAGACAATGTAAATACAGTAGATGAAATGTATCTGGACTTCAATAAAACATTTGAGAGGTTGCCATGTGAGAAAATATTAATTAAGATGGAGAGATGTAGATGAATGTAAGAAATGAAAAGTGAGGACAATAACTCAGCAGTGAGGACAATGTGCTGAAAGGAAAGTCTTGGTGGAAGGAGGTTATTAACATGGTTCCAGAGGAACCAGTCTCAGAACTAATCTTGGTTAAAATTGTATTAGTGACCTTGGCAAAAACCATGTGTGTGCTAATGAAATTTGCTGACAACAAAAAACTAAGAATTGCTGTTACATCAGGAAAGGATTGGAATACCTCATGGAAAGAATTGGATGAGTCTGCAGAAAGAGAAACTACGTGCAATTTAATAGAAGAAATGCGAAGTTGCGTCCTTAGCAGAAATTCTTTTTAATTTTAGTGAAGTGAGGTGTAGAGGATGGACAGAAGAAAAAGAAAAAGCATTGCGCAAACTAATCGCTCAGTCTGCAATGCCAGTTCTGTCAGATGGGCATGTGGAACTGTCTGGGCAGTCATACCCTGCAGTGACAGCTCCCCTTTCAGACAGCTGCCACCAGCAGAAGCCAGGGGAGGTAAGTCTGGCAAGATTTTCCTGGAGCAGTGGAAGCATCTGACAATTGCTAACTCGGTGGCGCAGTGGCCTGGTGCGGGTTTTGGTTTTTTTCCCTTACCCTTGATTTATCTCAGCTTATTTCCTATTCTTTTACTGGCAATTTCTGAGTGTGAAAGTGAGTTCCAGGGAGTGTAAAGAAAACAGCATCATACTGGTAAAACTCTGGGACAGAAGAAAAACTTGGAGTCTTCTGTCAAGATAATGATGGTGGTTTGGACAAGTCCTAACTGTGTGGGGACACGAGTAGACCTGGAGGAGCTCCTGGTGTCACACACCTATGCAGAATGATACATGGAAAAGGGTGAATGTCACCTTTTCTTGCACAGGCTGGCAATTAAGAGTGGGCAGGCAGTGCCTGCTCATTCTTCAGGCTGCTAGGGCAATGCCACCTAGCCCTGCAGCACCAAGTGCCGTCCTGGGGTGAGTGACCCATGGTGGGTCCCTAGAGCTCTGTATGCCTGTGCTCATCTCACCACTGCAGTCAGGTGGCAATGCTGCAAAAAGTGATAAGTGATTTATTTCCCCCCTGAACAATCGAGAGGCGGGAAGAGGAGATTAATCCCCACACCCTCCTGTCAGGTTTCCCAACTGGAGCCACATGGAGGACAGGCCTCGTCCCTGTCCTAGACCGGCGGCCCAGCCGAACTCTGTCACCTTCCACCATGGCCCCAGGAAGTGAAACCAAAAGGCCAGGCCGGGCTCTGCTCCACAAACTGCACCTCTGTCAAAAGGCAAATGGCAAAAGCTGATGAGATTTCTAGAGGGAGAGGGGCCAGGAGGGGTGTGGGAGTGGTGGAACCCCAGGGGCTCCTCCAAAGAGCACTTTGGAGACATGTATGGATACATGGATCTATGCAGTGATGCCTCAAACCAAGCACTTTATGCTTCTAATTTTTGGGAACCTGCTGGGCTGCCCTTTTACCCTAATGCACTATTTTTTTGGATGTGAAGTGCCCTCTCTAAAAGGGAACCAAACATTTAGATGGTGTGGCATCCAACCCACATTTTGTCCCATCGGGCAGCATCTGCACTGAGGTCACCCAATGGTGGCACAGCCAGGCTTCCAGTGGGTTCCTTCTGCAGGACACTTTCATTATTACTGTGAGAAACAACTCTTAAAATTTTTAAAGGCTTAATAAGGGATAAAAGGGACAGTATCCAGTGCTGGGATGCCTGGCAAATTGCCAGAAAGCACGCAGTTAACTATAACAACTCTTCTTACATACTTTATCATTGCATTGGTTAAATGCATATTAGTGAAAATTATACATATTCAAACATTCCTATGAGTTTACATGTCCCAGGAATTCTTTATCTTAATTTGACCCCTGACCTCATTTTCTTAGAGTACATGCTATGTGCAGATGTGATTTTGAGAGTCTTGTATTTTATTTCCTCACAAGACCCTGTCTTTGGTTTGACAGTTATTGTTAGCCAAAGGGTCAGTTGGTAGATTCTTTTTTGCTCTTTTGATGTCATTTGCCTGTTTTTTTTTCAATGTTATTTTATCATACACATGTTCTAGCCATTTTTCCAAGTACTTTAAATTGACATTAGCTACTTCACTATTGTCAATTACAAAAAATGGCATCAATTATTACTTCACAACTACAATTACTTCTGCAGAAATTAATGTTATAATACAGAGCACATATCCTCTATTTTGATATTTTGCAAAAGTCTAAATTATAATATGTTTATAAAATATACAATCTACACAGGGATTAGGGTATTAACCATAAAAGGCTGACAAATTATACTATATCAAAAGCAGTTCAAAAGAAATTACAAACTGTACTATATCAAAATAATTTACAAAAGCGAATAATAGTGAAAGACAATAACTACATAGCTGTTTCCCACAATAATATGGTTCAAAGGTCATAACAGGAAAGATTGATACTGTAGTAGATGTTATATGCTGTTACTTTGCACTAATGCTTACACTTCTGCTTGAGAATGGAGTTGTGCTTATTTGCTCAAGCTGGACAGGATTCTGTACACTGAGAACACGTTTGGTGGGTTTGATCGTGGGTAGGTGTGTTTGCACCCATGTGGATATTCCCACAGACTTCGTAGGACACCTCCATGGGACAAAAAGTGTCTGCAAATTATTCCTCTTGCAGAATTTGAACTTGTATTATTACACTGACAAGAAACAGAAAATGGAGTGACAATTGCGGTAAGCAATTTGATGGTTGTCTGGATGTGGTACAAGTTGTACATCTTGAGACTGAATGCTCTAAGCCATAAAATAGCTCTTGAAGAATATCTCCAGCAATGTATTGGTGTGCTGTGCTTTCAGGGTTCTATTTCCTCCTCTTTGTTATAAGTTGCTTGAAAATTATTTCACCCCCACTATGATAGATACGTAGTTAGTTAACTTTTCAGATTTTGTCTGTATGCGTTTCACCATATTTGGCATGTAGTTAAAATCCATATTGTTTTGTGCATGCATAAGGAGCTGAATCTATGTTGTATATGGAACCTTTCCAGGTGTCTGTTGTTTTGTCACAAATTTTCCAGGCAGAAGGTGACACAAAGTTTATTTAAGGCTGGTTTAATTCCTAGGGGAGCTCTGGTAGGCTGCGAATACATACTAAAAGCAGTTCCTCTTGTTTGCTGCCTTAGCATTCCAGCAATCCCTGCCATCCAGCCGCCCTTCCCAAGGCACCCTTGCAGAAGTCCAACAACAGGCTGAAACTGTTCAGGCCAGAAAAAGAGATCAAGCCTTTCTTCCCACAGTTTGACAGCAGGGAAGCATTCCCAGTTGGATACCTTCTCTCTCCCCACAAGGGACAGCCAGGATTCCTGTCCTTGCTGCAGTATTTTGTATTGATCTCCTTGCTGGCAATTTGGCTTTCCTTTTAACACCAGTGAGCTATTGGCCTCTTACTCTGCGCTCAGTGATGGCTCAGGTTCTCATCAGGATTTGAGTGAGCCCAGCCTGGGTGGCTGGACACAGAAATAAAGCTCCTCATGGAGCAGGAGTCAGGGTCATTGAAGGGAGGAGCCTTGTTACAGACACCAAAGCCTCCCCCAAGGAGGTGTGACCTCTGATTTTGGGAGGTGTTTTGGCATCTAAGAGTGATATTTGCTACTGAGGTGTTATACACCTTCAGGATACTGTCTAAAGGGGCATGCTATTTCAGCCTCTAATCAAGGAGTTTGATAAGAGTTCTCTGAGTAGACCTGAGGTGGTCACTGATGTTTCTGTAACCAAATAAATTGTTTTTAAAAGTTGCTTTGACACAGATAATTTATTACAATATCTTCAGACAAAAATATAAGGCTAGGTGGAACTTTAATAAGTAAAATGAAATGGAGCTCCCTGTGTAAAGTTCCTTCCAGGGGAAATTTGTAAATAGTATTTTTTGTACTCCCCTATGAACTTTAAACAAATTTTCAAAAAAGAATATGCATGGAGACATGAAGTCAATGGTGTTCAAAGCTGAGTGAGTATTGTTTTTTGTAGGTTTTAAATTTAAGAGTTTTTTTTCACATGGATTGTTCAGGGTCAAACCAGTCTTTGATGCAAAGAATTTGTATATACTATAGCTGTGTTTGCTCTGTGCTAACTGAATTGGTTTAGTTTTGAAATTCAGATACAACAGAACAACCATTGTTTAAGAGGTATTGTGTTATTGAAACTATTTCTGCTATTTAAAATTGACTTTTGAATTAAAATTGCTTGTGGTTGGTGCTTGGGTTTTTGGGGTTTTTTTTTTTTTGTTTGTTTGATTGTTTGTTGTGAAATTAAGGAGCTCTCAGGCAAAGATATAGGAATAGGAATAACAGTCCTTTACTGGGAAAAAAAAAATAGTAATACAAAAAACCCAAACTCAAACCACTGACAGAGTCAGAATACAACCTGACACCCTGTCAGCCAGGGTGTTGGTAGCAGACTGATTAAATGGTGGCTGCAGTCCTCCTGGAGTGACACATGTGGTTCAGTTGAAGCAGTGGTCCTGTAGAAGGGTGTAGTTTTCCTCTGAAAGTCCAGTGACAATGTGGAAAAGTCTGGTTTTCCTCTGGAATCCAGTGGAAAAAACCTGACTGTGGTGTTCCAAATCTCAGATTTTATCTAGGTAGGAAATGCTTGGCTCGTCCCCTTGGCTGGAGCATCTCAAAATGGGACAATGTCATTTTATCAGTTATGCAGTGGGACTCAATGGCCCAGCAACAGAAGATATCTCACTGGAGGAAGGATGGGTTGTGGAAAAGCTAAAGATCACTACCCCACCTGGTTTTAACAGATGGTCCATTTACAGAAGAAAATATCTACCCCCCACTGCCCCCCCCCCCTTCCCCATCCGACTGGAGATAAAGATCACTGCCCCACCTGGTTTCAACAGATGGTGATAGAATACATACTTTTGGTAACATCCTGCTTTGCAAGCCAAGACAGTCACCTTGCAAGCAATATAAATCATGGTACAAGATCTTACTGTGGCTGGGGAAGTAGGATGCAGCTCTCAGATGTGGAAATTGGGAATCCAAGTGGGCTGAGCTCAGGAATGGGTTGAGCAGCCAAGGTCACTTGAGGGTGTCTCGCCAGCATTGGTTAGATTAGCTCTTGCTGCTCACCATGTCCACAACTGTGGTTTCAGAATTCCTGTCAGCCTCCAAACCAGCATAACCCATTGCCAGGCAAATGATGCAGACTAGGACCTATGTGTGACCTGCCTGAGTGGTATGCAAGGCTGGAATCACACAGGTTCATCCCCCCTCCTTGGCTTTTGAAGAAAAAAAGAAATTACATTTGTATCTGGCAACTTTCCTGTACGTCCCTTCTTAAGGACTCAGTGGAGCTGCAGAAAAGCAGCAGCTATTTTGTATCCAGGAATTAAGAGGTCTGGGTATTACTTATATAATACTAACAAATGAGCAAAAAAGCACCACATAATTTTTCATGGAAATGCAGGCTATGTGGACAGTATCAAAATTTTAATGGCAAAATAAATACAGAAAAAAAATGGACACTTGAAAAATTTAAAATCTTACTGATTTTAGTTAATAGCCACACCAAAAAAAATCCAAACAAACAACAAACCAAATCTTTAGAATATGTAGGTGAAAGCACTGATGGTGGGAAGCTTATATCAGCAAGTTTCTAAAAATGAAAAGGAGTGAAGGTGTGGAGTAGTTGTAAAAGTAATGCCAGAAGACCTTTATTTTAGCAATACTGCTGGATATTACTATAACAAGGCACAAAACCAGTTGTATGTGTACACTGTCAGCTTAAAAACTGCCAACTTGGTTGGTGCCTTTTCAAGGAGACCATTACTAAAAAACCTTTCTTTGCATCAGATGAGCCTGGCAGTTTATATTACCAGTATAATAAAGAGCAGTTTAGTTGAACCATCACATTTTCCCTGACCTGAACTAAAATAAGCCCTTTTGTTATAAAATGCAAGGCATTTTTAAAAGAGAGTGAAAAAAGAGAGAATGTAATAATTGACTTATAAGATTTGGTTTAAGAAATAAGAACATTCTAGGAAAGAAAAACTAAAAAAGAAATTATTATTTCTTCTCCACTTCTGCTGGAAGTCTTAGTGTGTTCATACTTACCAAATCTTTCGTTCTTTATTACTGAATTCACTTTATTTTATATTGATGCAATCCATATTCCTTGAGAGTTTTTATCCTCCTCCAGCACATTCTGCTTTTTGAAGACATAATCTTTGACTATGATGACAATAATTTTTACAACATTTACAAAGAGACAGTGACTGCAGATGAGGAATCAGTAGCATGAGCTGACAAATGTAAGATATAACAGTCCTCTAATCATGCAAATATGGGATGTGGTGGGTCAAACCATGCATTTGTAAGAAATTTTGAGTACCTTAAGGAATTTTGAGTGCTGCCATTTACTGAGGCTGCAGGTACCTCTGAGAACCAAGAACTATATGTCCAATGCCAAGCACTCAGCACTGGATTCCATAATTTTCTTTTATTCTCAAGTCAGTCCTTTATGTCAGGCTAGTTTCCTAGCCTTAGCATTTTTGAAGAGCAAAGCCCTTCTCTTTCTATACATATAAGTGGTTTTGGGGAAAAGCAAATATATACAGGCACTCCTTTAAGCTATTTTTTCATGTTTTCATACTATTCCAAGAGTATGGATTATATTTCTGTTTTCACCACTCAGGGATCATGGCAACTTCATCATTCAAGGAGAGCAAGCCCAGAATCAGCTCTCTTGTGAGGGGTTGCTCTGTTCATACTACTTGGATTTGTCTCTTGACAAACTTACAGGTAGTGTTCAAATCATCTAAGAGAAAAAATTTTTTAAATTACTTGCCAAGTTTCTAGTTGGAAATTGTTGGCTGAAGTGAAAATGGATTCCAGATCATCTGTATTAGGGCTGAGACAATCTCTTCTTGTGTTCATTTTGTTCAAGCCCTGTCACTATGTCTACAGCCACTGTGTTACTGGACTAGAAGGAAAAATAACCATCTCAGTAGAGGTGAACAGTTCTTTTTCAGATCATGGTCTCCTGTGCAGAAGCTGAAGTAGGCAGTACATGGAAAAAAACCCCAACCTATTCTGAGCCTGTAATTAAAAATATGTCTTTGCACACATGCACAATGACCTAAAATTCCCCCTGTCAAGTCAAACTCATCTTTGGCATTCCTGAAGATTTGCATGCTAGGCTTAGGAAATGCATTGATATTCCTGTAACAAACTCTGTGGCTTTAGATTAATAAATAAACTTCTACTAAAAACACTAAACATTGTAATTCTGTTGTAGGATAGCACATTGATAGCAGTGCAGGCTATCACTGGCTGAATCCCAAAGCTCTCAGTATTAGCTGTAAAGACTCTTGCACCTCAACATGATGGAATAACAGATGGTGGTTGTAGGTTGCTATTTCTGAGGCCAAGCAGTGTGAGAAGATGTAACAGCTGATGTGGTGATAGGGAAAAAAAGGTGAGATAGAACAATCTTAGTTTCACTTCAAGTTACGTTAGTGGACATAGATTTTCTGCTTATTATCCCCAGCTGGGATTCATTCAGCTTCTCTCATACCTCATTTCTTGTCTTCTTACCATGTTTAATTCCTATTTCTTTCACTTAGCCTTCTTGCAACCTTTCCTAAACTCCTGTCTTCCTCACATGCTCCGAGGTTGGAAAATTTCAACCCACAAGAAAAGTTGTGAAGAACTAAAAATAGAATCTCAGACTTGGAAATTCAGGTTGTACTGATGAGGCTGTGATACCGGTCCTTTCTATAGTAGAGAAATTTCCCTGCAGTTTGCCCTTCATTGCCCTTCAGCAGTGATGGCCTTAAGGACTTTTTCTATACTTTGTTCATTCTGAAGGTATCTTTCATACTTCTTTTACATTAATATATTCTGGGAGTATTTCTTTGCTGTGTAGTGATTGTATTTCACTATTTTTTATAACTTTGAAATTAACTCTGTAGAAGACTTTGGGCTTCCTCTTCCATATGAGTCACAAAAACATCAGGGAATACTTGGCATGATACTTCAGAATCATGGTGATAAAACTGAGTATCAGAGCTTTAAGAAGGACTTAGTTGTTCTGTGGCATAGGGTGACATTGCCTGACAGAGGGAGACAGCATAGCCCACTGAAGGTAACATGTAGCAATTTACATCGTATTCCAGGAATCTTCAGATAGACACTTTAAAACCACCCCCCAAAATTTAAACTAAACCATAAGTTTCTTATGGAATTCTCAGTGGGGTTTTTCTGGCCATCTCGGGCTCACACTGATGAGTATGGAGGCTTGGACTAGGTGTGAAAAGGGATGCACAAGAAAAAGTTTAGAAGTTATTTACAAGGAAATCGGTTTTTTCCCCCTAGTTTTCCTGATGTTGCCTTCTCACACATGTGTTTGCTAAAATTTTTCCAGAGATGTCTACCAGCTAAAAAGATGTAGCACCACCTCTGTATCAATGTTAAAGAAAACTGATTACATATTTTTGTAAGACCACTGAATGTAAGGTCTATAAATGCACAATAATGTGAATGCTCAGAATCCAGTGTATTGGATGTTTCATCCTGAATTACTCCATGGTATCTTTTTAATCACATTGCTAAGAAGAACTAGAGATTATTCAGAATATAAATCTAAAGAGTCTGTTCCTAATTTTAAGAAGACATTGAACTATTCTGAAAGAATGTATTACCTGCTGTACAATAAATAGGCGGGACTGAAGTGTTTTTGTTCACAGGGTCTACACATGTCTTTCCTATTATTGTTCAGTATTTAAATCTGTCATATGAAGCGGAAAAAAAGCACAAAATTATTATGTTTGCTATATACATAATCTTTCATGTGTTTACACATACTAAATATACAGAATAATTAAAGCAATGAGAAAAGTCAGGAGTTTCATGGTATTCTTTAGCTCAGTCTTACTCTGTGTTTGGGTCAATGTTACTAATGAAAGTCTGTAATGTCAGGTGAGCTTCCACTTTTAGAAGTTGTCCCAAACTGTGGAAGCCACTTGCTTGTGAGATGCCACCTGCAGAGCTGCCTTCAGTCCTGGGGTCCCAGCACAGGAAGGACATGGAGCTGCTGGAGTGAGTCCAGAGGAGGCACCAAGATGATCCAAGGGGTGGAGCAGCTCTCCCATGAGGAAAGCCTGAAAGAATTAGGTTTGTTCAGCCTGGAGAAGTTTCAGGATGACCTAATTGTGGCCTTCCAGTACCTGAAGGAGGCAACAAGAAAGACAGACTATTTAGAAGGGCCTGGAGTGACAGGACAACAGGAGAATGTGCTCAACCAGACAGAGAGTAGGTTTAGATTGTATCTTAAGAAGAAGCTCTTTCCTGTGAGGGTGGTGAGGCCCTGGCACAGGTTGCCCAGAGAAGCTGTGGCTGCCCCACCCCCGGAAGCGTAGAAGTGTTCAAGAGTTGGATGGGGCTTGGAGTAATCTGCGGTAGTGGAAGGTGTCCCTGCCCACAGCAGGGGGTGGGACAAGATAAGCCTTAATGTCCTTTTCAATCCAGGCCATTCTAGGATTCTGTGATTCTGTGAAATGTAAAATTGTTTTTGAATTTTTCTTCAGTTGTAATTTCAGATAATCTATAAAAATCTAGTGGAAGATGTGATTTGAAATATCAAGATTCTGAGGATGGAATGCACTGATGAGAATAGTGGGGAAAATTTACGTGGACTGCATTATGGGAAGATTTAGTTTCAGGGTTAAAGTAGAGGTGGCTGTTGGGACTGCTGGTTTATATGGCTGGTATTGAAGACATTAAGTGGTTTGCCAGTTCTGAGCTCCTTGACACCAGCAGAACAATCACGTTTTCTGAAACACTCACTGACTGCCTTGCTGGCTCAGTGGACCCTGTGCATTAAACTCTTGTAGTAAAAACACTTCCATGCTTCACAGCATTACATTTCCTGCATAGTAAGTTATCATAACATAACAAACTATCCAGTTTGCAAATATTTAATCTTAACACTTGTGAGTTAATGGAAAAACAATTGGTTTGGGCATACCAACAGCTAGCTGGGTCTTCAATGTACTGTTTAAGAAACAGTCTAGTGCAAATGAAGAAACAGTAGGATGGCAGGTGTTGTTATCATCATTTAAGTTGATTTTCAATTGAGATTCATAGCTAAACATGGGCTATATGATCACCATATAAAATGGCTTTTGGAACTCTGGTACTTTACAGTACTGTTTTGTTTTGTGCAGCTCGGAGGTGGAAGGGGTGACGGTAAGCCTGGGTATTCTCACAAGAACTAGAAATCTTGACCTGTGTTGCATAAATATAATAAGAACAGGAATTTATTTTAAAAGCCCAAACTTATTCCACCCAAAGGAATCCCCAGTGAATAATTACGCAATTGAAAGAACCCTTTGTCCAATAACTTGTCAGAAGAATTTAATCAAAACCCACAATCTTAAAAATATACTTTTCTGCAACTGAAAGTATGTAATCCCTTGAGATGGAAGCTAGTTAAACAGGAGTTCAGCCCAACATAATTCTGCCACATTATTGCATACGACAGTTTACTAATTTGGAGAGCATGTTCCATAGATGACTGATCATTAGTGTTTATTATGATTACATTATAGTAATTTTTTAATTTAGTCAATAACCAGTTATGCTGAATCAAAAAAATTGTGTAGTGTATTTATTACAACCACTTATCTATCCTTGTTCAGATAATGTTGTCCTAATGATAGGGCAAGCTTTCATAAGGCTTTCTGTCAACTGGTTATACACTAGGCACTTTTTTTCTTACCTCATGTGCTTGTACTGTGTCAGATGAAGAAGTGTACATGATAAGAAAATATCTGCACTGTTTCAGACAACAAAAAAGTATTTCCAAAACCTCTTTGCTAGTAATGGCTAGAAAGAGTCCCTTTACTTTAGTGCTTTCAGAACTGGGAATGGCTAATACATGCAGTAGGGAAACAGTCTTTATTTCAGTGTGACATGCTTAATTCTTTCCCATAAATAGATTTTTGACTCCTTCCAGTAGAAAAGGTATGGCAGGCAGTACAGGGAAGAGCTTATGCTCACATATTTTGTGGTCAGTGAAATGACAGTGTATCACAGGTTTTCCAGTAGAGGAAAACTGGTGATGTAGTGTTGAGGTTTAAGGTTTCCTTACCTGCTCCAGTTCTTCGACTGTGAGCACAAGCCCTATAAAGGCAGGCAAGGTGCAATGTACTTTGAGGTTGTATATATGGTATAACTGCAGAAAAATGTTTCATCAGGTGAGTGTCATCATGCAACCTGCAAACTGACAGAAAGCAGAAGTAGATGGTATATGAGGAGGAAATTAGGTTAAATATCAGTGAGAAATTCTTCTCTGTGTGGGTGGTGAGGCTCTTGCAAAGAGAAGCTCTGGCTGCCCCATCCCTGGAAGTGTCCAAGGCCAGGCTGAATGGGGATTGGAGCAACCTGGTCTAGTGAAGAGTGTCTCCTGCCCATGTCAGGGGGTGGGAAGAGATGAGCTTTAAGATCCCTTCCAACCTATACCAATCTGTCATTCTGTGATCCTAGAATAAACCCATGAACTTGGGTTCCATGCATGAACTTGGACTTCTTAAGTGTAGGGCAATATATACCATTACTGAGTAAACACAGCTTGCCTGTTTTCCAAGTTGAAATGTAATGGAGGAGTCCAGTACAAAATTTCTTTCAGAGAAATCAGCACTGTTTGATCAGTGTTGAACTTGGTAGGCCAGAGTACAGAAGCCCTTGACAGGGAGACAGTCTTCCTTTCTTTTTGATTTTTAAGGCTATGTCTCAATCCATTGGGGAATTAACCTTTCTGTGAGCTCCTTCTCTGATCATTCTATGAAAAGAGGTTCCAAAACCCTTAAAGTAATGTGATATAGAAAGAATTAAGTATTTGGATTTAATTCAATCGAAATTGACATATGAATGAATGCAAATTGACATATGAGTTTAGTTTTTACCTTTTCTTCTTACATTTTAACATAATATTTTTTCATGCTAGCTTTAAGACCAGAAAAGTTCTTGTATTATTACTGGGTGTGTTGGGTTGATGTGGCCAGAAATGTGTATTCTATCACCATCTGTTAAAACCGGGTGGGGTAGTGATTCCTTATCTCTGTAGCGCACATTATCTGCTAATGGGCCATCTTCAAGACAAGATGGGGTAACCACCTTTATCTTTTCCACAACCCATCCTCCCTCCAGGAAGATACCATCTGCTGATGGCCCATTAAGTCCCATTGTATGACTGATAAAATTCCATCATCCCATTGAGAGATGCTTCAGCCACAGGAAGGAACCAAGCCTCTTCTACCTAGATAAAAACGGAGCTGTTGGACGGCAAGTTACCCTTCTTTCCACTAGATTCCAGAGGAGAAGCCGAACTTTCCTACATCATCCCTGGACTTTTAGAGGAAGGCTGCACCCTTCTACAGGAGCACTGCTTCAGCTAAACCACGCCTGCCACTGCAGGGGACTGTAGCCACCATTTTAATTGAACTGCTACCAACACACTGACTGACGGGGTGTCAGGTTGTATTCTGACTCTGTCAGGGTTGGGATTGTTTTTTGTATTACTGTATGTCTATTTTAATCTTTCCAGTAAAGAACTGTTATTCCTAGTTGTCACGGTCCACCCAGTTAGAGCGGGGGGTGTGAAGGTTCTTTTTAGGGATCTCAGAGTACAAAAGACACACAGGGGACAAAACCAGTTTACCTTTGCAGAAATGCACTTTTATTGAGTGCCAAATCAAAAACTGCGATAGAGGGAGAGAGAGAGAAAGAGAGAGAGAAAAAGAAAAGGGTCCAGGGGGGAATAGCTACCAACGGTCTGATGAATCTTCGTGGAGCCAGCCAATAGAATGTCCGGCCGTTGGGGAGATCTCAGAGGGTCTTCAGTCCAGGGATGTGTCTTTATAGTCCTTTACAAAGCGGGTGGCTTCTGGCCAAAAAGGTGGGAAGATTTATGGACTTATTGTATATGGGGATCGTTGCTCCAGGACACGGATGCGAGAGCAGGTGGAACAGGCCGCTGTGGACAGTAGCATCAGGACAAGCTCTGGCCACCAAACCGTCCCGTAGCTAGGGACAAACACGGCCCACGCCATCTCCAGCTAGCCCCCATTGGTCTCACACCTGTGGAGGCCTTGTTGGGTAAACAGGACGCCACAGCCAGTACCTTATTCGCGACCAGTGTACCATAGCAAGTTCCAAACAGTCCTTGGCAGGCATCCACCACCTCGGCTAGGCCAGAAAGCTCAGCTCTGCCGCTTTAGGGGTGAGGGTCCCTGAGCCTCAGTCTCTGATGATGGTTGTGAGGCAGATCAGAGAAACTTCTGACTCTCACACTAGCTCCCATATCTTTGCCTGAGAGCCCCTTAATTTCAAATTTATAATAATTTGGAGGGAGGGGGTTTACATTCTCCATTTGAAAGAGAAGCTTCTGCCTTTACTGGCAGATAACTGTCCTTAAAACCAGGACACTGGGACACAGTAGTGGTACTACATAGCACAGTGTTATTTTGTATGGTGAAGTGGCAGTTTTAACCATTATGATTTTTTTACTGATTTTATTAATTCTGAAAGAACAGAGGTGTCAATATAACATGTAAGAACCCAAACTGTTAAATTTTATGCACATGATAAATGCTGAACAGTTCCAGGAATATTTCTACTATTTTGCTCTAAATATTAGCATGACATTTTTCTGTGGTCAATGATAAGGTCATCAATTTATATTAGGGAGGCTTTTGATACCATGGATGTTGTAATTAATGACGATGAAGTTGAATGCCTGTGGGTAAGAATTAAGGGCAAGGCTAACAAGGCTGAAATCCCATTGGAGTCTGTTATTGTTCACCCAACGGAGAAGATGAGGTGGATAACTTGTTCTATAAACATCTAGATAATGTCATCAGCCCTTGTTTTTGTAGGCAACTTCAACTTGCCAGACATCTGCTGGGAACTTAATACAGCCAAAAAAAGGCAGTCCAGGTAATTTTTTAAGTGTATGGAGGACAACTTTTTGACACAGCTGATGGGTGAGCCCACCAGGGGAAGGACTATGTAAGATCTGTTTTTGCAAATAGCGATGGTCTGCTGGGAGATGTGGTGATTGGAGATCGCTTGGGGCACAGTGATCATGAAATTATAGAGTTCTCGATATTTGGTGAAATCAGGAGGAATATCAATAAGAATTTTACATTAGACTTCTGGAGGGTAGACTTTGGCCTGTTTAGGAGACTTATTCAGAGAGTTCTTTGGGAAGCAGCCATTAAAAACAAAGGAATTCAGGTAAGGTGGGTGTGCCTCAAAAGAAAGATCTTGAGGGCACAGGAACAGACTGTCCCTGTGTGCTGAAAGGCGTGTCGACAAGACAAACGTCCAGTCTGGATGGGCAAGGAGGTTTTGGAGGAACTCAGGAATAAAAAGAGGATGTATCATCTTTGGAAGGAGGATCAGGTCTCTCAAGAAGTACTTAAGGGAGCTGCTAGAGCATGTAGGAAAAGAATTAGGTAGGCCAAAGCTCTGTTTGAACAAAAAATGGTGAATTCTGTAAAAGATAATAAGAAATGTTTTTACAAATGTATTAATGGTAAAAGGAGGGATAAGTCCAGCCTTTGTTCTTTATTGGATGAGGGAGGGAAATTAGTAACTGCAGATGAGGAGAAGGCAGAAATGTTTAGCACCTTCTTTGCCTCAGTCTTTAGTGAGAAGACAGCTTGTCCTCAGAACAACTGTCCTCCTGGGTTGGTAGATGGTGTCAGGGAGCAGAATGGTCCCCTTGTTATCCAGGAGGCAGTCAGAGAACTGCTGAGTGCCTTGGATGTTCATAAATCTATGGGATCAGATGGAATCCATCCCAGGGTGATGAGGGAGCTGGCAGATGAGCTTGCGAAGCCGCTCTCCATCATTTACCAGCAGTCCTGGGTCACTGGTGAGGTTCCAGATGACTGAAAGCTGGCAGTGTGACTCCCATTCACAAAAACGGTGGGAAGGAGGATCCTGGTAATTACAGGCCAGTTAGCCTGACCTCAGTACCTGGTAAGGTAATGGAACAGTTTATATTGAGTGCCATCACACAGCACTTAGAGGATGCCCAGGGTATCAGGCCCAGCCAGCACGGGTTTAGGAGGGGTAGGTTGCTAAAAGATACTGTGTCTTTTTCCTAATTAACCTAAGATCAGACAAAGTATTTTAGCATGGATGAAAAAGGGATACAAAAGAGGCTCTTTCACTTCAGTTTATTCCGTTGTGGTGACATGCTGGAAAGAGACAGACCCCCTCTGGGAATCAGGTATTCAGGGGAAGGGGAATGGGGAGTGGTTTTGGCTATCAGCCAATGGGATGGTGACACAGGGTAGTGGGGTCAGGAACTCTAAATGTGCTCCAAGGTCACCAGTGGAGGTCAAGGGACAGGAAGAAGGGTAGGAATTCTAGGATGAGCCGGAAGAAGGCAGGGGTATGTGGATTCTTCCTTTTACTTCAGTTTATCAAATTACAACAGTAGGTCGTGTTTGATCTACCTGGTCTCCTTTTATGACCAGGTGACCCACCTGGTGGATGCAGGAAAGGCTGTGGATGTTGTGTACCTGGACTTCAGCAAGGCCTTTGACACTGTCTCCCACAGCACACTCCTGGAAAAGCTGGCATTGCACGGCTTGGAGAGGAGCACTCTTTGCTGGGTTAAGAACTGGCTGGATGGCTGGGCCCAGAGAGTGGTGGTGAATGGTGCTGCATCCAGCTGGGGATCAGTCACCAGTGGTGTCCCTTAGGCCTCTGTGCTGGGGGCAGTTCTGTTCAATATTTTTATTGATGACATGGATGAGGGTATTGAGGTTTTCATTAGTCAATTTGCAGATGACACTAAGCTGGGAGCATGTGTCGATCTATTGGAAGGGGGGAGGGCTCTGCAGAGAGACCTGGACCACTTGGATGGATGGGCGGAGTCCAGTAAGATGAAGTTTAATAAATCCAATTGCTGAGTCCTGCATTTTGGCCACAGTAACCCCCTGCAATGTTATAGGCTGGGGACAGTGTGGATGGACAGTGCCCAGGCAGAAAGGGACCTGGGGGTACTGACTGACAGCTGACTGAACATGAGCCAGCAGTGTGCCCTGGTGGCCAAGAGCCCAATGGCCCCTGGCCTGTGTCAGGAATAGTGTGGCCAGCAGGAGCAGGGAGGTCATCCTTCCCCTGGTGAGGCCACACTTTGAGCGCTGTGTCCAGTTCTGGGCCTCTCAGTTTAGGAAGGACATTGAGACGCTCGAGCACATCCAGAGGAGGCAACAGGGCTGGTGAGGGGCTTGGAACACAAGCCCTCTGAGGAACGACTGAGGGAGCTGGGGTTGTTTAGTCTGGAGAAAAGGAGTCTCAGGGGTGACCTTATCACTCTCTACAGCTTCCTGAAAGGTGGTTGCAGTCAGGTGGGGGTTGGTCTCTTTCACCATGCAGCAACCAACAGAACGAGAGGACACAGTCTCAAGCTGAGCCAGGGGAGATACAGGTGGGATATTAAGAAAAAGTTTTTCACTGGAAGAGTGATAAAGTACTGGAATGGTCTGGCTTCGGAGGTGGTGGAGTCAGCATCCCTGGAAGTGTTTAAAAAAAGATTGGATGTGGCATGTGGTGCCATGGTCTAGTTGAGGTGTTAGGGCATGGGTTGGACTCCATGATCTTGAAGATCTCTTCCAACCTAGTCATTCTGTGAATTTGCATAGTTCCAGTGAAGAATAGCTATTGTGATTTTAAATTTGATTGAAATATCCATGCATAGTAGTATAAACTTTTGTAAATATCTTGGTTTGAAACACAGGGGTATTTCTGCCCTTCCCAGAGAAACCCCCAGGCAAAAGGAGAGAATAGCCAGCTGCACCCTTCCCCTGAGCTGTGGCAACTCTTCTATCTCTCCTAAGTACCAGGTTATTGTCCGCTAGCAACACCTATTGGGGAAAATTCCCTGAGAGAAAGAAACATAAGGAAGAATCCTAAATCCCAACTGTGACCTTGCATTGAACTTTTCAGAGTAATAACCCTTTAATTTTAAATATTAACTTACTAACCTGTGTGGCATCAGCATTCAAATTCTTTGGGTTTTATTTTTCAGGTTTTCAAATTATTTCAAAAGAGAGAGGTCCAAAGAACCAGAGCACTGTGTATGCTTTTGCTGACAGTCTCAGCATCTATTCGCTGATTTTCACCAACATATTGCAAAGGATCTCAGGTCAGTAAAGAATATGAAGAGAAACTATGCTAAATAGCTGAAATCAGCTCATAATACAGACTTGGGGTTTGGTAGACATTGTGTAGGAAATACACTGAGGAAAAAAATACAGTTTAGAGCAGGCTACCTAGGGGAAGACAAGGAGAATGTTTTCAAAACATTTCTCACTAGTGCATTATGCACTCAGCTCATATATTGCTGTGTTTATAGATTCCGTAGCAAATTCCTGCAGTATTATAAATAATAAAGTAATTTCCTGAAAACCCTTTACCTGGTTTTGTATCTGATACCCCTTAGCAGATACTGGCTTTACACAAAATTCTCATACTATCAAAATGTAAATTGCAGACTGATGCTACACGGTGAGCTGTGTCAAGCCATTTAAAAGTAACAAAGGATATCTGTGAAAGGCAAGAACATTGGGCAAAAAATGAAGAGAAACCACACTATTTATATTTGAAGAAGAACATGTCTGACAGCTGAGTGAACAAAAAGGATGTGCCTTGACAAATATTGGAGGAATCTCTTGCCTTTGTTTGGACTCTCTGTAGATGGTAGTTCATTACCAAGCAGTTCTGTGTGCGACTGCCTTCATTTCCACTGAAGTAATAATCCTTTAGGGATGTCAGTAAGTAATAACATTGCCTCTGGGGGAACAGAGCCTGCAATATTTTGTAAAATACTTCCAAATTTCTATTATTAATTAAAGGCTTGTAGTTTGGGTCTTTTCAGGACTTTATTTTTTTTTTAATTGCCTTTCTGGTGAGGTGGGTTTGGGGAAGGCACTAAATCATTTTACTAGAACCAGTGATAAGTGGTATGGAACACTGTTAAGGAGATTACGTTATCTCCCAGGAGCAGAGAATGCTGCGGTCAACAGGAAATCAGTATCTGAGGATGCTACCCTAACTTTGCTTCCTAACTGGGAACTTTCTAATTGTTGCGACAGAACAGTAAGCTGATGGACAGATGGCTTCTTCTCCACTTCCCTTATTCTATGATTCCATGTAAATAATTTTTAGCTTCACAGTAAATTTTTGTGTTAAACATCTGTAAATGTTTTAACGCTATCATGGTTGCTCTCACTTGTACAGCATCTTTGCTGTTCAAAAGCCAGATGTTTTTCAGCAGGTCTCAGGGGAGATTTAAATCTGCCCTCTTTAGACTGAGCCACTACTTCTAGCTATAGCATTAACAATTAGTATGAAGGAGAAATTGTAATTTGTCCCATGCTATGTATTGAAGGATTTGCGTATTGAAGGATTGTATTTTTTTTTTCCTTCAAGCAGGGGCTGAAGGAGATGGCTTTTTTCCTTCTTCAGTAAATTTCTTGTGTATAGGTGAAGCCTTACAAAAGAAGGGCCTTGTTACCGGTGTAAAATCATGACTCACTGTTTATCTTGACTTTGATAAGGCTTTCTGTTCTCTTGGGTAAGGTGCATACCAAAGGAATGACTACAGCCATAAACACCATGTGTTTTTTCCTTTACTTCCCAGAAAGTTTGGTTTGGGTGAGTGTCCTATAAGGGCAGAAGGGATAAGGGCAGAAATGTCTGCTCTAAAGAGTGCTTGGTGGTATGGCTGTTTTGTCTTTCCTTCTGTGTGTTCCCAAGACTTTCTTTAAAATTTCCCATAGTAGAAATATATAAATACGGGAGTGTGTGTAATAAAGATGGATCCTGCTGGAAGAAGCAGTGATCTCTGTTTGTTTTTTTCCAAGTTACTGCAATAAAATTCATTTGGGCCTTTGTTACTCATGTCATCTAACAAGCATTCTAGTGTCTAAGACATTTCATCATTTTTATGAGTTATGATTTCATTTATGGTTTATGGTTTAAATTCAATTGACTGGAAAGGCCTGGTGTACATAGGCACTTCAGAAGGAAGGTAAAGCCCCATTTCCTCGTAAGAGCTTTTGGAAATGCTTGGTTGGGATGAAGTCCATGAAGCTCAGATATATTTTGCATTGGCTCTGTTTGTTCAGAAAGTACAAATTCAAAGGTCCTTGAAAACTTCTCGAAGTCCTTAAATTCCTGCAAAATGTAAACATTTTGTTTAGGAAAAAAATTTCATGAGAAAATGTTCAGATAAGATAGGAAAAGTCAGATTTCCTTATTTTATCCTTATTTCCTCATTTTGTATCTTGGGTTCATAAACACTTTTAAACTTTTTTCATTCAAAGTAGATATTTATGTGCCATTTATTCCTGACCATCACAGG
This sequence comes from Muscicapa striata striata, assembly GCA_030060385.1. Taxonomy (NCBI): domain Eukaryota; kingdom Metazoa; phylum Chordata; class Aves; order Passeriformes; family Muscicapidae; genus Muscicapa; species Muscicapa striata. The sequence continues at coordinate 339,419 of JAREIS010000110.1, read as the reverse complement.
TGCAGATAAGCAGATAATATACCACGTATTTATAAGCAAACCATTTCACTTACTAAATTGCCTACAATACCTGCTACAGATTAGTTGCTAAAAAATACCTTGTCACATCAGTTGCTAACTGTTAGTCTTATAAATATCTAAATATTAATATCTATCAATAATAAAAATTAAGCACTGATCTGGAATATCAATCACTATGCATTTTTAGTAATACTACAAATCTGACCCAGAATTGCTTTGTTTAAAAGAATGTCATTAGTCAGTGAAAAATGGAATAATGTTCATTTTATAACTTAATGGGACTTTCCCCTGTGAGTATGGACTTTTAAATTGAGTTCCTGTAAGCTAATTCTTTTCAATGATAAGATTGTTACAAAATAATTGGTAGTATTATGAAAATTTTCTAAGTGGTAGAACTGCAGCAAGCAGGCAAACGGTCTGGACTTTTTTTGGAAGAAGCAATACAAAATCTGATTTCTTGGCAGAGGAGAACATGCTTGTATATGCCTTTTTTCAACCACCAGGTCATGAATTTGCCCATTTTGTTTTTGTTTAACATGTTCACATAATACCAAACTGATGTAAACCAGGGGGGTAAACTAAATTCAAAGGAGAGGCCTAAAAGCTCAGTCTCTTTCTCACCTCCACACCTGAGTCTGGGTTTATAACGTAATGGAAGTACATTATTGGAAGGACTCATTTTGCTTTTTGGAGCGACTGCTTGGGAAACAGATCCTCTAAATCTTTCTTTTGGTCCTGATTATAATTTTGAGTGTGTTCCTTAGTACTGTTTGCAAAAAACAGCAATTACACACAGGAAAGGCAGTTTTTAAAGTTTTTTTATATGCTAATGCTCTCTTTAAATTTTCATGAAGCTCTTTCATATGAAGTATGAGGTATAGAATATTTCCTGTAATAAAACTTAAAAATTGCTATAGAGAAGTGACCTGGTGTGAGGGTACAGAGTATATATATCATCATCTACATTAAGAAAAAAGTAAGTATTAAGTTATTTTCAGGAGCAAATTAGTCAGAAATTCTGATATTAGTCGTTAAAGGTGTGTAATATGTAAGTACTTCGAGGAAAATCTCCACTGAAATAAAAAGAGATCAGTTTATTCAAACTCTTTATTATTAATTCACAGCTTTTATTTTTTTTAGATTGCAGTTTTAAAGTAGTTGCATAGCACTCTAGTAATAAAAAAATGGTAGCCATATGTCAGTGAGGTTTTTCTTTTTTCAACTGGGTAGTAAGGCTTCTGGGGTGGGCTTTTTGTTTTCTTTTGCTATTTGTGTAGTACATAAAATGTGCCACATTATGATGATAGCTTCCTTTGTTAATTTTTGTAGGGCTGACCCAAGGATCATTGTGTCCTTCAAGAATCTGTTTGGAAGGTTTGCAGAGGCTTGTTCCTAGGGGAAACATGTCTGAGGTTGACTGTGAGAAATTAACTGAAATATGCAAATATTTTTATAATATTTCAAATTGCATTTGTGTAGAGTTACAAGTGATTTAATAGAGTATCTTCAGTAAATGAGAGGCTTTGCCCACATTCTGTAATATTTCTTGGAGCAATCTGGTATTAGTTACAGCTTCTGTATTGATGTACCTATTAAAGCCATTAGGGTTGAAGGTTAGTTTAATAGATGCAGCTTTTGTGAATCACTGCTAGATGTTCCTAGTGCAGGTTTAGGATATTGGAACATCACCATTGTCACATGTTGTGGCACAAATGGGAACCATTACTCCAAGCAGACAAGTATGGAATGAGTACACAGCATTGCATGTTACTTCCAGAAATGTTAATTGAGTGGAGCAGTGTGAACCAAGGCATTAGGGGCTCAGAGCAAGGGTCTTCTGGATCTTGCCCAGCCTGCCTCAATCTCAGCCTCCGTTTCCTCATCCCTTCCCTTTCTCTGATTTTACCACTTCCAGGAGCATCTAGCTTGCATTTGTACTTCTAGGGACTGATACAAAGTCCATGGAACGCAATTATCATCCTCAAACTTGCCAAGCTCTGGCTCAGGCTCCTTGCATTGTCTCCTAGGCTGGGTTATAAAACATTAATGGTGTGAGTAGTAACAGAGGGTGCTCTGCTACAGCCCTTGGAGCAATGAACTCCTCTGTCATTTGCAGGAGAAAAATAGAGCTGAGGTCTCCCTCAGTTTGAAATATTGAATCTTCTTTCTTATTAATGTTTATTATGAAAAATCTTTTGAGCTCCACTCCCCATATTCAAACAGAAAAAGAAAATAAAGGAAAAGAATATAAAAATAATTATGTCACTAAACTAGGGCTATCTAGCTTTTCAGCAGGTATGGTTAATGTTGGGATTTCTGTAGACCATGTGAATAAGTGGAGTAAAAGTAAGTGTGCATATTTATTTTGTTTCTCTGGGTCTTTAGAACATCTCAAAGTCAGATTGGTTGTTTCTTTTGTATTTTTGAACATACAGTCCACTTTTAATAATACAGCTCCTGCTTCACATATTCGCAGATTAACTGCTACTATTTCTTTTTCTCTTTTCTCTTTGTAACTTGCCTGCCTTAGGTGGTTATCATGCCCAGACATGAAGGGAAGAAAAGAAAACCACGAAAAACAAAACCCCTAATAAACCAAATAGTGCTTTACTTGTTCTGAGCTTTAACAAGACTTAAATACTTTTACAAAGAAGAAATTGTGGCATTTATCTACTGCTTTATGTTTATATTATTATTCTTTCCAGCTCTTGGGAAAAAAACATTCAGTAAAGTGAAAGAATATTTCCCCGGTTAAGGTTAGTGTAGCTTTTTATATATGATAAGCTTTTAAAAGGTAGAAAAATACACATTTTGGAGATAACAAGGGTTTAAACATTTTCGTGTATATGAAGAGGACTCTAATGGTGTCTGTATAAATGCAGATTATTTTTTCCTGTGGAATTGTTGATTTATTTTCTGAGAAGGCTTTTATGTGAATTCAGATGTAAGGAAATTGAAAAGTAGTACACGTGTTGCTGACTCTTTTGGAGAAGCCCAGCACTACTGGCATTTTTCATCTTTGTGAAATGCTTCATTGGTACAAATCACACTAAAAATGAGACAATAAAGCCTTTAGATGGCTGTTAGCAGGATAGAAAGATACTGAGAAATTGAGAATATAAAGCATTCCAAAATATTTAGTATGAGCTTTTCTCTAACACTTATTAGCTGCTGGTACATTAATCTGGCTGAAATAAATATTTATTTTCTCTGCCCTAGTGTGCCTTGCATGTTAGTCAAGGAACATGAAATATACAGATGATGAGAAGACAAAATGTTCTAGTTCTTTTTAATGTGACACTGATAATGTTATAGATCATAGAATAGTGGAATACCAGATTAGAAGGGGACGTTAAGGATAAGGTGGTCCAACATTTCTTAGCAAAGGCACAGCTAAGACAAAATGGCCCAGTATCATGTCCAGCTGACTCTCCCAAGTGTTGAAACTGATAGATAAAAATGTTAATTCTACCTTATAAAAACCTGCAGGATAAAAAGAGGTGGATGACATACAGCAGGTGGTACAGCATAAAATACTCGTTTTTCTCTTTACCTGTGTCTTCTCTTAAGCCACCGAGACACTTGTATTAGTTATTATTAATTATCTCAGATTATGTTCATCTGAATATGTACTTAGTATGAGTTTTTTGAGTCTTAAAACAGTCTGGAAGAAAACTTGTGTGTGAAAACAAACCAGCCAAACAAACCTGGAAAGTCCTGGAACAAGATTGATTAACAATGTCTTGCTCTTTTCAGTATTGAGTAGATTTTAATTCTAGTATCTAGTCCAGAATCTCCTGAAACTGGGAGAAGGCTGCCCATTTTATTAGGATTTTACTGGGCTTTTGAGCAGAAATTTACACCCTTGCTTGGCCTCTAGCTGGAGTATATACTGGATGGACATTTGGCTGCCTTGCCTATTCCAGATTTGGAAGGTTAAAGCATGTAAAGGGGACAGTGGATTTTGGGGGAGGTGAGATAGAGATTTGTTTGCAATTTGCTACCTTTATGCAAGCTGTGAATCTGCTTTGGAGAGTGTTCACATGAGGTGAACAATGAGTATTTACATGTCAGAACAAGAAGAAATATTTCTGCATCCACCACCTGAGGATCCTGAGCTAAATATCAATCACCCCTACATGACGTTGTGAGACGTGACATCATCCATTGACTGGTATATTTGGAAACTTCTATGGTTTTACCTTAACACACACATTATCACCTTTTTCTTCCTGTACTCAAGGTGATACATAGGAATTATGTTGATGCTTTCAGCCTTAAAATAGCTGACTACTAATATGTGAACTTCATGCACTCATCTGTAGATTAATTATGAGCCAAATATTTAAAATTAAACTTGTTTTATAATAGAACTATAGCAACATCTTATGATGTAAGGCCTAACTGTGACTGTAACACCTCTGTACTTCATTTGTGATAAGCTGTTTTGTTTGCTACATCATTAAAGAGTTGTGTAGCCACACTTAATCATTTTTGTTGTCTGCCCTGCAAACAGTGTGCAACCAAAGAGATGTGGGTTAAATATATAAAAACTAACAAAAGGCATAAAGGAAATATTTAACATGAATTTTAATTGCATTTATCACCTGGATTTCTGTTGTGACATGGAGAAAAGTTATGGATACATAGCGTATTTCAATATTGGATACTTTATTATTTACAATTACTTATGTTTAAAATATCCTGGAAATATATAAGACAGGCATTCATATTAATGGTATAAAAGCACCTCTTTAAATTGTGCACTGCCTGTATTTTTTTCCTTTTGGCTTATTTTAAATGTGCTTGATAAAATAGCATTAACAATCATAATCCTAAACAAAAGAAATTAATGAAATAAGAAATTAATAGTGATATTTAATCTTCATCCTAATTATGTTTAAAATTGTGCTATATTGTATATATGTTTTGTATTTTATACTTTAGGTACATAAGCCTAGGTTACAATTTTTCAGGAAAATTATGAACCCAGGTTATAATGCATAGATACCTTCCTGAAACTGAGCCATAAACAAGATGACTAGGGTAAACATCAGCTTTAGCAAAACCAGTGCTCTAGGGCAGTGAAATCTATGGTAATTTGACTTCTCAATGAGAATGGGAAGGGGATTTTACCCAAAATACCTTCTCTTCTTGAAGATAGTTATAGACAAGGTAATAATCACCTTTCACCTTCTTTAAAACTAAGTCCCCAACGTAAGACTCAAAACCATAAGCAGGGAAATTACAGATTTACATTCTTGTGATTTGAAATCTTGCTAACTCATGAGGATGTTTCTCACTCAAGTCCCTGTTTTGGAATGGGGGAAATATCAAGATATTTAATTTATTAATGAAACCAGTGAAATCAAACTGAGAAAGTATGAGATATGAGTATGCACCAGAGTCACTACAGCTATCTACCTAAGAACCTCTTCCATCTGCTCTATTAGGCAATACTGTGTGATAACACCTCAAAAGAGATCTTCAAGCCTTTTTCTCATTAAATTTTGTTGAGCTATGTATTTATTGCTGCAACTTCAGTTATGCACAGCTATTTAGTAAATGTTTGTTGTTGCTCCTTGTTCTTTGTTTGCATAAAGCTGCCCTGGAAGTCACAAGCACTTGGTATCTGTCTGGTTTAGCTGGTGTTGATTCTAAAAGGTCCTTGTGGGAATGCTTGTGACTATTGTAGGCATGGGCAAAGCTGCCTGGTGATGAGCTGAATCCTCTGAGTCTCTGCTTGGATAAAGCTCCTTTTCTCCATCCTGACAGACTGGGTGAAAAGGCGACAGCTTGGCAATCTTCCACCCTTGACTGACAAAGGAGATATTCTCTGCCTTTTCCTGAGCAGCCCTGCCTGGCTTCATCCTAGGCATATGACTTATTCCTGTATTAGAGAATGGGAATGTGCTCCAGTATAGTGGGGTGAAAGTGTTTTTTCAAGAGACCTACCTATAACTTCCATAGTTTAACTTGGAACTTGCTTTGTATGGTGTTTGCTTGGAATAAAGTCCAAACCTTTGGTGTACTCCTGATTTAATTTCACTGGTGTAAATTTTGCTTGAAATGTTGGATTTCCTCTGATGGTTTTGTCCTTAGCACTGTGATCTTTTGTAGAGGAAAAAAATTCCCTGGTCATGTTTAAGCCCAGAAAAGAATGACCTTACCTGAAATTTCAACCAGAAACTTTTGATGGGGGGTTGCCAGTCTACTGGACTGCATTTAAATGCAAAGCACAAACCAGTGCTGTGTTTCAGACTTCTGTGACTGCAGTCTTCAAAATAGCTCCAAGGTGGGATGCAAGAGGTGAAGGCAGAGGTGTGCAATGAGTGCAGAACACAGGAACTGTGAGATCATACCCAAGGACGCACTTCACCTCCACAAAACAAGGCCACCCCATCTCAATGTTAACTGATATGCAGTCAGATCTGAATGTTTTCTGGACGTACATTCAAGTAAGGAGAAGATGAGCTCTTCAGAATTCCTTCCCTTCTTGAAAGATGACATAGAAATAAATAGTTTTAAAATTATTTGTATCTAGTTTGTAATGACTTTCATATATTTGAGTAAGACAAAGTGTGAGTTCAGTGTTTGAAATTATTGCTGTGTTAAAGCAATTCAGAAAGATTTAAAGACAATGAAATGTGTTGCTTGAAATTACAGGAAAAAAGGGATTTTGGGTGAAAATAAATGCAGTAATTTATCCATCTATTACAGTCATCTAGTTTCCAACAGTTATTTAAAAAAAAGACCAAACCCACACTAGGATTCCTTCTTACTTTTCATGAATTAAAATTATTTATACTTTATTTCCATAACAATAGTTTTGACTATATGCAAAGGAGATATTTTGAATTGTATTCGTACAGTGTGAAAATATAATTTTTTTAAAAAAAGAACATTTTAAAAATATGCAAACTTTTTTAGGCTTAGTTATGTCACAAATCCCAATGTTCAGCTGACAATTCTAAGCATATATAAATAGAACAGTGCTGTTGTGCTCATTCTTTTTATTTCTATTTTGAGAGAGAAAGTTCAATCTGTTTGCCTGAAAGCAAACTCAGGATTATTTTTCTTTGTGGCAAAAAGGAGGGGACATATAAGCATACCAGATTCATCAAACTTCCCTATTTTCTGTTCTTGGCTTCTATAATATATTTGTGGATAACTTTTTGCAGTACCTTGTTTTGAATATGTGCTTCTGTTTTTGCTGCTTGTGCTTTTACAAACTCCCAGTGACATTGTTTTATTCATTAAACAGAAATTTTAATGGATTCCAAGTCCACCATTATTTTAAATCTTTATTTTCCTCCTTAGCCTTTTCTTGCTTTTCTATTTAAATTTAAAGATTTCAGGTATCAGTCTTTGTAGAGACTGTTTTCAAGGTCTAGTTGATTTCATGGCCCCTCTTGATTTTGAACAGTGCATTAGAAGCTGGTTAGAATAGAATGTGTATCAGACTGTGAAAGGTAAATTTGTAATTTAGGGTTTTTAACATGTAAGGAGAAATTGTAGTGACTTATCTAATTACCCTAAGGCACAAGTTCTAATAATTTTCAGTCATATCAGAGACAGCTTCGCTACTTCTTGCGATACCTTCAGGAGCAGATCTGTGGGCTGTAGATTGCTGTGTCACAGGAAAGAACTGTGTTTAAAGATGTTTCTTTCTTCTTCTTAAAAGATTTACATTTTTTAATTTCCAAAGTGTATTCCTGAAACCAGTATTTCTGACTTTGTTCCCTTTTGGGGAAAGCAACAAATCAACTGGAGATATCCAAGACCTGGGCACATCTCACTAAAAAAGCTGGGGGCTCTGGCTCCTGACCTATTTGTATCACAAAAGCAGATTTAATGTGGGCTTTGCACTTTACAAAGCATGTCCAAATCATTTGGGTGTCATCATGTTTTCCTCTTAGTAGCTATAAGAGAAGTTCCAAGGAAAAGGCTGCTATCTATGGAAAATACTTACTGCTTTAGTGAAGAGGAAACTTGTCTGAGTGATAGAAACTTTGGTTCAAATCCTTCAGGCAGAAGTTAAATTTGGGTTTTCCACGTTCTGCCTGTGTTTTTCGCAGAATGTGAAAGGAAATAAATTCTTATTTACTGCATTTCTCTCTTTGAATATCAGACAGTAAGTTATAGCTTCTTTTTTAAAGACAAAACTTAGTTAATGATATCAAAATATATGGACATGATTTCTTGCTGAAATTCAAAAAATATAATGCATCTCCTTTAAACATCATTTCTTGAGCAAAAAGGCTTGCTAAAATAAATGATGACTTAAAGTGCCAAATTCAGATGTGAATGTGAACTCATTTTAGTTCAGTACAGGTCATTCTACATTCAAATAGACCTAATGTAAAAGAAAAACCTGGACTATTTTCCCTTTGCCAAGTCATTGTTTTCCCTTCCTATTTGACTATTCCATTGTTTCTTTGCTTTTCTCAAATTTTCTTTTATGCTTTCTGTGAATTATCAAAATAGTTGGGTTTGCATCACTGAAAGTGGTTTTGATGTTCAGCACCCCTTTCCAAACTAGTCCAGAGAGTCAGCCAGACACATCTGTGTGGACATTAGAGAGGCCAACTTCAGGAGTGGCTTTAACTCATCCTCATTTCAATTTACTTTACATACCTTAAGTTGAAATGTAAATCATTAGTTACGTCAGAAACCAAGCTGTCTCTTTGCTTTCATTTGATCTGGGGAAAATGTCTTCAAAATATTTTCCTTATAGAAATTTTAAGATGACCTTATATTTCTGTGAATTATAGAGAGTAGGAAGCTTGAAGGCAGTTTGTCTCACCATTTAACCAAGTGTAATTGAGGTTTAAGTTCATTTTCCCTAGCTTAAATTCTCTTAAAGAAAAAAATATGAAAGCAAATATTTTCACTGGTGTGGCAAGTCCCCTGGATTTTGACCTTACTTCTTTTTCCATTGAAACCCATCAGAAAATTTCCATTGACTTGAGGATTTTATTTTGTTGTAAAGTGATCATAACAAGCTTCAGTAAAGTAAACTATTTCACATTTCACTGGTAAAATAATAATGTTTAATATCATCAGAACAAAATCTCTTGGAAAAGTCATGTAAAAATTACAGCATTTAAAATATCTCATTTGTGAATTGCAATGAGCTCTTCTATTAGAAAAAAAAAAAAATCTTTCCATTAGCAAGAAGCAGTTAGGAAGTGCTGTATGGTTCGTGCCTGTTTTGGTGAAATCCAGACAAATAAAACTGCAGTAGATAGATTGTATTTTAATGTATGTAAATCTCTGTGCAGACAGCCCATTCTCCACACCTCACGAAGAGCAGGGAGGAGGCTGTGTTTTTGTGCTTTGTTTCCAGGAGTGCCTCCACAGCTGAGAATTCTGAGCCTGCCTGGAAATGTATCTGTGAGACAGCAGGTGCCTGTTCCAAAGGCAAGAGCCTTCTACCTGTGTGTGAGCAAAGTCCATTAGACCTTCCCTCTGCATGAGGGGTGTCCCGAAAGGTGTAAGTAGTTGGCTGAAGGGGTGTGAGTGTCCTCTGTCTCTGGGAATGTGACACTCCCAGACTGAATATCTGGAGCCTGAAACCAATGCAGAGAGATCAAGGGGGAGCATGTTTTCCATGGAAGGTAAAAAGTTCTGATCTGGAGATGTCTGGTGACAATAAACTGGGTAATAAAGTAGGTTAACACAAAACTACACATTTGACCTAAAAATGAAACATCAAGGAGTGAAGCTGAAATTGCAATTAATTCCTGCTTTGCTCCTGGTAGAAAATGAGGCACCTTTCAGTTTTAAGTTGCAGGGAAATATGGGTTTCCAGTAGTAAAATACACTCTGCAGGTTTGAAATTAACATACTTCCAGTTGCACTCTTTTTTGTGTTTGCCACTCCCCATTTTACTTTTCAAGCTTTCGTGCCTTTGGGTAAAAATTCTATCCATAGAATGCAGTCTGCACTATACTGGAAAGCAGATGTTCCTGACACGTGCAATAGGCATTTTCCAAGGTCACTATTCTCCTGAGGGAGCTTTATTGTACTCATAAAAAATATTATTTCTAACAGATAAAATATCTGGAGTGCATTATAACACAACAATTTTTCCACAAACAAGCCATGATTTAGAAAGCAATCATATTCATATTTTAATACATCGTTCCTATTAATGCATTATAATGCCTTTATAAGTACTCTGAGAATATAAAACAAGACACTCAGATAACGTCAGGAAATAAATTATGGTCTATTTAAAAGCAATATGCTGACATATCTGGGTACATACTGTTGTGATGGTGTGTGCTCTTTTGTGGTGCTCAAGCTCCTTACTTAACCCAGGAGTCAGAATTTATTTTGAGCATGGGAGGGGACATCAGGCCTATGGTATGGAAAAAATCCCTTTGAGGAAGATAATAAAAATAAGTAGCCAGCCAAAAAAAGAACAGGAGAAAAGAGACAGCAGAGAAATCTATGTTTTGTCTAAAACTATAGGACTGAAGTGATAAGTACCAAAATTCAAGCTGAGATAGCTCTTTAGAGGATGCTAATGTAAATAGGAAAAGGTTATTAGTTTTTTTAATTTAAAAAAAAAGAAAGAAGTGATCTTCTGTGAAATAAGAGTGGGGTAGCTAGCAGAGATAATCCAACTGTAGCTGTCAAGCTAAATTATTACTTCATCTTTTTTTCCAGTAAAGACAAAAATGTGGATATCATTAGGAAAGGTTTTTAAGTGTGTTTTAACTGTGTGATGTTCATGTGAAATTTATTACATAATTCTTGTCACTTGGGAAAGATATGTTCAAGTTGGAGCAGAATAGAGAATGCCAATGTCAGGGGAGAGATCGGTGTGATCTGTTTACAAGCAGTAGAGCATGGGCTGGGAGGGAATGTAGTTATTGTCTGGAATCCTTGGGATTATAATAGTGCTGAAGGAGAAGCACTTCTTCAGCTGAGAGATATTGTCAAAGGAACAAATTTGTACAAATTGAACATGGCTTTCAGACTGGAATTGAGAAAATGGGCTGCTAGTTGTCAAATCAGTGAGCAGGTGGAGCATGAAACAGAAAAACCTAGCTGGTTTTTAAGATAAAGCGTGACAAATCAGTGGAAAGATGATCTGGCATACTTCCTTGTGATGACACAGGATTGGAATTGATAGTGCAGAAGATGTCTCCTAGGCCATGTCCATATGTGAAAAGCAATTTATAATCTCGTAGCTTCCCTCTCTTTTCTCCTTTGGCACCTAAAATGGAATAGGTTTAAATATGCTGTCCTGTTGTGACTGTTGACCTGGACAAGGCAAATACAGGATTTTTTTCTTAGTGTGAAATACATCAGGTGAAGACAGCCACCTCTTCCTGAATTGAATAGAAATGGAAAATGTGTGTTTGCGATGCTGGAAAGTGTTTCATTTGTGCAGATCAAGTAGTTTGATCACTAGTATAAATTAGCATGGTTTAGCATGGCTGAAGTTGCTCTACCCAGTTGTCATGAAAATGCTTATATTCATAAATTGATTCTGTTGCAGTTTAATTTCTCCCATTTTACTCTTTATTTTTTTATTTGTTACAGTTACTTAACTGGGGGTGAAAGGGGAATAACTGAATTATAAATAATAACCCCAGTTCTTGACTTTCTTCTACTCCTACTGATATCAAACTTCAATGTTTCAGCGATAATAGAAGCAAGATATTAAATACTCTTTAGTTGGAACATGGAAATTAGAACAAGAATGTATCAAATGTGAATAATTCAGTCTATCTGTTTTCTGGAATGTTTCTGTATTCCTGAAGATATAAGTTAAAATCTGAACAGTTCACTGTCTCAGTGCTGAGTGACCTTTAGTATGAGCATGACATAACCTGTTTGGCCTTCCATGTAGTGGAACTTGGCTGTGGGTGGGCATGGCACAAACACCAGCCTTGTCTGTACAGACAGAGTAGGTGAAGCTGTCATGAGACAAAGAGCAAATGAACTTGAGTGCAGCAATACGTGCTTTATCAGAGGGACTCAGGGATGTACACATACAGATTTTTGGGTTAGGCAAATCATTCTTGTATGCCTTGTTTGTTGTGTTTTAATGTGATCTTAGTGTAGCAGTGTTTCTGAGAGTATCTAAGAAAGCTTAACTTGGTTAAAAACATCCAACTTACATGTGTGACAAAGCAGATGCCCAAAGTGCTTGTGTTCTAATAAATTCCAAAAGCAAAACATGAGGAGTTTGAGAACATGTTATTTCCAAGACTGCTAGGCTAAGCAGGTCTGTTTTCTTCCACAGATGAATGCTCCAGGAGGACCTAAGTGTTCCTTGTCTGGAGCTGAGCAATACCACCACCATTTGCATATGACTTTCTGGGCTTTGCCTTATCGTTTGCCCAGCTTTCTGCTGGTAACATGTGACTGGACAATGAAGTTTCACAGGATGCTCTGGGTAATAATAGGAGTTAGAGGTAGCCCCAAATATCAGAATATACATGTCATTTTTTCAGACACATGAGGTCCCATAAGTAACTAGGTATTGTCTTTACTAGTAAACTATCTTGTTTACAGGTGATGACAATTCTGGAAGGAAGTGATTACCTTCAGTTGCAGCTGCATGTCCCTGTCCTACCAGCTCAATCACACAAAGTTGCTTGAGTAAGTTGCTTTTCATCTCCTGCATGGACTACTTTACACTTTTATATAAGAACTTCTGTTAGCTTGCTTCCAGGGGAATGACCTTTCAGGGAGGAGAAGAAATAAGCACGGAGTAAAATGAAGAAGGAATGCAAGATCTACCAGTGTTAATATTAAGTGAATGAGATGTGGATTAAACTGCCAGTTAACTCACCTGGAGTCTCGACTGGAAGAAGCAATTCATGTGTACTTGCTGTCTTGATTTCATTGACAGATGAAATCAAAAAATAATTCATTATGTGGCCCAATGAAAGAGAAATTCTAGTAATTTAGTGCTATATACATATGTTCTCATGAATAACTGTGTTTGCTTTAATTTGCTGTACTTTATCTAAATCACTCAGGAAAAGTGTTGTTTAGTTATTTGCATTTTTGTGGGTTTTCTGTTTTATAAAATTACTTCCATTACATTCAGTACATTATGTTTAACATTTTTATATATATATAATTCTGGGGGTTTTGTGTTAAAAGGAGTTGTGAATATGTAAATTAGCTGTATTCTTCCTTATAAATTTGCTGCAGCAAGGTACCAGAACATGTTCCTGCCTTGTAGTTTGTCACTGCAAGGAGATCTGTTCTGTCCTTATTAAGCATTTTAAACCTATTTGGAGTTCTTGTATAGCCTCCTTCGCCAAAATGTTTGACTACATTTCAGACGCCAGTATTGTAAAGGATAAAAATGCTGTTGCTTCAACTTCATAGAAATGGAGAGGATTAAAAGACAGGTTACTTAAGAAATTATTTTGAGTGTGTGTTGCTTCATTTTTTATGCTCTTCACAGCACATTTTCCTGTATCTGAGCCCACATCAAGTTCACTTGTAAAATCTGTCCTAAGAGAGAACTGAAGGCAATTGTTGAATGTGAAGGTAGCAGTACAGCTATCAAGTGATCGGGTTTTAGGTAATTAGATTCAGATGTTGAATTCTGAGAAAAAATTGTAGGAAAAGAGTAGGCCCTGATTGCTAGCTATTTTGTAATTAAGTCACTTAAAGAATTGATTTGGTAAAGCTTTTGTAATGTCCCTGCAATTCTGTTACAGTCTTGGAACAGATAATTGACTGTAGAAAAATACTGGTTATTATATGCCTCCAAAACATTGTTATTTTTAAAAATACATATTTTCCAGATGCAGTGAAATAAAGAATTCACATGCTGTAAAATAAATCACAAGGCGCTCTGTTTGTAGCAAAATCTGTTTAGGGATATTTTCATTTCAAGCTCTTAAAAAAAGCTTGATTGACTGTCACTACTGCTTTTTCCATTAAAATACCACTAATACTCAAATCAGGGATCAAAACAGCATTATATTAATTGTAGTGGCAATCCTTTTTGTAAGATACTTGCAGTCTAAGATTTACAGTACACTGAGGGAATAAGATAAATGAGACTGTGGGAGTGCAGGGTAAGAAGGTAAAGTAAGAAGGACTTTTCTATGCAAAGGTAGATAGTCAAAGTGTTCTTTGTGCTTGCAGATAGTCACAACCCAGTAAATGGCACATGGAACTATCTGCTTTATTGAATGAAAAGCACTTACATACAATTAAGAGCAATAGTTGGGGCTGTTGCAGAATAAGAAGATAACATTTGAGAATAACATGAGAAATTTGAAACCTGACACAGCAAGAAATTAGGCTAGATTGCACTGCTCCATCATTGCTTTATTTGAGTCATTGAGCTGTGTAATTGGCCATCCTGTGTTCTCAATTGTAGAAGAAAGGGAATGAAAATCATATTAATCTATACTGTAAAAGAATGAACACACAGCAATCTGCTTATAAAACATGCAGTATTATTTTAAGATGGGATGCGTAGTGTAATTCTTTAAATTAATTTTAAGATATTTAAATTAAATTTAAGGGAAATGGTGTACAAACTCAGTCCTCACAATGCAAACAAGGGAAAAATAAATATATTCAAGAAGAGCAGTTTAATTAGGGGTAATGGATTTTTCAAGGATTTAGGAACTTGAGAGGAAAGCCCAAAACATTCTTAATTGTTTTGAAAATGCAAAATGACATTGTTTGCTTATCTAAAAAGAATAGCTTTATAAAGTCTGAGAAAAGCAAAATAAAAGTTGCTTTTGGTAAAGATGCATATCTTTAAGAATTTCTTGGCGAACACAGTCCCATATTGTCTTCATTTTTAAGTGATTCACGGGCACTGCAGTTTTTGTAACTAAATATTTTCTTTAAAATTTCAAGCATTGCAATGATGTGAAATTATTTACCACTAGAGCAAGATGAACTTCTTATGTAAATACTTTGAAATAAACATGAATTTGCAGTCACTAGCATTCTGTGCAAAAATAACACATTTTTTTCCCAGTTAGTGCTTTGAAAATCTCATCCAGTAAACTAATTAAAACCAAAATGTTATCTTTCTCCTCAGGTACTTAAAGTATACTCTGGATCAGTACATAGAGACTGATTATATAGTTGTCTACTTTCACTATGGCCTGAAGTCTGAATAAAATGTCTCTGAAATGGTCGCAAACAGCCTACCAGGAATTTGACAGGAAGTAATCTCTAAAAGACTTGCTTTACTCTTCAGATGGTGAAATGTCTATAACTTTCATGAAGGAAGTTAGGTGGATCTGTCCTGAACCACCCACAATTAACTGAGTTCGCTTTGCCATTGCAAATTCTTATAATGATGTCAGTGCTGTTGGTTCTTTTGTTAAGTGTCTTCTGTGCAGTACTGAGGCCTGACTGCTGCAGTGGTTATCCAAAGGTATGAGAATCCATGGGAACAAGACCAAGACCTGTGGTTGAATGTACTTGAACTTTGGAGTACTGATGGATGTAGTTGAGGTGAAAGCTCTTGGATAATTTGCATTTTTATAGTGGAGACCAGAATTGTGATGTTTGTTCCCTGAAAGTGTGAAGTTAGCAATGGAGCAGCCAGTCCCTATTGACATAAGCCTTTTACTTCTCTGTGTGTTGTAACTTGTTTGTAAGTTGACCTCAGGAAGGTAACATGACTGAATATGGCTAATACATTGGACCTGTTCTTTCTAGGACTGGGTAAAAGAGGAAAGGCAAAGGTCTGTCATATTTTGTCTTTGGTGGGAGGTTTGGACTGCAATACTGGGTTTTGACATGCACTGACAATTCCAGAACAAATCATTACGCTGTTCTCCTTTTGAGAGATTCTTAAGCTGAATTTAGAGTTGTATTATGGGGAGAAGCAGTACAAAGTCAGAGGTTTTTTTGTTGGCTTTTTTGTTGCCTACAAGTGCATGATGAGACTCATTCATTCCAAAAATCTGTCTCTATTCCGCCACCCTGACCCAGAAAACACAGAACAAAGGAAACAGAGGCTCAGGTCATCAGACAGAACCTGTCATTTTATTAACAGTTGGAACTTGGCATACTGGCATTGACAACTCAGAGCAAAACATCCAGCCCAACTTGTATGGAATACTGTACTAGCCAGAGCCCAACAATACAAAAAATAGCCCTTTTCAGTCCTCTGGGGTCAAAGGAAAGGGAGGACAGATGAGAGTACAAAGGATGAGAGTAATTAGCCAGCATAATGAAAGCAAATGTTGAATAGGAGTAGTTTCAAAAGAATAGGTCTTGCTTTGAAGGCTCACAGCAGAGGCCTAGTAAAGTCTTTTGGACATTTTAGTCTAGGAAACTGAAGAACATAAACTTCAAGGTGTGTCAAGGTGCAAAACAAAATAGAAACATGAGTAAAGCAACTTGGGTGTTTTGCTTGTTAGTTTTTATTGTGGATTTTGGGCTGTTAGGGCACAGTAGTGCCTGTTGCAGAGGGGTAATTTTTTACTTATGTGTGGCAGCGGCTTTGTGAACACACACAGTGCCTGTTTAATTCAAAAGTGTATGGGCCCAATTAAAACCCAAAAGGAAAAACTAATCTAATTCCTGAGTTTCCTGATTTGCTTTTCCCCCTCTTAGCATAACCTGTTACAAGAAGGTTTTTCTTAAGAGTTCATGATCATATTTTTCCCTGATCATTGTCCCTACTGGGAAGCAAACGTAGCAAAGTAATAAGCAAAAATCTATATGTTAAAGAAGGATATTCCAATACGCGTGTCTCAATTTCATTTTGCAATACTACTGAATAAGAGAAGAATCTTTTTGTGCTGCCTGGTTTCCATTTCAGTTTCAGCTGACTAACCTATTGTTTAGATATCATGAAATAAGACTGTAGAATCAAGCATAGCAGTAAGGAAGGAAGGTTTTGTTTCATACAAAGGGACAATGCAATATCAAACAACTAGCAGTTGGCTTCACCCTTAGTAATTACTAACAAAGCAGGACCAAATTAGTAGTAAAATTAAAGAATTAGGTAAAAATTCTGTATCTGAAAATTTTAACATTTTTTCCAATCTGAAAGTCCTGCAAGCAGAAAATAAAGGGATATGAAAAAAGTAATGGCTTTAATTAAAGATTTCCTTATAGATCCTTCATTCTCCTATCAGTATTTTTTTTCAAATTGCCTAATTCCTGTTCTGTCTCCCTGATATTAAATCTGTGAGACAGCAGACAGTGGTTAGGAATATAACAGTTAGTTTGGCTTATTGCCAAAACTGACCACTTTTTAAAATTGACTTTTTAAAAATTTTTATTTTGCATTCAATTTCTTCTGAATTAGGTCTTTTAAATTCAGTATTTGAAAAGAATACTGTGTAATATACTTGTAATAACAACTTTACATTCTATTGTAGCTATTCAGTTCTACTATCTCTAGCACTTAACATTTTTCTAACAATTTCATTTTCTTTTCCTAGGTATAAGAAAAACCTTAAAGCACTCTATGTTGTCCATCCAACCAACTTCATAAAGATTCTGTGGAATATCTTTAAACCTCTTATAAGGTACTTGGAAGTTCATTGCGCGCATTTTCCCCATTTAGTTCAAGGATGGTTTGTTCTCTAATAAATTGCTTTTGAAGAGGCTTGAAGTAAAATATTTCCGGTAACAGCCCAACATCCATTTAAACCACCTTGAGCTAACGAGTAAGCTGAGCTTATGCTTGGAAATGAGTAGGGAAGGGTTCTTCTCTTTCTAAGAAAAGGGAGTCTCAATTCCTAGTAGTTTTACTGGTATGTTCAAGTAAATATCTCTTCTAAAGCATGGTTATTCTGTGGGCTATGAATGACTTTTTTGTGTTTGACAGCACTTAGGAAAATGGAATGGTGTGCATGACTGGAGTTACTGGGTGGTGCAGTAAAGTGGATGATGAATGATGAAACTTTGGGCTGGGTTGGGAGGGTTGGGATGAATAGGACTGGCACTACTTATGTTCTCAAAGTTAATGGGAAGTGCCCATAGGAATTTGAAAAGGAGGATAAAATGGTAAAGGTGATGTATTTTACTGGGTGTTCTTTTGCTTTGCATGGTAAAAATTGGTGCTAACTCCAAGGAACTACCAGCAACAGGCAGACACTACTATGTACAAGAATGGTGCGGTTTGCTCAGCTTCTGCTTCTCAACTTTTGTCACTTTCAAAGAAATTCTGACATTTTTCAAATAATATTATGAATATTCTTGGGGCTGCAGGATGGAAACAGCTAATCTTGAAAAGCTATAATGAACCAGCCAAAAATTTCCACTACAGTAGCTTGCAATTGATTCAGTTGCTGAGTGCTAGAAAGCTAATTAAGTAGAAAAGTGAAATTTAGCTTCTAGACAGATCAGGATAAATAAGGTGCTTGTGAAAATTTTTAAAAAATTAATTATAGCTAAAAAATCCTTCCAGAATATGCTTTTCTTGAAAGAAGAAGACTAACTCTAGATCTTTATTTTAACTGGCAGTAAAATAAATGTCACTGGTTCTAGACACAGAGCAGTGGTGGGAAAGAAGGAGGATGTCCAGTACCTGATCGTGTCTCAGGAATGGAGATGGATTCATTTTTGTTGGTTTGTTTATTCCTGATTTGCTCTAGGATGGATATGGAAACTTTCAAGAAAAAAAAAGAAAACACCAAACAAAACAATTAACAAAACCCAACAATTAATCCAGAAAAATTCTTGATGGATATTACAATACTCTAATGAAACCATCTCCTTTCTCGGAGTTAGCTGAGAGCTCCTTGGGAACAGCTCCAAGCAGATGCTCTTGGGACACCGGTGGTTTTAAGCCTGTGCATGTTAATTCCCTCAGTGGAGCCACATGTGAACAACAGTGGTACTATTTGACTTACAGCAATAACTGCCTACTAATTCTTAATGAGTTTACAGGTACCCATTGCAAATACTTATTTTCCCTGGATCTTACTGGTTTTCTAGTAAGAAAATCTACTTCCCTGGATCTGAGTTTGTTTTCGGGTTTTTTTCTTGGAAAGTATGACACACTGGCAGTTGAAAAATGAATGATCCTGATACACTTAAGCATTCATATCTAGAATAAATAATTCAAACCAATGTCTGTCATCTTATATGCAATCTTGACCTTCTGATCACCCTGTTTTCATCACAACTGGTTGGTTCTATTTGTACTTAACTTTTACAGCTGTGTACCTGGATACTTGTTTTGCGTGTAATTTAGTAACACTCTGCTCTCTGTTTTATAAATCTGCAACCAACAGCAACAAAGCTGTTTGTACACTGGGACTGACAAAATAATTGAAAGTATGAATGAACTCTGAAAAGATCCACAAGCCAGAAAGCAGGAATCAGCTGAAGCTAGGGAAAAACCCTCTTTACTACTTAAAATGGTTTAAAAGACAACTATGCCTTTGCTTTTCAGATTGACTCTCGTAGGGGTTTGTCAAAAAAGTTTGGGTTACTAAGTGTGAAACAGCCCATGTACAATTTGGCTAAATCATACTTTCATCGAAGACTAAAATTTATTAATATTGTTAATTTACTAGAGTAGTACAACTTGCATTTTTTTCATGGTACCTTTTCATTACAGTTTAGACTAATCTTAACTTGGCAAATCATGCTGTTAAGTGTCAATATTAATCGAATTCACAAAAATAAGGGAGAAAAATCCTCTAGACTTTGTTGAAGCTTTGCTGAATTATAGCCCAGACTCATTTGTAGATAGTGTTGCCAGTAAAAATAGCAGATGTAAAATAAATTTCTTTAAGAGGCATGTATTTATTTTTCAGTGGCCTGTTAGTACGTCTGGTACCTGTTAGCACATGGCTTCAGTACTTTTACATGACAATGTATTTGGTAACAATTGGACAAATGACAGTTATTAGAATGAAGAATTTTAGCAAACTTGCATTTGGTAGTATTTAAGAAAGTGTAAATACTTGACATTTTTCAAGTTCCTGAAGTTGATTGACCTTCTTTCCTGTCCCAAAAGAAATGAGCAAGAAGTAATGTGTTAAGTCAGGAATATTATCTCCAAAGTGCAAGATAACTGTAGGAAGACAATATTTCTATGAGCTAACAGCACTTTAAATATACTATAAATGTAAATATACATTTAGGTAGCAGTGGTGATGTAGCATTTTTAAGGAGCAGCACTTACTCCTAATTGCCCATCACATTTTTTACATATTGTGGGTTCTGTGACATGTCCTCTATTACCAGAAGTGATTAGTTACAGAGTTGTGTGCTCAGCTGTGGCTTAGAGAAGATTTTAGAAGGTCTGGCTCATTTGGATAAAAGACACTCTGGAGGGCTCTGAATTTGTGCATACACAGAATGATATTCCACGTGTGTCCCAGAATTCCTGTTATCAAAATTCAGGGAAGTGACTGTTTGTTCCATGTACCACTAGAGGGAGCATGTGCATCCGGATTAGACAACCCAGGGATAAACTCCTCCATGCCAGAGATCTTCTCCAATTTTATTATGAAAGTAAATTGCCGCAAAGTACACTTTTTACCATCAGCACCTACTGTTTTTATTGACACTTCATTACAGTCTGGATATTTTATGTTATGGAAAAATGACATTATTTCAGATAATATGTGTAAACACATCCCTTACCCTTGTTTGAACACCTCGGCTCGTATAGTTGTGTATTCTGGCTGAAACTCAAGACCTAACTAATGATACTTGGAGCTTTAAATTCGGAAGTCTGTTTTGAACAACTTGTAGAAAAAAAATACTATTCCTGGTGTTTACTAGAGGCTATCCAGTTCTTTTCAAAAGGGGTAAAACTGATGGCCCAGCGCTTCAAGGGTATGCTCTATCAATGCCTTGAAAATTTTGCCTGTTGCTTAACTACTCCGTAGTTTGTTTCTACATCCCCATTATTTTGTCTTTTTGCAGAGTGGAATACCTACAGAATACAAACATGTTGTTCTGATGGCTGGGAAACATTCTCTCAAAGGTTAACAGTTATTTTTAGTGAGCTTTCTAATGCTGTGTGAAACGCAGTTTCCAGTGCCTTATAAAGTAATGTTTTTCATATCTGTGCAAATCACAAAACATTCAGATGAAATTAGTTGTTCAAATCAGACTCTCAGGCATGCACTGTATGTGTTTAATCATATGGGATGAAATATCTTGTCTCCTGGTGCTTCAGTTACAGTCTAATTTTGAGTTGCATCAACACTTATATTTTTGTAGAATTAGAAACTAAACCCTATATAAATATTCCTCCAATGCTAATTTTTATACTACTTCATGATTTTTTTTAAAGGGTTGTTTTTTTTTTTTTTTTTAGCCACAAGTTTGGGAAAAAGATCACCTACTTGAACTATCTAGGTGACCTGGGAAAGTACCTCAAATATCCCTTGAGCAGTCAAATTGAATATACATTGTCTCACTTTTTCTCAGGTGGAGTTGCATCCTGGTCACTGTATTCCAAGAATAATCTATTTCTTCAGTGATTAAAAGCGTATTTTGCCTGTTTGTGCAGGGTTGGATTAATTCTGAAAGCTGCATTGCCATCACAGACATACTGAAGTACATCAGGTGTTTAGTTTTCTGCAGACTTGGAGAAACTCCATTTCTGTCATGGAGCATTTTCTTAATATGATTGCTATTTCTGTGTGAGTGTTAGCAAAACAAATCTGCATATGTCACTGCTGCTTATGAGTATTATACAATTTTCTTGGGCAAAACTGTAATCCTGACCTCTTTCCTTATGTATTGCAACAGATTGACTTCCTTTTATGAAGAGCATTCCCAGTCAGCAAAGTGTTGATTGATTTTAAACTTTATGGATGTATCTATTAGTGGGTCCATTATGTTTATGTGGTGTGTGTTAAGGGAAAGTATTTGAGAGTGGATGGGAGATGAAAAGGAAGAGAACTGCACAGGGCTGGGATAGTCAAGCACCAGTATTAGTATCAATAAGACTTTCTAACATGGTGCTTTACATGGAAATGCTTTGATGTACTGACAGAAAGTGATTTTATGTCACTGCTGAATGAAAGTAACTGGGAGCTTTGATTATGACTGTTACTTACGCCTGGCGGCTTTTTACACACCTTTTGTGTAAATACAGGATAACAGAAATACCTTAGAGCTCTGAGGTTATAAATTGGATTGCATGGTTGCTAAAGGAAAGGGAGTTATAATTTGAGGAGCAAAAATGTTTTAACTTTGCTGTTAAATTATAGTGTGATTCTATTTTTTGGACATGTTTATTACTCTGCTCCACTGGCTGAAGCAAAAAGGCTCTTCTATACCTTGCTAAATTATTCCACTACAAATACTACTTAAAAAATTCCTCATGCTGAAATTCTGTAAGACAGGGTTCTGTAAGACCTGCAGTATATACACTGTCAGGAGATCAGCATCATGAGCAATACTTGTAGCTGTTCACATATGCAGTCTCTCATCTGCGGTGCACAGAATATCACTGAGATCTTGATTTTTCTTAAGCAGACATGCTGAAGATCTTTGGAGGAAACAGAAGGGAAAACTTCCACCTGTGGTTAAGATTCCTCCACCACGGCCACCTCTGTCTACCCAGACATTTGGAGTCAGCCTGCAATAGTAAGCCATAAGATTCCTAAAATACAAGATTTCTGTACCCTGCAGCTTTCTGTAATGTGCATATTCACCAGACAGACTGCCTGCAAATAATTTTTGTTATATGTTTAGTTTCTCCTTCCCTGCTTTAGCTGCTTTGCTTATTTAGAGATTACCCGACAAGTAAGAGCCTAAGAGCTCAGAGTAGGAGTCGGTAGAGCTCTGGAGTTTGGTGCCTTAGAGCACTTGGGGGTCAGAAAGAGCCACAGCCAGACAATAGGTTTTGTGAATTCAGGACAGGTCTCTCAGTCCCAGTGGCCTGCCTGATTTTCATGTTACAGTATCTTTAGGGTAGTCAATGCTATCATGGTTGCATAACTTTTCCTGGTAGACAAAAGTTTGCCTGTATGTGCCGGAGTTCCAAGCTGATATGTTGCTGATGGATGCTGACAGTCTGAAAGTGTTTTGGAGATACTTAGATTATGGATAGCCAAGCCAAAACAGAACTTCAGGCTCTGCAGGGCCTGTATAAAGCTACAAAATGGATGCTTGAGCCTTTATACATTGTTGGTTTATTGCTCACATATTGTTCTGATGTTTTATGAAATCAATAAATCATGCCCTTCCAGAAATGCCCTGATAGCTGTGTGCATAGATTGCAGCACTGTATGTAGTAAAAAAAATTCCTTACTTTACACAAAGGATGGGATGGCAATAGGACTTGCAAGATTCAATTTCATGAAAAACAACAAAACACCACAAAGCTAGTTTCCTACCCACAGTAATTTGTCATCTTTCTGTTCTTCTCAAAAACAGCTAAAGAATACTATTCACATTCAGCAAAGGCAATTTAGGCTATCTGGTACATGCATTTTTTTTCAAACCGCCTTCTACCCCCAGTCTGCTTTTCTGGTTCTAATGATTCGTCTGGAAATGAGACACAAGATAGATATTGTATAGATATAGATATAGATATAGATATAGATATAGATATAGATATAGATATAGATATAGATATAGATATAGATATAGATATAGATATATATTTCTATGTATAGCTATATGTATAGATATAGATATATAGATAGTTTAATGTTAAGCGTTAGTCTTTTCTAGAAGGCATGAAATTAGTACAATCAATATCTATTGTGTAAGAGCTACTATGAGATAAACTTTTATATTTATGAACTATTTACAATTCAGCCTAACACTTGAAACATGGCTAACTCACTTCCCTAGTTCAGAGAATGTCTTTCAGGTGGGCTCTACTGGGCCATTAAGAAGGACAATGTTTTATGCCATGTTTTATTCATGAGAAGAGATGGTGTGGCATCACCACTTAAAATTACAAATAAATAAATCTCCTGTAACTTCTAAATCAGAAATAAATAAATTAATTTAGGCTATGTTTGTAAAGAAAGATGAAAGTGGAGAAGAGGAAATAATGTGTGTTGAAAGCTTTTAAAATCTGAAGTAAAAAAAGTGTCTACTTTCATCTCGAGGAATTGGTTCTGCTTATTCCCTCTCCTTTTATGTTCTCTATAGACAATGACAGTAAACCAGCATTTTTGTCTGGCAAAGTGGCAGGTTTGAAAGCTTCTTCTGGTTGAGAGGCTCTTCTCTTTCCCTAAAGAGATCTACAGGAAGAATGATTTTATTTTTGTATTGGCTTATGGGAAGATGTGGATTGTGTATTTCTCTAGTTAGTAAAAAATTGGACTATCAGAGAAGCTGCCCAGATAAAGTTACTGTCATTAAAGGACTGTTTCTCTGTGGAGTCTTTCTTTAGTTTAAGAACAGAGATTATAGGGCACATAGGCTTGAGAGATCATATTCAGTACTTCTGGGATGATGATTTATTCTGTCAGTAAAAGATGTGTGAGTGGGCTTTATATGAAGCCCACTCCTAGGTGGCCTAATTTTTCTGAGATGTTTGATAATGGGATCCCAGTGATGTCTGACTCTGGAAGGTGGTAAAGCCAACTGCTTTAGAACATGCCTCCCTAGAAGCAGCAGGTGATGCTCTCTCTAGTAACACACCCTCTTGTAACATTTTTATCAGTTTATGTTGGTTAATGCATTTGCTTTCCTGAGCTATAATTAAAAACAAGAAGAGCAGAAAGTGCCTAAACATTGGTTCAAAATATCTCACTTTTGTCCAATACATGGGAGGGAAAAATCCTTTTATTAGGACAGCGAAGTGAAGCTGAAGGAAGTTTCCATCTAGACAGTGATAAATCAATGAGTTTCCAAGACTAGTACCTTGACTTGGAGGAATCTTTTAACTCACAATGATATTTTTAACCTTGTAGAGTTGGATTTTCAAAATGATGTAAGGCAACTGGGCGTTTAAAAATCATGGAGGGTCTGTGAGAACTGGGAGTATAATTCTTGGAATTGTAATCTATAGAGAATCTGGTTTAATTTATAAGTGAACATAAGTTTTGAATTAACCTGATAATAAGCCCTTTTCTTCCCTATGTTATCCCCATCCAATCAGGATGCAAAATCAAAATTTAAAATGGCTGCATTTGCTGTCTTTAGACCCTCAGAGTCACCCTAAACTCTTTGTGGAGAGGAAAAAACCAAGACACCAATTTGATTTAATCTTGTGTGTCTATCCAGCTTTACTTATATTTGCTTGTCTGGGATTTAAACATGTACTTTGTACTAGGCACAGATGTGAAGTGGAAAACCTTCCTCATTGTGAGCTTTTGTAAGGACTCAATAATTTGGTCTTTGCAGCTTGAACTTGAATGTGGTAGCAAGTTGTCCTGAAGTTTCCACTGATACTACACTAGTTCCAACAATAATAAGTGAGCTTAGTAAAGGTATTTAAATCATCCAAAGTTGCCTTATGAGACATCTTTGAAATAAAGCATGGGAGACCAAAACAGATTACTTGTTGCCCTATTTTAATCCCTTATTCCTACAGCTATAGACTAGACTTGCCCAGTTTGCTGAATGACAGTCTTTCTATAGCATTTGTGTGGCGTGTCTGGTTGCCAAACATATTAAAAACAGTGGGATTTTCTTAAAATGTAAAATAAGACTACTGAAATTAATGTTCATCTTCATGGGAATATCAGACAAAACAATCCTTCTGAAGAACATATGTCCATACTCAATTTTTTGGTTACAGTGTAATGAGAATCCATGCTCAGGTTTGATATGTGCTGATGAATGTGTCACACGAAGTGGGTGGGATGGCTTTGCACGTTTGCTGTTTGTGTCCTGCCCTAACTGGTTAATTCAAGCTTCCTATCTGCAGACAGTGAGGAGAGCTACCACAGTGAGGCAGCTGAAAGGTTAATCAAGCCTCACCTCAAGTCTTCAGCAGAGGGAAATGGCAGGGAATAGAGTTGAAATAGGGCAGGCACAGAAGGATTCCTCCTTGGCTGTAAGTCCCTGCTTGTAGTGATCAGAGATTTTCAGAGCAGAGAACCACAGTACTATGGAAACGACTTTGTTGCTCACTAGTAGCTAGTGCTTTCATAAACCTAGACATTTCAAACAATGTTCAAGCATTGTGTTGCTGCAGCAAGACTAGCTTCCTGCTTTTCCTTCACACAAAAAATGTAGAGCAGTGTGGGGTTGCTGAGGCTACCTCCTGGCTACAGACTAGGTCAGTTTCTAAGAAGCAGCCTGGCTCCCGCAAGGACAGAGTAAAATATTACAAAAGAGGCTCTTTGCCCTTTCTGGGGATTCGAGGTTTATTTCATGATGGCATCTGGGAGCAAAAGAGGACGAGGTTATGGGATACCGATCTTTTCTGGGGCGGGGGGGGGGGAGAGAATTGGCATCCTGCCAATAGGATAAAAACAAAGGGGAAGGGTTAAACTATGGGACATTTACAGGGGTCTTGGGATAAACTATTTCTAATACATCTAGGATAGTGGATTACCACAGAGCAGGAGGAATTAGCTATTCAGAATCTATCTAGTTTAGTTTGCTCTGCATATCAGGGTGAAAAATTAGGATTTTTCTTCTAAAACCCATTAGTAAAGATTTATGTTTAAAAAGGCAAGGAAAAGTTATGGGGACCCTCTGCTTTTGTAGGTCAGGTAAGAACAGTTAAATTGTTTGTATGAGCTGTCCTAAATTCCAACACAGGAATTGATAATTGACTCTATGGGCCAAGCAGCATCATTGTCCTGTGTTGTATGTTCATCAAGCTCTGATAAACCCCTGTTGCTGCACGTGATTGCTTCTCTCTTCAAAGAAGGTCACAGATGAGCTCAAATACAGCCCACGGAGTTGACCTTGACTAGCTATTGACATTGTTCTGTTTTATCTGGTTAGTTTTTAAATCTAAAATTAAGCATCTTTTCTGATAAGATGGGAAATGTTTTCTTTTTCTATCTAATGCCATGGATGGGGGAAAGAGGACAGAAAAGGTTCAAAATTTGCACAACTGTACAGCTTTTGCTCGCTAAATTATTATCATAAACATTTCAGAGTGCTTTCCTTTTGGTCATAATCTTTCTGCTTGTCCATGCTGTGTATACATGACCAGGGAGGAGGAATGTATTCCAAACCAAACCTCCATGAGCCTCAGCAGGGAGGAAATGAAAGGGAGAGGAAAGGCAAAGAGAGAGAAAATTATCAGCCAAGAATACCTAATGGCATTTCAGTACTATGTGTGAAGGCCTTGCGTGGGAAACTGTCTGCTGTCTAGAAATGAGTCACTGGGCGTGTAATATGTTGCAGTAATTGATCATGTATCCTCCAGTGAGTAGTTGTTCTCCCTGGCACTGTGTTTACCAGAATAGATCTGTGGCATCTGACATTGCCGCGATACAGTTGAGATCTGTGAATAATTTCCAGAAGCTGTACTGAGCGCTGCAGAAATGCTCTGTTCTGCTCATCACTTAAGCAGAAAGAGTAGGAAAATATCTGGTTTCAAATTGCCTGTAGCACTGCCTAATCCCCAGTGACAGTTTGTGTTACCCATCATAAGGCCCAGCAGCTCATCCCACCATCCTGGACAAGGCAGGAGAAACATGGATTGCTTGGCAGTACCCAAAAAGAGAGGACCGAGGTTATTTATCTTTGAGCTGGTCTGATTTACATTAACTGAAGTAATGTCCCAATTATTTTATGTCACTTTAGGTCCAGTAAAGAAAGCTGTGTCTGACAATGTGAAATGCTCTGAAAATAAACATCCCAGCTCACTCCAGTGCTGCAGAAACACAGCAATTATTTCATGTGACTGTCACAGAATAGCCTATTCTAAAACACCAGTTTTCTTGAGGACCTTGTTCATTTTACTGTAAACAAAACCTTTCCTTCAAGGGAAACTGGAATCCTGAATAAAATGGTAGAAACGCAGAAACTGTACAACTGTACCTTTTTTCTCTAGAAAAAAGAAATGTGATCTGTAGGGTTTATTATCACAAATTATAGCCTAGTTATTTGTTTTACCTCTCTGACAGATATGCTAGTTCTCAACAGGTGCAAGTACTGTAAATAATCAGTTAGCTATTTATACACTGAAACAGGAAACACATTTATGGGTAACAATAATAATTAGAGAACATTTTAAAATAGCTACTGGTTTGCTATTTGGTTCCTCTGAAGTGAACAGGTGTAAGAAAGCAAATGCAATCAGTGCAAATTTAGACAGGCTGAGGATGGGTTCTATGAGATGACATTGTCAATAATAAAGATGTAACAGCTTCCAAGCACATTAAAGTCTTGATGATGTTCCCATTTAAGTAGGTTAGGCTTTTGACTAATTTTAATAAAAGCTGCTCTGAGTGTTTAGGGTTTAAATACATGAAATAAAATCCTTTGACGCACAAGGAGTATGTTAGAACTCCCCTTTTAGAAAAGCTAAAATTAATGTGTGTGGTTTTTTCCCTCTTACCTCGATTTGCTGCAGGCTTTTCCTCACTGGCATCCAGAACACTGGCCTCAGTACTGATCTCATCTCCCACCCCCTGTTCTTCTTTAGTCCCTGACGGGGAGTTATAATTTCACTGGGGATTTCAACTTCAATTGCTGTGCAAAGAGACCCTAGAACTTCCTTCCTGGTGTGGTTTATTAGCAGGACTAATTTATTAATGGGGCTGCACAGTCACTGTGTGTTTTTCTCTATGTTGCTTCACTAAGGACTAGGTCATGAACTTGGTCCTGGTGGCAGGAGCTTCTCTCATGAGTGAGGGGGCTTTTTTTGTTGATTTTGTTTTTTTGTGGAGTACTCGTAGCCTCAAGTTTAGCTCTCAGAGGTCTGTGATAATGGGGAACTTTGAGGTGGGACTTGGTCTTTGCATAAATATTTCTTCTGGCTGTGATCACATCATGATGGTGCTGCAGAGAATTATTGCTTCAGCAGGTCTGGTACTGTTTTGTATTGAAATTAATGGTGCCTTGCAAATGTGTAAGAACAAGTAGTTGCATAGTTTCATCTAAAGATTATTCTTGCAAGCAGCAGCAAATAATTATAATTTCTAATGTATAAAAGACAATACTTTAGGATTATCTGAATTAAATTAATTCCTTGCTGTTAATCTTTTCTTTCCTGCAAGTGTGTTGCATACACTGTAGAATTTATTTGGCAAATGTCTGAGATTGTAAAATTGTGAACATGGTTTTTGAAATTTGGCTGTATTTTTAAAGCAAAATTTTCTGTGTTTGTTTACAGCAAGAAAAATTCCCCATTCCTAAACAGTTCATGTTACATACAGATACAGCAGTGTCCCCACACAATTCATCATTGAATTTTATACACTTTAGATTCTAATATGGGTATTTTTTGAAAAAGAACAGTCAGTAGATTGATTTTTAGTAAGGCTCACAGAAGGGCTTTGGCCTTATGTCATCAGAACTTGACAGAGGAGTAGAGCTTTCCTGAATACTGCAAGCTTTTAAAAATCATTGCTTGAAAGGATAGAAACTGTAGCAGGAATTCAATTTTCCCCTTACCTTTCGTGTGCCAGTGCATCAGTTTAGATGGTGATTAGTTATGAGCTACCTTATGAGGAAATATGAGACAAAGTAATGAGGGGAGGATATGAAAATACTCTGTAAGGGAAGTGAGGTTGTTGATTGTATAAGGAAATAATCTTTGATTACCAAGATGCAGAAAGAGATAAGACATAGAATAGAAATCCATACCAGCAAAGAAAACCTTCATTAGTTCTGCAGCTTTCTTTTAAACAGCAGATTGGTCTAATATTTGAAATAATAGAAAGTGCTTTGGGAAGTGCATCAATGTGTTTATTACAATCACATAGCAACTTGCAATGTTTTCCATATGCATGAAATGTAGTATGGGAGAATCTGGATAACATAATAGAGATACAGACTTTAATGCCTGGGAACAAGTTGGATGGTGAAAGTAGGAAAAAGGAAGAGTAGGAATGGGTGGGCAATGAAACTGTGAACAGGAGAGACTGTACTGGTCAGTGACAGCATTGTGTCCCTGGAATGGTGAATGGAATCAAAATAACCAAATAGCATGAAGTGAATTGCCATGTCATTTAATAAGTAAGAGAGGCAAAACCACAGGGTGATCCAGTAGCTAAGGCATGATCTTGTTCTGAGTCTTCCTGTCGGAGGATCCACTCACTGCAAAGCTGGGAGTGACTAACCTCTTGAGCACGGAGACTTAAAGTTAACCGATCTACTTATCTTCCAGCTCTTGACAAGCATAGGGAAAACAAACATGGGGGAGAGACATCTGAAAATTTCCCTATCCCTCTGTGCTGACTTAGTTGTTCTAACATTCCTTTTGAAGTAGTTTTTACATGTAGTGTAAACCCAAAACATAATTCTGGATTGCCCTTTCCGTGCAATGATGTTACAGAAGTTGTATCAAATAAAACTGCAGTCATTATTGGTTAGTTTATACCAATTGTTGGGGGTTGGGTTTTGTTCTCTTACTGTCCCAGTTTAAAGAATTTTTCCCATTATTATGCTAAGGGAGCCTGCCAGGTTAGGACTCGAGACAAAGGGGTAGGTGGGGACTGGCTCCCGGGGGGGGCTGCTCTTTTACTGGCGAGCTCAAGCTCGGAGGATCTAGAGACTGCCATCTCCAGCCCACGCGATTGGAACCTTGGGGAGCCAGGCTCTCTCTGCTGTGGGACATTGTTCTGCATGTGGCTCGCTCCAGCCTCCTACCTTTGAGGGCACAGCTGACCACCAGGACTGAGACGGTGAGCGGGGAGCTGTTCTGCACCCTGCTCCCACCTGAGACACAGCGCGGCCGCTGCCGCCTCCCCCCATCCCGTCTGCTCTCCGCAGCTGTGCGGGCCCTGCCACGTTTTTCACCACTGGGAACAGACACAGGCAGAGTGTGTCTGCAGCTAAAGAAAGGACTGGAAATGAGTTACCTGTTCTGTTTTGTTGGTAATTTTAATAGTTGCTGTTGTTTCTACTATACGGTTAGATATATTAGTAAAGAGCTGTTACTCCTACCTCCTTATCTCTGCCTTAGAGTTTCTGATTCAAACAATTATAATACTTGGGAGGGAGAGGACTAACATTCTCTATTTCAAAGAGGAGCTTCTGTCTTTATTGGCAGACACCTGTCCTTCAAACCAGGACACCAATAAAGTAATTAGTATGCCTAGAAAGAGAAAGAAGAAATCACAGTATTTGGAAGAGAAAAAGGCCATAAGAATCATTCTCTTCTGCAGATCTAACTTCAGCTGGTAGCACAAAGTCTACTTTAAAATCTGAGGCTGGTCTGATATTTTGTTCTTGGTTACTACAAAGTGTAGCAGAATGCTCAGCAGATATACTGACCTCTCATTTTGCCAGATTTCCAAAACTTTTTTTTTTTTTTTTTTTTTTTTTTTTTTTATGAGGAAGATAATTACAGAATTTTCTGTTCTGTCTAGATCCAAAAAATGCTTGATTTTATTGCCTCAACTGTTCACTCATGACAGAGGAAGAAACCTAATTTCAAATAATTAAAGACATTAATAATCTCGCTGCATTGCTTTGCCTTCAAAATAAATAGTATGATATCCTCTTAATTATATATACACTGTGGCTTAAAAAGAAACAAATGAAAAAATAAAATCTGCATAATAGAAGTTTCCTAAACTTGCAGCATCCCTTGATCAAGGCCTAGCGTGAAGCATTTCCTGTGAACTCCTTCCTTACCTGCCTTTAAGCTGCCTGGAAACCCCGTTCCACCAACAGTGTCCAGCCAAATCCACCATCAGCCTGTTCTGGTTTAACACAGCTCAGCTGGGACATGCCAAGAGAAGGGAACTAAATTAAGCAAAACCAGTCTGGAGCAGGGAGAAAGGTAGCTTGGAATAGCATTCTGCTACTCTTTCTTTGCTTCACTTTAAGCCCAGCAAATAGCACTTATTTATTTCTGGGGACAGGGGCAGTTATACGGCTTTCTTGGCAAGAAATAAGTGTTTAGGAATGGCTCTTTGGATAGAAATCCAAGTCACTTGTTTCACTTTTTCATTCAGTGACTGTTAGAGTTCTGAAGAAATCTCTTCTTTGGTACAGATGTCTTCATTTGTGAAATTTAACGTATATGTGCTCTCAGATTTCTCTCAGGTTTTGCTCAGATTGTTCTGTCTTCTGAGTCTCTCTATAAACGACATTTAAAGGATGTTACTTTTCTTTTTTTTATTTTTTATTATTTTTTCTCCCTGACACTATGAAGGACAAAAAATAAAGGCAAACTATTCCCCCCTTAATGGAGGAAAGGGTATCCTATCTAAAAAGTAAAGTTGAGCTCTGTGTCAAAAGAGGATGGGTTTTTCTGAACAATGATATGAACAATTAAGAACAATGGTATGAAACTATTTAACACTCAGCGCCTGATACAGCAAAGATTACAACTACACAGGATAAGTTTATACCATGAAAACTGGAGTGGTGATGGGGTGCTGCCATGAGAGAATGGAAAATAATTACAATCAGATTGTCTGATAAAAAAAAGTCTGATATTGTTTTTTAAAAAAAAAAACCAAACCAAATCCAAGCACTTTTTTTTTTTCTCTCAGGATTTGTTTGGAAACAGCAAATCTGAGGAGTGTCTTAAAATATGCATCATATAATAGTGTTTGAATTAAGCAGAATCTCCTATAAAAATCAGTGTATTCTAGTTTTTGCTTTCAGTATTCAAACAGTGTGCATCTTAATATGGGTTCATTTTAGCTATTTCCACCAGGGTTTGGTCTCAGTTTCAGTTTATTTCAACCCTAAGTGATAAATCGCAAACACTTTAAAAAACTTGCACTGAATGAGTTTCACAATTATGAATACAAAATGAGGCAGGCAAGAAAAATGTTGCTTCTCAGTTTTACTGCTAATTTTCAAGAGAAATCCTGCTTCCACTAGGTCAGTGTGAGATAATATGTATTTAATTGAAGACAGACAAGATTGACATTTGTCCTCATTGCTGGGCTATGCTCCTTCATATCTTAGTTTATCTCAGGGTAAATAAGAACATTTAATAACTTACCACTTTATTTTATTGTGTATTTCATACCTTAAATGAACCTTATTAATGATGGGTATGGAAGAATAAGAGATATCCACTGCACCTTAGAGTGTGCAAGTAGTGGAGCATCTGTAGGGATGCTTTTGTATAAAACAGCTGGCTCCTTGCCCCTAAAAATTGCTGATTTAACTTCAAAATACCTGCAGCACCCAAGGCCAAGTGCTGCAGTGGGGCCAGTTCTGCTGTTAAAGGTGAAGAGTTCCTTAATAGACCTTTTTGGATACCTCATGGTCCAAATTCAGGATTTCCACTCAGACCCATAAAGGTCTTTGGATATGCTGTTTTCAGAGTGGTGCTGATTATGAAAATATTGCAGAGGTAGCTTGTACCAAATATTATGGTTGAATACAGAGGAATGTAAATAATTCACTACTAAGAATGTTGAACACAAGCGAGTGGCATTCCTGTAATTATAATCATAAGAGGATAATTAGAGCTTGTGTAGTATATCAGTGCATGCCTCATCTGCAGATGAAAGCCAGATTTTTTGGTGGTTTAAACCATTACAAAACAATCTTCCTTCCGTATACTTAGTTTATCCTAATGAACAAATACCTCTTCCTTACTAATCACAGGAGTCAAGAGAGCTATAATCAGGATGAGTGTGGCACTAACATTATTACCTCTTACATCTGTTATCATCATCACTACTATCACATAGAAGAAGAAGAGGAAAAGCCAAGAAGAGAAGAGCAGAAGAAACACCAGAGAGTTGCTGCTGCTTTCTGTGTTTGGGACTCCACAGCAGGCAGCTGCTGCTCCTGGTTCTGCTCTAGACTCTGTACCAGAGAACTGCTGCTCCTGCTGCCATTCAGGACTCTATGCCAGAAAGCTTTTAGCATGGACTTTGTCATTTGAGACTCTGTCTTTGAGACTGATGTGCCTCTACAAATAAACTACTTAAAAGCAACTAGCAACTGTTCTTGCCTCTTTAAAGACCTAAACCCATAACAATCTTGACATTAACAAAACAGAAGGTTTATGGACATAATTCTGTTGTGTTAGTGACCAATAACTAGTTATTCTTGCATTGATCTGACATAAAACCTTTATGTCTTGCTTTTGTTCTTTCTAGGTGTTTTGTCTCATCACTGCTGCACCAATTTCATTCTCTTCTCTCTCAACAACTGCTGAGTCAGCTCAGATACCCGCAGTTTTCTGAAGCAGCAATACAAAATATGCAGTAGAGGCGGGGAAAAGCAAGTTATGATGGTTAAAACTCCAGGGAGGCTCATCTTTGTCATTGCAGCATTTCTCCTAGATGACATTTGCCATTCTGAAAGCAGTAATCATCCTTGTCCACCTTTGGCTAAAATTTAATCTATTCGGTGCAGTATCAATACAGCTTGGAAGGAATGGATGCTGATGCCGTGAGCCTTCTTGTCCAACTTTGGTCATCTTCAGAAATCAATGGCATAGCAGTGCTGGCCACCAATACATAGTTCAGTTCAAGCACTTTTTAGCTGAACTATCTAATTTTTTTCCCCAGATTTTTTTCTGTGCCCTCAGGAAGGAGGATCCAGGGCTCTGTCAGTGTTGTTATTTTCCAGCCAAGCCCAGGTTTCCTCAGGGCTGTGATATTCCCTATCATAAAAAAACTTCCACAAACCAGATTTCTAAAGAGACATTCTTTGTCAGGTAGAGTGTTTTTTGACATTCTCAGCCAGCTGATGCTTGAAAGCCAAGTACCTCCCATGACAAGACTGTTAAGCAGTAGATGATAGACATGCATTTTTTGGTACTTGATTGTAGGTGTGCAGGTATCCGTTGTACCTGCTGTCTGCTGTGATTTTAACTCTTTCTCTAAATCTAGAATATCTCAGTTGTGCCATCTCCAGCGAGTGCTGGCCATGTGGGTTGCTGACAGCCCTGGGAGGGTGACTGGCAGCATTCTTTGCACTCCAAACGTGGCCCTAAGCATAGTGAAAGCTTCAGTTCATCTTCTGGAAGCAACAAAAATTCACTGTCATTGCTCTGTTTCATTTCATTTTGGCAGAGTTACCAGCCTTGCAGAGTTAGCAGGAAGTGGAATTTGGTCTTCACCCAAGGTGCAGTAGTTCCACTCTTTATTCCATTGCTGTGTTTTCACATCTGTGTACTTGAAATCAGTTTTGGAAACTCTGAGTTAGATCACAGAAGCTCCTGCAAAATCCTGCTTCATCAGCAGAGTTAGGAATTCTTGAAATATCAGAATCCTTTAAGTCCATTCTGTGCTGCTCAGACTTTTATTTCTTGAGTAGCTCTGGTGCAGGAGCTGTACTGCTATTCAGACTAGGCACCTGCAGTGATGTGTCCAGGCTAAGGAAGCTCTCAGTTCCTAAAGTTCACCCGATCTTTTTCACCTTACTGATTCCAGTCCCTTCAACAGATTGCTTGGGGTCGTGGTCTCCCTCCTCGGCATTTAAATTTTGTGCCTCAGTTCCAGGCACCTCTATTTGCAGCAGCTCCTCCCAGTCTAGAGGCACTGTCACCTGTACAAATGAGCCAAAACTCCCCTTCTTGGACCAAATTTACAGTTATCTGATATTCACATTTGTATGACTGCATAGCTAGATAGCTTTTTCTGACCAAGATTGCTCTCACTGGATCCAGGTAGTAAGCCTCTCAGAACTTTAACAGTGACTAAGGAATTTCCTGTTTGCAGAGATCATCTATTTCTGTTTGTATTTTAGAAACAAGAACTATTATAGCTCATGCCTCAGACAGTATTACAATAAACACAGTAAGCTGAAGTTTCTTAATTTCTGTATTTTTCAGGTAGTTTTTTTTCAAGAAGGAAATAAAATATAGCCATTTCACCACTTTCATTCCAGCTTCACTTTAGAGTGAAAAATGTTTTCAATACTGAATTTTAAAGTTGTGATTTAGGTTTTTTAATTCCACAGAGAAGAATTGGTTACCTAAAATCAGTTCTGCATATCTGAAAAAATCACCAGCTCATTAAGACTAAACCTCAGAGTTCATCTTCTGGACCAAACAGAGAACTGCTCTTAATTTCAGAAAGAAGAATGTGGTATCATCCTAAACCCACATGGTGATTTAGTCAGGCCGAACAGGTAAGAAAAGCATATTTGGGCCTTGATCTTCATATTGACCAGCAAACCAGAGGACATTTTTTTTTCCTATACAAAGCCTCAAAACCATCTAGTTTATAAATGCAAGGCTTGACTTGCACAAAACAAGATTTTTTGTGTGTGTGCTACCTTATCTCTACTATGCCCTGAGAAATTACATTACTTAATCAAATATCCACTCTCTTTTCAGAACAGTTCTTAAGTGTTTCTAACTTGGTGTTGTTCCTTAGTCAGGGAACAGCACCCGATGCTTCACTCACAGGACTTTTTCCCCAAGAAGCCAGATTTAGCCACAGGGTGCTCATTTTCTTTCTCTGGTTAATGTCTCCATGTGTCCCACAATCGCTTCTGTGCCAAAGTGAGACTGTAAAAGGGGGATGGCCCTCATGACCAACTGTTTTGGTAATACCATGCTATGGAGGATAAAACCACACCACAAAATCTTGTTTGCAAACCCCCCAGCATCTGGAGATCAGGCATCAGCTTTTGTGGGATTTTTATTTGATTGAATACATGTATAAACTGAGCTGTTCAGACCTGCATGAAGATGTTAAATAGGTTACAAAGGGCAGGGATGTCACTAAAGCCTATTTCAAACATTAATACACTGTCATTTGTAGCTGGTTTTATGCAAAATAGAACTTTGAAATTGGAGGATTATTATCATTAATGTAGTTTATATTGTAGAGAGTATCCTCAAAGGTATAAACAACATGCTGATTCATGCTTTAAAAAAAATTAAAAGCAAAGTAAGCTGCTATAATTATTATTAAAATTTCCAAAATTTGCTAATATTTGTGTTCTGTAGAGTGGCCATGTAAGGAAACAGCTACAGGAGAGTTGCACTGGTTACTAAAGAGCTCATGTGAGATCAACAGCAGCTCAGAAATGATGGACAATAAACTCACAGTGAAAAAATTGCACTAGGGAATTGTAGAGCAGAAAAGAAAACTGGTCCCTATAGGAAAATTATCTCACAGAAGCCTCCATGGCCAAGTCTTTCTCACCCCACCTATTTTGTTCACTGGTAGTACTTTGCAGCATAAAGTTTTTGTTCTCTGTTGTCTTGTGGTACCACAGGAGAGTCCTGGGTTATGGCTCAAGGGTTTAAATGAAATGGCAGTAACCGTGCAATAGAAGTTTAATGATTAAGTAATAAGTATCCTATTGTATGATTATAGTGACAACTAAAGCTGTCCTTTATCTGTTCAATAGAAGAAGCAGTGGTTAAACAATGATTAATCTTTCCTCTTTCTCACTTCCATGAATCACATCAAATCTTGCTGACGGAGAAAGTTCTGGTTCCATTTTTCTTAATGGTGGTAGTAGTCTGGGTGGGTAGAAATGGATAGTTATGCATTCTGAATGTTTGGATTGCTGCAGCTTTGAATCCTGGCCTCCACTTCTTGTAATCAATCAAATATCTTTTAAAAATGCAACACTGGGAAAGCTTCACATTGGCCACTTGAATATTCCAAGTTCTTGGCTCTTTTGTTTTCACATGAATGTTTTCACCTAGGGTTCATGGAGATGAGATAAATTCCAAGACTGGTTCGTGTACCATCAAATAAAAATGAACTTTGTAATAAGCACAGTTTGTATTTTTTGTACTGAGGTGTCATGGTTTAATGCTGGCCCAATGCCAGGCACCCATGAGAGCTGCTCACTCACCCTTCCCTGCTGCACCTGTGTAGAGGAGAGGGAAAAAAAATTAATGAAGATAAGTTAAGGACCAGGAGGAACACTTCAAGGGCAAAACAGGCTCAGCCTAAGGTTGCAAAGTGAATTTATTATTAACAGAGTCAGAGAAGGATAATGAGGAATAAAATAGCCTTTAAAACACCTTCTTCCCATCCTAGACCCTCCCTCCTTCCTACTGACAGCTCAGGGAGACAGGTTGTGGGAGTTTTGATCAGTTTTTCACTGAAAATCTTTCTTCAGTTTGCTAAGGAAGAGGAGTCTCTTCTGCTATGCCGTGGGGTCCTTCCCATGGGAGCAGTTCTCTGGAAGCAAGGGCTTTGTCTCTGTCTTCAAGTCTCCCACTAAATTCCAGCTTTTCAGTATCCACCTTCTCCAGCATGAGCACCTTTTCCCACGGGCTGTGAGTGGATCTCTGCATCCTTACCACAGCGTGCAGAAGAATCTCAGCTCCCCCTCCTTCCTTTCACTGATTTCATGTGTCCTCAACTTTTCCTTTTCTATGATTTCCTTTTCTATGATGATAAGAAAATTGTTTCATAGGTTCTTTTGTTCTCCTTACAGGGTTTTGCAGCACTGAAAATTGGTCTCTCTTGGGCTATCGGGGAATCGGTCGCCATGCCCCACGCCAGTGGCCACATGGTCCCCATCATTCATTAAACCACAGAGGTGATACCAACTTCTCTAATTGGCTTAGCAGCATGTCTGTTCTCAGAGCCATCCAGGGATGGCTTTGCCAGACACGGAGGAAGCTTCTAGCAGCTTCTCACAGAAAAATCACTTCAGTGGCTGGTTTCTTCCCTCTCCACCAAAAACCAACACATAAAGCATGGCAAATAAATTATCCTCAGAGATTCCAAGCGTGAACTGAGAATATTCTTTCCTACATGCAAAGGCTATAGACTGTGCAGTTCAAAACTGCAAGGACACAATTACACTTTGGATTCTGCTGCTGCTCAGCTTTTCAGTAGGGCCGGGACTGTCTCTGTCCTTGCTCCCTGCTCTTGCTCTGCTGTGCACTTTCTTGCAAAGGTAATCACCTCTACGGGCTGCAGACATTCCACTCACTTGCTCTGTTTTCATTGCACAGAATGCAAAGAAAAGGATCCTTCCTTATGCAATCTCCTCCTCAAACTTGCACTGTTATCCTAGCTTTAAAAAAAAATTAAAAATTGTCTTAAACAAGAAAGTTAATGCCACTTTGGGCATTTAAGAAGAAACACTGACAATTAAAATATGCTATAAAATCAGCAGTCCTTGTATTAGAAATAAATTAGCTCTGATTAAAAAAAATAATCTTACTAGAACTAGGAAATCTGAAAGAAGATGTCTTAGTTTAGACTTGTATTATTAGTGGGAATGAAAACCACTTCCAAATCAGGATGGACACTTTGTAAGACTTGGCAGGACCTCAGTTGTAAGAAACATTTCCAAACTCAATTTGGGACAGAAGGAATTCAGATGCTCACTCTTTGCCATTTCTCTTCTGAGAGCAGACAAATTAGCAAAGGTTTCTGATGCCAGCAACCCTCAAATCAAGGATGATTGAAAGAAAAAGAATGTAATTTTCTTGTCTGTCTTTCCTTGACAAGTTTCCTGCAATGTGACAGCATATGATGCTTTAATTTATCTTTATCAGTTTTGATTTTCTGTGTCTTTTTTGTGGGACAACTGATGGGGGCAAGTAGGAGGAGAGCTAAGCATTTTTAGCAACAGTAAATAAATGCAGAGTGTGACACTGTTGTGTCATGGCACTGTGAAATTTTGTCTACTCTGGTGAAAGCCATCTTATTTCAATGTGGAATGAAATAATGCCTGGTTTCATTTATGATTACTGACATTTATATAATTACTCAGTTGCATTTCAATCGCAGTAGCACTTTTGATTGAATATAGATGGCAAAATAGCTCAGCTTGTACACAGAAAAAAGAAGTCTTTTTATAGAGACAGGCATAAGATGTCATGCTGTAAACAGGATTTGATTGAAGAACACTGCTAACAAAAATTAAATAGACTGCTTCAAAATTATTTCTTGATAGACCACAAATGAATGCTTTGAGCTGTAATGATCAGGATTGCCTTCAGTCAATTTTATTTTCTCATCCTATGACCCAGATGGTTTTAACATGCATTTTGTCCGCAAAAAGGAAGACCCAGTGATTAATTTTATTTTAGTCTATGCAAGTTGTGTGTTGGCTTAATTAGGGTAGTTTAAGATCTTGGTTGTTTTTTCCCCAGTGTCTGAAAAGGAAGTTTCAGGGTTGGAGAAGGTATTTCCAGGCTTATAAGGCTGTGTACTTACCCATCACATTGGAATATCCGAGAAGAGGCATCATGTCCCTTTCTTCCTTCCTCTCTTGGCGTGACTTCTTGGGGGCATATGCTAATGCTGTTCACTTTGTGTGACAGGGGAAATGCTGTCTCTCAAATCATGGATTTAGGCAGCTTTCCCTTGACTAACTTAAACATAGAGAGCACTAAGAGCAATTATTAGATTTACAAACTTCTAAAGCAAAGTGTCTTTTTCAGTCCATGTTTATCCAAGTTTATTAGTGTACCCAGGCTCATTGTTTTCCTCCACTGAGAGCATAATTGCTGTTGACTCATATTTCTGTTTAACAGAGACTGAAGTTAGAGCTCTAGAATTGCTCTGATTTCTTGTTTTCTGGGAAAAGAAAAAAGAAAAAAAAAAAGAAAAAGAAAAAAGAAAAGAGAAAAAAGAGAAGAGAGAAAAGAGAAGGGAAGAGAAGTTTCAGGGAAGTTTCAGGGAAGTTTCAGGGAAGGAAGTTTCAGGGAAGGGAAGTTTCAGGGGAGGAGAGGAGGAGAGGGAGGAGGAGAGGAGAGGAGAGGAGAGAGAGAGAGGAGAGGAGAGGAGAGGAGAGGAGAGGAGAGGAGAGGAGAGGAGAGGAGAGGAGAGGAGAGGAGGAGGAGAGAGGGAGAGGGAGAGGAGAGGAGAAAGGAGAGGAGAGGAGAGGAGAGGAGAAGAGAAGGAGGAGAGAAGAAAGAAAAGAAAAGAAAAGAAAGAAAAGAGAAGAAAAAAGAAAAGAAAAGAAAGAAAAGAAAAGAAAAGAAAAGAAAAGAAAAGAAAAGAAAAGAAAAGAAAAGAAAAGAAAAGAAAAGAAAAGAAAAGAAAAGAAAAGAAAAGAAAAGAAAAGAAAAGAAAAGAAAAGAAAAGAAAAGAAAAGAAAAGAAAAAGAAAGAAAAGAAAAGAAAAAAGAAAAGAGAGAAATAAGTGATTTTTGCTGTTGTGGTTCATTTAACTGTAGAATATGGCTTTATCCCTAAGAATTGTAGTAACCTACACTTAATTATGTGTCCCATCATTTGTCTGGTTTGCCCACAAATGCAAAAAGTACTTGGTGTATTTAGTTTGGCAGTTGGCTTGTTGCCACCTGTGATCAAACGAATTGCTGTTCATTGATTCA
Organism: Muscicapa striata striata; assembly: GCA_030060385.1. NCBI lineage: Eukaryota > Metazoa > Chordata > Aves > Passeriformes > Muscicapidae > Muscicapa > Muscicapa striata. The sequence continues at coordinate 298,199 of JAREIS010000110.1, read as the reverse complement.
GTTCCACCTGGCCTAGTAAATGGTTCTGGAGGAAGCACACATACTGCCTTTATGCCAGCTTTTTGCAGATGAAGATAAAAGTTGCTTTTCCCTCTACAAAAACATAACCAGCAAGAGCCAAGTGTTATGTGCCATTACAGTTACATTCATAGGATGCAGAGCCAGACAAGTACAGCTGTTTTCTGTGCTACAAATAAATGTCTTTAATAAGACTCTTAAAAGCTTAGCCATTAAAGGCATAAACTTGTTAATAATTGATATTTATTACATTGTAGTCCTTAAAGTGAGATTCACATCAGATAAAAACATTGATTATTAACCCAATTCCTGCAAACCAAATTGGAAGTGTTTTTGGATATCCATTTTCTGAAAGAGTTGTTTGTACAGAACACCTCCTGCCCACTGGCAACCAGCATAAAATTCTACAAATCCTCAGGAAACAATTACTGAGGACAATGCCTGGATGAGCTAGCAGTTCCCAGCTGCCACTTCCCAAACTGTCTTTTTAGACAGATTGTACTATAAATCTAATGGAACAGTTTTACTACAGTGATGTTACTTGCTGTAACCTTATTTAAGTGAAGCACAATCTGAAATATATCATACTTGGTTCCTTTAGTAACCACACATGTTAAGAAGCTTAGATATGGTAGTTTGAGATGTCATACTCCTTCCAGAACTGAGTGCATGGGCTACAATTTTAATATTCAATTCAACAAGCAAGGGCATGTATTCCTAGGAAGCAACTAGGAGTTGTATTCAACTGAACTCCAGCCAAATCTCTAAATCTAGTCAGTGGAGCACTTTCAAGCAGAGCTTGAGGTCTCCTTGGCAAAAGTCCTTGAAACTACTCTATGAAAATGTACTTCAGTGGTATGTTATCAGTTCTTTTAGTATACTGATCTAAATTCCTGTGAACAGTATTAGATGATGGGTTCTTTAAGGAATTCTGTTATTATTTACTGGCTTTTTCATGTATGAAATACATCTGCAAACTGAGTGAATTTGCAAGAATGATTGAGTATCCTTCATTAATGTACAATTCTATTTTTCTTGATCATGCAAACAAGTCCATGCATACTTTAGTTGAAACACTCAAATGTTTCAGTCTGGCTACTTACATGCATGAAAAAATAAGAAAGTAGTGCCTCCAGAACTGTGAGTAGTCTTCCAGCCTTCTCAAAACTGCAATTGTATGTTTTGTCAGACCAGCACAGGCTAATATTTTAATTACTCTGCTTCCAGTAGGAGTTTCCAATTCAGACAGCATGTGAGTGAAATTACATTATGTGCTGGATATGACAAACAGCACAAACTGGAAAGAAGGAAAGGGAGAGGGGAATGAGTTTTACCAAACTCAAAAAGCAAGAAGTCCCACAAGTCTCAAGAAAAATAGCAGTTCTTGGCCCCATCCTATTTTGGATAATAATTGTGATAAATAATTTAGCTTGAAAACTGAGGTCTAACTGAGATTCTTTTTCAACTTATTTCTTCTCTAGATAAAGTTAGATTTCAGTTAGTCCAAAATGTTAGATAGACATCTTTTAGGAGATTAATGATAAATAATTCAGAACTGCCTCAAGACTAGAATCAGGTATTTCAAAATACCAAGGACAGGCAGAGTGTTGAGTCCCAAAGGCTTCCAGAGAGGTGGAAGGAACAATGGTCTACACCAAAATACCTTAAAAGAATTTATTTTTAAATTTTGTTTTATAGTTGTTTAATTTTTAAATTATTTTTCAGGACTACAAGTAGAGGGCCTCTTCAGGAGGTCAGCCAGCATCCAGACTATCAAAGATGTGCAGAAACTCAATCAGGGTAAGCTGTCATCATACCATTGCCAGTAGCAATGTAAGTGATTTTTCATCCTGGTTTTGTTGGTGAAGAAGAAATGCCATTTCTTGCAATTAATTAATCAAATCCATTTCTAAAATAAAACAATAAGAGCACTAGTAGAGAAACCTGAGAGATAGCAATAGGCACTTAATGCTTACTGAATAGCAAGTCGTCTCTTGATGTCACACCAGAGCTGTAAAAAATCTGTAACAGCTAATGAGGTTTGAGTCAAAAAGGTATATTTTAAACAAAAACAAAAAACCAAACCAAAACAAAAACAAACAAACAAAAAAAAACCCACAAAAAAAAAATGAATCTATTCACTTTACTGTAGTTACAAATTACAGAGTCCCTGTGTCATCTTGCCTCTGATTATGGCAAAGAAATATAATTTTACCTAATAATTTATGAAATGTAGTGAAGTAATTTTGAAAGTCTCAGACTTCCCTGTGAAGTCATTTTATGAGTTCCCTTTATGGGGAGAACTTCTTTTAGGTAAATTAATAAAACTCTATGCAAATAAAAAAATGCAAAAGTAAAATATCAGGAGTTACTAGCAGCAGAAGGCCAAGAGATTTTCTGTTCAAAGTGCTGTATGAAACAATTTGCCAGGAGTAGTTTGTAGAAAAAGTAAAACATATCATTGAGTGCCCTTCTTGCTTCTTCTCCTTTCAGGCAAGTCTCTGAACTTTGATGATTATCATTGATATCCATACTTCTGCTGTTATCCTGAAGACTTTCCTTAGGGAGCTCTCTCAGCCATTGCTAACTTTTGACTGTTATGATCACATCCTTGAAATTGCCAGTGAGTATGAGTGTGTATGTATGTTTATTTGTTTTTGTTTTGTTTGGTTTGGGTTTTGATTTGGTTCTATTTGTGGGGGATTTTTTGTTTGGCTTGGTTCATTTTTTTTCACTGCAACTATTCCCATAAGATAACATCCTGGGGAACAAAGGACCTAAAGCTAAGAATTATAAAATTTCAATTATGTAGCCTTTGTCAGGGAGTAGTAGTTTATAATGCCAGTTTATAATGCCCTTTAAAGCATGGGGCTGGAACACCTGAGATACCAGAATATCTGGAAGTTAGTACCTATTTACAGAGAATGAGATTTTGCCATCCAGGCTATAGCCAGGCTATTAGGGAACCTAGAGGGCTTCCAGTCACAAACATGTATTTCCAAATCAAGGATTCATCTGTTCACACAGTATCTCAGGGCATTCTGAAGAACAGGGCTGTTCACAGGAAATTGAGGGATTAAGGATTGTCGCTAAGAACTGGAAAGAATAGGGGAAATTTGGAAAAGTGATGTATAAATGTTAATTTTTAGTGAATTAATCTTGTCCTGACTTTCTGAATGTGATCTTTTTACTTTGTGAGAGAGTAAAAAATGAGAACAAGTCTGAAAATAATCTGAGGCCAGTGCATTGTCTAGGAACACCGGAAGGTTTTGTTTGGCAAAGTGCCTGTGAAACATTCATCCCATGTAATTGTTATTTACTTGTGTTTGCAGTTTTGACAAAACATTTTGAAAAGTGGAATTTGAAAGAATCTCTCCTTGGGCTTTCTTGTGTGCAGGCAGTGTGATGTCTGCTGTTTTTTCCTGATGCTGTGGTGGCACCCAATTTTAAAAGATTTTAAGCTTGACAGCCAAGCTGGACCACAACAATGGTATCTTCACGGTGAATACAGTGCAGAAGGCAGCATTGAAGAGGTGTGATCACAGTCAGCTGTCTCAGGATGATTTGAAAATTCTCATTCTGTCTTCTGGAAGTGTGTATGTGTGATGTATCTATTACATATTTTAACCTGAAATACAGTATTTCTGAAGTGATAGTGAAAGCTTTCTCTTTACTGTCTCATTTGAATTTTTTAAGTGTTATTGATAGGACCTGCAAAATAAATTAGCTGAGTGACAGACTTAAAAATCAATAAAACCTTGACATTCATAAAAAGATTATAAGTTTAAGTATAAAAGTATATATAAGTATATATATATAGTATGTATATAGTATATAAGCATAAAAGAGTATAAATTTATAAACTTATAAATATAAAAACTTATAAATATAATAAAGTAATAAGCTTATTAAAAGTTTACAAACTTATATTAAAAGTTTATAAACATAAAGATGTTTATAAAAGTTTAATGACCTTTGGTCATGCAAACTGCAAGCAAAATTTCTTTTATCCAGGATTGCTACACTTCCTGCATTATTTAATCTGCTGAAGGCTGACAAAAATACTTCCTGGGACGCAGACTAGTATGTTTTATGGGTACTGATAGTTTTGCAGTAGGAAAAATGTCACCACAGTTTATCACAGCAAAGCTTCATGCATTTAATTCCATGCTTTAAGAACACTTAACATGCTGCAATTTGTGCATGAACACACATCCAGATATCTGGTCTTCCTCACTTATGTATAGAAACATACAGTAGTGCCAGATAGGTATATTTACAAGTTCTGTTCTTCCACTCCACATTCACAACATGTGGGTTTTTTAAATTCAGTTTTTTGAGTTTTTTCCCCTTATTTTGGAGTGAAAACATGAAAATGGTGGTTGTATAATTTCAGGTGCTGGAGGAAACATAGTTGAAATCACCTGTTTTCTCTAAAGTATAAATCTTGGGCAACTAAAACACCAAATAAATTGGTGTTATTTTAGAAAATTATATAATATTAATAAATTCTAGAACAACCATCAGAAAAAAAAAATCGTATTACATCTTTAAAATAGCCATTCATTTACAAGTATTAAATGAAAAAGTTAGAATGCAAGGATTTTGCAAGGATTTCTTTTATGTTTCAGGATAAATTAAATCACATGTCTTCTGTCCTACTTTTTGATTTGCTGATTTCTTTTAACCCATTTAGCCCTCCTATGAGGGTGAGGGTTTGGGGAACATCAATTATGAACAGTTCTACATTCAGCTTTGTGGCATAGTTTGGCTGTGCAGAAAAAGGCAGTCACAGGGCTGTACATTTCCCTTCCTTCTACTTTATCCAACGCATCGTCTTTTTCAGACTGCAGTTTTCAAACATGCCTAAAATGTGCCTAAAATTAAGGGTCATGGTGTAGCTGACACCTAGAGCCAGTGATCTCTCCTTCAAAAGCCCTAAGAGCCCACCACAGCAATCATGTCTGGGGAATGATACTGATTTTCACCAGTGAGATAATTGCCCTTCAGTAGCTCTTCTTGAGCTACAGTCATGTTTGCCATATTTTAGCCAACAGTTTATTTCAGAAACAAGTGCATTTAATCCCTTTTTCTGTCAAAATACTAGTGAAAAGCAAGATTAAAGGATAAACACATGGGTATAACCAGTAGTTGTTATAATACCCACGTGCTCATTTATTTGCCTAGCTGAACTCTAAAGCTATTAAGGAAATCCTCATGTCATTTACTATTATTTTAGCAACTGATACCTCTCCTCAATGTTATGAATTGTGTAAGTGACTTTATTCCAGTAATAGATGCATCATCTTAATGCACTTCTTAAGAGCTGAGCACTTGATGTGTTAATGAGGTGTGCAAAAGTGCCACACAGTATTTTCTGTAATTGGGCAACAGAATATAGCATTATTTTTTAGTAGGCCTTATTATGTCAAGCACAGCATCAAGTGATACTATTGCAATTTTTGATGATCCTTAGGTTTTCTTCCTTAATGTTTCAAGGGAATATTTGCATTTGGAAAGGTCAAGGGAACATGAAACATTCTCAGAGCTAGAGACTTCTATTCATTGCAGATTGGTGTGCTGCACAAGCTTCCACAATTCATATCTTAACAATAATCCTAGTTTTTACCTGCAAGCATCAACCTTCTGCCTTACATGTAAAAGGCAATTTAATTCTTCCGTGAGCTAAGTCTTGAATAGTGCAAGAGGTACTTGTAACAATTTCATGAAGTGGGATGAATTGTAATCACTAGATACAGGTTTTGAACACTCCAAGTTTGATACAGGCTTGTGAAAGAACAAAAAATTCCCTGTTTTCTCTGCAGTCTCTACCACCTTGCTTCCTTGTATTCTGAGAGTGCTACAGCAAGACAGCACAACTTGTACAGAAGTAACAGACTTGAATTTCAAAAAATAGGTCCAAATTCTTTAACTTTAGATTAGTAGTGATTTTTCCAGTAATGAACCCAGTGGTGAAAGGTATAAATCAGCCAGCCCATCTCTATTTTACTGACCACCTGGCTGCTAGAGAAGGATTTGCAGGGTCTTCTTGAAGCTGGAGCGGACAGAGGTTCCTTGGCAGAAATGAGCAACCAGGAGCAAGAGGGAAAACAAAGACCTGTTTTTCACAGCTTGTTCCTGAATAATGCCTGTAAAACATATCTGTGCTTGCTCAGCTGATTACAGGAGAGATGAGTGTGCACAAGTGCCCTGCGTTGCACTGGCAGTGGAGTAGATTTATCAATGCACATGCAAACTTAAAGGGCTCAAAGAAGTCTCCTTGCAAAGAAGATTACGTGGCAAAGCACTCTGAGGGTACAGGTACCCAGTTCTGAAGCCAAAAATCTTTTAGTAGAAAATTATAGTGTTTTTCCATGACAGTCTAGGGCTATAGAAGCAGGAGAATCTGCGGAGGCTTACATTTTCCTTACCTGCTGCTGAGTTCTGTCCCTGCAATCATGCCTGATGGACTGGAAGGATGGATGGCTTTCCTGAAGGAACCATTGCAAAAACTTGCTGAATTCAAATTGTCAAGCCTGGACCAACTAGAAAATGGACAAGGTTTGGGGCCCATAAGCTGTGCTTCAGATCTCTAGCTAAATGAGCAAATTTAAACCCAAGCTGTAATAAATTGCTCTGAATTATCGTTCTGTTTCAACCACTTGTCCAATTGAAAAGTGTAATTACCTTCAATAAACCTTGGAGGTGGCTGGAGATGATGGGGTATGTTGGGAAGGATCAGATGACTAAGCCCCATAGAGCACAAACAAGCAGTTGGCACATATGCAAAGTAGCTGACAGTGGATGGTGGAAACTTGAATTTCATTCAGTTTGTGGAGGTGTTTTAATATCTAGCAATTTTCTTTAGAAAGTGCTTTGTGGCATTTCTTTCAGCATTGTAATTGAGAAACCAGAGATGGTGATGTTGCTACATCCAGACATCTCTGGAACAATTTTAGACAGCGACTCCACCACTTCCCTGGGCAACTTACTGTGTCTGACCACTCTTTCAGTGAATTTTTTTTTACTGTTACAACTTGAGGCCATTTCTTTTAGTCCTTTTGTCTGAGACATGGCAGAAGAGCCTGACTCCCACCTAGCTGGACCTTCCTGTCAGAGAGTTGTAGAGAGTGAGAAGGTCCCCTCTGAGACCCCTTTTCTCCAGACTCCCTCGACTGCTTCTGGTACTCCTGAAAAAGGAGTATATTTATATATAGTATATTTAAGTATATTTATTTATATTTAATTGCAGTAAAAGAAATAGTCTCAGGAGGACCTTCTCCTGTACAAACGCAGCCACTTTTTATCCCAGAAGTTTTAGTGAGTTGAGGACTTGTGCTTCTGCTCTTTCTCTTGGTGGTTGGAAATTGCCAGCCTGTGTGAAGAGTGCAACAAAATCTTGTCACAGAGGGTGAAGAGGATTTGTTCTTATCTCAGGTAATAACCGAATATTCAGAAGGCTGTGGAATGCTGGCTGTGCCAGGCCTTTGTTTGCCCAGTAGGTGTCATGTATAGCATTAGGCAGTGATTAAAATTTGAAAAATAGAGGCTTTAGAACAACATGGGTTAGGACCAGCTTCTGATGGCACAGCTGCGTGTTTTCTGCTGTTCCTCAAGTGCTATAAAAACAACATGTGGTTTTTGAATATCTGTAAGTAATAGCTGCCTTTGACTCCTATTTAAATATAAAATCTGGCATATTACACAGAGAATAATTAACAAGAATTCAGGACTGTTGCAGTTGCAGTTCAGCAAAATGAGATTGCCAAGGACAAAACTATCATAGTTTCATATTGCAACTCATCAGCTTGACATCTGCATGAGAGCCTCCTAGCCTTGCTGTATTGAAACTCAAACATAGTTATGCTCAGCATTGCTCAGCAACTTGGTTCTGTACATCAGCACCCTGTTTTGATAGGGGAGGAAGTTAATGAAATACTGGTAAATCCTATAAAAGGGTTGTTTTCCATTTCCTCATGTCCTTTTTTAATCCAGCCAATACTAAGTGGCATTTGGTCTGCAGGCTCTGTTGTGTAATGGGAATGGGAGTCCTGGACAGCTTTAGCAAAATAACAGACCAAAGCCCTGTGGGTTGAAATCCTGAGTTCATGAAGTCAGCTTTGCTCAAAATGTCCCCCGAGGTAGGTAGGGGATCTCACATAGCTTTAATTCTCCCACTCCTCCTAGGCTGGGAGACAACAGGAATTTGCCAGCTGCACTTGTCAGAACACAATTGTCTCTGACCCTTTTACTTTTACAAAGCACAAGCCGCAAGCATCCCTTCAGCTAATTTAACTGTCTGTGGACACTTGAGGTGATAGTTAAAACCAGACTCCCTCTTTCAGTATTGGTCACATGCTAAACACCTGATCTTCCACGTAGTGCTTTGAAAACTACCATTTCCTAGTGGTTTATAGCTGCTCTCTTAATTGAATGAATAACAAAATGATGCTCTCTCATGTCAAGGTACCCTTTTTATTTAAAGAACAGATCACACCTATTATCCCAGTGTGGGTCATTTGACGCTATCTAAGAAAACCAGAAGCTCTGGGTCTGATATTAGCGGTCCTGGGGACAGAGTGATGGGGGACCGGGGCTCCTGCTCCCCTTTGCTTTTCTGCCTCTCCAGCAGGCAGTCCAGGCAGAAAGAGGGAGGGCCTTACCTCCACCCCAGCTTTTCCCTGGCTGCTGATCATGGGATGTGGACTCTCCCAAAGTAAAGGCACCTGGGTACAAATCGCTAGTGATGAGACCCCAACTCTGTCCTCCAGCCCTAGAGGAACTGGTAAAATCCTCCATCCATGGCAGAACCCCTCGATCTCAGTCCTGAGTGCCAGACTTCACTATGGCATTAAATCAGCTCACATGAATTATTCAGAAGGGTTTGGAGTGAAAATCATGTTAGAGAAATATATGTTTCAAATTTCCTGACTCTAAGAGGAGTCCTGGAGGTGTCCCCTGCAGTTACTTTGATAACAGTTTCTCTTTACAAATGATAATTGCATGATTCAAGCTTTTGTACAGTGTGGCCTTGTGAACTCTTCTCTTATATCAAAGAACAATTTTCAGATCATTTCCATAGCAAAAAGAAAGTGATTATGGAGATAATCTGCTGAAAACACACATGCTGGATTTCAGCTGAAAACAATAAAATGCAGTCATGAAATGAGAAATCAAGTGTTACCTAGCTGACAATATATAGAGAATAAATTGCCTAAGCATTGTAGTTTACTGAGCTGCTAGGAATTGAAAATTGGTCCCAAGATTAGTCCGATTATCAGGACACCTCTAGCAACATGCACTGAAAGGGAAAGGGAATACTTTCCAGCCCTGAATCTATGAAGAAATCTAAGAAGATTGAACAACGTCATTAACTGAGGGGGCCCTTTGCAGTTCTTACAAAAAAACTTCCATAAATGAATATCACTTACATGTATGCAGATGATCTGTCTGGGTGTGCTACAATCCTTAAGTGGCATTAATCACAGAATCTCAGAGCCTTATAAACTTTAATCCACCCATGAGGAGACTAATAATAGAAAAGCTTCCTATATTTTATTCACATGATCAATGTGTACTTCGGCAGCAAGTTGAACTTTTAATGGAATTGATGGTACAATCACACATCTTCTCTTTCATTTCCTGACTGGTTTGTATTCCCAGCTGTGGAAAATGTAGGTTTGCCAACACTCTCACTTTTTGAGAGGCCGTGGTGGTGTTGGATCATAGGGGAAGAAAGCGAGAGACACTTACTGCCAGCATCTGGAATTTTTGATGTGAGAAATTCACATCCAGTCAAACTCTACTGGCTTGTAGTGTTCCTGTTCATACCCTGTTCACTTCTAAGAGGCTTTCAATTACAAAGAGAAGTCAGAAGAAAACATACCCTGTTTTGAGCAGGAACAACCATCAAAGTCAAAAGTATGACAATGAAAAGTGTGTAAATCATATATTCAATACACATGGCTGGGGTGTGAAAGGTGGTGTGCCCATTTGTGCTGGTGGAGGTACCCATTTGCACAATCTGAAGAGTTCAATTTTTGTTTTTATCCATGCACATTCTGGAAAGCCATTTCAGTGCATGGAATGTTGCAAAGGATTCCAGTGCTCTCCAGCATCATCTGAGAGTAAAGGAAGATTGTAGTGAGATTGTAGTGTTCTCATGTTTCTTCCTAACTGTTGTCTTTAGTGCTAGGAGAGCTGAGGTAATTGCACACCATGGGACCATAGACCTATAGACCTGGCTGTTCCTCTCTAGAATACTTGGCAAATGAAAAAAAAAAACTAAAAAATTGTGGTTGAAATATTATTTCTGCTCCCCTTAATTAGTGGGACAATAAAAAGCAACTGTAAAATGCACCAAACTGCATCATCTTTAGTCTGAACCAGATTTCTGCAGCAAGTCATGGAAGAGTCTTTGGATAGGTGGATATTTGGCACTTCACCCAATAATTTCTTCATCCAAAGGTCTAAAAATTATAGTGGCTATAGTAAGGAATTTATCTTGTATGTTTCAAAAGTATCCAAACAAACATGTTCTTCCCCATTTCACCTGCTAGTGTTGCCTTTCTTTTCCCACATATTTCATGCCCCTTCAAAGCTGTGTCCTCTGTCTATTGCCAGCTGCACCTTTCTTCATCTGCAGCCTGTCAGCAGCCTATGCACACAGTCCTACTGGAATTTTATGGGATACGAATGATCTAAGGATCTTGGGGCTATTCTGTAGCTGAATAAACTGAACTGAAACTGTGAGAGGTTTGGGGTTGCAGGTAAGTTTCAAATTACAGTGTCTGAGTGAGTGGAATCACCCAGACTGAGTTTTCACTTTCTTTGAAGGAAAAAGGTGGTTATGCTTTTGATAACTTGATTGAGCTTTTATATCTCCATAACCCAACTCTTGTTGTGATGAAGGGGAAAAGAAGTTAGATGATCTTTTTCTTTCTACATTTCCCAGTGCTCCCAGCCTTCCACAGTAGTATGTGTCCCTTGAGAAACCTCATCATACTGGTGCATGATGAAATGCAACCCCAGCTCAGGTCTAGTAATGCTTATGCTGTATTCAATAACTATACCAAGAATAGACACATAATCAGACACAGAATAGACGCAGAATCACAACAGGCTGCATCACTCTCCACTCTGAGTACATACACAGACCTTGAGCAAGGCACAGGCTGGTATCTGTGGCTGTCTTGTTCTAGGTTAGGGGCTGTAGGGAGTCCTTTTCCCTTCCCCCTTTCCCTCCCAGTACAGAAGCTCCTTCATGCTTACTGAGCTACCAAACACCAGCAGCCATGGGCCACCAAAGTCTTCAGTCTCATCTGCATGGAGTACTTAATGCTGCTGCAGAACGACAAACAAGATGTTGAACTATCACAAATGGCTTCCATGTTTTAAGAATGATTAGCAGGCCTACATTCTTTTCTTATTCTCACATTCTATTCAGAAGCTCGATTAAATTATTTTCTTATTCTCTGGCTTTTGGCTGATCTCTCAGCAAAAGCCTTCCAGGGTCCAGAGTGCATGCTGCCAACCCTGATGGGTAAGTGGCTACAGCACAAGGACAAAACAAACTTACTCCATTACAAAAAACCATAAAATTCAGTAAGATAATATCATTGCCTTATACACCAAAAGAGCTTTTACAAAATAATATAAATGAGAGGATGAGAATGATGAGAGGCTTTATAGAGCTCTGTCACAAGCACTGACACTCAGCCTGGATAAATACCCCATTCTCTCCGTGTCACAGTACCACAACTTCTCCTTATAATTACCACTTGAAAATTAATAGGACGCTGCTCCCATCATGATGGCTCTATTTTCTATTTTATTTTCTATTTTCTATTTTCTATTTTCTATTTTCTATTTTCTATTTTCTATTTTCTATTTTCTATTTTCTATTTTCTATTTTCTATTTTCTATTGTCATGGCATGTCCTGCATCCATGGCTGTCATTGCAGACTTGGCTGTGGAAGCACTATCTTGGTGGACAAGTTGTTTGAGGCTGCCTTAGAAACCAAGTGATTTCCCTATAGGAAACCCCATTGTACCATGGCACTTAAGATGATGGATAATGCAGAGATGGAGAAGTGGTTCCTCATCCCTGCAAGAGTAGTGAAGGACACCAATGAAGTGCAGGAAAGGATGATTCAGATAAGGGAACTAAAGCTCCCTGATTAGCACAGAATCACAGAATTGTTTAGCTTGGAAAGGGCCTACAGCTGTTCCCCCAACACTGCCAAGGCACCACTAACCCATGTACCCATGTGTGTCAAAGGGGACACTACCCCTGCCCTGGACAGCCATGGTGATTTGGTGGCATTGATTTCTTTCTGTCTGGGCAGAGAAAAGCAAGTCTATGCCCTTTGCAGCATAGCAGAAGTCCAAGTGTTTGCCCTGAGCCACCAAAGGAACAGTGTAAAGCTCTTGTGATCTCCTCCAATGCACAGCTCGGTGCTCTGTACCCCTCCAGCTGTGCTGGCAGCTGGTGAACAGGTCAGGATGGTTTAAAGGAAGTCAACTTCATGTTCATTGTGAGCTTAAGGCAGCAAGGCCCTGGGGCTCTTGTAAGCACAAAGGGGAGCAGCACCCCAAGCTTTAGGTTAGCACTCATTTTCTGCGCTGTTTTCTTTGAAAAAGCACTTCTGTGGGATCATTAGAATTATTAGTAGGCCATAACACATAGGATGTTGCTGTCTTCTCTCCAAGAATATTTAGAATACAATTTATTTTTCTAGGCTGTTAGCTGAGGTCAGTAACAAAAGTCTTCCCAACCTGCCCCTTTGAGCTGGCACCGGGTGGCTCTTGTCAGCATTGCTGCAGAAAGCAACTCATCTGACCTCTGCTGGCAGCTGAGGAATCATCCCTGAGACCCAGCATTGCCCTGTGCAACCTCACCTTCCAAAATGCAGGAGCACAATAGCCTATGCTGTGTCCCTGGCTCCTTGCAGCTTTGATGGTAGGGACCCAGCCCTGCTCCCAGCTGGCCCTTGCAATGCTATTTCCAATGAACTGAATACGTGTGTCACTCATTAAGTGAGCTTTTGTCTGAGGAAAGCAATTTGATGACCAGAGAGTGATAAAGAAAACCAGACAAGCACCTCATATGAAAGCCCAGCTTTCATCTGGAGAGAAGGGAGACTCACACAGGCTGAGCTCCACAAGAGTTGTGCCCACCCCATGGCTTGGTGTGACTGGGAGCACAATTTATTTGTAAACTTTGTAAACCCTCTCCTGCCTAATATAGAGCCTAAAATGGAAAGTTTGTGTTAGTATTTTGCCATGGAAATAAATGTTTGTGTTACCTGATATTAATTCATTTTACCAGCATACAGAAGCTTGGTGGCATTTGGGCAGGGATTTATTTGCATTTACAATAGTACAGCACCTAATGGGTACTGGAAAGCCTTACTCAGCTCTGCAGTGCTATTAAATTTCAGCATGTGGCTTTGCCACAGCAAAGCCTGCTACTACTATTACGTTGTTGGTCTCTGGTGTTGAAGGCAAATTTGTGGAGTAAATTCAAATTGGGAAGCTCTGAGTTGAGACCCCTGGAGGCAGTGACATCTGCCTGCCTGTCTTTGATAAGAATTTCTGAGAGTGAGAGTAAAGCACTTAGAGTGAAATTAAAAGCTTTGATCTGTTTTTTTGTTTCATCATTATTTCATGTTTGAGTCCTTTACATGTGTCTTTCAGTTCTTCATTAGGCTGCGATTTTTAGTTACTGCTCCAGCACAGGGCAGACACCTGGCAGCCACCCAGCAGGTCGCTAGCACTGCCAGGACTCACACCCTGGCTCCAGCCTTAGCCCACTTAAATGAAACAGGTCACAAACACACCCAGAGCAACATTACTTCAAAGAAAGTGACCCTCCGGCCCCAGTACACTGGGTAGCCTTCTTTGAAGCACCGTGGCAGCCCCAAACACCCAGGGTGCACAGCAGAGGTGATGATAGAATCGCAGAATCATTTAGATTGGAAAATACCTGTAAGGTTGAATCCAATGACTAACTTAGAAAGGCCAAGTCCACAAGTGCCCCATTTACAAGTCTTTTAAATATTTTCAGAGGTGGTGTCCCTGGTTTCCTGGGAGCAAAGCCTGACCCCCACCTAGCTGCACTCTCTGTCTGGGAATTGTAGAGAGCAAGAAGGTTCCCCCTGAGCAGCTTTTTTCCCAGGCTGAGCCTCCTCTGTGTTCCAGACCCTTCCCCAGCACTGATTCCTTCTCTGAACATGCTCCAGCCCTTCAGTGTCTGTCTTGTCGTGAGGGGCTCAGGCCTGGACACTGCACTAAGGGTGTGGCCTCAACAGTGCCCAGCACAAGGGGTGTTCACTGCTCTAGTCCTACTGGACACATTATTCCTGATCCAAGCCAGGTGTCCTCAGCTTCCTGCCCAGCTGGGTACACCTGGGCTCATGTTCAGCTGTTGCCAACCAGCAGCTTTACAGCCACTCTCTGCCGAGACTGTTTCACTGGATGGCTGATGTTAAATCAAATCTCAACCCAGATGAATTTGAACAGCCTTCACTTAACTAGTTGTGTCGGTCTCTTCCACACAGCGCTGGCTGGATGAGGTTCCTGGAGGAGGGGAGGGCAGCCGGGGCAGAAGCAACCAGCACAGGAGACCCTGGGACAAATGGGAAGATTAATATTGTCTGAAAAGTCCTTGAATTCAGTCATTTTCATCAGCTTAAAACCTCCCAGAGCTCAGCAAGGTTAAAGCACGAATTCCCAGATGAAGTGACACCTATCCATGTGGGTAGGATTTGGGACTTGGTTTATTTTTTTCAGTTGTGATGTAATGGAGGAAGGTAAGAAGAACGAAACACATAGTCAGTGGCTCAGTGCATTTTTTTTATGATGCAGTCTCAAACCACTAGAAAATTCCTTAGTTATGCAAGTGCACATTAAACCATAACATAATATCTACACCAGAATTTCATTTTTATCAATTCGCTGCTTTGTGAATTTATTTTTGATGTCACCCCTTCTTAATTCACATTGAGTTTTAGCTAAGACAATATTTCCATGGCCAAACAAAGCAAGACTGGCCCCAAGACGCAGATGAAGACTGTCGGAAAGGTCTCGTGTGAAAGGATGCAAAACCCCATCAGGGTGAAGGATGCATCATTTATTTTTCAGCATCGACAGCTTAAACCACAGCCCTGGGTTTTCAACAACATGGAGCACATTGGCAGCAGGACCCTCACGCTGGGGACAGATTGTAAAGATCTCCCAAGTCCTTTGGTACCTTAGAGGTTGTCATGCTTGGCTGCAGAGGGAGGAAGGCTTGTTGCAGGAACTTGTCACTCTCATCTTGGAGCTTTTGCTCACCTGTATGCAGAGACAGAAAGTCACTTCCTGAGACTGTGTCTCTTGTTCTCCCTGCTGCTACTGCAACAAAGTACCCCAGTTTGGAAAATGAGAGGGGGAAAGGGAATGCAGTATTTAAAGAGATATTGGACTCACTCATTAAATTATTATTTAAATTCTCCTCCAGTGGAAAATAATGAATCTGGTGTCACTCTGATTTTCAGGGCCTTGGCCATGGTTCTAGCTTGGGACCCTGTGCTTTGCTTAGATTTCCCCTGCATGTCTCTGAGAGGTAGGTAAGTGAAGCATGTGGAGTTCCAGAGTTCAAGGAGTGAGCCAGAGCAGCCTCTCACTGAGCTGCCATCACAGCAGCACTCTTGCTTAGCAGGGTAAGCACAGTGAGGACAGGGCCACACACCAGCAATGAAATGGTGCTGTTCCCATGTGGAGCCAACACAGCACCAGTGCTGGGATGATCAAAGTTTCCACCTCGGCAACTGGAAGAATGTCAACTGCAACTGGACTGCCAGTCAGCTGTGTTTCTAGCATGAATATTGAGAGGGAAGGTGATTTATTGCAGTATTTTAAGCCCATAGATGAAATGCAAAAGTGAATTAAAATTTCTGTGGTAACTGCTCAATCAAAGGTTGGAGTGCAGTATTTCTGCTGCATTTAAACTGCAAAGAATCATCTGCAATTTGCCAGTGCAAATGCAAACAAGAACTTCAAAGGGTAGTGGCATCTTTTTTTTTTTTTTTTTTTTTTTGTTCTTCCCTCTCTCTGGCTAGAATGTATTATAGCAAGCTTGTGTACTCTTTGTAATATTTTTTTCATGTCATGACAATTTAGTTTTTGTTCCCTTTTTTAAGGAATGGAAAAAAATCCCAGCTCTTGCTTTAATGATCTTCACCGTGGTGAACTTAGAAGTGGCTTACAGCAGGGGAGTCTGGCATTTTCTGTTTGCATCAGTCAGTCGCTAGTGATTGATCTCAGAAGTCAGGCTTCATTTTCTAAGCAAAATAGGCTGCAGTTGGAAAAACCTGATTAAAGTGAGTAGAATTTTATCTGATGTGGCTATTGCCACTCATTTCAGCATAATGACTCTATTTCCAAATACAGACGACACACAGAACACAGTACATATCAGTTTATAAGGCATTCTTCTTAAAGTGATCCTTTAAGTGATCCTAACAGGCCATCAAACTACCAGAAAACTGCTTGGTATGTGGAATAAACTCCTGATCTAGCTGCTATAGTTTGTGTTGCCATCCTTACACAGAAGTCTGCCATGAGAGAAGCACTTGATGGGCTGATGTTATTGTAAAATAATCTTGCAACTTCTTGCAAAAATTGCTGCTGTGATTGTAAACTAAATACTACTAAAGGTCTTGACTTTGCTTCCTGACTTCGGAGCATTTAGGTCCTATTGGCTTCTCCCTCTAAAAAGTATGAAACTTCAAAACACTGAGATTGTGACACAAAAATTGCTCATTCTGGCATCGCTCTGTATTACTTCTCAGCAGAGAGAAGTGTTCCTTTTCCTCTCATTTCTGAGGGACAAGAGACAATGAAGAGGAAGAGTTGGTGAAATTACATTTGAAGAGGTGCAAACACAAAACTGACAGGCTTGGAGACAACATGCTTTGTTCAAATGGCTGTTTGCAGAGCAGATCCATTGCAAGATAACTTATGGCATGGGAAAAAGTCCTGTGCACAGAAAACAGTTTGTCATGGTAAAATAAATGAAGCTGTGAAGTCTGGCATAGGTGTAAAATTAACTTTCACATGGGAAGGGAAGCTGGGAACCTTGCAGCTCTTGATTCTTTTCAAAGACAATGCCTGTACCCCAGCAAGGAACACGGAGGCTACCATGACTCTTTCAAACCGCCACCAAAATCTCAATTTAAAATACTATCAAAGATTAAAGGCTGCATTATCTTGCAACTGCATTAATTATTAAGGCAGCATGCAGAGATCTGTAAATGGCTCCTGTCTGTTAGCACAGCACTGAGTTTAAAGGTTAGGGTGGTGGCAGACAGATGATGATGATGATGATGATGATGATGATGATGACAATGGCTTACGATTTGGAGAGTTTTCTGGCATGAGGGAGAGGGGTCTTCTAATACTGGAAGCAATGTTAGGAAAAATCAGCCCGCCGTCCATGTAGCAGGGGCTGGGAGGGAGGAGGGGGCAGCTGAGCTGTAGGGGAAGCAGGACTGCAGTGCTGAGCTCCCTTGCCTATTGCAGCCTGAAATCAAACAGTAATACTTCCAGGAGGTGAAGACAAGGCAACACACTCCCAGACAAAAAAGTACCCTTTCCCCTACCCTTGACAAGAAAACCCCAACCTGTTTCCACTCTGCATAACACTAGCCATTGTGGCAGGCTTTATGCAGCTGTGACAGTGTTTTGCTTTAATTTGATTAATTTTATTGGGAAGAAGTTCCATCTCTTCCACCAGCCAGAAACCAGCAGCCCCTGTGAGGGCCGTCTCTCCCTATTTCTTTACTACAGTTATAAAGTGATTTATAAATTACAAAATAGAGTCACCACACATTTGAAGAGCACCTGAGAGTGCAGGTATCAAGGCAAAGCCCAGGGGTCTGGCGGATTGGCAATTATTGCAAGAGGTGGAAAGCTAAGCAAGGGACTGGACCTGATAGAAAGCAAGGAGAAAGCATTGTACTCATTCTTCCAGTGCTTAAGTTTGAAAATGGAACACAGTGGCGGAGAAATCAGTACCAGTCACTTCCCCCCCTCCCAGAGAGAGTCTGGCTAGGGAGGGGGGCCCTCAGTAGGAACAGGGCAGGCCATGCTGTGACCCTCAGCAGCAGAGACCATCACAACAATTGAACCAGGAAATTGTCAGTCAAGTTTAATGCATCATAAAGAAGTAAAACTACATTGGCATATTTAAGACAAACACTTTTTTTTTTTTCTATGCACACTATCCACTGGACAGCCCCCTTTTCAAAATAACTACTTTTAACAGTTGAAGACAGTTTTTCAGAAATTCTCCACATATTCAACCTTCCATACTTTTCCTTTTTTTTTCATTTGTTTGAGAAGAAAAAAAAAAGCCATGAAACCTGAAAACATCTACAGTGCAAGCCACTTGGAATGCATAATTGCATACATTAACCAATGTATAACAACTGTGTTTTACCTAGTTCCCTTTGTTCATCAATAAAAGAATATAAAAATCTTGTTCAATCAAGTGTTGTGTATTAAAATAGATTTGTATAGTACTGCACAGTTTCTCCCGGAGTTGTGAAAATGGTTGAAGGGACTATGTGTTGCCTAGTGATGGGCAACAAAAAAAGCCAGTCCCTCATGTGTTTATTTTTTAAAATTAAAAACAAAAAAGGCTATTTGGCACCATGTGATATGCTGATGTGAGCGACTAGCCTTGTGTCCTGCTCTGGTGGCTTTCCATAAGTACCTGTTGTGCTAATTGATGGAGAACTCATAAGGACAAAGACAATGGCACTGGGGACTGTGAGCTGAGAAAACCGGGGTGTCCATCACCACCTTCCCAGGCAGCTGCAGGAGACCAGGCAGGACCTTGCAGAATCAGGAAGATCAGCTAGTAAAACAAGCAAGTGCACTGGGATTTTCTCAGGCTAATGCTAAACACTTCCCAAATACGCTAAAATTCAACAAAATGTTAAAAAGGAATCAAGTTGCCAAAAACAAAATCCTCCCAAACCCTTTTAATTTTCCATGCCCTGGCCCTCCCCCAGAAATCTTGAGTTTGAGTCTCTAGTTTGAGAAACAACCCCTTGAGGCAGCTTTTTTTTTCCTGCACCATTTCAGCAGATATTTCTACAAAAAAAAATCCCAAACAAACAAACAAACAAACAAAATCCAAACAAAACAAACCAAAAAAAAAAAAAAAAAAAAGTTACATATCTTTAACAATAAAAATGCAGTACAAAAATGTTAAGTTTTTTTTTTTGGCATATTATCTGTACTGACAAGAAACAAAACCCAGAATATTTATTTGCTTTTTTCTTTAAAAAAGAATCCAAAGTTAACAAAAAGACAGAAAACCACAAAATAATCTATTTAAAAAATGAAACCCAAATTGTCAAGGATATCCACTGTTATAGTTGATGCTGAACCTTGCACAAAAACTCCATGAGAAAAATATACTGATAGCAAAATAAGTCAAAAGGACCTGCAAAAGGAGTTTTACAGTTGTATTTTTAAAATATTTTGGAACGCATATACAGAAGCATCAGCATGAAAATACTTCAATATTTTACTAAAAATGCTAACTTCATACAGTTTCTTTATTTAAATATTTGCAATTCTCAAGTCTAATAATACGGAAAAAAAGATCTTTTGTTTCCAAGGCTCTGTGAGTGTCCGTGATGCTGTTCTGGTCACAATGACCCCATCTCCAGGTCACCTGAATCAATGGAGCCAAACTTGTTCCTCTGAAAACAATCCATGTCAAGTGCTAAGTATCTCAGTTTCTGGTTATCTCACCGATTCCCCCCCCCACACATAGCTTTCAGCACAACTACTTCTCTAATACCTCACTAACTCCTCTCCCCTTAGAACAGAAAGCCTGTCAGCTGCCACAACAGGCTATCCTGTTTCCTATCAGCCATGCTTTTCCTGTTCATCCTCAGTCATAAATACATTAAGGCCAACATAACAAAACAAAATGTCATAAGCACTGAAGGTCTTGGCAAATATGAAACTGCAGCACAACCCACTGTGTGGGAACCTGCTGCCACAGTGACCTACAAATTGAGCTGACTGGTCTGCAAGTCTCTAAGTGTATCAAAACTGAGATTGCTCCTTCTGTCATTTGTTCCAGTTTCATCTCTCCTCTGCTCACGTGCACAAAGTTTCTCGTTGTCCCTTCCTTAGACCACACATGGCCGACTCTTGTCAGTTGTTACCCTGGGATGGCTGCAAGGCTTTGTGCATGGCAGCAGAGGCAGCAGAGGGTTTGATCCAGGGGATGGATAGCAGGGAGGTGGTGGTGGTGGTTGTCATGGTAACCTGAATCATCTGCTCATTTTGTATCAGTCTAATGAGGGTTTTGAGACGTTCCAGTGATGACTGAGTCCCTTTCTGCTGGGCCATCAGGCTGGTTTTTAGCTCTAAGCATTTCTGTCAAATAAAAGAAAGGAAGAGAGAAGGAAAGACTGAGAATACATTCAAAGTGAAGTCAAACATCTCTCCAAACGTCCTTTGGTGCCTTGGGTGTGCAGTCTGCTCAAATGAAGTATGTTCTCCTTTGGGGAAAGCAAAACTACAGCTTAACAAATGGAGTAATCAGCAGTGCTGCACACATTGCAGCAGCTGTCTGAGGGAACAATATTCTTCCCAGGCAAAATGCATTTGGAAGATGTTTCTGACTCCATCCTGTCGATAGCCTGGCAGGAACACCTTCTGCACTCCACAGAGAGATGCCTGGCATGGGAGTGTAATAGCTGTGTTATTGAAGATACAGAAGGCACCACTCAGGTCTCTCACTCTTACTGAAGGATCCTGATAAATGCTTGGTGGGTGAACCTCACCAGGATGCATTTCATGTGTGCCACACATTTCAAGGAATAGGCACTGTGAAGATGCATTAATCTCACTGAACATGATATCAACATTTTTCTGGCAGAAAACTTTGCTCCAAGACACAACTGTTACACCAGAGCACTCACAAGAAAGCTTTCATCCCTCAGGGTGACCAAACTGCATCTTTTGAAACAAAAACCTCCATGCAAATGGACACAAGAGCAGGAGCTAAACTAAGGCATCCCAAATCCTCCATTTCTCCAAGAAGAGATGGGAAGAATCAGTAATTCTACTTTCCCTTCCCAATCATGGACTGCTGCGTCCAGCACCCCATTCTTCTGTTAGGGACAGACCCATACCCTGAGTCTGTCTCTGTAAGGTGAAAGGGGATAGTGGCCTCTAATACCTGAAACCTCTTTTCTTCCTCCCAGTGTGCTCAGAATTCTGACCAAACCAATTACTTGTCTGCAGATTGCTCCTCTTTGGCTATGGTACAGACTGCCCAGGGGTGGGGATTCTCCAGTCCTGGGGAATTGGGAAATGCTCACTTGAATATCAACTTGTTTGGAAAACAACTGTGTGAAGCTGCTCAGAGATTGGTTTAGAGAGATGAAATTTCAGATGAAAGATAAATTATGTTCTGTTTTTACCATTGCAGCTGTGGGATGTATGAGAATGTTCTATTTCATATAAATCTCTGTTAAAATGTCAGAATGAAACTGCTCTGTGCTGGGACACCTTTAATTTATTTTCTCCTTTCAAGTGGATCCATTTCCAATAAATATAATAATTGGCTTATATTACCATTTAAGTAAGTGTTGTCCACTGAAATAACCTGATTCTGCTTAGGTAGAAATCTTACTGATTTTGACAGCCATGACACACACCTGATAGTTGACAGCTTTTCTTTCCAAATTCCTCAGCCCACTGCACTCTCCTACCTACTACATGCACATGTGGTTCCATTAGTGCTAAGTACATGGTTAGGGAATATACAGTGATGTCTTTTAATAAGTTATTGCTTTTCCTTCCACTCTGTTTTACATGATAAATATTTTAACATGCCTCCTCTGGATAACTGCAATGGTAAAACAAGCGGTGACCAGTTACTCCTGCAGCTGCCACTTTGATTTTTCTTTCAAGGCAAGGAAATGTCAAATATTTATTGAGGCTGCCATGCAAACTAACAGCTACCTCTCAGGAGGGAGGTAGCCCCAGATAGTTCCTTCAGCCATGAAGGGTAGGAATTCAGCCCATTCAGGCAGAGACTGCTCCTCATAGCACAACATGTATGGAAGATACCTCCAGACAACACTGAGCTTTGAAATTAGTTTGGAGAGACAAAATAGTCCATGACCAGTCATGGAGAGATGCTATAACATTCAGTAAAAATGGTTATTTCTGCTTAATATCAAGAGGCTTGAGCTAATGGATAAGCAGCTACCACTAGAGTACACACTTGTGACTGAACTTTTCACTTAGAGGATGGAAGTGCCTTGAAGTCATCAAGTGGCTCAGAGCTATGGATGCAACTATAAGGAAGGCAGCCATGGCTATTTGTTGAGTTTTGTGTGTGTTTTGCCACAGGAATTCAAGTGATTTCTCCTCCTCAGCCTGCCAGAGTGGCTTGCTTTTGTATGCACTTGCACTTCCTCAGAAAGAAACACATTCAGACTTGAAAATCTATTGCTTGGGAGCTTGAATAATTTTCTAGCCACAAAGTACCACTTTTTGGGCTTAAATTCTTTATAAACATCTCTTCAGGAGACTCTGTGTCCCCATCAGGTGTCCTACCTTCACTGCACTGTTGAGAAGTCGATCTTTTTCTTCTAACTGTCTATGCTCACTCTTCAGCTCACTGCTTCTCTTTAATAACTTTCGCTTCTCTTCTTCTTTGACTGTGGAACAATAAGATTAAGGATGCAGAGGTTAAGAAAAGGATGTACTGTGTGCTTGAGGACAGAAAGCAGAAGCAGGCATTTTGCATAGTGAGTTTAAGGTCTCATTAGCCTTTTGACAGCAGATACAGCCAAAGAAATCTGGAGTTTCTGCTTGCAGGCATTTCTTCACTAAAACGGTGGTCGGGCATTGGAAGGGGCTGCCTAGGAAGGTAGTGGAGTCCTTATCCCTGGAGATGTCCATGGAACAGCTGGACATGGCACTCAGTGCTCTAGGCTGGTTGACAAGGTGGGATCAATTACAGGTTGGACTCAATGAACTTGGAAGTCTTTTCCAACCTAAATGATTCTGGGATTCTGTGCATGTGTCTATGTCAATGGTTAGCACACAGGAGGACAACCCAAAAGGTACAGTGCCCCTTTAAGGTGAATTAAAATTTATCCTTAGACCACATATGATCCTAGAGGTCTCCAAGAAAGAGGTGAATGGTATTTAGGAAAAGGCCAGCTCCTTGGAATGGCAATAGTCAGTGACCCTGGCAGAAAAGCACAATTATAACTGTGCCAGGACCTCCATAAAGGTCCTTACAAATATGATCTAATGCCCCAAACAGCCTATTGTAACAGTGCAACAGGGAATTAAAAAAGAATAATGCTCAATGCACAGCTGTCACACAGCACGTGACTCAAGCGGCTGCCATAATACACTGAAACAATTAGAAGCTGGTATTGCTGTGGTGTCTGGGACACTAGTCTGGCATTGTGCTACACGCCCAATGACATGGCTCTGCTTATCCTGTCTCTGCCTCACAATGATTCTGCCTCAAAATCCTGTTTTCAGCACTGTTCCAGGCAAGGCACCACTTTGATGACAGCTTCCTCCAGAGAGTGAAGTTCCTGAGATATCACTCTCAACTTCCTTACAGAGAGAAGATGGCAAAGGAGCAGACCAAGGGAAAGGGGACAGAAAAAGTCTGTTCTCCCCAGTCACTTATGGCCCTATGACTTACACCATCAGACCTGGCAGCATTGTAACACTACTTTGATATTTCAGCTAAGGACTCAAATTGCACTGCCTACCATGAACAGGGAATCCCTTGTCAGTGGCTGAGTTAATCCCTACCTGTTTTATGAGTAACATAGGAGTGAACAATAGCCAGAGTTCCAGTCCATGGCACATTGTCATCTTTCTTTAACACCTATAAGCCCAGGAAACAATAAATGGTTAGGATTCCAAAAAACCACACAATATTTGCTCCAGCCTTGCAGATTGGCAGGGTCTTGGGTCCTTGTCTCAGAACATAAAAGTGACCTTAAGGCTAAGCACAAGGAACTCTATGGCATAGAATCTCCACTTTAGTGACACTCTAGTGTTTTAGTAATTTTTTTCTTACTTGTGCAATCAGCATTATTCACAGCAACTAGACAGTTTAGCATATGTCACATAACTGTGATAAACAGTTGTATGTAACGAATGTGATTTAAAGAAAACAAAGTTTTCTCCTCACACTTTCAGATCCACTGGTGAACAGTGTCTTCTTCTGACACTGCCTCCCTCATCTCTAAGATTTACATTCTTTGTCTGGCTACATGCTGGTGGTGTTACTGTCAAGAAAGGAGCTGAAGGAACTGAAGAGACA
This sequence comes from Muscicapa striata striata, assembly GCA_030060385.1. Classification (NCBI taxonomy): domain Eukaryota; kingdom Metazoa; phylum Chordata; class Aves; order Passeriformes; family Muscicapidae; genus Muscicapa; species Muscicapa striata. The sequence goes on along the minus strand of JAREIS010000110.1, from coordinate 273,793 downwards.
TTTTAAGAGGACAATTCTTAGCAATTACAGGCAAGCTGCAGCACTCCACATATGTTCTAACTCTAGGATGGTGAAAAATACCAGAAATCAATATTGCAAAGTGCACTGAAAACCTCTCAGTACTTCTTTATCTAATGTAGTCCACTGAGCTATGACCACAGGTTAGATTTGTCTAGGAGTACACAAATTCAAGGTGTCTCCCATTTTCCCTTCTTGGTACACCATGCTCCATGTAGCTTACCTTCTGTTGGCACTTTGGGCAGACCCAGAGCCCTTTGGGTGCAGTTTTGAGGGGTGGGTCCAAGCAGTTGAGGTGATATGCTCTGGGACATGTGCCACAGGGCTGCAAGTTAACTCCACATTTGCAAGCAGTGCAGTGTTCATCATGATGAATCTCGTTCTGCAAGAGAAGTGTGCCCTGGGTAAAGTCAATCCATTGAGAACTTCTCTCTATACAGCATTCAAAGCCTCTACTGCAGCAGACAGGCTCCTTCAAACACAAAATCTAATTGTCAAAAGGACCCTGACAGACACAGAAGACAGAAATAATAGATGTATGATAGCAAAAAGTACAAACAACAAATGAGCCAGAAGCAAGTTTTGTAAATTGAAACAGAAACGTAAAACCCAACTAATCAAATACAGGAGAGAGTTGACGAATATAGCTAGATGGTGACATAGGAATTATTTTACTTTTTTCTTTGCCAGTGTGTTACTACAACACATGTATCCCCATGCATCGCTCTGTCCTGGATCAGAGTTAATGTGGGGATCACTTGTCCTTCATGCCCAAAGCAGAAGGAAGCAAGCAAGAAAAGGGGTCTAGGGAAGAAATACAGTTCCATGTTTCATGCCCATTGCCTCAAAAGGCAGCTGGGGAAACAGAAGGCTGGAGCACAGCCTTGGGCTATATACCCTCTTTTGTGAGCTCCTCTGGCCTCTTTCTCCCTGGCACTAATTATTCTCTGCTCAGACTTGTTCTGACAACCTTTCTCCAACAAGACTGATTAGGGCTTTGTCTGAAGCAATACATAACATGAACTAAGACTCATCAGCAAAGTTACAATGTCATGTAGTAGATTGCTATGCTAATGTGGTGGCAACATTAATTACTCTTTTTAATAAAGGAGACACTGATTTTGAAACTCTCATGCCTTGTGAATCATCACAAAAAATCAAAAATTTCCTACTGGCTTTGCAGGAAGTAGAATAGTAATTTCATATTTTTTAATTCCATAAGCATGTTTTCATTTTTAGGAATAGTAATTAAAAATTACTATTAAATTACTATTAGTAATTAAATTTCATGGCAGTTTTAGACAGGCTTGAATTCTAAACCATTCCTGTCAAAAAATCACTCTCCAAAATATTACTCTTTATAAACTATGTGCTCAAAGGATCTTAATTTTAACCACAATGTAAAGAGATTTAATCTTTACAAACTAGAGTGGTTACTCATTTTTCTTATAACCTTCTCATTAAACTCATAAATCTGTACTGATTTTTCAAACAGTGGAAGTGACAAAGGTATGAAACATGTCTTGCATGTGAAAGCCCAGGAGTAAATTCTAGCTTAAGGACTCAAAGATTTAGTTAAATGGGAGAATACTGCAATTAGGTATCTTGAGAGTGACTACAATAATCAGAAGGAAGCACTGAATACATAGTGATGAGAAAGGTACCTGCTAATACACAGACTTTGCCACACATACCTTCCAGAATGGATCTTCATTTGCTAGCATGTAAAAGAAGGGCAGAAAACAGATCAGTGGAAAATACATTGCTGCAGTAGTAGCTAGTTCTCAGCTTTGGGAGTAATTTTAATCAAGATGTGGTGTGGGAGATCAGGACAATGCCAAAATTCATGCAGGAAAGAAAATAATATAACAGCAAGCAAGCAGTGGAATTAGTATTTGAGATTTAAAAATGTGCATTGCAGACATCCCATGTCCAAAAGTCTGATGCTAAAATGTCATAGTATTTGAAATTTTCAGAAATTCTCATGCGGAGGTCCTCTCCACGTGCCAGTAGTCAAAAAGTCTTCCTAAAGGACCTCAGCTGGGTGTTGAAAATGCTGGCCCTGAACCAGCAATGTACTTAACGTGAAGTATGAAATGGGTGCCTCCAACTAATTTTTAAACACAGATTTAAATGTTGAGCTGATTCCCAGAAAAAATGGTCAGCTCCTGTGGGAGTGAGCCTGACGGTATCATCAACTCCTTCTCATTAAACCCAGAACACCAGTGACCTTTGGATGAACTGAGTCTGTAGTGATTGTATTCACAACCTGATATGAGCAAGAACCAATAGAGCTCTCTGGAAAGCAGGCTAAGCCTTCCATTAAAAAAATAAATTAAAAATTGTGGAATTCAACACACTTTTGTCCAAAAATAAAAAGCCAGAAAAAATCAAAAGCTTTATGAAAACTCCACAGTGGATTGCAATTTTTGCTGCTGATTTACAGAATCACAGAATATCCTAAGCTGGAAGGCACTCATCAGGATCACTGAGTCCAGCTCCTGGCCCTTCCTGGGACACTCCAACAATCCCACCCTGTGCATCCCTGAGAGCGTTGTCCAAACGCTCCTGGAGCTCTGGCAGCCTTGGGGCCGTGACCATTCCCTGGGGAGCCTGTTCAGTGCCCAACACCCTCTGAGAGAAGATATCCAGCCTAATATGCTCCTGGCACAAGTCCAGCCATTCACTTGGGCTCTTGCAAGGGGCTGGAGCCAATGAAAAACACTTAATGGACAGGCCTTTATTTGGATTAAAGTGGAGATAACCAAACTGATATTGCTCTCCTGACCTCCTTCAGGTCCCTCTGATCTGAGTGGGAATATAGCTGTCCCATGGTGATTCCTCTTATCAGACTCACCTGAAGTCCCCTCCCACTGTTACACACTGGTTTTACGCACTGATTGTGTCCATAGGCATGAAGATGCACACATGAGCACATGTGGGAATTGGAACTTGAGAATAAAGAAACAGCTTCACCTAACTTGGACCACAGGTTATAAATCCCCATGTCCTTTGCTAACAGCACAAAGTGCTGCCACTCCTGCACAGAGTGCAAGAACAGGGCAAACACTGAATAAATCCAGAAGCATTCTTCTGATGCTGGCAGTTTATGGGCTTCCCTAACCCTGAGCTTGCATCTTCATTATTATATTTAACAGCCTTTGATTGATTTTTTTCTTCCATAAATTTCTCTACTTCTTCCAAGAATTGTAGTATACTTTGGCAATGAGTTCCATACCCAAAAATATACACATAAAGATCCGCCACTGTATGACACCATGATTACTCAGGGGATATAAATGTTATTCAGATAAGCAGAGACTTGATAATTGATGAATCTTTGTACAAATGATACATGTCAGGGAATGTGACCTCATTTCAGATAAGACATTTTAATATAAATGAATCCTGATTAATTAACATTTTGATCAAAATTTACAATAATTGTCCTCTTCTGTATTTCCAGAAATGACAGTTGTTTCCTGGACATCATGGGGATTTTTTCTAGTTTGTTTATTTGTCTTTTCAGCTCACTTATGCTACAAAGTTTTAAACTTCTTAAAACATTTCCACTTCCCTCTTCTATTTGCTGAAAAATTAAAATGAGGACAATATTTCTAAAGGAGCACTTTATAAGAAGGGCAGCCATCTCTGCACTGAAGCTGGAGAACTTCATCACTGCAGAGCCAAGCAATCTGGGACAGCACCTGCCTTCTATTCAGCACTTGCAAAACACACAGCAAAACAGTGCTGGTGCCAAAAAACTCCTTGCAGAGGTGGGGAATTCTGCTATAAAGAAGTCCATCTCAACATTCTCAGAACATGCAGAACTCCAGCACATATTTTGGAAAAAACAAAGATACAGGACTCAAAGAGGAATTAATGATTAAGGAGAGAGGTTGCTGATTTCCAGGAAGTTCCAAGACAACTGCATCAGTAGAGCTCTGTCATTTGCCTACTTCCTTGCAAATAAAATGAGAAACATGTCATGAAAAGAAGGTCAGAGATATCAAACCCTAACTTAAATCCACCAAGGGGCTGGCAGCACAACTTGCTAACAATGCCATTCTGTCCTGATTTCTCACATATGTTTAAATAGGAAAAATAAGTGCTATGGTAAGACAAACAATAAATTACAACTTTATTTTTGAAGATAAAACTAAGCCAGGAATAATGTTGTTTCCAGTGGGGCTCATATGAGCCTGGTTTCCTGCTAAGAGGCATGTCATCATAGCTGTTTACTGTAATAACCTGTGCTGTCCTCTGAGACCAAATACATTACAGGCATATGGTAAGTAGGCCAAGTGTCTGTATCTGGCATGTGAAGTTTTGAAGGCAGAAAGAAGCACCATTCCCTTTCAATCGGTGCTCCTGTGGTGCAGGAAGTCAAGGCGGAGGCAGAAAGATGAATCTCAAACACTAAACATGACACTTGACAGCGCGATCAAGCAAACACTGAAAAACTGTCAAAACTTCATGTCTCAATTATAATTATCCCTGCAAATGCTCCTAATACTGAAATTATATTTAACTTACAAAAAGGTGCCTCTTCCCTTAGCTCTAATGCATCTCACTAGAGAATAAGTTATAAAGGCAAAACAAGGGCAAGGACAGAATCAAGTTTCTTTACTGGCTTTGTCTCCTCTTCTAAAATACAAGTTTCTCACTTTCTTTCTTAGAACACTACATGGGTCTTGTCTGAAGAACTAAACTATACTCAACATTCTCTGTGTTTCACTTCACATGTGCCAACACTTTGTCTTCTCTGTCTTGCACTTTTTTTCCTGAAATGTGCTTCTTCCCATGAGCTAATCATCAGCATCCCCAAAAGGCTCCTCTGAGTTGTTAATTCTCAAGGCATTTACTGTAAAGTTTCAGATTTGAAATTGTTATAAATACAAGACTGGAAGGCATTTTCAATGTCATCAGGTCTAGATTTATGGCTCTACCTCTTGGAATCAGAAAAACTGGTTTTCAGCCCTTGTTATTGAAGTAAAAGTTGTGGGAAATTTCTAGTACTTGAGGATGGAAAGCAGTTGCTTAAAGCTGGTGGAAAGAGGCAAATGAAAAGCCTAAAATAGTAATTATTTTTCAATATATATTTTTAAGTACTTGGGGTTGGCAACACTACTTTCTTCAATCAGTTCTCTCACTGCATGGTGCTTAAAGTGCCAGAGATTAGATTTTCCAGTGATTGCAGAGGCTTTGGATCCATTTCTATACAATTGTAACCTTTAGCTTTATCCTACCATTGTTTTTGCAGGAAAACCATCTATTTTCACTCCATATTAAAAACCAGGGTTATTACACAATATAATGCCCTATAGTATCCTAACAGTAACTCATATGAAATCCTACTAATACATTTTTAAGATGTCATTAGAATAGTAGTATATTCATTTAAAAATATGCTTACCTCTTGTTGAAAGGAACAAGGGGTTATTCAAATAATTCGATGCAAGGCGTTTCCGCTACAAGGGAAAAGAAACCAACCCACATGTCATTGCATGAGACATGGCTGTCTCTTACATTTCAGATTATCAATCTCCATGGGCTTACCTCATACCTAACCAGCTCTCCAAAAGCTACTTAGACTGACCATGTCAGACAAACAGTTGCATGATTTACCTTTCTAACAAGTTTTTCATAGAGCAGTTTACTGTGCACTAGATTTTATTAAGAAGAGAGAAATACAAATTGTAAATGTTATTGATGGGGTTGCAGGATATGCTGCATAGGCTGATAAGAGCAAGAAACTCCAAGCCCAACAGCCCCCATAAGAAAAAAATTATTGCTGTGAGATGACATTTTTATTTGCATATGTAGAAATGGTAACGGATTTCTCACCTGCAGGAAAAGTACTACTTCCTTTGTGACACCTGCCTACAGTTCAGAGGAGCATACTGCATTTGCAAACATCAAGTGAGGGCCTTAGCAAAATATTTCCTTTTCAGAAGTGAATGTGCAGAACCTTGAAGAGCTGGCAGCGATTTCATCTGCTGAGATCACCAAACTTACAGAGAGCACTGCAAACCTGTCTGAGATGTTTAACTCATCTAATGCAGCCTATGGCCAGGCTGGTCTGATGGTACAAGCTGTGGTCAATAGCAAGCCAGGCTTCATTAATAGTCTAGACAACCCCGAATCGTTCCTCTGAGCCACCCAATACTCCTACAGAAGGACTGGAAACAGCACTATTTTCCTCCATTACATGTTGCTAGATTCTGCTTCAAAGAAAATTAGAGGGGTTTTGCTATTAAATTATTTATTCTGTGGTGAACAAACTATTCTCTTATAGACGGGTGCCTGCCAATCTGTTAATGAATAGATGTTTGGATAGATGTTTCTTTCTTCAGAAAATAACCAGCCTGAAACAAGCCTTTTCTATTAAAAAAAGGCTACTGAGGGTAGGAAAATAAAATGGTATCTCATTTTTTTTAAGAACAAAGACTTGAAGAGAAAAAGCACACCATTCAAGTGAGGATATAAGATCATGATCACATTTTTGCAAATGAAGTTAGTATCAGCACTACAAATGCTGAGCTCCTGCCATTTTGAAGAGTGTTGGCAAATAAAAAGTCTAATTTATATGCAATTTCAATTTAAACAATCATGAATTAAAGATAGTTCAGTAGACTAAATTAAACTGCACCAAAATGCCTGAAATGCCACAAATACCTCAACTCACTGATTAGCAAATCAGTCGGAGCAGCTAATTGATCAGAGAAAAACCATCTGCCTCCATTTTACTTGAATGGCATTCCCCATGGTCAGTACTTAATGACAGCTCCTAATGAGGACACAGCTGATCAGCCACAGGAGTCTTTCACAGACATTTCTTTCTCTGTGACGTCCTTCATTTCAGCATATGCTTTTGAGAATAGGTATGATGAGAAGTATGAGCTAGGAGTGCAGCAGGCCATCTTCCACCTCTGCTCCAAGGTAATAGAGTTTGTCACAAACACCAATCTGGCTACAGCTAAAAACTCTGCTGCAAGTATTTTAATAATCAGGACAAAAATATCTAAGGAGCTGCAGATTTAGGCTAAAGTTCCTACCATGTTAAATACTGCACATATGGACATCAGTATTTGCAATGAAGAAAATAGTTGAGGAATTCTGAAGAACTTAAGTGCCCAGATTTACTCTGGAGTATAGAAATCTCCAATGCTTTCAAAAAAAAGAACAGTCAAGCGACTCAGCAGTTTGACTGCAGCAGTGGGTTTCTTCTTAGCCTCATCTGTTTGCTGTCTGCCAACAAAGATAGAAATCTGAAATACTGTCATACCAGAAATTCTGCATCACTTATGCCTAAATAAAGAACAATCACTTTCCTTAGTCATAGAGGACTCAGAACACAGAGAAGCCTTGCTTAAACAGAGAGCTGGCTGCAACTGAGTTTTATTTCACTTTCATTTCATTTCATTTCAGAAAGTTCAGCCAGGAAACCCAAACTGTGTTGAAATTTTAAAGGTGAAGTTTTAATTAGCTGAATAAATGCATATATGTTAATTTAGAAACAGAGAAAAAAAATTCAGAACAAGTTAAGCCTATTTATGTGCTGCTTTTACACCAAGTTTGCAATCCAGTATTACACAGGACCGAATTCTGATACTACTGTAAATGCAACAGTGTAAGTGTAACAGACAACAGAGATTATCCAGAGCATTTTACTTTTAATAATGCATTACTATATTTATTATGCAGACTTCTATACCCCTTGCAGACCACACTGATTCTTAAACCAACACATCCCTTTTATGAATGTCACTAATAAAAAAAGCAAAGATCTCCATTTATTATTTGGCACAAGATAAGAGAAATAGCAATGCACATTTGAACATAATGCAGCACTTCTGTTCTCCAGTTATGATCTAAAGGGACTGCCTTTGTAGATAGAAGAGTAATGAGGTCTTACATTAATTTAGTCCTTTTGGCCTTTATTAAAATTAAGATGAATTCTTGTTTTGACTAAGTGATGTTGTGTGGTGAAAACCCGATGCTTAGCCACTGAGATGAGATATTTTCTTTCTTTCTTTCTTTCCTACGTCAGTATCTCCTTACAAGTATCTGTGGTTCTGCATTCATATATATTTTTGTAGCAAGAAACACTTAGACCTTTTTATTGATATGAAATAGAACTGTGGCAAAAAAAGTGAATGATAAAGTACCTCTGTTTCCAAGAGTCCACTGTAGGTTGGATTTGCTGTGCTTCTTCTCTTTCTTTCCTGACGCTTGCTCTGGATTTCTGTAACCATGGAAAGGAACATGAACTGTGTATTTCTCATTCATCAGGGAAAAATGTAGATATAACTTGTTAAGCAAGATGATCTTACCCTCAGCCTCTTGAGCTTTGTGCTCTGTTTCAGTTTCTGAAGTATAATTGGGTTGATCAACATTGATATTTGCCACAGTTCAAGGTCTGACATTAATAAGCTTTTCCTTGTGAAAAGCATTTTTCACAGGCATTTTTTATCTTTTCCTTCCTTCAAGGTAGACTTCTGCTGCCCTACAAGAATTTTATTATGATCCCTTCAGACACAGACTCAGCTAGCACCATCAGAGAGCCTTCAAAGTACTCTCGATGTCTGCTATTAACAGAAGGAAAGCATTTAAAACATTTAATCCTTTAGTTCATATCATATGAAAGCCCAGAGGACCTTCTAAATTCAATTGACATTACTTTTCCTCCATGGAGGCTAGAAAAATCATAGTTAAAATGGCACAGCTGGATTCAATTCTAACCAGGGTGTGATGATTTATACACCCAAAAGCATACAACTTCATAATCCCAAGCTTGCGAAATGTCATTATGAATCATATGTGTGTATATGTGTCACTGAAAACACCAACACACAGATGGACTCTTTGGACTGCAGCCCACTTCTCCCTTCCACTAAACTTCCACAACTCCCTTCAACTAAATGGTGACACCTACTGAAGGTGGCACATGCTGAGGACTGTGTTTAGCAACCGTGTGCACAATTATGTAAACATAGAGAGAGGGAGACCACTCAGCCACAGAAATCTGTAGGTTTAATGTTACTTTGATCTGAGCTAGGATTCCATTTACATCATATGGAATTTCTTTTTCCAGCTCTTGACATCAGTTCAGAATGCTGAGATTATTACAAGCATGTCTTTTAGAGCCTATTATTTTGATTATAAACCCCAGACATACTTTAGCAAGGAGAGCCACAGCATTGATCCCATGACATGAAGTGTGTGCTCTATTCCAAAATATTTCCTATGTGAATATGGTAAGGTAAAGTTTGGACTCTGCTCTGAGGTACCAGAGAGATCTTGTTAGTCTAAATTCCCCCATGGTGATGATACCTCTGTTCTGTCTTGCTCTGTCCCAGAAGAAGAGGAACCGGTAGGAGCACAGAGGCCCTGGAGCACACACAACAGAAACTCAGGACACCATCTGATTATGCAGGAGGTGTGGTGCCTTTCCTCAATGTCTGAGCTAAAGAGGTCTATCTCAGGACACCCTCAGCACCAGAAAATGGCATTCAGGGTATTGAGCAAGACCTCCCACCTGTAATCCAACAATAAGATACAGCTGAGCTGTCAGGGTGTTTATGATACTTGGGAACTGGATCCCCAGCACTTAGTTCTGGTTTCCAGCACCCTTTTCACACTTTTCTGGTTTCCAACACCCAAGATCATTCCCATATACCATTTTAAGCATTGCTACAGTACAGGGTGTCAGTATTTTTGGTCGTGTCTTCAACACAGTGTCCCTAGAGAAAAGGCCAACACTTTGTACAAGTTTTTGTACTGGCCTAACTTCCAAGATATGGATTTAAAAGCTTTCCTTCACAAAAGACTAAGCCGCTGTTCTTGGAGTGATGGATGCATCAGAAGGAAGCTAGATGGACAAGAAAAACAGGAGAGCAACTATAAACTGGGTTTTGCTATGGCACAGGGACATGTCACCTCTCATGTTCAGAAGGTGTCTTCTCCTAGGGCAGTTCAAATAGCACAGGCAGGCTGCTATTCACATCCTGACATAAGCTGTCACATGCTGCCATGTGACTCAAGGGGCTGTACAGAATCTCACCACCAAGAAAGGTGTGATCTGGAGCTGCAATGAGATGTGAGATAAATGCCTCAGCTGTAACCACTGTAGTAGCACCATATACACATCCTCTACACTATACAGATTCCAAAACACAGGATCTTGTCTGGGTAGCACTTCTGTCCTAATGTGAAAATACTTCCTATGAAATGCTCATGTGTCTGTGCTGAAATATCCATCCCAAAGCTCCCAGGTGCTTTGAAAGCATCTAAAGGGAATTATGCCTCAGCAGCAGGATGCGTGCTACATGCAGTGGCCTGTCAAAGCCACAGAAGAGAGATGTTCTTCATGTCAGTGTCAGTTCTTATAAGGGAAATGCTCTCAAGGCCAAAGATAACAGAGATGTCACAGCTGAGGAACCTTGGTGCAGCAATAAAACAGAGGAAGTGGCCCTCTGCTGACTCTTTCCTTTGGTCTCAGCAGTGTGAGCTGGAGCTGAGGCTCTTGCAGCTGGGCTCAGGACCCTTATCAGTGAATTCAGGGCCTGCAGCATCTCAGCACTGCCATGGCAGTGCAGAGAAAAAACCTGGAGTTAGGCCAGGCTTGGTCTTCCAGAAGTGGTCACGGGATACAAGAATTTTGACTTTCAATGGCCCAGAAAAAGAAACGAAGAATTCAATGCAGCAGAGTTTTCTTTGTATGTAACTGGACCGAGCATCTCATAAAAGGACAGTGATGGATCTGTTCTCTCTGCTCTTCTTGGTCCCAAGTTATACAGAAAATTTCTTTGGTACGTGCTCTCATCAAGGCAACAGAAAATTTCTAGTGGGGTCTGAATCACACATATGGCAGATACTGGGAATGCAGCTTTGGAAGAGGCATTGCTATGGTACAGAGATAAGAGCTGGCAGGGAGGAAAAGTAATAGCAGTGGGAATAGATGGAAGTGAAGAGAGAGAGAGAAATGAATGGAAACAGCTCAAGATGTACAACACTGTGCAGACATTAGGGAGGGAGAGCATTTTCTGTATGGAAACAAAAATACCATGCATCTATGTACATCTAGAGTGGTTCTGTCAATAATTACATCTAGAGAGAGCAAAAGTATACACTGGTGTGCTACCTTTTGTTACTTGTTACATCTGATAAAAAAGTATTGTGTACTTTTCAGAACAGGGTGCAATAAAGTTAAAATTAAATTTGTTTCAATTGATGATATAATAAATATTTCAGAAATCTAGATGGATCAAGAGAAGCATTTTTAGAATGACCCAAACTAAAGGTCCTTCTTTTAAAGTTTTGCTTTCTACTTTTTTATTTTTTTTCACAATTGTAATGCTAAAAATTGTTCTGTTAGTCTAGAGAAAGAGATTCAGTATGTTACAACCATGCATTGCATCACAGAATTGAGCTATCTTATTCCTCAGCTTATGAATTAGAAAAATAGAAACCAAACAGGAAAAATTAAACTATAATACATTTGACAAATATGAAAGAAGACAGCTTTATGTTGGAGGCCAAACTCCAATGAGCTGCTGCCTTCACCAATAAGCACTCTGCGTGGTCATCCTATGAGGCCCATGATGGCAATTTATCTTCAGGGAAAGCTGTACCCTGCAGACTGTCAGTCAGTGGAAGCAGCTGTGTTCATTTACTGGTAAAGATGCCTTACACTAAGGCTCTGCAGAACAGTGCTCTTTTCCCAGGCAGGGATGCTTGTGTGGAGGTTAGGTGAAAAGGCTTCTAGGCAGATAAAGAAATCCACACCGAAGTGGATTCAGCCCTTCACTAGAAAATTAATGAATAAAATTAAGAAAAACAGTAACATTGTGAATTAAATACACCAAATGAAGAAGCTTTTAATACTTATTCCAGCTTTTATCCAATCTGGATAGAGTAATATTCAAAACATGTGAAATTGAGAAATAATCAGAAGTTTTAAAATAAACTGAACTATGTAATGACCACTGCTTCCTGATAAATAGCAATGACTGATAACTGTAAACATGACAGAGCAGTAAAATAATAACCTTTAGGATGTGAAAGCTATAAGGACATTTTTGACAGTTGTAATCACCAATTCTGATGAAGAAATACCCTTTCCATAGTAAATAGCCCTTGGTTGGAACCATTTATTTAATGCTAGAAGGAATATAAGTGAATTTGTCTTCAAGAATTGATTCTGCATGGCGAGTGTTGTAGCAGTTTGGTTTAAAACGTGCATCTCCATATTTTGTGTAGAATAGAGTACAGCACTGCCTGGCATTTTGAACATAAGCAATAAATTCATACAAACAATTTATTAGTTTCAATAAAATCAAAGGGTGCAGAATTATTCAAAATTAGGTCCTCTCTATTGTAAGCATAATTTGTACTTCCACACAACTTCAAAAGCTGTCCTGTTTTCCTTAGACAAAGAAATCAAGAACAAGTCATCATTTGTACTTTTTTAGAATTATAAATCTTCTCCCCAAACTGTTGTAGCTTTTTGATTTCTATTTCAATCCATTACCATTAGGGGATTAAAAATTATGAAGGCTTAAAATTTCTTTAAACTGTTTTCAAATTCTCAGTCACTAGGACATTAAATAATTTTCTAAAATGCAGATTTAAAGAGGAAAAACACCAAAAATACCCACAGGCAACAAGACCCACAGGAAACTGGCTGCATATACTGAGGAGACATTACAGTTCAGATGTATTTTCTCACCAATTCACAATCTGTCTTAAAACCAAAGAACTGGAAATCTTAGTGAAAAGAAATCAAGCTAAAAATGGTAGATACCTTAAGACAGCAAGGTAGCTAAGCATGCTCCTAACTCTAAAGCACATAAAACTTAAACTCAGTGCACTGGAAATTCCTAAGTATTTTGCTAACTATGGTCCATGGCATGTGTGGTAAATATCAACTGCCATTAACATTTTTTGTGATCAAAAATCACTGTCAGCTGACACAAGACACCAGCTTTCTCTCCTTTTACTGGTGGAATCACAGCAACTTGTTGTAGCTGAGCTTGTAACTAAAACCAAACAAGGTGCAGATCTTTTCTTAAAAATATCTGCATCATCTCTGTCCATGAGAACAGTTCTACCACCCCAACTTTTCTCACACCACTGGCAAATTTGCTAAACAAACTCCTTTTTTTCCCCCCTCTCATCTATAATTTCAGAACAACAAAGCTGAGGCAAAGAAAGATACAAATCTGCTAGCTTTTGCAAGCTATTTTTGGAAGGTTGGAGAATGAAATTGAAAACTATATCATACTGCATTTAGCTTATGTGCAATATTGTTTGAAGTCATATTCAGGAGCCTGGGAAGACATGCTAGAGGCTCTCATTCAAACACAGGATTAGATGGGAGGTTTGTTAAGTTTTTGGCTAAGTGGGGAAAATGGAGGATAGGAAATTTTTGTGAGAAGTAGTCTTAAGTAAGTAAAATCTTATGAAACAAACCCCAGATTTTCACCACTATTTTACACATTATTTTATAGAACTTAAGAGACGACAGACAATCCACTCAAAAACTGGAAGTCCATCTCACATGAGAGAGAGCAGAGGGCACTTGCTGCCTATCTGGGCAAACATCTTTGAACCTCACAGATCCATCAGCCAGGTCAGTGGTGGTCAGACCCTTTGCATGAGTTTTGTTTCACTGTTTCATCCAGTGGTTAACATCTTTTAAAGGACCATGATGGCTGAGTGAGTCCTAATACCAGCCTGTGTCAAGCATACTGATGACTGGCTGGAGGGCCAGTCGTCATGCCCCTTGAGTTGTGCCATGGGGTGGGAGGCAGGGCTCAGCAAGTTCACCCATTATTGTGAGACTGAAAGGCAGAATTGTGCAAAGGTAACATTTCATCAGATTTTTTAATTTTCATTTTTTCAGTTTTCATGCTCTTCAGAGGATGGGAGAAGGAAAAACCAAGAGGGAATCTTGTTGATGTGTATAAATATCTGCAGGTAGGAGTCAGAACATGGATGGGGCTGTGCTCCATGGTGCCCACCAACAGGACAAGAGGCAACGTGCAGAAACTGATGCCCAGGAAGTTCCTCCTGAACATGAGGAAGAACTTCTTTTCCAAAAGGGTAACAGAACACTGAGCAGATTGCCCAGAGAGGCTGTGGAATCTCCTTCTCTGGAGAGATTTGAGAGCCATCTCAAAACAATCCACAGTAATGTGCTCTGGCAGAGAAGCCAAAAGAAAATATTTCACTCAAAAACTGAACTGTAAATCAACATATGCTCTCTTACCTTCCAAATGTTCTGTTGTAACCAGTCCTAGTGCTACCATGAAGGCAATTTTCTAAGGAAGAAATAAATGTGTAAGATTTTCTACGATAATAATTACGGTAAGAAAATAAATAAAATTAGCATTGACAGAATAAACCCAGTAAAAGTCTCTTAGAAATGTACTTATTTGAATGCATAGCAATGTAAAGAACTTTAACTGAAGATTAGCTTGAGATATGCCTAGTTCTCCTAGGATGACTATATAAACTCTAGCAACTCCAAGATGTCTGAAGTCAATGCTAAATGACTACTGATCTTAAAGAGCACATGACCAATATTCAGTCAATTCAATCAGTTCAATTTCACATTACTAGCTGGATTGTTACTCCATTCTTATAGCAAAGTAATTTTGTATTATTTTTACAATCTGGACATGGCACACTGCTTTTATTGGATATGAGCAACCTATATGATGTGAAACACATATGAATTGTACAACACTAAACAAGACATCAGAAGCATATTGAAAGTCCCTCCCCATTAAAAAAAAAAAAAAATCAGAAATTTCTCTTCCCAAGATATAAAAATAACATTCTGTGCATGGATTGTGAAGACGTATACTGATCCAACATTTTTCCTCAATAGCAAGTGAACAAAAATCTCCCACTGATGCTGGTGAGCTCATTTTGCAGTGAGGAATCTGATCTAAAATATTACTCACAGCTCTTCTAAACTATACATGTACAAAACATGTCTACATACTAAAAAATCTTCAGAACATGCTGATGCAGTGATAGGACAAGTATTAGAGCAAATTTTAAATTTTCTGTCAGTGATTTCTGGCTGGAAAATTTTTCCTTGCAGAAAGGTTTTGCTAAAGCTTTTATTGCATGTTTTTGATGAAAACTAAAATTACGCTGTGTTGTTCCAAGCCCAAACTAAACTGAAGGCCTTGGTTTTCAGTCACATTTGTGGTACTTGTGGGGCTTTGGGGGTCTTCTCTTTCTGCTGTGCTGACCAATCTTGTTGGATCAGGTTACCCAAGGGGCATTTTTCATGAGGTTCAATTCCACAGGAGAAACAATCTGACTATGAAACTCAAGCTCTTGGGAAATCCAAGCAAGCAAAGCCCACAATCCAAGCCTGAGGAAGTGTACAAAGACCATAGGAAGATGCAATTATTATACCTCAAATAAAATGTTTTGATTCAGGTCCAACTAAAAACAGTGTTTGAGCAGTAGAAGGTCAAAACATTCTGTTTCATTCAAAGAGTGTCAGGAGAACACATTTCAATACTTCCAAGTCAAAATTAGTTTGACCTTCTTGTTTTGTGAAAGCCTGATGATTCAACATCTCATTTCAGTTCAGGATAAAATCAACTAGTAAGTCACCAGAACTACAATTTCTCTTGCAATTCTGACTTTCACTTAGTGAAACTGTGAAAGCTAAAACATCCTCATTTTGTAGATGAAAAGATCTAACTATTGGGTGAGTTCATCAAAATCAGAGGGTTAGGATTGGACATCTCTACCACTCATGCATCTGTGATAATACCTTTGTCAAACAGGTGAACTAAGACCCATGTACAACAGGAATATTGCCTTTCCACAACCTCAGGAGATTCCTACTCTCCAGGTAGATTAAAAAATGGTGGTGTAGAATTTCCTCATTAGCAATTTAAATATATATTCTCACTGTATTTCTGCCTTACATATCTGTGGTAATTACACACAAGTGTTCATTTGCATGTCAGACCTTGATTTCAGTAATGTTCACTCCTCACATGCCTGAAACACCAGCCAGGCACAGTG
The DNA here is from genome assembly GCA_030060385.1 of Muscicapa striata striata. NCBI lineage: Eukaryota > Metazoa > Chordata > Aves > Passeriformes > Muscicapidae > Muscicapa > Muscicapa striata. The sequence continues at coordinate 257,710 of JAREIS010000110.1, read as the reverse complement.
GGGGCCCCACACCTGGAGGAAAAGATGATCCACTGTGCAGATCTGAGATGAAAATTAGTCAACTGGGTAGGATTCACCTCAGCCTCATCTAAAAGTAAAGGTGGCAGGATACTTCTCAGCACTGTGAGCAAAAGTAATAACAACAATTAGGGAAAGAGCCAGAAAGCTGGAATGGTGTGTTTTCTCAACAGAGTGCAGAATTCCTGCATTACCCCAACATTAAACTGTAGGGAAAGCACACATTTTCTGATGCCTCAACTGAAATTATTTGTGTGCTAGAATGATTGCTAAACATTTTCCTCTCTTCATGCTGAAGTTGTTTGAATACGTATCTAACTAAATGTAATGACAACATACCTGCTTAAAATATGAAGAGCCATCACAAGTGGACTTGATAATTATCTCATGATTAAACACAGGAAGTGTTAGCTTTTATAGGGAATTGAAAGACAGTTCCTTTTAAAAAATCCCAGTACAAGCCATATTCTTTTGAACAAGCATATTATATTAATAGCCTATTTGTTTTTATGGGTTTTGCTATTTCACACCCCTGTAGATCATTGGATTCAACTCAAAATCTGACTTCCACTGCGAAACTTTCCTTTCAAATATTACAGGCTTGATTTTTTTTCTCCTCTGTGCAGGAAGCTGCAAAACCAAGACTTCGTTTTCTCCAGATTTGGAATCCAGGCCTAATATTAGCATTTAATTCACAATTGCCATGTGTCTGTCTTGTGCTTAGGAAGGATTAGAATGCCATTAACTAAATAACCAGCATTTATGTCAGTAATTTTTCTTTCAGATAAAAACATTTTAGAATGAAAATGTTGTCAGATTGTTTGTTATTATGAATTTTTAAATGATCTAAATGTTTTTGGCTGAATTCTGTTTCCTTCCGTGTTGAACTTAGGTCTCTTTAAGAAAAAAATAAAATATTAACCCGTCCCTCTTACTTCCCCTCAAACAAACTCCCCTGTCTTAGGTTGCAACATAGGATGTGACCAAAAGTATTTATTCTATCACCATCTGCTGAAACCAGGTGGGGCAGTGATCCTTATCTCTATGGGAGATATCCCCTGCTAATGGTCCATCTTTAATACCAGGTGGGGCAGTCATCTTTATCTTTTTCACAATCCATCCTTCCTCCAGGAAAATATCATCTGCTAATGGGCCATTGAGTCCCACTGTATGGCTGATAAAATTAAAACATCCCATTGGGAGATGCTCCAGACAGGGGGAGGAGCCAAACCTTTCCTACCTTGATAAAAACTGAGATTTGGAACACCAAAGTAGCCTTCTGTCCACTGGATTCCAGAGGAAAACTGGACCTTTCCACATCATCACTGGACCTTCAGTTTGAAACTGCACTCTTTTACAGGAACACTGCTTCAACTGAACTATATCTGCCACTGCAGGGGACTGTAGCCACCATTTAATGGGACTGCTACCAACACCCTGACTGACAGGATGTCAGGTTGTATTCTGACTCTGTCAGTATTTTGGGTTTGTTCTTTGTAATATTGTATTTCTATTTTAGTTTTCCCAGTAAATAACTGTTATTCCTATTTCCCATATATTTGCCTGAGAACCTCTTAATTTCAAAATTATAATAATTTGGAGGGAGAGGGTTTACATTCTCAATTTCGAACAGAGGCTCCTGCCTCTCTTAGCAGATACCTGTCCTCCAAGCCAGGACGTCCCCTCAAACAAATAAACAAAAAAACCCAAAAAACAATGTCCAGGGCATTTTCTCCCCAGAGGAGCAGCTCCCTTTTGTAATTTCTCCATTTCTTGACAGAAGCCATCCTGGTGGAAGAAGGCCCATCATGGATCCATCATCATTGTTCTCCATCCCCAGCTGAGCAGAATGACCAAGCCAGGAGCTAAAGACAGTAGTTATCCTCACTCTTCTCTGTTTGTTCATGTACACTCAGTAACTGCATGTGGGAATCCTGGTTACTGGTAAGTCTGGTTATTTCTAGTTAGCTTGTTCCAAATTGTCAGTGTAATTTGTTAAATCCCAGTCTCTCCCAGCTAAATTCTACACAGAGCCGTATTAGAGTTCCTACCTCAGTTTTGTGCTTTGAAGATAAATAAAAGTGAAAAGTGCCTTGAGTGCCTATTTTCTTTTTAAAAATACCATGTTGTTTTTGCTTCAAATTTAATCATCTGCTTACAAGCCATGAGTGCTTATAGAGATACTCAATATGCTTCTTATGAAGCAAAACAAAGATTTTCGTAAAAGCATTTAGTTTTGTAATTACATGTTCTATTTATGTCATTACATGTATTTGTACTAATTATAATGTTAGTTCTAATTATACTAATTGCATAAATACATGATAATCAACTAAAGTTTACTTTCAAAGAACAAAAGAAATTGACTCTAGCCCTACCCATTTATGGCTGTGCAACAAATCTATGAAAAGAACAGTCATACTTAAGGGCATAGTGTCAACACTCTACCCAGAAAATTAAGGTTTTTGAGACCTCCAGTAAATGGGGTAGGAACAGTGTCTGTGGTTAGAAAAAGGCCGTTGAGACATTCTAGTTAGCAATGTAATGAAAATCTTACATTTTTAAATCCCATACCAAAAGTGTGGGCCCAGTCCAATTGCTTCCTCCTGCATCTCTCTGGAAGGCTTTTATTCAATATTTTTTCCCATGGGAAAAAGTTACAGGCAAAGAAAAATTGATGTATTTTCCTAGCATTCTGTTTCTAAGAAGGGCCTACTGGCCTTTCTGCCCATAAGTTGCTACAAAATAAATAAATTTTTGGAAATACCTGCTTAAACAAAACAGGACTTTACTGTCCCATCATTCAGTGGTAATGAAGATTCATGTAAGGGTCAGATTTTAAACTTGGGAGGTTTCCCAAGCATAGCTTTGCAGAGCTTCTACACAGAGATGTGATATTTTGGGATAAAATATTTATCCTTAACACTGTTTAACTATATGAACCTCTTAAAATATAAAACAAATTACCACCTACATGCCTCAAGTAACATAGATTTATATTATAATAATCCTCTTAAATCTACAACTTTAAGGATGCTTTTGTGCTACAGATTTATTAGACTAGTGAGGTTCAAGATTTCACAGGAGCTGAGTATTTCCACAAAAGAAGTAGATTCAGTCTGTATAACTTCTCAAACTGCCCTAAAATTACACCCAATCTAATGTGAACATATCTAGTCAAAATCCAAAATGTCTGTTAGAGAGACCCCATTGCAGTTTATATTTCCAGTTTAAATCAAAAGTATTATTCACAAAAGAGATTTAGTCTCATACACCTGCTTTCTACTCTCTTACTCAATTCAAAGGATTTTAATGTATTTCAGACTAGAATCTGTGTACATCTGGGAACATATGTACTCAGCAAATACAGGAAATTATTAATACAATCTAAAAATTGCAAGATTCATTACAAAGATGTTAAAAGCTCAGTTTACAAAAGAAATGTTAATTCCACCTCATACACAGCTTCTAAATCTGATGCTACATGTTTGATACCATAAAAGAACATATCTTAAGCTTGTATACACCTTTCACAAGAAATCCAGCTACAGCCATGGGGTCCCTAGATTATTGTGAGACCTCTAGTTATTATGGGACCTCCAAGTCATATATTTAGTGACAGTGGAAGGTTTGAATGGTGTAAACTAAATTTGTCAGGGCAGGGAAATTACCCTGATTGCAGAGACTGAGATGAGAAATGAACAGCTGGCAGAACCATAAGCACAAATAAATAATTGCATATGCACACAGAAGAATGTTTAGATTTGGCCCCCTAACTTAACCATATTGTAGCTCATTTATTAAAAAAAAAAAAAAAATCACCTCTGGATTTTCCTCTTTTTTCTTTTTGGTAGCAGGCAGTCCCTGAGCTGACTCTTCAGGAGGTTTCTTTGTCTCCACTTTACTTTCTGGCTGGGTTTGGACTTGAGGTTGAATAATGATAACCTAAAAGACAATGTACAAATAAGAGAATTCACTATATGCAACTGGATTTTTCTGCCTGAAACCTTCGAATCCTCTTTGAAAGGTTACTTGATACCCTACAAATAAGAAATGAAAGTCACAAGTCAAAAAGCATAAAACAGGAAACTTAGGTTAAAGTCCTAAATCCATACTTAAGTTTCTAAAATTCTTATTGGTGCATTATAAACCTGCTGCAGCCTAAGTCACTTGATCAGTGCCTCTGAAAATTAGGACACTTTCTATTTAGAGGACTTGGAAGGTGGCTGAGAAGCCATGCTTTGTGGAGTTAGTGATTTTAAGATCTCTCCTTTGATTTTATTTTGTGTACAAGTAGAAGAGATGGGAATACTAAACTTTCAAACTCAGTTTGATCTCTGTCGTACCTATGTTATTTCAGAGTAAATACACGGAGATGGGAAAGAAGGTGCTCCTCATACAACTGAGATCAGACTTCAGTCCTCAGCCTTTACATGTTATAAGCAGTGGATGTCCAGTTTTCCATAAACTAAATAAACTATATGGGGTTTAAATAAAAATTAGGTCTTATTTAGAACCTAAAGAATTAGGACACAGATCTCATTCACACATTTATGGTAGTACCATAATTACCACATGAAGATTTACACGATGTAGGTCACATTATCTAGAGGCTATTAAATTAAAATTAATTAATTTCTGCCCACAGAATTGCACATGTGACTTCAATACCTATAATCAAAAGGGCTGTGTAAGCTTCAAAACTACTTCCCAAGGACTATCACCTTCTAGATAAAAATTATTAGATTTGAACAGTAGGCATTTTCCATCTACTTCATTGCTAATTTTCAGTCAATGTAATTTAAGTGTTAGATGTATTATCTCAACCCAGTCACTCTAGAAGATTCAAGAGCATAAAAAGTGATGTTTTTCTGAGCCAGCAGTCATTTTAAGTGAGAGAAAAATAATTTATGTCAAAGGGAAGAGATGTCTGCTTTTGTTTACTTCAAAAGCCATCCTACATACTACATATATTTTTAGCACTGTATGAGAACCCATGCTGCCAACAAGACCAAAAGTAGCAGTAATGAATGTCTGCTGGGTACATTACCAGCCTGTATGGAATCTGTCTCTGGTATAAGAGTGGTGAAGTTCTTGCATTCCAGTGCTGAAAAAATAAAATGAGTAATTCATGGCTTGAATTTTTTCTTTCTACTGACTCATCTCCTGGTCAGTTCTGAAACTCTGAGCTCTCATTTTAATTGGTCTGGAAGAGCAGAAGGGAATCTCTGATTGTTTTATGTACTCCCTGGGGTCAGTCAACAAATCTAGTATCACTGCATCATTGAAGAGGGAGTCCATAGGAAATTTAAGCCTGTACAGAATTCAGGAATTTTATTAGTGAGGATTGGCTGAAGGAAAGAAAAGTTCATATGGTCCCGTTAATCTCGGCCTACATAATGATGTGTTTTGTTCCCATTAAAAAACAGGATTGCACACAGATAAAAGTCTACTGGCCTCTATGTGTCTCTTTTTTGGGACAATGGAAGAATTTTTCCATTGCTTTCTGATTATTTTGAGAACTGGTGCCTTGGGTTTTAGCTTTGCTTTTTTAGCTTTAGCTCTGCTGCCTGGTATGTAACTGTGAAACTTCATATTAGGTGTTAGTAAGTTCTCCTCCCAGAGTAGTTAGACACAACAATCCCTTCCTAGCTAGAGAATGAAGGACACCCAGTACCCAAAAAGTATAAACAACGGTGAAAGGAAGGGGGCAAGACAGAGGGTGGAGATTTCATAACCTGAAGCTGTGGTTGGGTAATTAACCCCAATATGTAGATGAACCGAAACTTATAAAAGTGTAAAAACTCATGACTGGGATCCATCTTGGATTTTACTTGGGTGTAGCCCTGGCCGGGCTCTTACACTGCCCAAAGTGTATCCTTTCAATAAATACCTGTTTTATTCCTTTAGCTCTGTCTAGTCTCTGTTCCAGATCAGCTTTTCCAGGCATCACCTCTGGCACCCCAGATGGGACCTCAAGGCATCTGTAAAACCCCTGGACTGTAAAAACAACCAGTTCCCGCTCCCCCACCTTTTCCAGCACTCCGAGGGGGCCCAGCTGCAGTCCAGAAGGTATCAGAACCCAAGAACCCTCAGGACTGATACAGAGACATGTGAATAATTGGATAAAAGTGGTTTGTTTGGTTTTTTTTTAAAGGAACCATCAGAACTATTGACAGCACTGCACAGTGTGTGCACTCCCAGGCCAATACCCTGCTCATACCTGCAGCACAGCTGCTGCGTTTGCTGCCCAGGGAGCTTACCTTGCTGTCGGCACTGATGAGAAGCGGCTGCACTTTGATGCTGTCGTTGACCACGGAGACGGTGGCGCTGGTGCTGATCGGAGCTGCATTGCTGGGGTTGGTGGAGATGATGGCGTAGGCCACACCGGCACCACTCAGAGGGGACGAGAGAGCTGCAGGCTCGGTGACACTTTGTGACTGGCTGCTGTGTGTCTGTACATGGCTGACGGTGTTGTTGGCAGTCGGGAGGGCAGGGCTAGGGTTTTTGATGCTCACTATGGTTGCCTTCTGGAAGGTGGGAGGCTGTTTGGAAGGTTGGTCTCTGCATGGGGAGACTGGGAGGCTGTCTGGAATCAGGGTCTTTGGCCTAACCTACAAAAGAGAGTCAGGCACATGAACAAACACTGCACACATGCCTTCTCCCAGTAGAATCTCTAATTGCATTAACTCTGGACCAGGAGCATCTAGAAAAACAGAATGTAGCAGCTGCAAGAAGCCAACCATTCATTTACTTGTACGTACATCAGCGCTTCTCAACTGGATAATTTTGAAGTTCTTAACTCACTGCAATGCTAAACAATAAGTGAGAAGAAAGTCGAATCCTTATTTTGGTTAGCACACATCCATACCAATGCTAGTCAAGTCACATCCAGTGTGAGAAGTCCAGTCATTTCTCAGTAGGGATGAGTAAGCCAAAGCCTGTGCAGAGAATGGACAACCTAGGCGCAAAAATTTCCTTTTCTGAAAGGCACAACACTTTTGCTATGAATTAAGGAGAGGGAGCTGAATCATTAAGGGAGTTGTGGGAAAACATTTACAGGGACAGTAAAGTATATGCTTTTATACTGGTGGATTGGTCAACAAACATCCTCACATGTTTAAGACATGCCATGTCAAATGGAGAGAAGATCAGTCACACAATCACTTAGCTCACAAAAAATAAATAAAATTAAGAGAGAGATACAAGAAACCCACAACCACCAAACATCATATTTTGTTGCCGTAATTAAAGAGCTAATTTGCAGCTGTGGGAGGATGCAGGAGGCAGAGCCAGAGCCATGAATGATAGCTGCAATCAATTGTTTTCAGCTAATGTGATGTGTTTCCAGTGGTGTAATTAACGTCAACCTGTCAACACGGCTCTGCCTTAACAACATTTTAAGTACAGTTCCAGGATTGAAAATAAATAATTTAAACTACTTCACATGGAGTTAACTTCACTCCCAGCTTATTCGTTAACACAGCCAGATAAAACAGTCAGTTCCCTCTGTGCTTATTTAGTCCTGTCACTTCTTGCACCTTCCATACTGTGAAACAAAATGACAAGTTCTAACAGACAAACATGGGAAACAGCTGCCTGTGTCACCACGCTGGAATCTACATGAGCCCTTCAAATGGTGCCAACTTCAATCTTGAGTGTAAGTAAGCAATTTAATGAAAATGCAGGGATTTACTGGTGAGCAGAAAACCATCTCTCAAAGCTGGCCATCATTCCTTATCATGTCAAAAGGAACCATACCCTTTTGTCCCCAGCACAAGTATTAAATGCAACAACACTTGCTGTTGTGAGCTCTTTGTCCCTCAAGTGTCAATAGGACCCAACATCCATGAGCAGTGCAAAACTGGTATCAGAGGCACAGTCCTGCTCGGGACATTCATACATCCAGCAGTCATGGCAGATGGAAAGGTAAAGAGGAGGTTTGCCCAAGGTCCTGTAGACTCGTGCAGAGCCAGGAAGCCACTGTGTTCCACTCACAACTTCAGGGTAACACTGGAAAGCCTCAGAGACCCGCTGGGAAATGATGCAAAACTACACAGAACTCCAACGAGCCATAGTTAAAATACCCTGACAGTTACTGAAGGGTTATTTGCTCATTTTCTTTATGCAATCACTTTGTGTAATAATTATCTGACTGGCTTAGTTAAGATACCAGACAAATACCTTGGTCAAGTAGTTTAAGGGAGGACTCTGTAATTAGCTTCATATCCATAATTAGTTAATGGTCTTATTTTCAAAAGTAGTGCACAAAAGATTGGTTTAAACCCATGAGTTCAGGAGTTCTTCAAGCCAAAATCTATCATGTAGTCATGTAATCATGCACTGTATCTGTCACTCTTAATTGCACTTTTATATTTAATCAAAAGCCTGATTAAAGCTAAATGCCTACATATATTCCAGGTATATAATTATCTTTTCTAATGCATGATGTAATACCTCAGTGAATCCTATACACCCATAATACACATCCTGCAAGTTGTGGATGAACATATATTACCTCACTGTAAAATAAGCTCTTCCTGCACAGATAATTAAATAAACTTAATTTTCCAAAATACTAAATTCTTTATTATGTGCTGCATACTGAAATTATCTGATAGGACTTACCAAACTGGCACAGCACAGAGCATATGCTGGGCACTTTCTGCCACCATGTGATACAGAAGAGGAATAGCTGTTTTCATGGGCTAAGCCTCTGCAAACTCCCTGCCAAGTTTACCTAACCCCGGGAGACCATAATTATCTGCAATCACAGAAAAATAAAAATGGGTGACTACAGAAACAAAAGTTTCAGGTGCTCCTGAGTTAAAGTTACAATAATTTGAAGTGAAAATTACATTTATATCTAGGGCCTGAAAGTGTGAATCCAAAACAGAAAGCAAACATAGAAGTCGCTTGTGCTCTAACACCTATGAACGTTCCACTTGGAATAAAAACACTAAGCTTAAATATTTAATAAACAGCTACATGAAAGGCCTTTGGAAGAGTGTCACCTAAAACCCCAAACTGCTACAGTTATTTGTGAAGATAAATGGTGTCAGCTAGAAAGAGAAAAAAAATAAGAAAAAAGGTAGCATAAATTTCATTCCTTCATGGCAAAACTGTAGCTTAAATTTGGGAGACGAAAGGAGGACAATGGCAGTAGCAAAAGTTTGGAAGCTGGCAATCACTGAAGAAGAGGTAGAATAAAGTTAGGGCAGGACAGGGACTACACTGCACACCCACAGTATGAAAAAATAATTTTCGACTGAATGTAGCACAGGTTGGATGACACCAGTCCCTGTCACAAGAGTTACAGAAATAAAAGGTCCCAAAGTTGAGCAAAAGAGAAGAAGAGAAAGAAAAAGAGACAGCATGTACATTACCAAAAGAACACTTCAACTCTTGGCAAGTGTTGCAAGTAACAATTCTCCTGTAGCTCAACCCTTCTTTCCCCAAGTATCTTCCATTTAACTTCTGACAGCTGTCAAAACAGAATGTGATACTACCAGGGCTCAAAATGCAGAAGAGAGAGCTGCATTTTGAATATAATGATTTCCTAAACCCGTGTTGTTCTTGAGTTTCCTCAATACCCACAATAACAGAAACATTTCATTTCTTGTGGCAATGTTCAGACTGGTACTTCTCACATAGCTGCAGGTGAGCACATTTTTCAAGGAGATATTCTCAAATCTGAGCATTCACTAGGTGGGGGCTGTCTGCTTTTCAGAAATGGAAGTAAGAGATGGCCCAATCCTGTGAGACCTACAGAGTGCTCTTATGTTCAACATCCTCTAATTTAATATATTTTAAAGAGTTTCAGATCAGGAAAGAATCAGCTCCCATGATTAACATGACTTCTTGTATATCCCATATTATTAAGTTACATCCAGATGTCCCTATATGAAACTCAAAGGCTTCCATTTCACCAAAACATCATTCAAGCTCTCAAGAGCACAAATTGCTGAATACTGCACAGGTGAATGAATTGCTGAGTGGCGGAGGTGGTAGAGCCTGATGAATGTCACCGCTGACAAAGGAAAATGTGATGATGGGCAATCTATTTCCTGAGGTACACCCCAACAGGTGAGTCACTCACCTGCTGTAGTAAAGAAAAATAAGGTAAGAAAGAAAACCTCTTACAAGAGAAGTCCTCAAAATCCAACCCAAACAAGTATAGGGAAAACAGAGAAAGGAAGAAAGTCATACAATTCCTCCAATCTCTGTGGACAATCCTTTGTAGTCCTAAAGGATGGGATTTAATTAGAAAGTTAGGTCTGTGAAGATCTGCAGGTGATATGAGAATTGTTAAGGGCATTTCTGGTAAATGTGTTCTCCTTCAGGCATAGGAAAGAAGTGAAGTTAACACAGTGTACTTCAATTACAAACACAAATGGGATCATTGCAATCCTCCAGCTCACAGGCTGGCCATATAATTTCTCCCAGAAACTGAAGACTGATTTTAAAAGGAAAACACTAAAGACTTCTTAATGATGAGCTCCAGTAAATAGTTAAAATGTTTTTTTATGCTCATGACTGGCATTTTATTGCAAGGTCGAATTTGCCTAATTTCAGCTTCCAGTCCCTAGATCTTGTTATAGCTTTGTCAGCAACACTGAAGAGCCCTCCCTGTATCAGATATCAGCTGGATCATGCTCAGCATCCTTCATCCTAGCAGGGCCGTCTGTATGAAAGTAAGTTTTTCAGCTCAGTGCAATATCACGTTGCCTTTGAGAGAAAGACCATTATTCACACTTTATTTTAACTTCACCCTTGTACTCAGAGCTTAAAAACAAAAATTCAAAATGGATTTGGCACAATTCATATGTCACAGAGGCAAACTGCTGGGAGCAGCAGTCAGAGCTTTAATTCATGAAAACTTACGCAGAAAAATTAGCAATGGATGATGAAATGAGTGCAATATGGGGTAATCACATCCTGCATCAGAATGAACAGATGCACACTGACTTCAGTAAAGCTGTGTCTATTTATGCCAGCTGAGGACCGACTCCCTCCCTCTTCTTTTTTAATAGCAAAAATTAGGCAAAAAAAAAAAATTCTGCTTAACTTTACAGCAATGTCACTCCCGAAAATCCAGGTTGCCCCACTCACTCAAATACAAGTATTTGCATATTGGTTCATTTTTCCTTTCCCAGTAAGCTCCTATTATCTTCAGCCTGGTCTAAGACCACTGTCAAAATAAACAGTTAATTTTCCTCCCACAGGGAAGATTTCTTTCTTCCCTTTCCCCTGTGATGGGCCTACACAAAAAAGAAGTTACTATTCATTGTAGAAAGCCCAGGCAAGATGACCCATAATCAGTGAATCCCATGTTCACATACAACATAGCCCTCTTCTTAGCATATCCCTGGAATATTAGCCTGTGAACCTACAGGACGGTGTGAAATGCAGGGCAAAACCCAAGGAACTGCTCCAGCCCATATTTTCAATCCTGCTACTCGGGATGGAACAGACCAGGGAAGAAACCTTAATCTGATTCAAACCAGTAGCAAAATTGAGCAGACTTCAGCAAGGCCAGAACTGCAACAAGCCCCTCGAAACAAACTGTGGTCTCTCAGTTTACACACAACACAATGCAGGAGTCACTCAGCAGTGTTTTCACAAGTGTTCAGACTGTACACACTCAATCAGGTATCTCCCAGGTGCTGTGTATCTGCCATGATTTTGTATTTCAATTGTTAGTCATGGACAGCTAACTTTAGTGTAAAGGTGACATGCAACTAACAGAACTCCTGGGCAGTTTTTAAGAAGGCAAAATAATTTAATTTAGTTTTTCTTTGTCCTTCAGCTTTGCTTGGCAATACAGAAATGGAAGTTTTGCTGAGAGGATGTCTGAGTGGGAATCTGCCAGCTCTGCTTTTTGTGGATGTTGGCATCAGGCAGTCAGGTGGGAATTCTTTATTAAAAATGTTATTAATGTTTTGAACACCGTATTGGTTTTGCATGGCTTGATTTTTTGGTGAGTAGAGAAGAAGCCAGCCACAGAAGTGATTTTTGTGTCGGAAGCTGCTAGAAGCTTCCTCCATTTGTGGCAAAAGTAATTGCAGGCTGGCTGTGAAAACAGACATGCTGCTAAGCCAATTAACATAGTGAGTAACAGAGTAACGCCTCTGTAATGACATATTTAAGAAAGAAAAAGCATGCATAATTCCTAATTCCTCTTTTTTTTTTTTTTTTTTTTTTTTTTTTGTGGGGCAGGGGAGGTGGCCGCCAGGGCCATCCTGGCACTGGGACCCACCATGCAGCCAGGGCCTTGGAGTGGCCACGCCATCTCAGCATGGCTTGCAGTGAATGGCTCACAGTGAATTCTGCTTGCTCAGCCGCTTTTAGCCAGAACAGAATTCTTATTTTTGGCACCCCACATGAATGGAGCCGCCCATGTCATAGGCAGCCAGTGACTCCCCAGTGTGGAGCACAGGTGGACTCAAACTTTCAGCACTGCAAAACCCTGAAAGACCTTTTCAGCTGATAGAACTTGGAAACAAATGAACCCACGGACACCAATTTTCTCCCAAGTCAGAGAAAAGGAAAACGTGAGGACACGTGATGGGAACAACATGGTGACACATGGGTCAGTGAAAAGGAGGGGGGAGGACGTGTTCTGAGTGTTGGAGCTGAGATTCTTCTGCAAGCTGTGGTGGGGATTATAATACAATAAATTGTTTCCCTGTAATTAATGAAGTGCATGGGGGATGTAGAGGCCCACCCGCAGCCCATGAGAAAACGTGCTCATGCTGGAGCAAGTGGATGTAACTTATTTACATCCATGGATGAAAAGATGTAACTTAGTGGGAAACTTGAACAGAGAGACAGAACATAGAGAAAGAGGGTCTTTGCTTCCAAACTAGACCAACGCATCCTTAAAAAATGACATGCCATGTACTAAAATGATCCATGCCATGTAGTTCAGGAAGACTACTTTGCCAGTGGGAGGGACTCAGGATACAGCAGGTCAGGCAGGAAAATTAGAACCACATTCACAGAGACCTGTCTCCCATAGGAAGGGACTCCTCTCCCTAAACAAACTGAAGATTTTTAGAAGGGACAAACTGACTAAAAACCCCATGTTTTGTCTCCCTCTGATGTTGGTAGGAAGGAAAGAAGGGCTTAGGGTGGATGAGAAAAGGTGTTCTAAACATTTATTGTAGTTGTCACTATTCTCTTTTAATTTAATTAACAAATTTTTCTTTGCACCTTTTAAGTTTTGAGCCTGCTTTGCCCTTGAAATGTTTTCATCTAATCCTTATCTCACCTCAAAACAAAAATCCTTTTGGCTTTTCTTTCCCCCTCCTCTGCCAACTATAGCAGAGGAGAGTGACTGCATGGTTTTTTGTGGGTGGTGTGGCTTCTAGCTGGTGTCAAGCCCCGACAAACACAAAACTGTATTTTCACAAGAACTTGACTGGCTTTTGCTAATGGACTGTGTATTTTCTGCCTATATTTTCTGATTTGGAACTGCCACTATTGAATTGATGATTCATTAAGTGGCTCTTTTCCATTTGCAAAGGGGGAAAACTACCATTAAACCAGCAAATAAAAATCAGTATTATTAAAAAATTAAGAAGTAGAGGTTGAAGTTGACAAGGGTTTCTGGTTTTTTTTACCTTCTGCACAATATTCTGTCCTTGAACATGCAGTTATCTTTGTGCCTCTGAGGACAAAAACAATCCTTATTGTTTAGGACTACAATGGAAGTATAAAAGATAGACTGTGATTATACACACCAGTCAATAACTTACTTTCATTTCCACTCTTTTCAGCATAACAAGTTAGCTTGCTTCTCCCACAGATACTCATCTATGATTTACTGCCTTCAATTTAAAGTACCCATGAAGCCTTTAGGCAAGAATGAGAGAAGACCTGTCTGCTTTCCTCCTGTCCATATACTTCCTTAGGCAAGCTTTGAACTAATCCACACAGCTGGCATTCACCGGACTCAAAATCTGGTGTCACATTAAAGACCATGGATATCACTTTAAGAGCTGTTCCTGATTCTAGACAACAATAACATCACATTATGATGATTTGACCAGCCCCAACTCATTTACTAGCCAAAATCAAAAAAGAGAAACAAAAAAAAAAATAGAAGTTAGAACAAAAATAATTTCTGTCTGCTGACAGCATAAGCAAGATGGATGCACATAAAATGCTGAGACACCAGGAGATGGAAATGAAGGGTCAGACAGCAGCATAGCTAGTTCCTCCAAGCCTTTACTGAAGTCATACAAACAAAGAAAACCTTCTTGTCCACCTGCTATTCACCCAGAGTTCTAATCCAAGCTTGTACAACTAGCCTTGAGGCTCAGAGACAGAGCTAAGTCGAGATCTGGGCCAGATATGGATTGGAAGTCACAATTTTCACATGGATGAAAATGGCATCAGTGGAGAGAGGGGAAATTTCTTACCCTCTCATTTGCCGCTACTCTGCAAAGCAGCATTTGACGTGGAGTAACATGAGTTTCAAATGGGAAGAAGGTAACATGCCAGGTGTAAAAATGGCTTGAATGTTTTCTGAGGTTTTCATGGATACTTTATGTATGTACAGATTATCATGGAGAACTGACTTCTACAGAGGTCCTTTTCAAAGTGCTTACAACACTGATCAGATCTGAAGGTCTCAAGCATCAGTAGCAGGTTGGGGATAGGGCTGGGGTTAGGGTTGCTTCTCCTTCCTCATCACTCTGGATCAATTCTCTTGTTAAGAAGTGAAAACTGACACCAATAGAAAAGCAGAGGAAACAGAGGTCCTTTGGAAAAGGTGCATCAGAGCATAGCCCTCCTTGATCTATCCTACATATTCATCCTCGACTTTACTGCAGAAGACTGGATTTCTTGCCACTGCCAAGCTCTGTCATGCTACCATCCACAAGAAATGTTCTTATGGCACCACCTCAGTCACACCTTCACCTGTCTTGGCTGCACAGCAGCAGTGTAAAATACATACTTTGAAGGTGCTACAGCAAGCCACTGCCCCTCTCAGCAGCACAGACAACCTACCCAGCACTAGTGTGGAAATGAGACTCCCACAGACTTTTCAATAAAGTACTGTGTTTCCATCCCAATCTTCAAAGCTCTCCCTGTAAAGACTTAATATGAAAGGCCAAGCTGGCCATGCATGCTGGAACAGGGAGTCCCTACAACAAGGCTGAGGCAGCTGTCTCAAACTTCTCTAAGAATTACAAGCACAATGTCATAAATTTTGACACTAAATGTTTTCTGTAGGGACATGCATGTAGCATGACCATTAAAAATAAGCAAATTTATCAAAAGAAACCATAAGCAGAACTCACAGCTGTATATACTTCTTCCCAAAGGAAAAGAGAAGAAATAGCTTACATCAGATGTTAATTTAAAATCTTCCAGTTGAAGAACAGAAAATAACATTTCACTTGTACCTTCAAGTGGCTACCATGCAACTTATATTTGCCTGTAAACCAGTTCAAAATAGACAGAATATTTGCTCTGCAGCTGGAAATTGGAACTCTACCTGGCAGAATGTCACGACCTCCTTAGAGCAGATGGTGCCATAAAGAGGTGCTCAGGAGTACCACAGTGTTTAAGCAGAGGACCTCTAGGATTTTCTTCTTAGAGTGCAGTGGAGAGTCTGCAGTTTCAAAGAATCTCACTCAGCTGGAAACCTCAAAGGCCAAAGTAAGAAGAGAAAGACTACTTGGAATCAGCTTCCAAAACATCACAGATCACCTATTTGATGAAAGCAAAAATTATTTAATAATCTAGAAAATAATCTAAAAGGACAAATATCCACCAAAGAAGCTTGTTTTGGCAATTAATGGATGCCTAAAAAATATCGTTTGTATTGTGCAAAGAACTTGTAACTAATGTTTGTTTGCTCACCACTTAATTAGCAGTTCTAAGTGATGGGATTCTGCTGCCATTTGCGATTGGAAATTTTGTTGCCCAGATGGAAAAGCTCCCAGGGGATCATATCATAAAGCCATTCAAATGAACAAAACAAATGACAAGTATCATACAAATGTAGAAAATGAGGGAGCTATTATATATGCATTATTTTATGTAACTCTTGTTAAATGCCTCGGTTTACTTGTGTGGTATGTTTTTGCTTGACTGCATAAGGGTAAATCAAAGGAGGCTGTCAAGATGAGGAGCACGAAAGTGTCAAATATATCAAACTCCTTTAGACATGATGAGGACCCTCAAAATGGAAGAGTCCCCTCTTTCTGTCCATCCAGCCTGGTAATATTTATGCCTACCTGTAAATCTAAAGAGAATCTGAAATCCCAAAGAAATAATGAGACTGGCCGAAAGGAGAAATGCCAGGCAGCAGTTGGTGTGCTGCCCAGAATGCAGATACTGACTTGGATTTTTCCCAGTTATCTACATGCACCCGAGACAGAAGTGCAATCTGTCCACCTTAGAGGAAAGCCACTCCCAGAGGATTGATATATAAGTAGGCTCCTAAAATGGCAGGAATCCCAAAAGGGCTCCACCCAGGCCTTTCACTCCCCCACAGACCTGCAGAGAAGCAGCATATGCAGCCCAAAAGATTAGGTGAGTGCAACTGTACCTGCTACTGCAGTTGCACAAGCTACACCTGGACTCACCTGCTTGAGCAAATGAACACAGCTGCCAGAGCACAGAAGCCTTTGCTGCTCTGCTTTCATCACTGCAGGGCTCTACACACTTCACTGTCAGAGCTAGACTTGACAAAAATGGAGATTGGGGAATTTTACATCCCTTCCAGAACAAGATTGAACCACATATAACATCTGAGTCACACCACACTGCTGTGATTCCCTGTGAAATAGTCCAAATTCTTGGCAGAGGAGTGATGAAGATGGTTCTGCCATCTCAGTGATTTCCTGCTATATGGGCAAACAAAGTAAAGATTTTAGCAGCTGCCAAACCCAGCTGGACTCAACCTGTTGGTATGCTTGGGAGACAGGAATTTGCATTTCTGAAAGTCAGTCCTAGAATGGCAGTATGGTGCCAGTAACTCAGAGCAAGGTATGGGGCCTTGCTTGTCACCCACGGGGACAAAAGGAGGTTAGTGGCCAGCCTGGTCTGTTACCAAGTCTGATGAAAAAAAGTTGAGGACATGGCCTGTGACAGGATTTGATTATGCATGATCTTCAGCTCTTACTGGAAGATAATACACATCTCTTCATTTCCAAAATAATTGTTAATTAGGTGCTTGTTTTCACAGCACTACAAGGAAGAAGGAGATGTTTTTTACTATAACACCTGCATGGTATCACATGGCCTTGCTTCCTGGAATTTTTATATTTCCATCTGAAGCTTCTGGTTTTCCTGGACCAGAGATGACTATGCACTCACCCTACAGTTCTTACAAAGGACAGCCTTCACAGTGACACAGTGCTGCAGACTTACAGTGGCCTCCCAGGTCACCTGCATCCAGAAGTACCTGGGGAACGACAGCTTTGCGCCACTCTGGTCCATGGCTATATTAAATCTATTCTCAAGACATCTGACTAGCTAATTAGAAACCAAACGTTCCAACGTTCCACTTGTAGATGAAAACCTGGTATCTCTGAAGACACTGAGCACAATGGATGGATGATGATGGAGGGAGTTCCCCACTAGGAAACTATATGGAAATTTTAAACTTCTCTGTGAGCTTGGAGGGGGAGAGGAACATATGGACCATGAAGAAGCATGAAGGAGGACTGGCATGTAAATGGGACATGCTGTTGCTGAAGAAGCTGGCCTGTTGTGGGCAAGTGAAAAAGCCAGAAAAAACTCAGGGCATTACACATACCCTGAAAACATGGTCTTACATACAGCTGCTTACTTAACTTTTAGTTTTTCAGAAATTAGATTGCTAGGTAGTTATTGTCCATTTTATCTATATGAAATATTCACAAAACAGAAAAGTTAGTGAACTCAAGCTCAGGGCAGCCAAGAAAGCATTGATAGTTTATTAGTATTAAGTATGATTGCATAAACATGTCTGAAATGGAAGCGGTACCATTTCACCAGGAAGGGAGTGAAACAAAGTGGAATGTAAACAAAAATATTGCCATAACCTAAACAGCAAGACAGAATGGATGTGTTCTTTTCAAAAAGCTGAGGAAAACAGCTTCCTCCACTTTTTTCAATTCTTCAAAATTGAATCTAGCACTGAATGAAATCTTTTCTATTTAACAAAAGCATAGGGCATTGGTACTTCTCTAACTGCAACATTTGCAATGCCAGCACCATTGCTGAAGCACAACATAAATGATAATTTAGGCCCTGTTAGAGGTCTTTCAGCTGCTCTTGAACCTCATCATCTATTTTCAGGAGCAATCTGCTCATCTTTGACACCCTAAAATGGCAGAAATCAAAACGTTATTATGTTGTAAGAACAATTGAAAATCAAAGTCTTGAACTTGATAAGAAAACTATAACTTCACTTTATGTTCACAACTCTGCCTTCCACAAAATGTAATTTAAAGAGAGAATTCAAGAACTTTGTATTGGAAATACTTCTTGCTCCAAGTAAATTTAGCTCACAGATCCTACTAGATTCTGCCATTAAAAAAAACTAGAAAAAAATAAAGAAACAATAGGAAGAAAATATATAATCAACTTCAGCACTTTTCCAGTATTCACGTATTAGAAATAGAACTCCAAGGGCCACAGCAGGACAAATATATTTATACTTAATAATCATTAATGTGAAGACCAAACCATAGAATTGCAGCAAAACACTTGGTGAAAATTACATCCAAAAATTTTGAGAAAGAGGTTTGAAATGGGGAATAAAGTGCATAGTTACAGAAACAGTGATGGGTGTTCAGAAAAGAAGACAGTTTGAAACATTTTTAAAACCAGTGAGTGTAACTCTCCTTTCACTGTTACCCAGAGAATCTTTCCTTGGTCTGGCACCTGGGCTAGTGGGCCCAAAACTTTGTACTGGGGTGGACAAGGCAAATAAGTCAGTAAAACAGGAAAGGGGTTAAATCTTGAACAGGAAGGTTAACACTTCCACCAGTTCTTTCAATTACAGAATTGCAGATTTTCACTTCTACAATTTGTGATTCAACTTTAAAGCATAAATTTACATTCCACCATATGTATTTTGTTCTTCCATAATGAATCTACATGACATTTTATAGCTTTTCTTTGTGCTATGAGTACACTCCCAGAAGAATTTTATTTTCATGGACTGAAGAAAAACACAACTCTGTAAAATCAGTGTGCTGATGCACCCAGGCCTGGGCATTAGACAGGAGCAGAGAATATGTACAAAACGGCACAATCCCATCTTTGAAACTGTATTTTGTACCTGAGGTAGCACTGCTGGTCCTTGTCCTGCCAACCTCTGCAAGGAGCTGACCTGAGGAACCTTAATGGGCACTGAAGTGATCGTTCCCAAAGTCTGTTGGAAGAAAAACATTTGAACACAGCTTAAAACAATTGCAAAGCTTTCCCAGACAGAACCTCTCCAAGCCAGCAGTTCCCTTCCAGCTCTTTTTCTCTTCCTGGCTGCCATGGCTGAAGGTTTTCTAGGCACCAGACTGTTTTCAAAAGAGATGTGAAATGCACCACAGTGACACGCATCAGTACGATGATGCATTTCATGGTAGCCAGGGTCACAAAGAGATATTTGCTGTGCCTCAGGAAACAGTAAATACTGAATTATTAAAATGTAAAGCTGCCTATAAATCTACTACAGCACACTGCCACACAACATTCAGCTGACACTTGGTCACTTGGGCCAACACAGCATTTATTACATGTTTTTTTTTGTTACTCACCTTTTTCTTAGTTGCATACCAAATTTATTACAATCTTATTTAAGATAGGATGGAATAAATGGATCGCTTATAAATTTGTGATTGGGCCATATATGTAAAGAAGACAGCTAACTTTTCTATTCCACGTCTTTCATTCCTGACATCAGTTCATAGAATAATGGAATGGCTTGGATTGGAAGAGACCTTAAAGATCACCCAATTTGACCCCCCAACACAGGCAGGAACACTTTCCACCAGACCAGGTTGCTCCAAGCTCCATCCAACCCAGCCTTGGACATTTCCAGGGATGGGGAAGCCACAGCTTCTAACCAAAAGTTCATTCTTTAGTTAACTGGCCAATATTCTTAAGGCAATACTATGTAACTTTTATCTAGCACTTGGTTATTGCTGTTGGGAAGACACAGCAATATAAGCAAACAGATGATTGTCGTTATAACAGCAAGAGACACTTAGTCACTGAACACAAAATCTTATCAGGCTGTTAGAAATAGCTAATATGGAGAAAAATATAGATTCCACAGAATTTCTCTAAATTTAACTCTGCTCTAAACCAAGGTTTTGGATCAGAGCCAGCAAGATAAAATATGCTATTATTACCCCAATATGGTAATGAAATTTGTCAGTCGAAAAGGAACTATAGCATAATCAGCACAAGGAAAGTGAAACTGTGTCATATCCATGCTGATATTTTCTCCCCAGAACTCACCCACAGAGTGGCAAAACAGTCTATTTCATTCTGTCTCCAGTGTTCGATAAGAAATAACAAGTGTATTCAGGCAGAATAATCTTAATAAACTTCTCCTACAGCTTTTATATTTTTACCTCCGCTACTCCTCTCAGAGACATTTGGGGGTGTGATGTTGTACATCCAGCAAAGATTAACATTTGAAAAAGATTTGCCTGAGTAAAACAACAAGGACAGCTGAACAGTTATGAACATGCAAGACAATTTTTCTTGAGTACTCATGGATTACCAGTACCCTGGATTATCCATGGAAAAATATACTCCATTAAAATTCTGTCTCAAGCCAAGAGAAGAGGGAAAGGGGGCAGAGAGAGCAGCATTTCCATCCATGGATAATAAAACAAGCAAGTTACACCTTCCTTTAGAAATAAGGTTCTGGCAGCAGGGTCTGGAACAGAAGGAGGTATTTCTGCCAGTTTCCTTATAGAGTGACACATGGACTGAAAACAATAGGAAGGATCTGACTGAACAACTTCATTGCCCTGTCTACCCCATCACAACCTCACACAATGGCAAGAATCTCTACTTCAGTCTGGGGAGAATGAGAAATTGAGCTGCCACCTGCTGCTATGGGCATTTATTAGACTTATCACAACTTCCTGCTTAATAAAAGCATAAACTAATAATAAATTAGTAATCTGTTCAGCCCAGATTCAGATTTTTTAGGGTAAATACTGAAGTGAACTTTCCAACTCATGCTACAGAAAACCTATCACAAATAGGGTCTATATTTTCCTACTATCCCAAATGAGATTTCTTTCACCCCACAGTGAAGTCCAAGTTTTACTAGGAAATATCAGGGGCACCACTACTTCTCCTAGGCTGTACAGATATCCTCTAAAGAAAGTTAAAAAGTTCCTCCTTCTGGAAAGTTGTGCTTTAAAGACTTCTGCCTCTGACCTTGCAAACATACATTCTAATATTCCTATTCCTACAGATACACAAAGATTTGCAAATATTTTCAAACTGGACAACAAAATACATGATGGTTGGCATGGTGGTGTTCGGTCCAAGGTTGGACTTGAAGATCTTGGATGTCTTTTCCAACTTTAATGATTCTGTGATGCCATTAAAATACAAAGTGCTGACACTGAATGAAATTTGGAACAGATTATAATGATAAGAATCAAATTACTGAGATGTTAAGTAAGATAGAGCTAGAGATTGTTAAGACGCACAAAAAACTCCATGTCTGAGCAACAAAGCTCTTTTCTTGTATTTCTTAAATATCTCCAGGGAATAAAAACCAATCAAGCAACCACAACAGAAGGACTCTGTCCTGTGCAAAAGAAGCTCATGTTGGCCCCTGGGTGCACTGCTGTACCAATTCTGGTTCAAGTCTCAAAACAGTGAATGATTGAGTCAAAAGAAATGGGAATGAGAGAACAAACAAGAAACACCATAAAACAACTCTGCACTGTTGCCTCAGCTTCACTTAAAGGCAAAGTCAGGATAAATCATCTGTGGGTAGTGGAGAAATGAACTACCGTCAGTTCTGTCACTTGCACTTTCAAAAATTTAATCAGATTTATTTTCCAGCAGTGAACTCAAAAATACAAAACCAAATAATGGCACTCCTAAGTTATGAAATATTCAGTGACAAAGATGCAACCTTCTGTTTACAAATAGTTTTATAGTAAGGAATTGTTATTTAATATTCAAGGAAACAATCTCAGTATAGAAATCATATGGCCAAAGAAAAAACCAGAACTTCAATCTCATGTTAATATTAGCACTACAGTATGTTCAGATAGAGAGACATCTAAGAATCTCTTTTATTTTTCACTATTTACATTGGTTTTTTATTATTTCTCAGCTTGGACAATAAATAGCTCAAGTTATTCAAGAATTCAATGACCTCTGTACTTTTCCTGTAAGATATTTCATCTGTTACGTGCAGGTACTTCACCTAGGTCAGTATTACTGTCTCCCTCCTAGTGATGAAAAAATCTAGATTTAGAGGTAAAATGATAATGGTCAGGGCTAGAGCGTTGTGCAGGTGGAAATTCCAGTGTCTTATCCATTTGACTGATCATCAGTGCACGGAGAGCTCCATCACAATGGCCTAATTTTTAGGCAGATCAGTATGTCTCAGTGACGATGGGTGAAAGAAGTAAAGTATGAAACAGGGAATCCCACTTGTAGGCTCTGCAATGAAGGAGATGCAGGTGCCAGAATGGATGGTTGGGCAATTTATACTGCTTTGTTCTTGTACAAGCTGTTTGCAAATGAGAAGATAAAACCACTTGCCTGGGAAATAAAAACATAAGTGTCCTTATCTGATGCCCTTGACCACACAATGAGAACTGGACAAATTTTCCATGGCTCAAGCTATGACATGTCAAATCCTGCTCACACTCCCCTTCATACATTAGCTCAAGCCCATGGGCTTCAGGATGTGACTAATCAAGATACCTCCCCAACAAACAGAAAAATAAACTTTCGTTCCTCCTGTTAGCAGAGCCACCTGTTTTCATGCCATGACTGTCCTGGCCATGGTAAGCCTGATGGATCAAAGATTTGCACTCACTCATTCCACACTATCATTTTTATCCATGGGGACATTTTTTCTTTTCTCCTTCTTCTTTTCCACTTTATCCAAAGAGCAAGTCGGTGCACATTCTTATAAGCCTCTAATTAACAAGCTGAAAAGACATTTTTCTGGCAATGCTTGACCTTTAAGCATTCTGTACAAATTTATGGATACAAGCAGAAACAATAATTTAAAATATTATTTTATGAGTGCTGAATAGCAGCACTTTTGTAAAGCTAAATGAGTTTCTTATTTCTACATTTACAGCTCTAAGCATTTTAATGAAAAAAGTCCATAAAAGTCAAAGATATTTCTGAATCTCTCCTCTGTCTAAAGCTACTTGGGCTTTTCCGGTGGCTCATAGAAACATCTACAATGTGAAGGGATGGGAGAAAGTGAAGAGTCAAGTTTCAGTTGGCCTCAGGTTTGATTGCATGCATTTAAACCAGACTTACTACTTTATATGGTTGTGTCCTTTTCAAACAAGAACAAATTCATCAGGTGTATTTCTTACTGTCTAATTCACTAAACTTTACATCCAGAAGTGTTTTGGGAGCTCTGATCTTTTGCTAACTCTTACCTCAAGCTCCAGCCCTGGATTGGAACAGAAAGCTCTACCACTCTATCCCTCAGTGCAGGAGTTACTGGATAATGTGGCCAGGACATAAGACACTTCCTACCCCCGTCTCCAGTGATCTCCACACACAGACAGAGATGTAGCATGTCAAGGACATGGTTTTGGTTGAGCAATCCACAGATGCTCTCAGACAGGAATGCAGCAGGCCCACTGTAGAGGGGACCTGCAATCTCCGTTGGGGTAAATTTAATCTAGCAGTATGTTCCAAAGGGTCACACTTCAAACTGCAAAAATAGGTGAAGGGATCCAAATGAAATCATCCTTTTCACTGGTCAGATTATTCACTAAGAAAATAGTTATAACTTAAAATAGGAAAATGAACTCAAGCCCCCAAACAAGAAAAAAGAAAAGGAAAAAAAAAAAAGCAAAAAAAAGCCCAGTTCCTCCAATTCAACCAAAGGAAAATTAAACATTTAGGAAATATTGCAAAGCACAGTTAAAAAAGAAGATCACTTATTGCCATCATTTCTATTAATGCCTTGCATTGTAACTACAGGAGTAACCAACAGGAGTTGGATTCAATGATCCTTGTGGGTCCCTTCCAACTCAGCATATTCTTTGAAGCTCATATGATTTTCCTGCAATAAATCAACACCATCCCAGGACAAAGGCTCTCAAAGACAACTGAGGGATAGAAGTGTGGGGAAAGTCACAAGTGGAAGACATAAAAAGTGAAACAAAGAGGTATGGCATGGACAGAAAATAAGAATTCAAAGGATGAAGTCTAGAGACTGAGGATAGAAGGATGTGGCAGCAGAAACAAAGATGAGACCTACATTATCAGTGACCAGACTAAGGGCCATAACATTCAGTTTCCAGTTGTTATGTTATGACTTATTTAGTCAATGCCTGAGTTTCCAAATCTAGAGCTATTTGTGATTTAACAAGCTTCTGCCTTTCAGTCCTGAATGAATACACACACACACATATATAGATGTATGTGTCTAGATATTGTATCTTTATTGGAAAATATTTGCATTTTACTCATTTTGGGTACATACATGTTTTGACAAAAACATTGCTATGTCCACTTTGAATTATAAATTGCTTTCCTTCCTCCTTTAGATGAACTAACAAATGCTTAAGGACTTACTGCTACAATTCATTATCTGTACAAACTCATGGCAGAGCTTGTGTCCATGAGCAGTTTAAGATTAGATCACAGATGTAAAGCTGCTAGGGGACATAACTGTTCTCCCATTCCAGAGTTACATCAGGACAAGTAAAATCTCTCCAGTCAATCGCTAAAGAGAATCAGACTCAACCAGTAACAGAAGGTTAGAGAGACACACAGTTCTAAAGCATGTTATCAAAATGAGAGTTTAACACGGGAACATATGGGTTTGTTGTATAGTTGAATAGTTCAATAGTTCAATTATTTGGGCTCAACTGACACTGCATTGGTGGATTATTTGCAAATTATTTTATACTGACATCAATACTGCAGCACAAATATTGCGTTCCTGCAATGAATTATGGAAATACAAATCTTCTTCTTTTTAAAGAACATATGCATCTTTTTAAGATCTGCGTCTTTTTGTGTTGAACCTAAGCTATAAAAAAAAATGTTTTTGTCTGTTATGTGTTCAATATTGGCAACAACAGTTTTACAGAATGGATTTTTAATGTGGTAGTGACAGGGGACCAGATTGCTATGGCAACAGCAAAGACGAAAATTCTTAACCTGAATGGATCATCGCTGAAGTAATTGCAGGGTTTTTTTACCCATTCTACATCCATTTTACAACTTGAATGCTGCATTCAACCTTGAGCTTGCTTTATATAAATGCCAAGCACTATATGCAGCCTCCAAGTTGATTTGACCTAAAACTTGCTGCCCCTTCTCTCATGAATCCTGAATAACTGCAGTTCTAAACATCTGAATACCACCATTTTTCCATGGAGTCCACCAATAAAAGCACCAGGCCTTCAGACATAACTTTGAGGCTCCTGTAAGACATGTTCAGATATATATTTTTTCTTTCCTTCTAGACTCAACTTGCATAAAAATCTGTGGAAAACACTCTTTATTTTCAAAAATATGGTGAAATCACTGTGCATGGTATTTCCAATAAACTGATGGAATAAGATAGCAGTTTCATATTTCTTTGTATTCTAAAGAGGCTGTTATTTCAGACACATATTTTGTGTAAACAGTAATTTAATTGGAATTTCATAGAAATGTAAAGGTTTCTTTTACATGTTTCAAAAGTGTTTGCTCTCCCCAGTTCCTCTCCCTTTACTCAGAATTCATTAATCATGCTTTCATATGCAATTTATGATTGTTATGAAGTAAACAATTGGAAATACATGTCCTGTTGCTTTTTCAAAATATCAATATTTTAAAAACTATCCTTTCTTTGGCCACCAAAAATACGGTTTATGCCAACTCTCCTTATAGCCAATTAACAAGGACTTGGACTTCTGTCCTGGAGCAACTCTCTCACAAGCAGTAAGAGGAAAAGTATCACCTTAAATTCCACACCTGCTTTGAAAACTGAATTCTTAGTTGCTGCTGAGGTTTTGTACTCATCCCTTTCATCACCACTCATTTGCAAGGAAGCCCAAGGTGGTATCGCAGCTCATGCAGGTATCAGAAGAGAATATGCAGAGATGAAGCAAGCAATACTGCTTTTCCTGTGGCTCTCAGACTTTTCAGAGCATCACCTGATTTATTTCTGCTTTTACCATAGGATTTTCAGACCACTATCTCTATGTCTTGCCACTTGCACATTGTCATCTGGGTGCACTGAAAATCACTGAAACTCTGAACACTGTAGGTTCGTATTCTGGCAAAGGGAAAACATAATGAATACAGTCCACATTTTTCCCCATTCCAGAAATCCTGCTGATTACTTACACAAGGAGGCAGCTGTGCCCAATGCCTATTCCTAAACACAATTTGCACCATATAATTTACTGGTCAGTAGCTTTTTAAATGTACCATTTTTAAAATCAAAATAATTATAAATTATTTCTACATATATTATAAAAATAAATTTTATAAGATATATACAACTATTTTTATTAGGATTTCTTTCCACAGGCATTAGATCACACTCTAAATTTCTGAATCAAAAGAAAATAAAAAACAAAAAGAAAGTTTCAATGTGCCAAATGCATTAGCATGCATATACCTGTTCTGTGATCTGTGGCCTTATTCACAAACCATATTTAACTAATTAAGTCTCCACCTCCTGCACAAATGAGCATAATGTCAATGAGTTGCAGCAAGACTCAGCAGCTGTGATCACACCTATAGTCTCTTGCTCAGATGATTCATAAAAGGTTCACTGTTTAACTACTCAACTGTTCCAGGTTGATGTGGTTTTTAATGACTAATGTTTTCAAATTACTTATTCCATGCTCACAGTTTGCAGAAATATTCCCGAGTAAAGGAAAATGCATGAACAGTGTCACACAAAGCCGTTTCACGCCTCTGCCTCAAGAGAGCTCAGGCAGGAGTGAAAATCTTCAACAGACTCAGCAGCTACTAAAGCACCACTGTCCTACCACAGCTTCAGGATATGAAGATTACAGTATGAAAAGGGAAGCCAAGGGGATGAAAAATAAAGGAGGAAATGACCATCATCCATTAGTGATTTAGAATCCTCACCTATCAGAATGGCTTACACAGCCTACTAGCAGCTACTGAAAAATTAGAATTCCATATGATTCCACCTTAACACACACTGGGCTCAGAGCTGCTTTTGTACTCTTTGGTCTGAGTGTTAGGTGTTCTTCTGTCACTCAGAAGAACTGGA
Organism: Muscicapa striata striata; assembly: GCA_030060385.1. NCBI lineage: Eukaryota > Metazoa > Chordata > Aves > Passeriformes > Muscicapidae > Muscicapa > Muscicapa striata. The sequence continues at coordinate 230,250 of JAREIS010000110.1, read as the reverse complement.
AAATATGAGGGAAGTGACAGCCCGAGACTACAAGATTGCTTGCTGCCAGACAGTACCTTTTGTCAGGCCTGAGCTAAACTAATCCAATTTGCTAAGCAGAAGAAAGTTGAATTTGCTAGGAAAGTATCCAACAAGTAACAGAATAAAGACAAGAGGAAAAAGATGTTTCATAGCTAAGATGGCAGAGAAAAGTGGTGGGGGGAAGACAAAACCCTCAAAGAAAACAGAATGACAATTCCAACTTTTTCTAACAAAAGAAGCTATTATATCAGTACAGCCATAATAACTGGGTGTTGGTACCAAAAGTTACTTCCTTGAGAATAGAACTTGGGGAAAGTACAATAAAATTTTGCCTGTATTTCATATAAAGTGTGTATAAATATGACTGATTTTAAAATTATGAAGTCAATATAGTTTGCTTGGATAAAAGAAAGGAAGCAGCAACTTTCTCAGCAAATGTTAACTTGGATGCATAGTACATCCCATAAGCATGCATTATACTTTTTAGGCAGACTGCTCAGCAATATTAAGCTAATTATCCCTCAACAAAACCCAAAGGAAAATATTGCTTTAGCACAACATGGTGGAAATACCATTACTATTGAATTCCTAACTTTGGTATTCCATAGTTCTAGGACTGCAGCTGTGAAAAATCATTGCAGATACTGCTATGTAGATGCTATCTTCTAGGATAAGAAAATAGGCATGTTTAGTTTTGGAAGGTGATAAACTCTATAGTATTCACTTACAAATGTAATTGGTTCTTTGATGATCCAAATAAAAAGGCTGTTCTTTTATGTTCAGATAGTAAAAGGATCTGGTAAATTTATGCCTATATAAATAAATTAATAAATATATACAGATCTATTTTTATGTACCTCTATATATTTATTTTTATATATGTGCATAAGCACACATTTCAGAACACAATATATTACACATAATACTTTTCCAGAGTTATAATATACCAAAGTGAGCACCAAAGTGAGCCAAGAAATTTTAGAACTAGTAAGTAGAAAGTCTCCTTTCCTTCCTGAGATGCTGTATTGATGTGTTTTGCTGCACTACTGATTCCACGTGTTTGTATTTTGCTCTGAAAGAGGAGACCTGCTTCATTCCCACTGAGTTTCATCTCCCTGAGCCCTCCTTCTGGAGACCAATCTGTGGTTAACCAGTTTCATTAAAAACAAACTCCATGAAAGCTGTGCTTTCCTTTCCTTCTCCTTCCCATCTCTTCCTTCAACCAGTTTCTTGGGAGTCTAACCACCTACTCTGGAGTAGGAAGATTTCAGATCCTACACTCACACATGGCTCTGTGAATCATTTAACTATCAGAACATTCTTGGGAGAAAGACTCTTCCAAGCTTTTCTGCTAAATTAGTCAGTGACAGAAGAAAGGACATGTTTTCACAGCCTAGTGGCTTAGAGAACACTTGGGGGAAAAGAGGACCAACAACTCCAATCAATGCTCTGGTCACATTGTTGATCACCCTTGTTGTTCACCCTTGCTAACATGACAGCAGTTCCTACAATGCCCCAGTGCATTTTTTTGGAATATGGCTGGTAAAAATAGAGGCTCCCCCAGATTTCACCTGGGCCCAGGCCTGAACGCTACTGAGCAGAGATTGAGGATCTTTGAGCTCTAGGCAGCCAGATGCATTTCAGCACTGAAGTTCTTCCAAATATCTAGTCTAAATCTTATTTGCTAGCAATAAAAAAATATGTTGTGTTTTGAGCTTGCCTACTGTGCAAATCAGATGGTACAACAATAAAGCCTTCATGGAGACAGAGCCATGGACCTTTATGAGTCTTAGCCCAATGAAAGGCTGAGAATGTATCCGTAGGGATACCATTGAAGAGGTCAGGACTTCAACCATGTCATTCCCAGAGATAAAATGGAGGATTTTTTTTTCTTTTTTTTTTTTTTTTTTTTTTTAATTGGACAATCATGGAGTTATAAAACGGTTTGCATTAAAAGGGACATTATTGATCATCCCATTCCACTCCCTGCCATGGACAGGGACGCTTTCCAATAGACCACATTGCTCCAAGCCCCATCCAACCTGGCCTTGGATACTTCCAGGGATGGGGCATCCACAGCTTCTCTGGGCAACCTGTGCCAGGGCCTCAGCTGATTTCTTCCCAATACCCCATCCAACTCCACCCTCTGTCAGTTGGAAGCTGTTCTCCCTTGTCCAGTCACTATATGACCTAGGAAAAAGTTTCACTCCATCTTCCTTAAAAAGATATCCTAAATCCAAAATAATTGCCAGGAAGCTACAAAGAGAACTCTTACAGCATGAAGTGGCTAATAATGTTTTAGACTGAGTTGCTCTTACTCAAACAGGGTTATTTATACCATGCCATTAATATTGATACCATGCCAATAATGAGACCATACCATTGGCCGCAAAAGCCAAATGTTGGTAAGGGAAGTTACCCAGTTATCTTCTGCATGCAGATACAAAAGTTCTATATACTCTACACCCTCATCCTGCAAATTGAAAAAATGTAAAAATTTGGATGAACATGTCAAAAAGCTGGTGGGTTTTTCTTTTTATTAAATATCCCTTTTCAAAGCAAATGTAATAGTAATAAGAACGAAAATCACTAATAGCTTGCCAAGCCTATTGTACCATCATTAGGAAAATAGTAAGACATGCTTCTCTAGACCTGACTTCTGTGGAAATATTTCAAACTCACACATTTGACAATGCTCAAAGAATTTGCTGAGGAATACTTTGTTATTAAGACTTACAAACTTTAACTTACTGAAGCATAAACACATCGTGATATATCAATATATAAATTGATTCTGGTTCTATGTAATAACTTCTAAATTCAAAACCAATTTCTGGATTCAGGCTAGAAGAATGAGAGTTAGAGCTCATATTACTCAAGACTTGACAATTCTGAGCCATCATAGTGATAGTTCAAAGCCATTACTCTGGCTTTGAAACTCACTTAAGAACACAGATGTAGCAGAAATCGGAAGCTTTTTATCTTTTCATACTTATTAAGGAGGTTGGGCTGTCCTTTTCTGGCAATAACAAATGCAATATCTAATTTTCCATATTACAGGAAAGGTTAAAAATTACACATGTCAAGAGAATATAGATGACTGGCTTGTATTTTGAAAAGACAAGTGTGAGGGGAAATGAATGTAGTAATGCTTCACCCTAAAGAAAACATGAAATCATCAAATTAGGTTGTGGGTTTTCATTAGAGCAAATGTTAACTAATTACCATATACAGTCTTCCAAAATCATAGTATCCCTGTAGTATCCCTGCCAGATTTCTACAGTATTCTCATTACTACTATGGTACAATATCTTTCTTTTAAAATATCTTAGTTTACTAGTACGTTATTCAAAGAAAAAATAATATTATATTAAATTAAACAATGACTTGTGGATTTATTTCACACCCAGAAGAATAGTGAATATTTAAGGTAAGACCCTTAAATCATCATTACCAGTTTAGCAAACTATAGGAAGCACAATGTTGCTTAAATCCTATCAAAGTTGTCATGCACGTTCTGGTATTACCTATTTAGTCACTGCTATTGCAGTGATCCTGTAAATAAAAATGAACATATCTCCCACCCAGTCAATCTCATCATGCAGCAATCAAATGGTTTGTAATATCACGATCCATCACTACACGTGCAAATTTGATGACACAAGTAATTGAACTGGGGTCCTAATAAAATAAAATAAGAGGCTGAACAGAGGTCTAGAATAAAGATCTCGTGGAGAAAACTTCCTCAGTCACACCCATTAACAAAATGCCTTGCACAATAGCAGTGAGGACATGGTCTTGGACATGGTCCAAGGAAAATATTTGGCCAAGGAATTAGAACAGTAAAAAAGATTAAAACTCCAGCACAGAAAAGCAGGTAAATACAAACTGATACATGGATATGATTAATCCTGTTGAAGACATGTGAATTATATACATGTTAACTCAGGATTATGCTCAAATGGAGGATAAACTTGAAACCCTTTTCTGAAATTATCGATATTGAAGCCTGATTGTAAGATCAGCAAAAAGAATTTTGGTTTGTCTTACCTTGCCTGGTGCCTGCCTTATTTTAAAAGAATCTATATTTCAGTTTTCATAATGATAAAAATCCAATTCCAATGCAAGTCTTTCCACTCAAGAGGGCAAAAACATGACTCAAGACCACAGCGCACTGTCTGCACAAGAATTATCTGCACAGAAGAAACATCAAGCCCAAGAGTGGTTTAAAAGCAGTCAAAGAAGAAACAGGCTCATGGTAAGTAAAAGTAACTAGTCTTTTCCCACCCATACACACATATATGAGTATCAAAAACACACTATAGCTGTTAACAGGCATCCGCCAACACTCTGTCCTTGTCACTGATGGAAATTTAAATATATCTGTCTTGCCATTCAGCAATTCTCTAAATTTAGTGATGAACAAATTTGGTTAAATTTCGATCAGGCACTTTCTGACTCACATTATCCTCCAAGCTGGCAATCCTCCACGTCACCCAAAAAGGCCACTGAACATAGTGCACAATCTCATTCCTGAACAGGCACTGCCCACAGTCAAAGCAAGGGATATACAAAAACACCTCATTAAAAGGCAGGAAACCCATGCAAACCATTCTGATATAAACAGCAAAACAGTGCCTGTGGGTTGAAATATGCATTCAAAGAGCCAAATCTTTAACTAGTACAAACAGAACTCCATCACTTCAAGCACAACTCTCTAGTTTCCTAATCAGGGAGGGTCTGTCCTTCTCTATAGGAATATCTCCACACACAGATTACTTTCTTCTCTTTCACACACACGAACACTTTAAATTGCTTATTGTGTGGCAATTTAACTAGAATTTTTATAAAATGGCTGTGATGTGAGGAAAAGAGAACAACTAAACCCTAACATCAGTAAGTACTAATAGATATTAATATAACATAAATGCCACTTCTATTGCAATGTGAAACAAGTTTATTATTCACAGATGAAATAAAATTGCTGCCTTTATTACTGTTAGGGATAACTTCTAAGATATTTCTATTTACTACTTGAGCATTCATCAACATTGTATTTACAGCATCTACTATCTCTTCCATCTCTCTCACCAACCCCTTCACATTTATACATAAAAGAGTTGAAGATCAATATTTCCTGATACAGTTTTCCAATCAGTTTCAATATAGACACAAATGCACATTGTGAGATTAGTAGCAGACCAACTGCCAAATCCTCATACAGTTAGAACACCAACAGATCTTATTATGCCTGTATTTGCAATATGAACATTGAAAGAAGATAAATACAGAGTTTGCAATCTGGTATCAAACAGATTCCTGCAAATTATTCAACTATCCCACAAACTCTATACATAATGAGAAAACCCCACCTTTTGACAATAAATGGAACTAAGATGTTTGGCAATATTCCAAAGCTTTTCATTTCCTAAAGTGGTGCCTTTTATTGAAGTAACAACACATGTAGAATTAGTAGACCTGTTTAGGCATCCTATAATTTAGAAAAAAGACCTAGGAGATTATTTCTCCAGCCCAAAAGTTGATCATCTTTCACATTACAAACTGCACCTCAAGTTTGAATCCCACAGCCTTCAAATTTTCAATCCATCCCCTCGCATTTTTTGTTCCCCCATTTTAAATAGAACTAACTTGAAAATTCTGACATTTTCAGGAATGCTTGCCTGGTATTTTCTGTGAAGCACAGACAGCCTCCAATTACAATGAAATAGCTACAGTGTATTATAATTTTAGAGCATTCTTTGCTTTTCTGAAGTGAATCAAAGCTCTCCATGGGAGTTATTCTGATTAACACCAAAACAATAATGTACTAAAAACTCTCAGCATTAGAACAAGGGATTCAGAACTTTGTTTGTATGGATAATATATAAGTATCTATAAAAACATCACAGAAACTTCCATAAGGGGACTGCCTATATATTCATAGAATCACAGAATTCTAGAAAGGCTTAGGTTGGAAAAGACCTTAAAGCTCATCCCATCCTACTCCCTGCCATGAGCAGGGACATCTTCCCCAAGACCAGGTTGCTCCAAGCCCCATCCAACCTGGCTTTGGACACTACCAGGGATGTAGCAGCCACAGCTCCTCTGGACAACCTGGGTCAGTGTCTCACCCACCCTTACAGGGAAACATTTCTTCCCAAAATCTCATCTGACCCTCTCCTCCAACAGTTTGAAGCCTTCTTGAAGCCAGGATACAGAGTTTCCTCACAGCAGAGCTGCTCCACCCCTCTGATTACCTTGGTGCCTCCTGTGGACTCACTCCAGCAGCTCCATGTCCTTCCTGTGCTGGGATCCCAGGGCTGGAGGCAGCTCTGCAGGTGGGATCTCACCTGAGCAAGGCAGAGGAACAGAACCCCCCTCCCCTGCTGCCCATGCTTCTAAATTTTTATATTCCTAAATTTTAAGACTTTCTTTTATAGGTAGTTAAAATTGCTCCCAAGAAAAGGCATGAAATTGGAGCAATTGCATTTCCTTCCTTTAACCTGGTCTCTTTTGTTTAGTTCTCTATGGACAGGACAATGAAGTACTTCTGGCTATAAGCACTAGACATCCAAATGTGCTGACAGCTCCGTCATTCTTCTGCAGGACCAGGAATCACAGACAAAACTAAAGTAGTTCTCAGTGAATCTCCTTCTGCTTGTGTTCCTCACAGAGACACTTCCCAAACACTCACAGGAAGAAAATCCACCCCATAAATACTTAAGCAGCATATCCATTCCTACACTCCGCATGAGTGCACATGGACCTGCAGATGGGATGTTCAGTGACACAAATGCTGCAGATAACAACCATGGTCTGGTCTCCAAAAACTGGGACTCACAATTATTCCCATATCATTAATTTTCTTCCAGCAGGATGTTTGTTTGCCAGGTCCCACAGAAACAAATTTGGGAAAGTTGCTCTTAAAGTATCATAGAGTCAGTGTAAGTCCACTTCTACTTATCCTTTCTTGCTGAATATTCTGCTGCCTCCACTGGAAAATTGTGGCTGTGTAAGAATACCATATAGGGCTTAATGAGGTTTTATTCAGTTCCTGAAAGTCTTTATGTGTCTGAAGTCTTTAGGTGCCTGAATCCTAATGTAGACCAAATTGAAATGCAGATTGAGCAGAACAGAAATTCACATGCATTGACCATATACGTATATCTGGGATATCTAAAAGAAAGCCATTTATCATCAGGAAGCATAAGTGCTTATTGTGAATCTGACATTTAAATATACACTGACAGCAACCAGCATTGAGAAATGGTTTAATTAACCTGAAAGGATGTAATTTTATGCTATTTAGCAAGAAATACAAATATTAAAGTGCTTTTATGCTGTATATATCAGAATCCTAAGGCCAAATCCTGCTCTTAGATACCCATATTTACATATGGAGTAAATTAATGGATCGCCCTTAATAAGCCTGCAACTAAGAGGGTGCAGATATGAGCAGGATCTGTCACACACATAACCCATTTCCTAAAATTGCCATGCTCTTTACAACATTCTAACGGTAGAGAGTCCCAATGCCAAGAATGGATTACTGGATGGTGAGTAGAGTGGTGAATCCTTGGGGTTCCTACTCTCTGAGTGCTTTTCCTTATTATTATTCTTAATTTGATTTGGCCTAAGTCACCTCTCCTGTTCTACATTTTCACATATCTCCTGCAGGTACACTCTAATAGGACCATACTTCAGAATTCTTCTGTTTACAACAACTCTGGTGTATGAAACTGTGGCCATGATGGCATGATCAGTACTGATCTGTTCAAAATCTGCACACCTCTGGCTTTCTGTGGAGTTTTCTCCTCTGTTGTTATTTTGAACAGAACACTGTTACCACGCCAGGTTGCTCTCACAGACCAGCAGAAGCAGAAAGCTCAGAGCCGTAATTAAGCCCCAGCAGGAAACCCAGTCTCTGTTCCACATTTGAGGAAACCATAAAAAACCAGAACAATTTAGGGAAAGTCAATAGGAACTGTTACCCACACAGAACAATCGTTGCTCTGTTCCTCCAGGACAGACATCCAGAAACCAATACAGTGACTGATAAAACAAAGCTAAAGTAAGCCCCCAACGAATCCCTTCGACATCTTGAAATTCATCAGCCATCACTGACCAACGCAGATCTGAAGAAAAATACAGCTGAACACCAGTTGTAACACACAGTAAGAGCAGGAGTCAAGGACCCCAGAAACACAACGATTTTTGACAATCACAGACAACCTGGCACATCTCTGACGCCAGCGAGATGCTGGTACTCTGATGATGGCCAATGTAACCAAGGTTGTCATAATCCATAGAAAAATGTCTTTATTTTTCCCCTCCCCTTGATCTGTGTGGAGCCTCTGGATCTTTCTTTTGGCCTTACTTGTGGTCACTAGCTTTCATTTCCACCTGCATTTCAGCACATGTATCTACATGGATGAGGAAGAAGTATGTTGCAGATGTGCAAAGAGCTACAGCAAAGGCTAAAGGGGGCCGTAGCATGATCCAAGGACTTGTTGGACAGTTCTCATTCCCAAGGATGTCATGTGCAGCCTGGACATGTCTGAGGCATTCTCAAAATTACCAAAAAGGCCAGTAGTGTGGCTGAGAAACAGGGATCCTGCCTAAGGCATCCCTTGTGAGCTTTCTATGGGGAAGTGCAAAGGGATCAGCATAAGTGCATCCTTTATTTCTCAGTTTTCCCACAGTAAAACATGGGATAATAATGCCTTAGCCATACTAACTCCATATTGTGGGGATGAATTAACTATTGCCATGTTTTCAGGCACTGTCATAACACGGATTATAGAAAAAAAGCAGCTATATATAGCCACATAACCAATACAAGTAAATACCTCTATAAATAAAACCTGTAAGTACTGCTGCAATACAAATAATAAAAAAAACCAAAAAAGACTTAGTCATACGCACAGGCGGATTTCCAGTTATGGAGGAAGTGCTTTTACAAAGAGTATAGTGAAGCACATAAAGTAGGATGGTGAAGAGAAAGGTAATAAATCATTCTATAAATACATTATTCTGAAAAACAGCCATTGTAGGCAAAAGTACGTTCCTAAAGTTCCGGAATGCTTTTTTTTTCTGGTAAATTGAATATACAGATAATTAATAGGCATATATGATCATCCTCCTATGTGTATAAAAGCCACATTTCCTGGGAAAAAAAAATGGATACCAGTGTTGTCTGCTCAAGTCTAAACTGGGACACAAGTAGTTCTGTGGGCTATGGAGTTAAAGAAGCATTTGTGGACAACAGCCTACTATCTTGCCAAGAATTTATAGCTCTATAAATCCTCATACTGTATTTTGTTTTGAAAGAACCCCTCTGTATACAAAAGCCCCGAGACGCAAGAGCACATGTGCATGGGGGAGTTGCCAAATTTTCTCCTGCTGACCCAGGGAACACGTGTGGGAAGGGAAGTACAGAGAGGAAGATTTGATGCTGTTTGTGGAGTCATAATGGACGGGGAGTCAGGGCCTTGCTAAGGCGCTTTGTAAGAGTTGCACAGAGTAACAAGAGGCAGAGATCCCAGTGAGTTCCAGATACTCTGTGTGTGTGTCCTGGCGCTCCATGGCATGGCCCAGGGCTGACATGCCCTCTCAACACTTCTGTCTTTCACTACAGATCTTGAAAAGCAGTCAAGGGGTCTGACAGCAGTACTCCCCCTCTCTGCTTGTGTTCCCAATAATGCCTGATCCAACTGTCTTCCCAACAGCCAAAAGGCTTTCTGATTTCTTTTTTCTGATTTCAAACTAGACCCTGGGATGACTGCTGGCCCACAGTTGTGCAGTTAGAAGAGAATGAGGAGGCAGCAGAACAGCATTTTCTTTACGAGGTACATTGTTCCAGCACAGCAGATGGGACTTTGTTCTTCAGCAAAGCAACCTCAGACCTTGCTTTCAGTCAGAAAATGGTGGTGAGGAGAGGAAAGGGTAAATACCACATAAATATCATTACAATGAAAATTTGAGAGGTTTATATCAAAATCTCTTTATACCAAAGTATGTTGTATGTACAGGCATACCGTTGACTATCCAGTAGCTCTAGGGCATTCTCTCTACACAACAGCATTAGCAATTCTCTGAAGGCAAAGCCCACCTATCATGTATACATCATATGCCAGCAAAATTCAGTTTATGCCAGCAAAATTCTGCTTTAGCCAACATAACTTGCTCCAGATCACAAAAATGAAGCTCTAAGCTTCATTTCTCAAAGTGTGAGCGAGAGCTCCGCTCATGATATTCCTCTGTACGCTTGCATCTGTGTACCTCCATCAGTCATGTCTTCACACGAGGGATTGACATTGATATAGGGAATAGTGCAGACCCAGCACTAATTCCTGCAGCTCACCATTTCCAGTGCTTACACATTTCAATCCTTTTTAATCTCACAGTTCTAATATACCATGTGATATATATCCAAACAATCCTTTAGCATCTGTTATGCATTTATTTACTTAGATAATTTTTTCAATGCAGATATGGTTTCCATTAAGTCAACAATATTTCAAAATCACTTTAAAAATCTGCTGGGTAAACAACAGCCTAAAATGAAAGCGCTGACTTGCAGCTGCCCAAATGAAATTTTTGTAACAAACTAACATTTAATCCTATCTGTATTTGAAAGTTCTTTATTTAGATAATGATTGATGCTCTACTTTTTTTCTGCTGAGTTTCATTTAGCATTTCATTCTCCTTGCTAGATACCACGAGATGACCATATACACATCTTCATCCTCTAAATACTTTCAAGTAGAAACCACTGTTCATACACTCATAATATTACATTTCATGACCTCACCCTTTCCCTCACTTTGCAGATGCAGAGGAAGAGGCTACACTACATCAGTAATCTCATTTACAATTGTCAGCTTGCCATCTTAGCCCAATTTGCAGAGATCTATTACCCTCCATCTTACAGACTATATACCCTTCTGCAGAAAAAATCCAAAACCACTTTACTGAGCAGTAACAATACTACAAAAGAACCCAAAAAGACATAGTAAATGCTTATTAATAAACAATTATTAATAAACAATGAAATTTCAGCAATGAAATTTCCCTCTGACACCACAGTGCCTGTAGCTAAGGTGTTACTATATTGATTCATGATTAACACTCCAAGAACAATCAAGAATACTGAGCATGTAGCAAGAATAGATTTTTTAAAAATTTTTCCAGAAAAAGAAATGTTGCAAAACAAGTTTAATTTGGGTGATAAATAACATGCAATCTGGCCCTAAGCTTGATGACAGTTTAGGACCAATGGTCAGCTTGCATTGTGTATTTTTGTAATTCATTATTTCTTATTGTTTCTATCCATGCTTGCTGACTATTCTCAAAAAGATAAAAAACTACTACAGTCCTCTGGTTTAGAAACTTGCCATTCCTCAGCTTCTTTCTTCATAAATTGCAAACATAGTCAGGGATACTAAATCAGAAAACTACAGCTGTTGAAAACTTGCAATGCGAAGACATCTCTAAATAAAAACACTAAATCTTTTCTTCTAGCAAAAGCAAGGCAAATGCTGGTCTACATTCCCATGCTATTCCAACAACAGCAAGCCTCTGCTTGAAATGAAGCTGCTCCTTGCAAGGAAAAGTTGCAATGCCAGGACAAATAAGGTTTGAAAACATAAAATAGAAACCTCTAGGAGCATCGGTGCTTGGCGCCAGCAGGCTGCAATATATCACTGAGGGCAACTTGGGGATGTGGAAGGTGGGACTGGGACCCATTTGCCCTTTTGAAAGGAAAAATGGGAAGGAGCATGGATTATTCAACACCACAGCAGGTCAGAAAGTCTTCCTCCAACAACACTTGAAGAAGTGAAAAGTTTGCAGCCAAATGTCCTAACTCACATTGCTCTCCAGCACCTGAGACTGTTGCTTCACTGTTTGGTCTAAACACATTAAATTATATTTCAAGCTTCTTCCCTCATTGCTTTGATTCTTTTTGTCCAATGGCTCCTGACAGTGACAGTAAAAGATAGTCCTTCACAAAATAATAGACCGTTATAATATTGAAACTTTTATCTTTCATATTATTATCATTTATATAGCTATTTTCCAGTATTCTAAGAAATATCTACTAGGATACCATCAAGTCTATTTTCAGTAAAGCATAAACAATACCTTCTAAAAAGGAAATTACCCAGCATGAAATACAAAATGGATATTCAAAATCCAATTCCCCAGACAGATACTTTAGTGTAACAGCTAAACAGAACAGTTTCTCTAGAAAAAGTGACAGGACAATTTGGTTTACAAAGTGGTTGGATATGCTTTCCATTTGTTAGTGAATACAGTAGGTGATCATACAGTGTTTAGGAAGGGGTATTAAAAACCCTCATGCATTCCAACTGAATCTTGACTTACAAAAATCTTCAGGTATAGTTTGCCTGTTGCCTTTATCCATACCAGATTCTCCTTTCCTGATTATTAGAGATTCATATCCTGAGCCTGTGAAGCAGAATCAGAGTACAAAAACAAACAAACAAAAAAAACCCCAAACACCCCCACTTCAAAAAAATCAAACCAAAACCAAAACCAAACCAAACCAACCAACCAACCAACCAAAAAAAAAAAAAAAAACCAACAAAACAACAGCCCAGACTAAACAGCTCCTATGTGCAGAAAGCAGAAAAGAAATCCACATCTCCCATGAGAGCAATTACACATTACATCCTCTTCTACAAAGTTTTGGAAAGGCACTTCCTTCACATTTCAACTTCATCACCTCCTCCTCCTGACACACAGCATGACTGGAGTCAAATCTCTGTTAATGGACTGCACAAAACACGGTGTGCAGCAAACAAACAGCACCCCTTTCCCTTCTGATCTCCTTTCACGAAGTCCGTTCATTTAATATTTTATCTACCATGATCATAAACATGGACCGGGAGGTAACAGCCTGCCAGCTCCCCTGTGCCCAGGCGAGAGCAGGTTCCAGCTCCGTGCGGCTGGGACCTGAAACGCCAGCACAGCCAGGAGCTCCTCCACCCCGCAAGTATTTCTCTACGTAAACTTTGTGAGGTTGAAGAGCGGCTTCTGAATCAGAGACCTGGCGACAGAATGTGGGCAACTGAGGACCAGCAACACGAGGTTCCCTGATGCCAGCGCTCAGCACCAGAGCAGGAAACCCTCCCACTGCAGTCCGGCGGGGCGAGCACCGCACCCCGACGGCTCCGGGAGAGAGGGACGCATCTCTCCTTGCTCCTGCACCCCGGGAGCACTGGAATGGAGGGACAGGGCTCCCCCGCCCCGCCGGCACCTCCCCCGGCCCGGAGCCCCCTCACAGCCCCCGCCCAGCGCCACCCACTCGCGCCCTGTCCGCGGCAGAGCCCGCAGCACCGCCCTGCTCCCTGCCGGCCTCCATCCCTCCCTGCCGGTCCCCATCCCTCCCTCCCGGCCGTACCTGGGCGCCGGAGCCGAGCTCTGCCGGCCGGCGGGCACCCGCAGCCCTGGCCGCGCTCTGCGGGGGCTCCGCGCCCGTCCCGCCGTGCAGGCTCGCTGTGACCATCGCGACGGGCGCCCGGGCCGGCAGCGCGGGGATGGGCAGGCCGTGCCCGGGGCTGCCGCCGGGGCTCCCGCCGCCCGGAGCCTTGAGGAGCGCCGGGACAACGCCGGGCTTGGCGCTGCCGCTGCCCACCAGCACCGCCAGCTTCTGCCGGGAGAGGGGGAGAGAGCAGCGGCATCATCACCGCGGGGCTGCAGGCGCCCACGGCCCCCCGGCCACAGGCAGCACGGATTTGGTGTTGTTTCCTTTTCGTTTGGTAGGGTTTACAGTTTTCTTCCTGGCAGGGGAAGGGTTGGGTTCCCCCTCTTTGCTCGGGAACTCGTGGGTTGCACTCTGGGCTTCCAAATTTGGGGTTTTGGGTTGGATTGTTTTCCCCTTGGGTTTTGCCTCGAATTAATATCCTAGTACAAATCATTGTGATTTAAGTCTAGATAATACTGCAGCTTCAATTAATAATAAAAGGCTTAAAGAATGGTATTTTCAACTTTCTCTTCCATTGGTCTGAACATCCATTACACGTGCCCACTGCACCCCAGCGCTTGGCAATTTCCATGTTTTCGTTCACCATGATTGACTTAGGACTCGGTTTGCTGCTTTCTCTTTAAAGTTTTCTTTTCCTCCCGCTATTTTTCCAGTGGTGATAATTATAAGAATGATAGTATTTATCTATTATTATCTATTATTATTATAATCTTCATCATCATCCAAGCTAATTTTTTTTTCCATAGCATCCTTTTAATTCACAGTTTTCTGTTTTTCTTAACAGTTGTTCTTTTATATTGCTACAAAGTGGCTGTTCCATCATCTGTAATAGAAATATTTAGATTATGACCTTGTTATAGGATCTCTGACAAGATTTGTATTTGAGATTTCTGGAGTTACTGTGAAGATGAATACAGTAAAAAAGTGTGTGCATAAAATGCTCTTTTCTGAAAAGGAAAGAAAAAACTTTTATAAAGTTGTTGCACTTTAAGTAATCTTGGGAGTTTTCTTATTAATTCCATTTAGGTTCCATTAATTCCAGTTCCATTAATTCCAAGTTAGGTACAGGTGGAAAAATTATGTCAGTTCAAGCCTCTTTCGATACCTTTAATTATTAAACATCTTGTCAACTAGAGTTGACATCAAAGGCACTTAATCCTGCAAAGAGTTCAGCCTATGTCTAACTTTACACTGACTTTGGGCTCCAATGCAATTACATGTAATATACAGCCTTTGGAAACTGCTATTCTACTGTTAAAGCCCATAAGAGTTTGGTAGTCAACTTTGTTTAAAATACAATGTGTGTATAGAAGTGTGTGTGTGTATAAAATTACAAACATTCTTAGTTCTTTCCAGAATCAGGCTGAAAACCTTACTACTGGGCACAAAGTAGAAGCCTTGTAGCACAAAACTTCTTGGAAAATACATCCCTTCTTACCTTTAAACCCATTATACACTTTAAGACTGGAAGAGCTTAGTGAAAATATATGTTTGCTCCGGGAACTGTAGTTTTTTGTGTTTATATGAAATCACAAACATATGCTTTACTTCACAAACATATGCTTTACCAGAGATACTTGCTTCAAATTTTAATATACAGAAATTACTTCTTTTTGGTCAAAGATTGGACTCAGTGATCTTTGAGGTCTTTTCTAACCTTACTGAATCTGTGTTTCTGTGTTTCTAATGTCGGCATTACTCTAGTAATTATGACTTTCTAGAAATTGTTTTGAGCTTTCTTCATTTTTGTCTTTACCTTTCATTTTCCATTATCCTGGCAATCATCACAAGGAAGCATAGGCAATATTCTCCCTATTCTCTATGCTGTTGTGTGTAATAGAAGTTTTTAAGAGAAGAGAACTTTCTCTTCAAAACAGAAATATACCTGTCTGGCAGTTCAAGAGTGCTCAAGTGAAAGACAAGAAGGTCAGGTATGTGTTTTATGTAGAGGGGAAAGGTTGCTTAAGAAAAAAATTCTATAAAATCCTATTTCTTCGGTTTGTTGTAGCACAGTTTTCCACCAGTGCTTCTTGCACTGGTTCCATGCCCCATGGTGTGTTGCTGCAGATGCCAAAGAAAATTAGGACAGCATGTGGGAGAGCTGACCATCTCCCCTCCTGCTTTACAGAATATTTCCTTGCAAAGCACCTTATTAACTCCTACAGTGACATAAAGCTCTCAGCCTAAGAGTTCAGCCCTGTGGTTGTTTTTTTTGCTTTATGTCCTACAAAAAATGCAAGCTCACAGACTGTCTGAAAATGCTGTACTTCGTTACAGTGCTAGAAATCCATTGTCTAGCTGGAGTTAGTTCAGGAGGGAAATCCTAGCTCTGCTGCAGACAACCAGAGGTTTGCTGCCAACATGAGTAGCATTGGGTGGGGATTCTCTTTTGTGACCCTAGGAGCATTTGCTTTTCCTGATAGATCACTGTCCTGATGAAGTGTCTTTTAATGCTTGTCCTCAGACATGAACATGTGGGTTACTGAATGAAAAACTTCTCACAGAAACACTGAGCATTACTCTGATTTCATATTTTGCCTAAATTTCTAATAAGCAATATTCTAGTGGTATTAGTACAGCTTCACTTTGGTCTCAGACAGTTCAGCAACAGAAAACATCTAAGCAAATAAAAACTTCTTAACTCCAAAAGATAGACAATCCTTGGTAGCTCAGTGGAAAGGACAAGTAAATTAAGTAGGAGTAGATTATGACTTTCTTGACTAACTTCAATAGCAAGTAATTGCTTTTTGTCTTGTTTCAAAGGAGCAAATTAGCTGATAAGTAGAAAAGCAGAAATTCTGTAAACAAACAAAAAAATTCACTACTCAAACTACCATCTATCCCTTACCCACTCATTCTCTCTGCAAGCATTAACAGTGAGTCAGTTTTGGATCTTTGCATGTGCTGCATGTTAACATTTTTCCTAATAACCTCACAGTCCTGTCTATTCATGTCTATACAACCAAAAGAGCTTTATTTATTTTCAAGGAAATAAAGATTACTGCTTGTTTCAGTCTAAGTTGTGATAAATATGAAATGCTTGTAAAACTGGAAAACTTTCATTTGAATATAGGTTTTGTGGCTTTTCTAAGTAAATACAGGGAAAACATTATGTCCTTGGGATAGGCTTGCAAGGAACAACTGCCCATGTCTGTCACCCCGTGAGAGCACAATGTTATATTAAGTTTATTTAAATAACTGAAAATTTTAGAAACTAAATATGGATGTGTATACAAAGGATCAGATGCTCAAGATTAGCTTCCAAGATAGAGGTACAGAAAAACTATTTAGTGAAAAGCAGCAGCAGCATTTCTTCCGTGTCTCTTTTATTAATTTTCTAAATTGTACCTATCAAAACTTTTAAAATAGCCCCTTTAATCAAACTATGTTAATTAAGAGATGAGCTATTCTCATCTCTTTGTGGTTTTTTTCTTTGTAACAGCCATTTTTACATTATAACCCTGAGAAGACATTAGTAAAGGAGTGTTGGCAAGAAACAAAGATTATGATATGAGAGATTAAAATAATCCTCAACAAAACCTACATCTGCTGTATTCTATTTCTGCCAGATTAATTAAAAGAATCATCTCAGTTTTTAAAGAGAAAGAAAATCTGCATTTTGAGAATCAGTCAGCATAACATATTATCAGATACTTTTTGGAATAATGAACAATAAGACACTAAGCAAGCTTTGGACACTGCAGCAGAAAACATGTGCTGATACAATGGAAGAACCAAAAGAGAGGAAAAGAAAAAAAAAATATTGGCTTTAAATGCTGGAAAGCAGGTCTCTGATTCTCATCCACAGCATAATAGCACACACAATACACCAATTTTGAAACAGTGCCTTTTCAATAGCAACACGACTTTCATTTTCACTGCAGGATGCCACAGGCAGTCCAGAGTTTGAAATATGTATGCTGGTCACACGCAAACACGCCACAACGTGCTGGAAATCTGCCACTTGTTTATGATTTCCCATCTTGTATGTGGCATGATCTCAGCTATTTAAAGCAGACTTAATATTTTTTTTTCTATATGTATCAAAATAACTCTGGCCTTCCTATTCACTAGTACATGTAAGCTTTCTCCCTGTCCCTTCCTTCCTAGTGAGGTCTGTGTTGTGAAAGTTTGCAGGTAAGAAGGTGGCTGTCCAACAGTTCTAGCCTCAAATTTGATTACACAAATGCTACTTCTGCTATCACAAACCACAAGTCATTCTGTTTAGTGAATAAAGCAATGGAAAGAGCAAAGGGAGAAATTATTTGCAGGTGGCTGTTCTGTTGTGATCCACACACTGAGCAATGGGGCACATGTATGCACATATGCAGGCTCCAGCCAGGCTCCACATACACAGCTCTGCTCCTGGTGCAAGGCTTTGACTTCTTCATTGTCACTCTGCTGCAGTTTACATCATGTCTTCAAATCCTTACTGGTCTGATGTCAACATTACTTTGCACATGCATCTCAAAAACCATGGTCATGCTCTACACAGAGGAGGAATTCTCAGCTTCTGGCTGCTGTCTGCCATAGCAGTGATTTAAAACAGGCATACGGTCTTTTCAGCAAATCTTCATGTTTTCCTAGTAAAATATGAGATCTGTTTAAAAAGGACTTAAAATTCACTGTCCATCACATTTATATTTTAACACCTACACACTGTAGCTAGAGACCTCACTCCATCAATCTTTCCATCTTTCCAGAATGATCTGACAAAGCAGTTCGGCTGTGAAAAACTGCAACTGTTTACAAAGCAATATCAGGTTTTTTCCTTAGTGGCTCCCCATGGCTATGAGAAAACATTTGGCATAACCGTGAGAGTTTATTTAGCTTCCAGAACACTGGCAATCCTCTTTCAAACCAAAATGATGTCTTTGTCAATTAATAATACAACATTCCGCACTAATCTAATGCCATGCATGCAAAGCAGCTGAACAGACATCTCCAGCAGTGAGAGCCATGGCCTCTCTTCATTTACCCAATAGTCACAATAAAATTCTCTTAAACAACAGAATATTTAATATTCAGGGACTGACAACACATAAACACACCGTAAACATAGTCACCAGCTACGGCATTTTAGTACACTGTCCTAGGATTTTGGTTCAATCCCATTAATTTCCATATATTTCTCCTATATTTCCAAGCTTGTGCTCATACACATGGCTGATCCTGCCTGACCTGAACCCTAAGTCATGAGCCAACCATCCTCAGAACTTCACACACTGAAACAAAGAAATTAGCAGGGCTTCAGCCAAGCACACGTGTGCACACAGGCACCCAGAAGAGTTTGGTGGATGCTTAAGGCTTCTTAGTCTATATTTTAGCCCTGGACTCCCATTAAAAAAAAAAGTTTCCTTTTGCATTCAGGCCTTGGGCACCAGGTTACCTGTGCCCAAAGAGAAGACATTATAACAGGTTCTCATACAAACAAATATGAAGACTGTCACACAGGAAGGCTTTATGTGCTGTTTCCAAAAATGCTGTATTTCATGTAAAAATGTTTAAGACATGTAACCGAGGGGGAGGAGGAGGAGAAGGAGGAAGAGGAGGTGGAGAAGAAGGGTTTTAAAGAAGGTTGGGGTAGTTCCTCCTGCCAATTGCTCGGTAAATGACCTGTCAGTTTGATGCAAACGCTCTCCCTGCGATGCCCCAGCTTGGGCGGAGGCAGGGGTGGGGAGAAAGGAGGGGAGGGAGAAGAAATTGCTCGACAGAGGTATTTTTAATGACCCCCAGGGAGAGGTCACCATGGCGCAGGCTGACGTGAGGTACCCAGGGGCAGGCAGCCTTCCTCCTCCTCCTCTTCCTCCTCCTCCTCCCCAGTACGTTGCTCCCATCCCCCTGCCCTTCCCTAAAGGAAGCACCCAAAAGCACGATTAATAAACAAGGAGGTAGTGACTGTCCGACTAGGTACAATTTGAGTGTTTTCTTTTTTTCTTTTTCTTTTTCTTTTTCTTTTTCTTTTTCTTTTTCTTTTTCTTTTTCTTTTTCTTTTTCTTTTTCTTTTTCTTTTTCTTTTTTTTCTTTTTCTTTTTCTCTTTTCTTTTTCCTTTTTTTTTCTTTCTCTTTTTCTCTTCTTCTTTTTCTTTTTCTTTCTCTTTTTTCTTTTTTTTTTGACAACTTCCTGCCTGCCCGTCATTAGAAGTAAGAATGTATTTCTTTGTCTCTGTCAGATCTCAGTTAATTAGCCATCGCTGCAGCAGGCTCAAAGATTTAAATTCAAAGTGAAACTCCTTCTAATCAAAACTGCAGCAAACTGGGGGTTTTGTTTGACTTTAACCTGAGAGTCAGTTATTGTATCACTGATGTACATACTGCATTACCAGCTGAGTGCTTTCAGCATCCCTCTATCAGTGTGAAATATTTAATCGGCACAAGGATCCAATCAGCACAGCAGAGGGGAAGCTAGTGTGTGCATTAATTTACTTCAGTTGAAAAGCAGTAAAGCAGGTCAGAAACATATAACCTTCTCCCTTTCCCCCTCCTCGCTCCCCTCCCAAACCAATACACAGCACATCAGAAGAGTTTGGGACGGGGGAGGGGTTGGGGGAGGGATTTAAAGCCACCCTGTATGAATCCAGATATGATAGACAATAAATTAGTCACTCCTGCCAAAGAATGACAAACACTGCCTGAAACAGAAGAGGGGAGCAATGCACAAACACAGTCACCATCCCAGGACATGTCCCCCAAAAACCCTTCTTCAATTCATTGCATTGTGTAATTGTTTGGTTTTTAATCTTTGACTTTTTTAAATCTGGAAAGACGGCTGAATGATCACCCCTTCTGTGTATGACATTAATTAGAAGGAAAGCACATGCCAGGAAATACTGAAACAGTCTTTCTATTAAGGTGCAAAATGGCTTTTGATTTTCTAGTCTGACACATTCTCCAGGAAATGCTTCCATTAATATTATTGGTAAAGATCTGGTTTAGAAGCATTCACAAGCTCTTCTGCACATCAGCAATTTTATATACTGCAATGCATGACAGCTAAACTTTTTCCACTTCTAATTCTACCCTTGTATTTCTCTCCTATTCTCCAAAGACAGTCAAATTCCTTGTCTCCTTGGTATAATAATGAGAATACCAACATGCCATTTTCTTTTACAACCTGAATGTTACATGAATAAATTTGTTCAATCCTCCAAGCAAAACCATCATGCAGAAATGTGACGACAGACAATGATTAAAGCTGCATCAAAAAACCCCTACCCCAGCTTGTCAGTGTGAGTGACCAAACTCTCAATGTGGCTGCTCTCCAGGACAGGGCAGCAATAAAGAATTAACAGATTTATGTAAAGAGAGAATTTTCCAAACTGGAAATAGTCCAACAGTGGTAACTGTGGGCTTAGAAATACACATACTTAGTCAAATGCAATTAGCCTTTAATTTTTGAACCCATTAAACATCTTGCTGACTGCAAAAAGCAATGCGTTTTAAATGGTATTGCTAACTGGCAATCCACTTGTCAAAGCTTGGAATTAGCTGCTTAGTGATGTTTAAACAGCACTTTTAAACTAACATGGAGTAGGGAGGAAGGGGATGCTATTTAATGAGAAAAGTCAGATTGATACCATGGAACATTCTGGTAGTGCCTGTGCATTTTGAAGGAGAGGAGGAGGGGGAACTAGGGTTGGGGGTTTTTAATAACCTCACAAATAATCCCTCCTCCTTTCTCTCTCTCAAACCATGACAATGATCAAGGAAATGAGAACAAGGCGGTTGATTCACAGCTGACTCTCTCTTCTTGTTACATCAGATCAAGAAGGAGCAGTGTAACAGGGAGGGGGGAGCCGATTTCTGCCGAGGAAACAAATCGACAAGCTGGCATTTTGTCTCCTACTCCAATTAATTAGACCAGTTTTCTGTCAGAAACAGAGATTTTAAAACTTGCAACAGAGTTACATGTGTGCTCACTCATACACATGCTGCATAGATGCATCCAGAAAATTAAACACTGTGTGTGTGGGATAAACACCTCCCAGAAAATCTTCCATGCAAGAGTAGTTGGTTTTCCATTGCATTGCATGGGTGGATCTCTATTTTTTCGTTAATCCCAAATTAAAAATGTACAATGAGCTGCTTATAGTAAGACACAGCCTGTGCTGAAGCCCCTAGTAATGACAGCCTTTAGATCGGGAGTACTGTGCACTGGAGCAGGTCCGCAAGGCTCCGACATGCTTTTTTTATACCCAAACTTACCCCAGAGGAAAACTTTGCCTTGATCTCACTATGAATAAAGCAGAAATCACACAGACATCCTCTTGGCAGGTCAGAGGAGGGCTCCCTGTTGTGCAACACGGGTTCTCCCATAGCCCCAAAGCCAGAGTCCTACTTTCTATTAGCAGCTCAAAATTTACACTTTTGCTGTTGCCAGCTTCAATTTCTCATGATTTGTCTCATCCCATGCATTCAAGAGGACTGCATTCATACGGCTTATTTGCTAGTGAAAAACAAAACAAACTCTCTACAAACACCCCAGGTGTACACCATATAAACACTAATATACTTCTAATTTAAGTTTTGAGAAAACAAAGGCAGAGTGATTAAAGGCCAGGAACATGCAGCCAGCACATGGAGACTAAGTGCCCTAGAACAAGCTGAATGTTTCTATTGTGTGAAGCTCATTCACTCATTCACTATAGCTATAAGATGCAGGGCAGACATTTGCATTTCTGGAGTGGCATCTTGTCATTTTTAGATAAATCATGGGACCCAGACCCTTTCTAAATGGTATCAAGCTCACATTTCTTGATAATCTGCCTCCCTTTGTTTCAGTAGTCTGTCTCTTTTCTTTTCCTCTCCATGAATGTCATTAAAGTTTGTATTCTATGTGTCCAGAACTCAGGAGCTTCTCATTTTTGCTTAAAAAGGCACTGCTTCCCATGACTAAACATTGCAAAAAGAGATGCAACTGTACGCATTCAGAAAAACTAAGAATAAATTAGAGTAATTTATTGTATCCAGTTCCAAAGCTGCTGCCTCCTAATTCCCTATGCTCCATTCCTCCCACCAGTCCCAACCCAATGCCCACCCCAACCTGACAATCATTTCTTTGATTTTTCCCTCCTTCACCCCAGTTTAAAACCAGATTTGGAAATGCACATCTTCTTTGGAGTGGCAGGAAGAACTAGTAGTACAATAAACCAAGCCAAATGCTCCCCCTCCCTTTTTTTCCTAGATAACACAGAATCTTCCTGAAATGAACAAATATAACTGTGAACAGATACACAGACTTCCCATGGGATCAAACCATCAGTTCCTCAGTATACATAGAAAGAAGATAGAAATTAAATGGTTGCATTTCTCCCAAGGGAAGGCAGATCTTCAGTGGTGACATATTCCCATCAGAAATTCTGGATAAGGTGCAAAGAAAAGAAAAAAAATCCCTGTTTTCTCTTCCGGCCTGGTGTAAGACACTTCTGCAGCAATTCTACATACACATATTTCATCCCAACAGCCCGAGCTTTTAGCATGACTCTGAAGTGATTAGTGTTTTTCAAGTGCAGGCATGTTTGCATGGTACACACGAAACTGCTTGGAGCAACCTTTCAATTTTCCATCACTCCCAAGTACAGTTTTGGCGAAAAAAACCAAAGCAGGAGGTGAAATAAAAATCCCGAGTGTTTACTTCCAGGCACTCCTCATTCCAAATCCAGGCTCTTGTGTCCACATGGATCACTACCAAAAGACACAAGGGCAGCAGCAGCGGCCAGAGGAACAGTCACCCCATGCTCCTGTCCCTGAGCCCACGGGGATCCCACCCTTTTGGCAAGGGAATGTCAGTATATGAAGGAAGCTGATTTTGTCATGGAACCTGAAGAATGCACTTCATTCAGAGGACAAAGATGAAGGCAACCTATGAACAGTTTTTTTGCAAAAGCCATCAGTTGTTAGCACACTTTACTAACGAAAAACCCTGTGTCTTGGCAGCACAAAGAGCAGGGTCCTTCTACCCCAGCCTCTGAGTCTACTCTGGCTAAGCAAACCAGGACTGAGATGGAATCAGAGCTATCTTTCGAGATCTAGATAAATCCCTTTGCCTTAGTCTTCCAACTTGATAACATGTTTTCCTAGTTGAGGCATTGTGAAAATGAGCTTGTTAGGCATCCATTAAATGCTATTTATTTATATTTTAAAGACAAGTTAAATAATATGATTTTATCTTTATCCCACAGGACTATGGCTGTCAAATCAAAGGTAGTGAACTATGGCCCTGTTTATCTAATTGTGCCTGAAATATTTTCACATGTCCTCCAAAGGAAACCTTGTAGAGATGATGATGATACTTCACAAGTCCGACCCTTTTCCTGTGTGTATGCAGGCTTGGCCACAAAAAGAACTATGCAGATGGCAGAAACTTAATTTCATGTATTTTCCTTTCCACAGATTGCATAAAAAGCAATCTACAGACTAAAAAATGTAGTAAAGCCCATGACCAGAGATGGGAAACACACCTCTAACAAGAGCTGCAACAGATCTGAAGAAGAAAAGTGTTCACAGAAGCTGGAAGGAACGGCAGAAGAGACACAGAGATAAATTTCTGACAATGGCACTCTTGCCATTCTGCTGTCAATGGAGAGAAAACAGTTGAAGCAGAAAACCACTGAGAGATTTTCCTCCTGCATCATAAAATAAAACTGTTTATTACAAACTACAGAATGAGAATGATGAACAGTTATGTGGGTGTTTGCAGAAGTAAAGGGTACAGAAGGATGAGTTGACAACGGACTTCCATCTCAAGACTTCCTACTTTCTCATACAATATATAGAGGATGACAACCTCAATGATTTCTCTGTTCCTTCCCAGGATGTCTGAGCATCTGTACATCATTCAAAGGAATGCCTATGATCCACTGAAACCCCTCAAGGGGTAGGAACTCTGAGTATACATGAGGAAGGAAGCTGCAGCAGCTAAAACTGAAGTCACTGGAAGTAAAAGCTGGAAACCGAAGCTTCACATCACAAACATAAAACTTTAGTTATTGAGAGAGCACCTTCACTCCTCATTTAATTTTTCCCTCAGCTGCACCACTTCATTTGTCATATGGAGTATCAAAAAACATAACTGTGCATGATCACATTGCTCTCTTTATCCAGCCTGAGGGCTGACTATGCAGGAAAGGCTGGCTGCCACAGCACTCAGGCAGCAACAGCACTGCAGGGGTTTTTTGCCTTCCCAGCAGGGAGTGTTCAAACAGGTAGGTTATCAAACAATATCTTACCAAAAACATAAGGTAATGTTAAAAACCTGGCTGAATGAATGCCGCCTTATCAAATATCACCTCCTACAGAAGTGGGAGAAAATGAAAATCGAGAACTCCAAGCCCTCTGTCTTTGCTTAGACCACTATTCACCACTATTCAATACTTTCAATACTTTTTTTTTTTTTTTTTTTTGAGGGCATATAATGGCCTAGTTCCTCTAGGGGCATGGGTGGTTTAGACAGATTTTTAAAAAATTAACTTCCTCTGCCTAGTCCTCCCCCGCTGCCAACAAAGAATGCTGTGTGAGTACACACATGTGAAAAATCAAAAGCCAACTTAGTTTGAGAATCCCAAATAATACCACTTGACTATATACAGATAATTGATCAAGTCATAATAAGAGGAGGATACAACATGTAATATTTTTCTGTTAATGAGACTTCAGAGAATGCATGAAAAAACTATTTAGAATGACTGAACTGTACAAATACATTAGCAGATGTAGAAAATACTGTGTAAATTTAAGAAACAAGGGAATTATATGCTTTCACTCTAACAATGGAAATGCAAATGATAAGACAATGCTTAAAGAGAAAGAAAGGTATAGAGCAATGTTGGGAAAGAATATTAAAGAGATAAAAGAGCTGCTAATGAAGGACTTTGTAGATCCTTGAAATTAAGACAGTTACACAACCATTTTTGCAGAGGCCAAAGAGAGAATAACAAGCAATAAATACCAAAGATTGTGCCAGCGACAGTAAGTAGGATGGAATGTAGAAAAGAGACTGAGATAGAACAGACTGGGCCCACTTCAAAACAACAGGAGAGGAGCACAATGGCTAAGGAGAAGGCAATGACACACTACATTGCCATTGCTTTCACATTGCTTTCTTGATGCTTTTCCATCAAGATGGGAATGATTATTTAATGCACATATAAAATGGAAATTATCTGCAAAATTTAGTCCCTAGCCTTCAGTTTTGTGTCTGAATTAATTTCTAAACTACTCCCATGAACAGGCTTTTTGCAAAAGCCACCTTTTGCAAAAGAGAGAGAGTGATGTTTGTACATTAAGTTTTTTGCTATTGTAGTGGCAAGCACTTGGATACTACAGCCATGAAAACTCTGCAGGGAACTGGAGAGTGGCACTGATCGGTGTTTATACTCAGAAAGGATTCAAAGGTATAAAAAAGAATGGTGAGAAGCGAGAGAAGCTTCAGCAAACTTTTCCCCCAACTTTTTTACATCTCAGAATCAGAATAAACATTTCCCATTGAGTGAAAAACATCACAAACACTTAAATACTAGCCTCCATCAGTCAACCAGATGCTTTGTCTGGAACATTTATACCAGCTTTTCCCATTTATTCCAACTTTTCTTCTGATAAAAGTAATTTTGCAAAGATGCAGAGTACAAAAAATGACAAGGGGGTCAGAAAGAACTGATGCTCTAGCTCTCCAGTTCTTTAGTGCACCTTATTTTTTTATATTACCATTTGAGTTAACCTTTTCTTCTGCAAGAGTGGAACACCCTTCTGAGAACAAGGCAAGGATTAGGTGGCAAGTTTGTGCAGCAGCCCCCAATGATTTGAGTTCAAATACAGTACAGGTAATATCTAGGAATGAAAAAGGAAGTCCTTGCTCAAGTTCAAAAATCATCTGTGGCACAACTCTCAACTTGGAATAAGATTGGGCCACAACTGTCTGAACTATAATGACACAATTTAGAAACAGAATGGGACAAATAAGTGGCAATATCAAGTTTGACCATTCCAGTGGATTCCAGCTGAGCAGGAGGTGTTAACAATACTCAGTGTGGAAACAGTAGCTCTCTACACACCTACTCTGTAGATACTGTGACTGCAGCCAGCCCCTATAATTTCACTCCTGCTTTTCCCACTTTTTTTTTTTTCTTCCCTGAAGGATTGAAGCATTAAAAAGGAATTGTGGAAAAATAAAATAAACTTTAGTAATTATGGCCTTCTTCAGGAGGTGAGGGAAACAGGTCATGTTTTAGGGAGCATAGTATGCCAATATGAATTCCCAGTTCTTCCAAAGGAATCCACCTCCTAGTCCCTTAATCCTCTTCCTGTGACACACCAATTAACGTGACTGCACTAGCATTCAGATAGCTGTGCAATAAACCAGTAGCTCTATTAATTAAAGCTCACTTATCAAAGGAAGAAAAAAACCGCTCGCTTTTAACACAGATGGATTTCCCTCTTCAGATCACACTCTTGCTACAAAAACAACTGGGATAAGCGGTATAAGGAAGCACTGGGGAGGAAGGGGGAAAGAGGAGGAAAAACACCATTTCAGGAGAGTGCTGGCATGGTGTTGGGGCAGCAATGGCCACAGGCTTGGCAATCTCACAACAAATTGTGAGGAAAGTGGGAAACAGAAAAGAAGGGATTAGAGAATAAAGGAAAGAACATATGCAAGCACCTATGAGGACAATGTACTTTGGCCAAAGGAAACAAGTACAGAGCCACTGTCCCTTTCATGCTAGGCCAACAAGTTTAGCAACAGTACTTTAGTAGTAATAAACACTTTTTCCAGTTGTGTGTTGAGTAGCCTGTGTGGAAACATGTCCATTTCCAGAGACTGCTGCCAATGACAATATGCAGACTCAGCAGAGAGGCTAAAGGCTGCATGGACACAATGAATAAATTGCCCTCTCAACCCTCAGAAGATTATAGGTCTCTGTCAAGTCATTTGGATCTAAAATCAGACCTGTCTTAAAGCATTTATAGCTTGTCAGGGAATATGTTCTGTATATTCAACAGCCACTTCAAGGAAAATAAATCATTTTATTACAAAAATTATTATATTATTATATTTAATAAATCTAGTAAAATTTCATCCTACAAACAACCTTCACCAAAAGAGCTTATGCACCACAAGTTCACACCTCATCTAAATAAACACTAACATCCCCACATAGGCACATCCACCTATCTTTTGCTGACATGGTGAATAAGAAATAAATCACAGGAATAGGAGTCCTCAAAAGAGCCACTTAACAGACATTATTAAAAAAGAAATCAGTCAAATGCAGAGGGAGAGAGGAGGTAAGGGAGAAACAGGACATTGAGAGAAAGACATTCTAAATTTTGTATTTCTTGACAGCATTCTTTCCAAAAACCAAAAGCAGGCTGGGCTGGAATGCAGCGCTGTGGTAAAGGCAGATGCATTCAGTTTTCTTACCTAGAAGTCTGAGGAAGAAGTAACTACAGCATCAGAGACAAGAGACAAAGACTGCTGAATTCAGCAGTAGCTAAGTCTATAAATGGGCTAAGCAATCTGTAAATGGAAACTTTTCAAAGCTTTAACAAAAATAAAGCTCCTAAGTATTGTAGCAGTGAGCATGACTGAACCTCCTGCTACTCATTATATCATCTATTGACATCATTGTTCTTCTGGGCTTATTAGCATTTGCTCTCTACAACATGATAGAAGTTCATTAGTTGATTGTATATCTGGGGATGGTGTGGATGAATGGAAAATGGTACATATATTTAAACAAGACACAAATGTTCTCAGCTGAGAGATTTGGTTTATTGTTTTTTTATGCACTTTAAGACATGTGATCAATTTCCTGAGAGAGTTTGCTGGTTACCATATAGTCTGTGAGTATAATAGGACCTGCAGTGAGACCAGTGTCAGCTGCAGAAAACAGGGCAAGTCAGTCTGGAGTGACTGGAATATGATGGGAGGAGGAAACACAGGCTTTTGATGCTGACACGTGTAGCTTCAGAGCAGGCAGTGCAGTTCTTATGCTGTTCCAAGAGCAACTCTAGGTCTGAAGAAAACAAAACTCAGCCCAACTGTTTTAGACTGGCACATGTACATGTCCAGATGAGCCCTGCTGCTGGCATAATGGGGAGCTGAGGTGTCCGCTTTCAGAGCAAGGAGATTTGCCAAGGAGATTAAAACAGGCCTTGAGATTTTAAGATATTTACTCATCTTCCAAGATTTACGCCTCTCTAGTTCCCCATTTGCTGAATTGAGTAACTCTAACAGATCTCTAATGGGCACACCTCCAGCTCAGGGCACTTCTGGGCTATGGAGTCAGAAGCAACTTCTTGTCTCAGCTTGAAATACAGGTGTCTGCCAAGGAAGGCAGGAACCTCCTCTGGAATGGAGAATATGACCCCCTTCCTGCGGAATTATTTTAACTCTGAAATTAAGGGGCTTTCAGGCAAAGATATGAGAAAAGGAGTAACAGTTCTTCACTAGTATGTGTGTGTAGCAAGGCAAACAAACAGAACTGAATCCCAGTCCCAGCCTCTCTCTTTCCCCTTGGTGCAGTTCCAGGCACAGCCAGCAGGGGCGCTGCTGGCTCCTGGCCGGGCAGGGCGGGTGCGATGAGTCCCCCACACCTGCAGGGGGCGCTGTGGTGCAGGGGCGCTGTGGTGAGGGCTTGGCAGCCTCACCGCATGCGGGTCATGGTGGGCAGGATGGAAAAGGCCCTTCTTCTGCCAACCCACAGGCGCAGTGGGCCCTGGTGCCCCTCTATATGGCGAGGTGGGCTGCAGCAGGACCTTGGACTGTCAGCTGGAATGGCAGGGACGAGCAGATCCCAGAGCAGCGAATGGAATTTATCAGAAACTTAGCAGCTGCAGCAGGAGCTGTGGGTGTCCCGGCAGGCAGGGGATGTGGGGTAACAGTGTGGTGAAAAACCCAGAGCCATGGCAGAGGAGTGGTGGGGCTGGGCAGTGGCAGCCGGGCTCTCAAACACGACTGGGAGAGGTGCCCTCGAAAGGGCTTGAGGTCCCAGGTTTTCCCTGAGGCACCCGAGTAGATGGCGAGGGTCCTTCCTAGTGAGGTAAGCTGTTAATAAGGTCCCAGTCCGACGGCTTGCTGTTACAAGCTGAGCTTCACTCATGGTAGAAGAAGACGGCAGGAGATGGAGCCCAGCAATAGTGGCAAATTCTTCCCACAGCAACTTTAGTCTGTCTCCCCTCCAATGTCTCCAATGCCAAGAGAGAGAGACCAAGAGGAGCCCGACCCAGCCCAGCCTCTCACCTCCCCCCAAGATCTCGCAGTATCTTTGCCCTTCCAAAGATAAAGGTAAGAGAGTAGTCAGCTGCACCCTTCCTCTGCTTTGATAATTTCTTCTGTCTCTTTAGCACCAGTTGTCTCTTAGCAACAGATGGGACAAAATTCCAGGAGAGAATGAAACAAAAGGAAAAATCTTAACCCCCAAGACTTCTCCTTTAGTTTATGCACTCACTGAAATTTATTCTTCTTTCCTACAGCACACCTATCAGCTATCACAACACCTATAAGTTTCAGCAGAATTAGTCTTGGTTCAAACTGGTGTAAGAGCAGGAAGAAATCCAGTAGAATGATTCTGCTACTTTCTCTCTGCTCTAATTTTCATAGAGAGTAAAGACAAGTAAGCCAGACCAGACCAGCTCCATGGTGTTATCTCCAACGTCAATTTCCAGAACAAGCTTAAATGGATCAAATCATGAGGATCTTCATTCACCTTGTGGGGGTCCTATAGTCTCCTTGGGAACATCCTACTAGTTCCTTTACATGGAAAGAGACAGAGGGAAACATCATTCCCACCTGATCAGCGGACTCTCCTCTAAGGAGGTTTGTCTCCACTGCCAATGGGCATGCTGGCTTATAAATTAAATATCCTTACTGAGTGACAAAATTTGGAGAATTCTAACCCAGAAAATTAAACAGTGAAATGTTTAGTCATGCAAATGCACTGCTCTTCATCTTGAAACACATGTTCATATAAAATTGCAAT
This sequence comes from Muscicapa striata striata, assembly GCA_030060385.1. Classification (NCBI taxonomy): domain Eukaryota; kingdom Metazoa; phylum Chordata; class Aves; order Passeriformes; family Muscicapidae; genus Muscicapa; species Muscicapa striata. The sequence continues at coordinate 199,743 of JAREIS010000110.1, read as the reverse complement.
GTCTCAGTGGGGAGTTATCACAGTTTTAGGACAGTGGGATAAGAGTGACGGCTGAGCTGCAGGAATTATGTTCCTAAACCACAAAATGAGCTCACCTTGTTTTAGCCCAGGCCTTTATGCCTTAGACCTTGAACATCTCCTGATGTTCAGAGAGAACTCCTGAATAGCTGCTGTTAGCATTTAATTTGGTTTCAAACATGTTAAGGATGTTAAGTCTGAATGACACAAGAAAGACAATTTGTGTATTGATCTCAGGACCAGTCCATTTAAGTAGAGACATCTCTCTCCAGTTGTCCAGGACCCAGACAGATACAGTCAGGATGGTCACAACTTGCCATTTGACAAAATATCCTGCCATCCCTAAACAGGATGTGCTGTCACCATGCACTTGCAGCAACCATCTTCCACCCAGAGACAGACTGCTGGCTAGCCAGCATTCTCCAAAGCAGGCACACATTGCCTCACCTTCCCCCTTTCCAAGACTGCCAGTTAGTTATTCCTCCTTTTAAGTTAAAATCAGCTCCTAATTCATGCTCTCTTTGGTACACTGGTAACACACACAGTCTTTTTGGCACAGCCCTGCACAGAAGTCCTCCTGCCTTGGAAAGTTCTGGCTTTCCTTGAGAGACAGCAATGTAATTTAAGAGCAGTTTTGGCTAGGAAGGAGGCTGATACTGTTAAGATTGCTCATGCTGAGCAATGAAGCTTGGATGTGACCTTACCAACAAGGATTTTTACAACTATGCAGGGGACAAAGCAAAATGATCTGGACAAGCTCAATGTCCTGGCAAAGAGCACAAGAAAAAGCAACAGTTGACTCACGGCAGTAGGAATCTGCCCTCATAGCATCGTGACTAAACTATAATTAGACATCTCAATTTTTTTAAATCACTCATGATTCTTTTTAAGGGCTGGCAAAATGAATGAAAATTTCCTGCAATTTCATACAGAAATACTTTTAAAGTGACTTTTAAACCATTTCCATGTTGAAGTAAAAGAAAAAAAAAAAGTTTTCACAATTGCTGGTTTCTTTCAACTGGCCCATAACTGAAGGGACAAGAGCTGATAATATCACTAACTGATAGGACAGTACAGGGAAAAAAAGGTAAGTGAGTTTTAGGACAACCTCTCTACATTGTGTTGTATAAAAATACCAAGAGGGATGTGTCAGCTGAGCCACAAGCAACCATGAAAAATACATTGTTTATGAAAAAGACAAGCCCTTCAAGAGCAATTATAAACTTTCCACAGCATCAGCAGGAAAAGGGATGTATTTAACCACTGACTGCCACCATGCCTGACTTTCAACAACAGAATACTACAAGAACATTTGTATTTTCCTTGGTCTTTTGCTATGTTTCTTCACACATGAGCAAGAACAAATGAGGGCTGCACATCCTCACTAGCACCTTGAGGAATTGCTGTCCCTGAAAAGCAGTTACATTTACCTTGGAGACTGGCTCAAGCATTCCAAACCTGGTTCCATTTTTCTGTGGACAGGCTCCTCTGAAAAAACATTTGCAATGACTGCTAGAGGAAGCCTGTCAGACTTGTAGGGCAGTTCCATCAGTGCCTCAAGCCACAGGTTGTGAATCAAGCTCCAGCCCAAAGCTGCTTAACCAGACATGCACAGTAATTCAGGACTACCAGAAAATCTGTGCCAGGACACACCAAAATTCCTTTCACAGAATGGTCAGGACATGACTATCTGCAGAGCTAAATGTTTTAAGGCAACTTTAGGATTATGTGACTACTTGGTCACATTGCACCATTCAGAAAACTTAATTCAGGAATACTTGCATGAAGTTTATAATTTTTTCCTGGAAGCCATTCTGAAATCAAAGTGAAACCTCAATGTAAGTATCTCAAGCAATAGCACCTACTATTTTACTAGATTCATGGCTTTCACTCTTGAAAATCCTTGTCTTATTTCCAGCTTTAACTTCCAGCCACTTACACCTTTTTCCCAGCTATACAGAATAGCTCCCTGCTAACTCAGATGTTCATTTCCTGAAAGACAGGGACAATGATTCTGGTTTTCTCCATACCCACAGCAGGCACTAAACTCAGGGTAGAATATAAGCCTATTTTGTCACTTGAATTGCTCAGGAGTTTCACCTGCAGCTGTAACCAGGCTTACAAGGGCCTCTGACATAGCCAGAATTTCTGATGGGCGCCTCACTGTTATAGGATTTTTGTATTTTAACCAGATATAGAGAGCTAAAGTGGGCTGAGTGTGCAGGAGCTTGTGTCATTCATGTGCAAGGCAGCATGCAATCCAGTCTTTTGCCTTCCCAGCTCCCAGCCATTCACATTCCAGCAATATCTCACTTGAAGTCCCCAAATACACCCAGCCCGACAAAGAACAAATACCAACTTCTCTGAAGCTACAGCAGAGAGAAAATGGCAGCTAAAAAAATGCATAAGGCCAACTTCAAAGTTGTTGAATTTGGTCCTTGGGCTTTTAAAAACCTGTCATTTGGGAGGAAGGGTGGGAGACTGCTCTTTCCCCCTCCTTTTCATTAAACAGCTTTTCAGAACCTGGGAGAGCTACAGCTCTCATTATGCATTCCTCCTTCTGGAAATAAATACTTGTGTGGGTTGTCACATTAGTCAGTAGATAGATGACAAAAACAAATTACAGCCTGGCACAGAGCCATGCATTGTGTGTGTATGTGTTACAACAGAGTATGTGCTATTAGCACGGTGGTTGATTCTGCATGTCAGAGGGTGGAGTCTTTTCCAGTAGCAGAAGTCCTATAATGAAGGACTGTCCAAAGAAGAAGCAGAGAATTATGACTGTGTTTCACTCCTTTCCCCTCAAGGAGATATTACACAAACTCCCCATATGGCTCATTGCTACACAGAGAAATCCTACTCCTTCAATGCTTCTTCCAGCTCTCTGAAGTCAAAAACAAGCTAAGCAGTCCCACAGTTCACTTCAGCCTTTAAATAAGCTGGGGCTCTCCAGAGGGAAAGGAACCAAAAATTTATTTGTCTTTTCAAGGTCCACAGAATTTGTCCCCTCTTTTTCTCTCATTGTACACATTTGAATCAGTTTTGGTGTCAGTTATGACGCCCAAATTGAATTATTTTTCAAAAAATAACACGATTTTAAAAACATGCCCAGTGTCCAAACACGATTTTAAAAACATGCCCAGTGTCCAACCCTCACTGTGAGTAACTACTTTTTTCAATCTGAGAGATCAACATCCTGGATTATTACCTGACTGGTCCTCTGCAGAAAAAAGGAGTCCTACTGCATTCCTGCCCCCATGTTTTGAGTGTGTGAAAATATGAGCCAGGGAAGTTATTTAACAAATAACCAAAATTCTGCCCTTATCTGGATAAACAGATTATTGTTTTTGAGAATCTAAGGCACAGGAGACTAAGTTTCACAATCAGATTATCTGATTGTGGATATTTCAATGAGTAAATGGAGTTACTTCAATTGTTCCTGGAACAGCTGGAAGATCTGTTGTTCCTGTGACATGCCTTCCCACTGCTGCGCTACCATAACTCTGGAGTTGTAGTGGGAACTACAGTGTGGGACCTACAAATGCACCATTACTCACCAGAGAGGAGTGAGAAAGAAATTCATAGCCTCCCTTCCACCCATTTCTCTCACCTTAAGATACCTTTACATTGGCCTTATCTCTAACTTTAGGATACTTTTACGCACCACAATGTAACAGCTACACATCACTTTCAGTAGGACAATACCAGTAATGCCACTGTTCAAAGATTTCTGAACAGGTCACTGGATGCAAATTAACAAAATTTAAAACCCAATGAAACCCAAAAAACTTTTACCATTTACATCCAGAATATTGATAAAAGTAATGTATTCAAATGCTATATTTCAACTAATCACAGAAAAAACGTAAAAATATGGGACTTTATAAAAGCAATAAATTGTGGGGGTTTGTCTCCTTCAATAATTGTGTAGGAGTGGTGTGGTCAAACTTCCAGAAATAATTACTAGAAATACAATTATTTATCAGTGTCATTCTTTCTCTGATGGCCAACACAAATGATGGGAAGAGAAGACAGTCCTGACATTCTGCACCCTGGGCACTGTTTTGACTCCACCATTGGAAAAGGTTACTGTTAGACCAGGAAAAGCTCCAGAGATCCATAAGGTACTAAAATAGCTTCATATGATGACCAAAGATAAGGAAAGCCTTATACAAAAGGAATTGTTAGAATTATGTTGCTTCAGATTCACATGGAAATGACACAGAATGTGAGGGAGGTTTGCTAAATCTGAAATGGCTCAGACAAAGTGGGTGGAGATTCGTTTTTTATGTCTCATCCAGTAAGAGCAAAGGCAATCCAATTAAACCGGTGGAAGCCAACTTCAAAACAAAAGTGTCTTTCAGAAGGACACTGTGGGGGATGAAAGCTCTCATGGGACCATGGGAAGACTAGGGATTTTCATGGAAAAGAATACCACCAAGGGTGTCTAAATGGAGACTAGGAAACCTGAGATGAAATCGCTGCCAGAAGAGACTTTGATAAAATATTCCATGTAACTGTCTCTCTCTTTGATTTAGTTTCTGGCTGCTAACACAGACACAATGCTGATGGACATCCAGTCTGACCCAGGGCAATCATTATTAGGTAATAGTAATCAGGTCTTTGGTTTTTAATTTGATTTTTGTGAATGATATGTAATTGAGAAGAACTCAGTTTACAAAAAGCAGGATGGCTTTGAAGGCAAAATGTTCAAGTGCACAATTTTTTTTCAAATGCAAATCTGATTTTGTATCAATGAGAGCTAGGTAAGTAGGGGAGTTCCTGGTGACAAATACTTTGAATCATTTTCCAAGTATTAAAATGTGGGTATTTGAAAGTTGTAAGAGGAGAAAGAAGAGTTCAGTCCTTGGTGATAATGAAAAAATTAAAAAAAATATATTAGGAACAGAACAATTGCAGCAATTGAATTTTCAGAAAGGCATTTTTCTGATTATGGTCAATCAGAAAAAAAAAATAATCAATGAATCATTTTCTTTTTAAGGAAAACTTTTGTTTTCTAATTAATATAATTCCCTTTGAAAAATCTTTCCCTGTCATGCAAATGCTGAGTTATCTATATTTTATCTTATTGGTTACTGTGATGTTTTCAGCCTAACCTCAGTGAGCAGAGCTGAAGAAAATTTAAAACAGCAGAAGAGTCTGGCAGGAGACTGACCTGTTCTCCCAGTATGTGCTTTCTGAACTGAGGGTGTGAAAGTAGCTGTAAGCTGGCAAAAATTTTGAAGCTGTTCTACATCTTCTGCAGCCTGCCTGGGGTCAGTGTTTTCTCTCCTACTTGACTGGTACAAACTGAAGTGAAAAATGGTGGGTTGTCCACTTAGTCTTTGAAAACCAATAAAGATATCTTCTCAGGACTATGAATTTGGGGGACCAAATATCTTCCTCATTTAAATTGGGATTAAATAACAAAATGCAGGTGAGATGTGGTAATTTTGTAACTACACATGAAATGGTAACATTTAACATTTCCTGCACAACATCTACCTTTGAATACTCCAATTTTCCTCCTTTTTTTTTTTTTTTTTTTTTCCTGGTGGATGTAAACAATATTTTACTTGATCAAATGTTAACAAGAGTGTCAAGAAGCCAAAAGCCCTCTCACTCCTGCAATTAAGCTCAGGGAAGACTGCAACGTTTGACTTCTGCTGAATTGAGAGGTTGTAATCAATTAAAGCATTGGGTATATCTTATATCCTGCTGTAGGACTGTGCTCTGCTTCTGCTGAAGTCAGAATTCAATCAATAACTGCTATCAGATAGGAAACTTACCCAGTTACATGCATTTTTTCTCACATAGAGTGATACATGTGGTCATTCAGTGGTCATTAGACCAGGCTCAGATATTTTGCACCATGGTGGTTAAAAAACTAACACCTCAGGGTCTTTAATCCATTAAAAAGCTAAGAAATAAGTTTTTATTAAGTTTGATTGTTCCACATGAAACAGCAAATGGATATTATGCCTAGAGTGTTGGCTAGTAGTTAAATACTCTCAAAATCATGTGGATTTAGGCAATATTATCATTAACAGCCATGAAGAGACAATTTGGCAGTATCTGCTGTGCTTATCTGATGTAGTCACATCAGACATCAGTACATACCTGTGAGGTAAAATGACTTCCAGAAAGTGAAAGAATAGAAATTCATGGGAAAGTGTGAAAAAGTTTGCATCATGTTTCTCATAACATCTCTCCTAAATACGAAAGACTTGTTTACACTGGTAACCACTCCAGTTATCTGGGACAACTTAAATTTATGTCCTTATTTACTTATACAGGTGTACACAAGATGTAACAGACACCAATAATAAAATCAAGGAGATAACTTCACAAACATATATATGAGACCATACAAATTTTGATATACTTAGGTGTATGTATATATATACATAAAATGAATTGCTAAAATGAACCCCTTGACTGATGTGTATTATGATAGTGATTGCTTTTTTATTAAGTACTTTTCATTCTATTATATTACAAGCCATTTGTACAATGGAGCTTGCCATGTTAAGTATCATTTCAGTAATTAGGTGATAACTGCACCAGTTCCTCAACAAATGTCTCCTCAGTTTGTCTTTGGCTGATTTTCTGGTATTAATTTCTTACTCAAGCTCTTTAAAGAGCATTCATATGAAAGGAAACTGAAAGCAAACAAAAACTTGGTCTTCAAATAAAAACTTTTTTTTCTCCCTAGTTTATTCTTCTAGAAGTACAATATTTGGATCTGTGGAATAGACCAGTGGGATTCATGGGGAAAATTTCATATTTCTATCTATGTCTCCACTAGATGCCCAAACTCTTGACTTTCCTCTTCGCCAAGCTACCACTTTTCTAAAGGGCCCAACATATGTAATATTTCTGATTCAAATCTTATACACTGTTTTGAAACTGGACTGCACATTTGAATCGTAAGAATCTTCCAATGCAGGAAAAAAATTAGCACAAAAATAGGAAATGCAGTATGTCATTATACTTCCCAGTCTTCCTTTGGATACTACCGCTAGTGTATCTAACTAAGGGGGTTGATTTTAAAGAATGATGGAATGTCCCTTTGCTCTTTTATATCTGTCCTTGGCCATATATTCAAGTAAATGTAGCGAGAAAGGGGAAGGAAAGGGGGGAAAGTACCCTCCAAATGTCATGGCAAGAAAAATACCAAGTTCACATACAACAGTTTTGCAAGAGCAGTTGCAGTGTCAGGGCAGTCAGACACAAGCCCTTTGCCCTCCTCCTTCAGCTTTCATCCATTATTTTAAGCTTCACCCCATGAAAAGGCACAAGCTCATTTAAGAGTCCACACTGAACTTTTCTTGAGCCATGAATCCAAATATACAACCAGTTTCAAACAGCTGTCACGGAAGTTACATTAGTAGCAGGAGTTGTGCATGAAGCCAACTCCCGGCCAAGTGGGACCAAATATTCTGCTTTCCTCTAAGTCTGTATTTTAGAAAGAATATAATGTTTTACTGAAAATCTGTAGTAAGCTGAAAACCAGCTTCATATTTATAGCTAACCAAGGGAAAAAAAAATCTTACAATGTGAAACATAGTTAAAGATTCTTTTTACAATTTCAGTTCTCCTGAAAGAAACAACTTGGTTTTCCCTCTGCCAGAACAAATTAATTGGGCATTTTCTCCAGGGAGACATAGAGCTGCAATGGCTGAGTCTTCTATTCTTTTCAAATGCTACATAGAAATGTCATTGAGGAACTTTCCTAAAGCTGTATGAGAAAAAAAAATATCACACCACTGTGCTAGAGGTACAAACAGAGAATTCAGTAATTGATATACTGATTAAAAGATTCCTTGTGGATTTTTTTTTTTTTTTAAGCTCTAGACTTGAATCTGTTCCTTCAGCTCTGGAGACCAAGATTTCCTGTTTGCATTATTCACATTTATTGTTTCAGAAACATGCATCTAGTGAGACAATGTGTTTTGCAAATGATGCAATATAAAGACTTCACTTTTCAGCCTTATTTAGAGAAAAATTAATGCAACTTCTAATTTTCTCATCTCATGCAAAATGCCATTCTGCTTTTTACTCCAGGGCCCAGGTGATACTCACACTTAAATCTCACTGATATCCCACTGGAGAAACCTGCACTAGAACTGGAAATTGTTTCACAATTTGAATGTACTGTATTCCTCTAATCAGAGACTATTTTAACACACGAATTTTATGCCTTATATCATCACTTTCACACCAAATAATCAAAAAAGTACATGAGCTGGGGACAATACTAAATTAGTGGCATCTGATCCAAACCAAAGAATGAAAAAAAAATACCCTGCTGACTCTGGATCACAATTCACTCATGCATGCAAGATAGTAACAGATTGACTACTTTTTGGCCTCTTGGCACATTTACAGTTAAATTGCTTCATTTGTAAAAGAATCAATATTTCTAATTATGTAAATTACAGTATTAAAAATATAATCATCTACAGTGGAAGTGAAACAAGGATATAACCCAGTATTCTGGATCTATTCCAGTACAGTTTTCAGCTCAAAATACATTCTTTATGCAAATAAAGAAATAGAATCACAACAATGTTGGGTCCCAGAGACCTTGGGCAGTCATCTCACTCCAGCCCAGAGGTAGGCTCAAATCCATTCTAGTATACTCAGACATTCCCAACAGGTGTGCTGAGGCTTTTTAATGCTCATTAAAGTAAATCTTAAGTAAAGTAAAACCTTTTTCACCTCTGCTTCTGAACTGGTATCCCTGATTTGCCATGTTCTAGAAAGTCTGGTTTTTATGGGATCTTGTGCAGCAATCTTTTTTAATTGCTGTACCTTAAGAAGACCTTGGTTTCTAAATGCAAAAATGTACAGGATCATTTGCTGTGTGTGATGATGCAGGAGATGGCTACGGAGAACTCTGAGCTACACCATGGGATTGCTGTGTCAAACCTAAAGTGGTTTGACTGTAGGTGATGTATGGCCAAGGACTGAGAAAATCAGCTTGGTTGCCCAGTATCTGCAGAGGATTGACTGAAGGAGTTGGTTCAGGGGCTGTCTATAGTCCTCCCAGAAAGAAAGCAAGCCAGTGTAAAAGATGGAGTTAGCCTGAGAAGAACACGTAGCATGAGCATATTGTGAAGCAAGGCCATGCTACAGATACAGATGAAGAAAAAAAGCCATCAGAGAGCAAGCCACAGGGCACAGGGATCCCTTACTTGCTAAGTAACATCCAAGAGCAGAAGGAGAATTAAACCAGGGGGAAAAAAATTGTAAACATTCATTATTTTGCCAAAACCTGTATATTTATAAACCTAGTTAAAAGATAAATGCTTCTGTGATCCTTACAAAAACATGATGTTTACTGCTTTTTACAATGACAAATTCCTTAAGAGAGAAATAGTAGACAAGGTGTTCAATGCTCACAACTCTTCTGGAGACAGGGAGAAGAAATAAATGCAGACAGCACTGAAGAAAATTAAAACACACTTATGTAATGGTAATGGAATTTACCAGTCTGCTGGGAAAAAAATGGGTATTCATTTGTAAAACTTTCCTCTGCCCAGCCCAGTGCTTTTTCAATCCTGCAGCATTTTGAGCATGGATTACAGGGATGGGCTGATTGTGGAATGCACCCCCATAAACCCAAAGCTGGTAAATTCTATGTCCTTTACAATTGTGGAGGAGAGCAGTTACACACTGAATTTAGGGTTGCACCTACAGCTGGCTCACTGATGCCTCACATTCCATGTCTGCATTGCTAGAATCCAAAATGAAGACCCATCCAAGGGACTGATCCCAGATAGTCTGATGTGAAAACACTTGGCTTGGCATAATTATTTTCACAACATATAGAATAATCTGAGTACTTAAATTCTGCTTGTGAACTCCTAACTAACATTACTCAATTGCAGAAATTCTAATTACAAGTATAACCATTTCTAATCTCCTGAAGCTCTGCCTGCTGTGTCTGCATCTGAGTCATCACATTAAAGGCCCTCTGTTTTCTCACTGCATTATTTTCAGGCCTTCCAATGTTAATAAACAAGAATAACAAAACTGGAGGATAACAGAAGGTCTGAGTAGGGCAGGAATACATTTCAAGTTAAATTTAAGGCTTTTTAGCAGTGGGGGACACTTGAGAACTAATGTGGGGTTTACATAGGCAGATCTCTGAAAATACTGAGATTTTCTGATCACACAACAAAAAACCTAAGAAAGAAAGAAAGAAAGGAAGGAAGGAAGGAAGGAAGGAAGGAAGGAAGGAAGGAAGGAAGGAAGGAAGGAAGGAAGGAAGGAAAGAAAAAGAAAGAAAGAAAGAAAGAAAGAAAGAAAGAAAGAAAGAAAGAAAGAAAGAAAGAAAGAAAGAAAGAAAGAAAGAAAGAAAGAAAGAAAGAAAGAAAGAAAAGAAAGAAAGAAAGAAAGAAAGAAAGAAAGAAAGAAAGAAAGAAAGAAAGAAAGAAAGAAAGAAAGAAAGAAAGAAAAAGGGATCACCAACAAATTTGAATTAAACATAGACACTAGAGTTCCACTAAAATAAACAAGACACACTCTGTATCCTTGAGCTCCCTGCTCTTTGCTAGCCTTTGGAGTGGTCTGCATACCACTCAAGAGACACACACATGAGCTTTTAGGTGCTCCCAAACCCAAAAGACAATGAAGTCATATGGAACAGAAAGCATAAAGTATTTTTGGAATTTGTGACAGTAAAGCCTTATGAAAATGCAATAAGGGAAGAATTACAGGGAGAATTTTAATATTATAACACAGTTAATCCATAGATAAATTTGTCTTAGTGAATTGTTAATGCTCTTTCTAAAACAAACAGGCCAGGTAATTTTGCTCCTTTTCTTCCTTGGTAGCGTTCCTTTCATTACATCTCCACATCTCTCTGAAAAAAGACACATCATGACTAGCTTTTTAATCTATAAAGTTAAAAACCTCTACAGTAGGGAAGAGGAACAGCATAAAATTATACTTCACATGAGTAAAATACAGCCTGCCAAGAGGAAAAATGTTTTAATTTGTCAATGCTGGGTTGTAGATTTGGAGCGCCAAAATTATTAAGGTCAGAACGCTGCAGTAAGTGGCAGGTGTAACATCTACTCAGTGCACACTCATGCATCTCACTGTACACAGCACTGATCAAAGGCAGTCTTGAGAGGGCACATAACAATAAGATCATCCTTCAAAGAGGAAAGAAGAGAACTTGTGAAAAGGAAGTGGCCAAGTCCTCCATTATCAACAAGAGAGAAATCCTTTGATGACAGCTCTACTTGAACTGGGAGGGAACTGAGAGCTTCTGCAGTGCCTCTGTGTTGCAGAAACCTTAGGAACAATGATGCCACTTCTACACCCCACCTGTAGAACTCAAGGTGACCCAGCCAGCTCTGGGGACAGGGAATACTGGATAAAAGCATACCTACTCGCTTGTCCTGACCCTGCCTCAGTCCTCGCTGAAGTGATTTCCAACACTGGAACTGCACATTCAGTCACTAAAGCAGCTTTACACAAGTCGTGCCTGCGGCCTCATCCTGGACTAACCAAGGGTGCTGCCTTTAGGAACCACCTATCTTGCATCGAAAAGAAGATTCAGTCCAGGAGACTAGAAAATTGACCTCTGGTGAAGGAGGAAAAACTAGGAGAAAATATCAGTCTGGGAAATTTAATTTGTCCTCACGCACCCTGTTAATATATAAGTATGGAATGGGAGGGATAAGGTAAGGCAGATTGACATGCTTTAATTGGGCATCTCTGTAACTAAATAAAGCTTTAGGAATTCTTTGAGTTGACCTTGGATTTCTCAGTTTTACTGGTTTTGTTTTCTAAAAGAAATATTGTGATTTTAAAATTACTTATACATGCTTTCAAGATTTTAACCACTTTACTATTCTCATCTGTAAAGAAATAACAGAGGAAGAAAATTTACGCGTGTATAATATTCTAGCTCATGCAAACAAAAGGAGCACAAAGAACACAAAGAAAAAGTACACAGAAGTTTTGAATTATTATTCACAAATAACATTAAAAAAACATCCTCCACATGAGCTTGATTTTCACTGGCACTTTGGTTGCCTATTATGTCAGGTGGTTTTATGGGTTTTTGTCCTCCAGTTGTTACTAGGGAGTCACATGGAAACTGCTGCCCAACACACTGCACTGTCTTCCCCTCATATATTCCTCTTTCTTCTCTCTTTTCCCACTTCATGTCATTTTTTGTTCTGCTTGTGCCAAGGGCCCAGGCACACAAAAACCCAGTGGGGCATGCCTGGAGGCAATAAGGATGGCAGTATAACAGCAGGGCTCTGTGTAGTAAAGTCTGTTGCAAAGCCTATTGCTTACCCAGGTGCCACTTGGATTGGCTCAGAGAATTCCTGTCTCATCCTTGAGAAATCTCACTGAAGACTGAGCCACCTGGCTCTCAGGAAGCTCCCAAAACTCACCCGTGGCAGCCATGGACTGAAATTCGACAGAATTTGCTTTGATAATGAAAAATTGGCTTGACCTGCAATGTAACAGTCTTTTAGTAGGGTTTGAGGACCTCTTTGATCATTTACAGAGGGGTGTAAAGCAGCCCTTTGTACAAAAGAAACATCTTTTCTAAGTGCCCAGTTTTAACTAACAATGTCTACAAAATCACTACATGCTCTTAAAACCTTAATTCAAAGAAACAGAGCAGTCCACAAAATTTTCCCATGCAACTGTGAATATCAGGACAATTTGAGCATAGCAGTAACATGACTTCCTCAAACCTTCTAAGCCTTTTGTTACCTCTCACAGACCCCTCAGGTCATGCTGAAAGCCATTGATCTAGCTATATTCTTTCCCATGGAGAAATAGAAGCACTGCTTACCATAAAGCACCAGTAATAAACTGAGTCCTAATGATGCCCATTTCTTCCTGGAATCCCAAAGAATTCCTGAACCACTAATGAAATATATCACACCACTTCCTTTAAAAAGTACCTAGATATTACTATGATTGTTACTTCTGTAGATGACACAGAGAACTAGGCTTGGGAATATCAACAGAGACAATGCACAGGCTAAGGTGTATGAGGTGTATGTCCTAGACAAAACATGTCCTGAATAGCTACTGGGATCAAGCAGGATTTGGACCTGTGTAGCCATACAAGTGTTTTCCAGCCTAGTAGAAAAAGTTGGTGTCAGAGGCAGGAACTGAGCCAAGAATACTGAGAAGTTAAATTATCTAAAATACCCTATAGAAAATGGATTTGGAAAACCCATATCCAGCAGTAAACATTGAACTAAGGATACTTTTGCAAGACTGCTTTACTCATAGACTCTGATTTGGGAATTACAAAACTCTTCAAGTTAAGTGAATGGCTGGAGCTGTGTCAGGGGAGGTTTAGTCTGGATATCGGGAAAGATTCTTTCCCCAGTGGATGCTGGGGCACTGAACAAGCTCCCCAGAATGGTCACAGCTCCAAGGCTGCCAGAGTTCCAGGAGCGTTTGGACAAAGCTCTCAGGCACAGGGTGGAGTTGTTGGGGTGTGCTGGGCTGGGCCAGGAACTGCACTCAATGATTTTGATGGGTTGCTTCCAGCTCAGGATATTCTGGGATTCTATAATTGTAATAAATCTCAGGTGGGATAAATTCTGCCAGTGTATCTTAAGTAAGGCAAAGGATCAGAAGAAGTAAACTGAAATTCACTCCAACTTCTTTTCTAGACACTTTACAGTTACTTACATATTGGCCGAAAAGGATCTTTAAATATTTGTGCTTTCCCTGCCTTAAGTCAGGAAGGCTAATGAGTGAAGGCTGATTTTTCTCCTGTTATGCCAAATCAGAAATTATTTTGGACTCTAGTTGGAAATACAAGTGTGTGAATTACAACAGTCCTGTTCTCGTTCACATGCATAACAAAGCAGCTCCTATGAACATCACTGGAAAGACAAATGAGCTTGGAAAAGGAGCATTTTCTTCAGCCAAAATAAGATTATGTAAATCTACTGCCCATAATAGCTACAAGCAAAGCAACACCAGTGGAGGATCATTTACTTTAGATGTACAAGATTACAACTGAAATAATACATGTGTGGACATTTAAGATAGCAAAATATCTTACGTGATTTCAAAGCTGGTTTTCCTACTTGCTCGTTGCTGCCTAAAAAGTGTGGCTACATTGCCCTGACTGTCTTTGAGAGGCTCCATGGCTACACTCACTTCTTCATGTTTGGAGCTAAAGACACAGCAGCACATGCTGACCTCTTTTGATTCCCACTGTCAAACTTTCAAAACTTAGCCATGTTAATTTCTGCTAGTTAAATTGGAATATTTAATAAAACCCACGCTAGCAGCTGTAAAGTCTGTGTGCTGAGGAGGAGAGGAGAGGCTTGTTGGCAGCTGGCACTTTTATTATGAAGCATTCAAAAAGCCTGACAGATAATGCACTTCCCTAAGACACTGTGAACTACATGCCTTCAGAAGAAATTGTAATAGCTAGTGAGGTTTGGGGTTGCTTGTACATTATATTCTCTGCTTTCCAGGGAGATGGATGCAGCATTTGATATATCCTCTTCGTGCAATATGAATTCAGATGGTGGCTGACAGGGTAGATTTAGAAGTAAGATTTATCTCAAAACATGTTTCCATGTTTACACACTCAGCATCATTTTTCATATCCACCTTTAACCATTATTCCTCTTCGGCAGTAGAAGTCGGGTTCTTAATTATATGAAATTTTTCATTGTAATGAAAGGAAACATAAAGATCCTTGTGAACACACTCACATTTATAACTTATTTATAATGTGTTTTTAGAGTTCCAATAATTCATGGTGCTAACAGTGGAAGACTCCACACACTAGCTGTAGTGCTAATCCTTTGAAAAATTATTACCCAAACTAGGAATTTTATTAGTCAGCTTTTCATGTTGGATGTGCTCTGCTGGGATTTAGCTATATCATTGCTTACTTTATGTTCTGACAATTTTTTTAGCTAGCCTAAGATATTATTTTATTAGATCACGATTTACTCATTCTATTAAGCCTTGACATTAAATGCATTTAATACTAAATTTGTTCTTTCTTAAAAGACTTTCCCCCTGATAGAGAGAAAAACCCTGTTCCAATAAAGGATAAAAGATCTGAATGAGAATATGATGAAAAGTTGCTTTTGAGGAAAACCTCACAACATAATCTATGGACCTGTGAGTTTTCCTGCCAAAGAGCATAATGTTGCAGGAAAATCTAAGTGCCTCTCTTGGGTTTTGTTTCTAATGGAAAAAGGACCAGTTTTGCTGTTAGCAAGGCCATAAGAAGTAAGAAGTCAAATTCTTAACATCCTGGTCAAACCCATCAGGTCCATATTTTCATTGGACTCAAGGCTGTGCTATAAAACCTCTTTTTTTTGTCCACAGTAAGCCTTGTTCAGTATCACAATAAACCAAGGCCCTAACATGCAGAAAGTGGGGTAGAGCTCAGCTGTGGTATCAATGATAGGCAGGATTCTGTACACATTCTCAAAGACAAGGGCTTTAGCAAACATAGATCTAATGAAAACACTATTTCTGTTCACTTTACTTTTTTAAAATGAAAAACTCCAGACTGCCATTGAGAACTTGCCTTGGTCTGAATGACTGGACTCATAAATGTTGATCATACTATTGCAGCCAGGTCCACTTGCACTATAACTAAATACATGTTACGCAATGAAATCAGTAAAAATCACAGTTATTTGTAAATTGTTTTCCTAAGTGACACAAATAAGTGGCTACTTTAATTGCATTAATTGCACCACTTTCATGAGGAAAGTATTTCTGGTTGTTTATTTCAGACTACTGGCATGCAGATTCACATTTCTTCTTAACAAATAAAATACAGGTCAACAACTGTTTTAATCTAAAAAAAACCAAAGAATGCTATGAAGTGTCTGGCAAGGTATTCATGGTCCTATGAAATTAAGGTTTGGAAAGGAGGCTTTCATATCCTGCTGTGTAATTTCTACTTTTGAGTGATGGCTGCCCAACAATAGATATCAGACCCTGCCCTTCACTGGTTGATGAGGTAAAACATTGCTGCCAGACTGCAGCATAATGAGATTTTATTTGAACACTGAATTTCTGAAAACCTAAAACTCACTTCCCCTTCAGCATATTTTGGGGTGTGAATACCTTAAAATCAAGCACAAGAAACACAGATCTCTTGTACTTGCTCTTTGTATCCTCAGATGGGATAGACACACCTGTAGCCATGACAAAGAAAAGGTACAAGATCTGATTTGTACCAAGTCAGACATGCTATCAGAGAACAGACGCACATTACCAGCTTTTAAGGATATGTAGAGTAGCCCCTTGCTACTGCCCTCAACTTGAATAAATCAGTCCAATTCCACTGATACATTTATTTGTGCTTGTCAGTGCCCTGTTCATTCTTTTTTGATCAATTATGTCACAGAAACTTCTCACCTGTAATTCTTGCCTCTGATCCTGTTTTATCCTCACAACCATGAGCATTTGATAATGCATGCTGACTAGATTAACAGATATATTCAGTAATTTATGATGATTGTTTGTCTGGTCCAGACACAGAGAAATGACATCTATTTAACTAAATTAGTTTCTAATTCAATTTAGTTAAATTGGAGCAGCTTCCAAGCAAGAGCACGTAGATTGGTTTAAGAATAGCTAATATCACGTTAGCTTCATTCAGTTTAAAGAATGTCTGCACAACATGATTGCAATGAGTTTATTAAATTGATTTAGAAGCCAATTTATTTCAACCAGTACTATTTGTGTGTAGGCCAGGCTACAGAGACAAGTGCAAACTGCAAAATGCAACACTGTCAGTGTTACTGCTCCCAGAAAGTAAAGAAGTAATTAGTTTGAATAAAGTCTTCACTTGTTAATGAACAGCACACATGCAACAATAAAGCTAAAAAACAGTGTTTTGTTTACATTATAGTTTCCCCAGGCAGCTGTTATGTCATTAGTGATGAAATGTCATTGTTGTATTACAGTCATAATGTGAAAATGTTAAAATGTAACTATATTTAAACATCTTGGGGATATTGTGATTAGTGCTAATTTTTACTTCTATTGCAACATGGATGGAAACAAAATCTTCACTTTCCATTTGCAGCAACCTTTTTTCCCCCCCTTTCTTTCATTTTAGGTTTTCAAGTGCCTGAAGAAGTTAATGCTTACTTATGTCAACAGGCATGCTAAGAAATTAGTCCTTTATTTTCAATATAAAACCTGAAGATTGGTAAATTCTGTGGTGATAAAAGATTGAGATTACTCTCCTTCCATTCTCAACATCCTTTACCAGCTAAAAGCATCTGAGCAGTGGTTGAAAATGTGTGTAAACTCAATGATATTCAAAAGTTTCCAGTCCTAATTCCCAGGTGAAAGGCAGAACTCAAGTTTCCTGACATGAAGCCAGTCCCCTTAGTAAGACTGACCTGAGTTTGAGGGAAAATGCTTTTTGGTCTGGAGGATATCAGAAAATAGCCAGATTAGAAAGCCCTTTTCTTTTCTTTTCTTTTGGTCACTGGGATGTAATCATGATGTCATCTATGAGTAAGAAGACATTTCTGTGAAAACACTGCTCCACTGTCCCCAGGCCTCCAAATAATTTCTTACCAGGAAATTGGAAGCAATTGGTGAAAAACTAATTTTCTACTTCTTTCTCCATAATATACAGGAAGTCACGGATCAGTGATGATCAGAGATCACTGAAGTGTAAATGTCACCTGAATAGCCTCGACAGATGGGCATTTTCATGGAGAGATTAGGCTCTGTGTCCTGGGAGGGAGGTAAACAGGACTTGTGAACACACACAATGTCTCTGGGTTCAGAGAGGGAAGTGGGTCTTGTTCCTTGCTCAAGGTTCTAACCTCTCTTGCGGGAACATTTTTTGACTGCTATATTCAGAAAATGCAAGGCTTTCTCAACAAGCTCTAGGACAGTCTTAGGTGAATAGCTCTTCCCATCAGTCACAACATTACCTCTTTCCACTGGCCTCTCTTCTTCCTCCTCTCAGGCACTGTATCTTTCCCAAGATTCCTTCCAGTGCAAGACAGGTTCCAAGGCTGTTCCCTCCACCCCCAAACCTCCCAGCTCTGATTCCAGGACCTGCAGAGTTTGTAGCTGCCATGTGTCTTGAATGCTTAACATACTCTGCTGTCTTGCTGCTTTTCAAGGATCTGATCATTAATTAAAGTTTACACAGCATATTGAGGATGAAAGGAACTCTAATACCAATGGTAAGTACCATGGCTATTTACTTCTCTGGCTTTTCTCTCTTTGTCCTAATAGACAAATTGGTGGCCACCTGAATTTTGATGTATGAACAAAAAATTGCATTTGGCAATTTAGCAGAATGGAACACACATACTCAGTGTACTGTCACACTGAGGAAGCTCGCATTTCATTTCTGTCATCATATTCTCATGTGGCGCCCTGACTATTTCCAGATGGGCGTAACATTTCAGTGATATGCATTTAACAACAAAACGCTACTGCTGGTTTTAAACTACTGTTTTTGTACTTGACTGAGGACAAGAATTAATTCCATGCTCTTGAGGGGCTGGTCAAGGAGGACACACAGGTCCCCACTAGCACACAAAAGCAAGTCTTGGTCCAAACAGTCTTCAAAGCAACTGAAACAATATGAAAGATTTAGGGGTGAGTCAGCGAGGTACAACACAGATATACTATTACCAAGAACAAGGAAGACACAAAACAATATGAAAAATAAAGGAAGAGCTTTTAAGAGATCTTAGAAAAACTCTCACTTCTCCATTAACACCTTGTCCTAGGAAGGGCAGCTGAAGGGATTAAAATGATTCCTACCAAAAAATGTAGTGTCCTCATCAGAAAAAGACAATGTAGTTTATTTATGCTGCTTAAATCTAGTTCCCTTGAAGACAAGCCTGCAATCCATATGTGAAATACCACAGCCACAGAAACTTCTCTATGATTGCCATGGTGACTTTAACTTATTTGGGAATTACAGTAAGTTTACATTTCTTCTCACAGCATTTAGTACACAGAATATGTAATTCATTTTGACTAATAAATACTCTTTCTTTAAATTTCAGTTTTATTCCAAGGTCTTCCAAACATAGGATTAAAGAGAGATAGTACTCCTTGCAAAACAAACACTTGCTTTGAGGCTATAAATGAGAATTTCCTTAAACCAACTCAGCTTTGAGCTTCCCAGGTAGCCTGGCAAAGTTTCCTGATAGCTACTGAATGAGTGGGAAAATGTCAACTTTCAATTAAAAAAAAAAGAAAACAATAACAAGTGAGTCCTAAATACACAGCAGACTGCAACACAGGTGCCAAATTAGCAATAAGTGAATGAACTACTGTTTTCACATTTGAAGGTACTACCTGCTACAGTTTTACTGCAAGTGTAAGATATGATTGTGATTAGTAGGTAGGGCTGCTCTTGCTGAGTTCAATTATAAGAAGAACCTGGTGGATTCACAAATAAGTTTGGTATTACTGCACATGCAATGCACATTCAGCTTGTTTAGAGCCCAAAGTCTTACCTGTTTGAGCCATAAATCACTCCCCTGGCACCATACTTAGACCCACGGCTGTGAAATATACACAGACAGTCCTTGACTACCTCTATGATGTTTCACAATTTAAGTTCAGCAAGAGTTTCACCCTGTAGTGTTCCAGAATAAGCTCTTCTGAATCAGATGGAAAGCCATGTTCCA
The DNA here is from genome assembly GCA_030060385.1 of Muscicapa striata striata. Lineage (NCBI taxonomy): Eukaryota > Metazoa > Chordata > Aves > Passeriformes > Muscicapidae > Muscicapa > Muscicapa striata. Next base: position 180,049 of record JAREIS010000110.1, on the reverse strand, counting down.
AATGTGTGTTTGAAGAACCCAGCTGCCTGAGAGTTGACATATTGCACCATTAAATGCATTTGTCTTTTAAGAAGTTCCAGGCAATAGAGATGAAATTCAGAGTTCTATCTCCATGAGGGCAAGGAGGATGCAGGCATTTAGGGGACTTCTCTGTTTGATTATGAGCACAGTGCAGTTCCTAAATGACAAGTGCTTATGAATTTGTTGTGTAGAGTTGCATCTGCCCTTGGTAATTTGGAACAGAAGTCCATCTGCCAGAATATGTTTGGTGAATCTCTTTGCAGGCTGGCATTTTGTGAACAAGGACATATACAGCCCCCTCGGTGACCCCTCCCTAGAACCATCTGTAGAACCTTCCAGCTTTTGCTTTCTCTGACTCATCCTCCAGTTATCCTTAAGGAGAGAGCGGAATGAAGAAGAAAATCCCTGTACATATCTACACGTATCTGTATGCATGTGCAGCCATGAGGAAGGTGAGGGCGTCAAGAAGGCACCCCCTTAACAAAGCAGCCTGGCCTTGTTCTGGTGAAGAAATGCCCAGGCAGCAAATTCCCACCTGCCATTGGGGCTCTGCTGCAGCAGCAACACAACCAGCAGTCTGCCTTTTCCCCCTTATGCGTCCACTTCCTCTTCGCTTCGTTCCTTCTAGAGCTGTCCAGCTTGAGAATTCATCCTCTGGGTTGAAGAAGGGTAAAATACATGAAGGGCAAAAAATTTCAGCAAACACTTTCCAAGAATGTATTGGTGCAAAATTCCACTCTTTATTACATTAATATTAAAGGACACACGGAAGATACTGTAAGAACAATTCTGTCTGAACACTTCAATAAATGAGCATTTCCTTTTCCCAGTTCAAAGTGGTCTTTATTAACTTTTTAAACATTTTAATTGTTTCTAATGTTTCATCTAAGAAGAATTTTATAGTGGAGAAAAACTGTTGGACTGGATTTTCCTTGAGTAATTCTCAATGGAAATTCTTATTACAGATCTGACCTTACATTTAAAGAACTGCAAGGGAAAAAAGTAGAATTAATTAGTCACATTATTTTTCCTCTGGCATATTTTAAAAATTAGCGACTGGAGAATGAAGGAGACGGGGGCTCATCCTGCAGCCCTTTCACACAACAGCTGTTGCAGTAATGACTCTGGGAATGCAGACAGGGAGAGTGGCATCTTAAGTTTAAGATAGGCATAAGCCTGGCCTATGGAGGCACAGATCAAGCCTCTTGCTGTTGTCTCCTGAGCACTCATTTGCCCTTGAAGCCAATGGGAGTAATTGAGGCATTTTGTGGGTACCAGATTGAAAATTATCAGTGTTTCATGGAACGTGGGCTTACTTCAGCAGCTGGCAGCCCTCCTAAGAGCACAAGGCACTGGCTCCCAACTTGAACACACTAGCTCCATGCCTATACAATGCTAGTGATTTGAACTGTGTGTCCTATCATCTTACTCCAGAGTAACAGAGCTGAGAAGCCAGTCCTGAATATCTAATCCACAAGCAACTGCACTTCAAGTATCGCTTTATTTGCATTTCTATGCTGAGGCATAATTTATCATGGGAACTATTCAGTACACACACTTTTAGAGTTTTATGCCCCTCACATTTCACCATTCTGGTAACTACCTCTCAAACCATGGCTAACATTTTGAGCTGAGTCTCACAACTCAGTTGTGCTGTTTGCTCACTCCTAGTTCATATGTATGGAAACATCTTCTATGCTTCAAGAATCATCAGTTTTGAGATCTCCAACTGTCATTTAATTCTCACTACTATTACACAGATACAACATGGAAAAAAAAACAAACAAAAAAATCCCAAACAAAAACAACCCCAACACAAAAAAAAAGTTTGGAACAGTCATACACATTGAACAAAATACCCTGTGTGAAGTTAATAAAAGAAAGATTAATCTAAAGTCATTATTTCAGAATGTCTGATTCCATCTATCTACTATCAAGGAAAGAAGACTGACAACAACAACTGCAATCAAATATTGTAATTATCAATTTTTCCTTCCTTTCTCTGGTGAACCTGTTTTATATTTTCTTCCCTGACACTAGAAGTTTTATTCACAATTTTGAAGAAATACATATTTGTTGTCTGAAATCATATCTGGCAATTATCAAAATGCAAAGAATTACTACAGAATTAAAAAAAAAAAAATCTATTCCCTCTGAGAAAACAGAAAGACAAGACTTCAGATTATATTAATCAGTGTAATTCCACTCACTCAAAAAGAATTGCATAATTTACACCAAATCAGGATGTGGTTCAGAATTTTAAATTAGGATCCTGGTTTATTTAATAACTTATTGCAGAGCTGCAAGATTACAAAGCCACTCTATCCTTATTTCTTTCTATTTACAGGTAAGCATGTTTCCTTAAAACAGCTTCAACTGTTACAGTTAAAATCTTAAAACCTGCTTAGGTCTAAAGTTATTAGTTCCTACCAGGAATGTCTGAAAGGAGTTGGAATATTCATCATCTTGAATAGGTCTCCTGGGGATATATCAGTGTTTTTCCTGAATACGATATTTGCTGTGGAATTTGATAATCTTTGGCATTTTCAATACTTCACATAGAGCATAATTTTTAAGGAGTGTCTCATTATATCCTAGCTTTAAAATGTTTGGAAAGGACCAAGAGCCAGTTCTACCTTTACCCCAAAGACAAATAGTTCTCTCATCATTCTCTGTCATCAATAAAGGTAGGATTGTGAAAGAGCTGTTTAAAGGAAACTATCTATATGAAGTCTTCCATTTGCTTCTGCTTCTCTTCTCACAGATTGTTTTGTATATTTAGTCCTATGCTGTCTGATCTTGGCTGCTACTCAGAATCACAGAATTGATTATTTTGGAAAAGACCTCTAAGATCATTGAGTCCAACTGTTTACCAAGCACTGCCATGTTCACCACTAAACCATGTCCCCAAGTGCCACATCCACAGTTACATGTACCTACTGGGATGGTGGTCCCACAACTGTCCTGGGCAGCCTGTTCAATGCTGGACAAGCCTTTCCATTAAGAAATTCCTCCTAATATCCAACCTGAACCTCCCCTGGCACAGCTTGGGGCCATTTCCTCTTGTCCTGTCCCTTGTTCCCTGGGAGCAGAGCCCGACCCTCCCTGGCTGCTCCTTCCTGTGAGGGATTTGTGGAGAGCCACAAGGTTCCCCTTGAGCCTTTCTCTTCTCCAGGCTGAGCCCCCTCAGCTGTTCCTCACATGGTTTACTCTCCAGACACTTCCCCAGCATCTTTGCCTTTCTCTGGACATGCTTCAGCCCCTCAGTGTCCTTCTTGTAATGAGAGGCCCAGAACTGGACATAAGGAGTGGCCCCAGCAGTGCCCAGCACAGGGGACAGTCACTGCCCTGGTCCTGTGGCCACCCCATGGCTGACACAGCCCCGGTGCCATTGGCCTCTTGCTCCCCTGGTCACACCTGGACTCATGTCCAGCTGTTATCACCAGCACCTCCAGGACCTTTCCCAGATTTCCAGCTGCTCATTCTCCAGCCTGAAGCTGCAGGGGGTTAGTGGGACCTAAGGGCAGGACCCAACATTTGGCCTTGTTGATCCTCACTGGCCTTGTTGAGCACAGGCCTCAGCCCATCCATCCAGCCTGTCCAGATCCCTCCACAGAGCTCTCCTGCCCTCCAGCAATCAGTATGTGTACCATTCCAGAGTTCCTCTCAAACATGCAGCTGCCCATCCTTTGAAACAAGAAATATTGTCTCCTACAAAGTCATACTTCTAATAAGTCACAAGACAGAAAAGGGTCTGAAGTTCAAAGATTTCATGGTCAGAAGGGATTGTTTATTCTCACCTTCTACTATCTGAGCAAGCATCATTTCCACTGAAGAATTCCTATATCTGTTAAATAACTTCTGATTGGGATCTAGCTCTAATTCCCAAGCAATTGGCCCAAATTCAGGGTTCCCTGGTTGCACCAACAATCCACAGCTGCTGTGGAAATCATACTTCTGAAATGTGTTTTCAGCTTGAAAACAACAAGAAGTTTTTTATTTCTTGAAGCCCCAAAATGTTTAGGTCTCCTCATGGTAGGTGGGACAATAAGGTAGGGGGAGCAGTGTCAAGCAAATTGATTTTTAGGAAGATGTTCAGTCTCTAAGGCAATGTTCAGAGGTGTGAACACCTTATCCTGCAGTCAGAGCTGAAAGAGAGAGACTTTGCTCACTGGGAGTCAGAGTTTTGGCTTACTTGGCTATTGATGTACTCTGAAGTTCTCTCATCCTGCCAGAAATTCTCCTACTTCTCAGCTGTGGCCATTTGAAACTAGCTTCACCCAAGGATTGAACTGTTTGTCATCACCTTCCACATATTTCACCACAATCCATGTATTTCAGACTAATTAACAAAACGCAGCAGTCTCACTTTATGTAAATTAAGACAGTAAGTGCATTTCATTGTGTTCTAATTGTATGGTAAGTTTATGTTTTTAGTGGGTTTTTTCCATATTCACTTTCATTTCCTTTTAGCTGATCTAATTTATTAATTTATCAGCTGTCTTGAAACATAATGCAGCCACAGTGAATTTCATTTAATGCAATTAAAACCCCTGAATGCTTTCTGGAGGGAATATTTCTCAAATGGAGTAGATCTTCCCTCTGGGAACTGCTGAACAATTTGGAGCAATGTAATCCAGAGAGGATCAGTCTTACTGACGGGTAATTTTGTTTGTCGACACCTTTTCCCATACAGAAGCTTTTTTCTGGGCAAGAAAAAATTCTAAAATCTTTACTCAGCCATTGAGTAAATCTTTCACTGAGCTTGTTCCCCAAAGTTCTCAGTCCATTGTTTCCTTCTCAATTTGCACTCAAACAAATTCTCAAGGATTTCAAAGGGATTTCGAATAAATAAGGAAAGAGTGAAATTCAGCATATGCAGGAGGCCAGCGCTCAACCTGATTCACTCTGTCAGTCCACCTCCAGCCCCCAGATTCTATCTGAAATTGAAACTGAGTGCTGGATTTGAGGCCTGTAATAAAGACATATGAAACAAATATCATTAGGTTAACTGAGGGACCATGATGAAATGAAACTTTAAAAAGATCATGAGCATTTATGCAGACAAAGCCACTGACTTTTGAGATACTCATCCGTACAGCAGAACATTGTAATATCTCATCTACCACCAGAGTTCAGATTATGCCCACACTGGGTTTGGGTCCCATTCGTAAAATAATAAACATCAGGATTAAGTTGTGAAGCACAGAAGGGAAAGAAGACAAGACAAAAGATAAAGATGCACTAGTCATGCACTAGGTACATTTGCTTTGCCTCTGGCTTCACTATCGTGAGTCAACAGGTAGTAAATGAGCTTCAGATGCAATTGTCAGAGCACAACTATTTAGCTGACCTATGGCACATTCATAGACTGCAGCAACCAGAAGGCCCAACACTGCTTTCATAAAAATGGGGACTTTTTTTATCCAAGATCACAAATGCATCAATAAAAACAAACCTCTTATACCAGCATGCAGAATTCTACATTTTCAAAGCTTTTTAATTTGTTGCTCCAAATCAGGGCCTGCAGAGTCCTTACTTACACTGCAAACAGAGATTTGACAGGGTCACACTTTGTTTCTTGTCAGCCAGTGGCTGAATTGCTTTAACAGTAGATCTTTTCATTCTCAGGCTTCACTAAATCTCAGATGACTGCTTTTCAAGTTGCTTTGCATTGTTTCATAGGTATTACCTGTTCTAGACAAGGAAGCCATATTCTAGATTACCATATTATTTTTGTAGCCACTCAATTTTCAAGCTACCATTTTCTTACAGAAGCTGGGTTATCATGTTGAAAATAAAAATCTAAGTTGTGGCATTGCGGTCAAACTCTAAAGTCCAGAAGATTCACTTAGAGCTGCTAAATATGGGGTAGGAGGACAGTCTGATCCATCTTTTCATAGATGCATGAATTAATTATTTACCTATTACACTTGTGAGCTTTCTGTCTTTCTATTTTATTCCTGCAGTCATCACTAAGTTCCATTTAAGTTGAAGCTGTCATTTCTAATGCCTACCTTTGCAAACATAATTAATTTAATTAGCAAATTGTCTACTGGGACTTTTCAAATTTTTTTTCTCTCTAGGCTTATTTTCCAGGAGCAGCTTTACAGAAAGCACATCACATGGATGACAGTTATTTGAAGATCTCAGATTCACCTTCCTTATTTCATAACCTACCTGGGTGAGCAAAGCCAGGGAAAACAGAAGTACAGACTTCATTTGGCACCTTTGCTCATCAGCTGGGATGGGGTTTCCACACTGGACACTTCAGTGCACTCCATGGAACGTGTAAAACTTTACAGCATGGTACCTCCATGATAAGCATATTAGTTTAATTGACACAAGGAGATACTGTTAAATATTTCACAGTTTTAACTAGCAGCATGTCACAGAATCATAAAATCATAGAACTATATGTGTTGGAAAATACCTCCAAGGTATATAATTATATATACCTTATATATATATGTACACCTCTCTATATATATATATATATATAATTATACCTATATATATATATCCTCCAATTATATATTTCACTGAGTCCAGCCTGTGACTGATCCCACTTTGTCACTCAGACCAGAGCACTGAGTGCCATGTCGTCATTCCTTGGACACCTTCAGGGATGGGGACTTCACCCTGGGCCATCCTTGCCAATGCCCAACAAGCCTTTTCATGAAGAAATTCTTCCTGATGTCCAACCTGACTCTCCCCTGGCACAACCTGAGGCCATTTCCTCTCATCCTGTCCCTTGTCCCCACGAGTAGAGCCTGACCCCCACATGGCTGGGCCCACCTGGCAGGGAGTTGTGGAGTGCCAGAAGGTCCCCATTGAGCCTCTTTTCTCCAGGCTGAGCCCCTCACAGCTCCCTCAGTTGTTTCTGGTGCTCAGATCCTTCCCCAGCTCTATTCCTTTCTCTGGACACACTCCAGCTCCTGAACACAGGATTTGCAAGATGGCTTCACCAGTGCCCAGCACAGGTGAACAACCACGGCTTGCCACTTTCTCCACCCCCTAAAGTGTAAATTTCAATCTAAAGAGGATGTGGAGGGCCTAAATTGAGGTCCTTAACATTGTCTAAACCAGGCACAATTCTGCTGAAGTTGTTGCCAGGGTGGTACATGAAGGACTATCTCTAGAGTATGAGGCCACAGTCACAAAACACTTCCCAAAGCCATCCTGAATGCCAGACTTGGTGCCACTGGAAAGAGCAGAATTGGAAGCTCGGATGTAGATATGACCTCTGGAGAAATGTGCCACACAGCACCAGACCTGTCTGGCCTGAGCCTTGTGTGAAACAGCTTTGGGTCTCTGCAAGGTAGAACTCCCTGTGTGGGGGACACCGTGCACTGGACACCATGAGCACAAGGTCAAGATAGCTGCTTTGATTGCAGTAACCTACTTGTGCTCAGTCCAGAAGGTCCAGCCACTTGAGGACATGTCGGTTCCAGTGGGCCCCTCACTGTCTGCCACCAGCAAACTGTACAAATCAGCCTTTTGTGCTGCAGTGGGGCTGGAGGAATCTCCTTGTTTCTTCCAGAGGTTGGGATGGCAGGTGGGAGCAGCTACAGTCAGACTGCAAACTCCAAGGAATTTGCTTTTACCCCTCTCTCCCACAGGTGATCCTACCCTCAAAAGAGAAAAGGAGAGAACTATTCATATCAGATCACTTTGTTGGATATATGAAGAGATGATGAAAGATTAGTCTGCAGCTATTTGTTTGCAAAAAACAAACCAGAACTAAACTAGGAACTGGGACTAGTGGCAACCAAGTTTAACTCAATGCTGACTCCATTGAATATGAATGTCACTGTCCACTCAAGAGCCAGCTGCCTTTTACTTTCACTGTCATTTCTCATGGATTCAGAGCACATAGAAAAAATACTACAGACCTAATGGCTTAGCCTTAAAACCCTCTGGATGGCGTACAGCAACGCAGACTGCCTGTAATTACATTCAAGGCCAGATCATAGGTTGTTTAGCACAGGGACCTCACTTACTGCATTAAATTCATCCCAATCGTATCTGCTGAAGATTGGAGTGCTACAGAAACATGCAAAGCAATGTCAGAGTTGACTACCTAGAACTGAAAATCTTACTTGCAAGAGAAAACAATTAAATACTGCAGCCAAAATCAAAACCCAGAAGGCATAAAATGGTTCTGTTTGCCTTTAAACCATTCTTTCTGTGCTTGCTTGTACATGACAGATGCTTTTTCAATTTAACCATCTTAGAGCAGACTTCATCATACAAGGTAATGATGGCATTCACCTACAGAGAGCTTCTAGTTTGAATGCAACGCTGAGAGACAATCTATTTTATGAAGAAATGTGAATGCAAGGGAGAAGAATGTCAGCATTGTGCACATAAGAACATTTGCCTATTCCACACTCCAGAAATATCCATTCAAATAGAAGGATGATAAGATTTTAAAAAACAAGTTCCATTAAAAAAAAAAAAAAAAAAATTCTATCTGATCTCTGGGCTTTAAACACCAAGTGCCTATTCTTTGTAAAGAATGTCCTTTGCTGTCCTTTAGAAATCCAACAATTCTGAAAGAGCAAAAGCTGGGAAATTATTGTGAACACGACTTGTTTGGATGCTAAATAGTGCTGAGCACCTAAAATGAAACTGATTTCACTAATGAAAGGCTCAAAAATCCATAGGAACTAGGCTTTTTCCTTTTTAAATGAGAGACCACTTCCCAAGAAACAATAAAGATTTCTGCTAAGGAGATGAGGGTTTTAATGGGGTTGGAAAAGTAGGAAATGAGAAGGAAGAAGAGAAGACACTGTGTATATCACAAACATATTATCCCAGGGAAAGCCAACAGGACCTATTCCTTCCTAAGCTAAGCTTGAGAAGACAATATGGTTAATGGGAGCTCCACTATGGGCACAGCTGTCCTGTGACAGAGCATGGGCTCCTGAAAAAGCACTGATTCCCTTGGCTAGCTCATACAAATATTTCTGCTGGAAAGAATTGGGTTGGATATCATGCAGACTATTGAGGAACCCAAATTATCCCATGTTACCAGAGAGGCAAGCCTGCAACAACACCTGTTCCAAACAGCTTTGTTATAGATTTATGAAGCAGAAGTCCTGACATGGAAACCCAAGATGAAGTCAACTCCCTTATTCTCTCAAGTGGATATTTTTCTCATTATTCAACACTTAAGAGGGGTGACAAGATTAAATAGTTACTCATCTTCTGTGCCATTACACCTCCTGCATGATTGCTTCAAATTAAATCTAACAGTCAATGAAATAGTCAATATTTAATTTACTCATTGCAGGTGGCTATTTAGCTTGTTACAATATCATTTAGTGACAGAAATATCGGTATTTATCAGTTTTTATGACTCTTCAGAAGATACGGGGTTCCTTCATTAGGCAAAATGTCCATGCAGTTTTACGTCATATGTCACTCTCAGGGTGTGGATTTTAAACACCAGGGGCCAGCTCCTCTTCCCTGGTTTCCTGGGTGCTTGCTATCAGTGAAGATGCACAAGAGGACTGTGTGAGTTTCCAAAGAACCAGTAAGGTAATTGAGACACCTCTATTCTTCTAGGAGCACCCACTGCCGAGCTAGTGGTGCAGAACATTTGGACTCGGGAGAACCTGATATACCAGTGACAGTCCAGGGTTAATTCCCACTCCTTCAGCCTTGCTGGCTTTTTTACATAAGAGGCATTACATAGGTAGAGGGGTGCCAATCAGAAACATTTTGGTGACATTCATTTCTGCCTTTTTTTACCACAAGAATTTTACCACAAGAATTCATCAACTGAAGACAGATAATTTTTGCCCTGTTTCTAGAGGAGAAAAGAAGCAGCAATGCTATTGCTCCCTTTTAATGATCATGCTACAATCTTTTGCTTGTTGTTATCACTGTTTGAGGTGGACAAAAACATGCACTTCAACTCCCTGATGAGAGAGACCTTACATTGAAACCCCTTCCTCCCGAAAAATAGGGCTTTTCCATATACCAGCAGTTACTGAAATATAGGAGACCTCATTACTGTCCTGCCATGGACAGCTCAGCTTTCGCTTAAAGGTCAGAAATTAGAAAGAAATCTCTCATGCCCTCTCATGCTGAGAGGGAACTGGGGGCCAAGTCTGCCTTAATCACCACACAGCTCAAAGGAATATTTGCTTGTATGAAGACTGGCATCGAAGTGACTCACCAGGAGGTGAGTGGGGAAGTATTTGCACGAGAGGGGGAGGCAAGCAGGCACCAGCTGGAAGCTGGAACAGAGCATCAGCAGGTGAGCACAAAGACTTCGGCCCTTCTACCCATGGAAAGCTACAGAAGCCATCTGTGGTTTGGAATCAAGGCAGCTTTGTAGGGCAATGCCTCTGGATGGCTTCTTCCACTCCTGAGTCTGCAAGGAAATTTCTGCCTGCAGAAATATGCAGTAGAGTTGTTCCTCCACTGCCCTGCTTAGGGTTCCTCCTGTGCTCTGCACATCCTTCTCACCTTGCCCCCCATTGGCTGCAACCACGACTTCCAAACACAGATGCAAGCACACAAAAAAGTCCCCTCTACCCACTTGAACAGCCAGAAACAGCTCAGCCCCAAGACAACAGTACAACATGTGCAATTACACAGTGGATACAGAAAGTTTTATTGAATGCACTTTTGTTTCCCATAAGTGGTTTAGTGAAAAATCTGCTCTCAGATTAATTTGGGTAACAATCTGCTTTGTTAGTCATGTGTTTGCATATACTTGTTTGGAAATCCATGTGTTGTGTATGTCATTGCAGAGCACACAGTTATCATACTTTGCTATCTGTTAATGTGTAAAGATCTGGTTGAAAAACAGGCACTCTCAACAAAAATATCTCTGAAATTTTGTCTCCATTTTCCATCACAATCCCTTCAATCCATTGGTCTTGTCATAGGCATTTGTGCCGAGCAAAAAATTTTTCTGGTCTTCATTTAGAAACTTCTCTCTTCAAATTTTTGAACTAGACTAAAAGTATTTCTAATCTTTATTAAATTAACATAGTGGAATAACAAACTTGGTAATACAAAGATTTTATGGTTCACAATGCCAGAGAATTCTAGTAGTTTTTATGGTGTATTGAATTTCCAGGTCTAAACACAAAGCAGGGGGGAGGAGGTACTGCAGAATAAGGGAGAAAGAGATTTAGTAGCCATATGCTTATCCTCATAAAGCTGATCAGTCAATTAATGAGTTGAGTAATTTCAGATTTGTAGCTATTTGAAAATAAGATTGTGCCCATAGCTGAAGAGCCTTCTTTCTGGTAAGAGATCAATTTTTATTTTCCTGCACTTTGAATGTGAGTCTCTATAAATCCTGGGTTTGTTGTTTACATTCATGTGTGTGTTAATGATCCCATGTGGAAAACGCAGCTCTAACAATGGAGAGCCAGATTGGATCTTTGCCCCAAGCACTGTGGATACTCCTCAGCATCAGTGTTGGAAGAGAACCAAACCTCAGCCTCCCCTTTACTGCAGCCTCACTCCCTGAGCACCTTGGATGACCCAGGAAAACCCCACTCCTCCATCCATCTGATCATGGCCATGGGAAGAGGCAGGTGCACCACATCTGCATGGCTGGATAGAGGCATCACTCAAATGATGATTTAGCAAGGGTTTACTCTACATTTCTCATGTCTGCATTTCCAACCTGACCTGGTGCTGGCTCATGGGTTGTCTCTATGTTGACATTCACTGTGCCTCTGGCCATTCTGTCATCTCAAACTGCCCCAAGATGCACCCATGCTTTACAGATGGTTGGAAAATCCCTCAGCAAGCCCATGAACGTGGCACATAAGAGTAGGAGACGTGAAAATAGTTGGGCAAAAGTGTTCTTTGAGGATGGTGAGCTGTAATGTGCCAACCAGCCCTTCCAAGCTCCTAGCATCAGATGACAAGAAAAGCCCCACTCTGAGGAGACCACAGGTCTCCAAGCAGAAGAAGTGTCCCTTTGGTTGGGAAAAGCATGAGGGCATGAAGGAATCCAGTGGCACTCACCCCCTCACCCAGTGAGAGGTCCCATGCCCTGTGTGGGTCAATCCCACACAGGCTTTACTTCATCTGCCTTCAACTCCCTCCATCTCTTTGCCCCACTCTGCCACCCATCCACCCACATGACCACAATATGGAGCTCATTGGAAGAGGCCAAAGAACACAAGAAATTACTCCTGAGCATTTGCCAAGGCTCCTCAGCCTGCAAACCTACAGGCTAAGCCTGCAGAAACCCTGCACTAAGGGTCTAAGGCAGATTTTTAAAAAGGCTTCACAAGTGGGCACTGAGCTGCTTAGAAAATCTGTTCTCTTCAGTGAAAGCTTTGAATATTGAGTGCTTTGGAAAATCTGGCTGTAAATCCACAGTCCACTCCTTTTGTTTCATTAATTGGCTGTGGGGTTTAATTCCTTCATCTCAGTTTCTCCTCTCAAGTGTAATACTATAATGAAGGCAGCAGGTTCATGTTTCTGAGCACAACTCAATATGCTACCTGTGAATAAGATATACACTTAGAAATATCTTCTGAGTTGCCCCTGGCCTTCAATATAAATATGCCTGCAAAATTATTTCAAGTCCAAGTAGGCAAATGATTACTTTTATCTTAAAGGCATTGCTAAGGACTAGTAAAGAGATGTTAAAGAGAGACCACCTCTGGCTCAGGAAGTCCCCGAGCCACAAATTATGGGAGGTTGAGTGGAGTTTCCCTGTCTCCCTGCCCAACTCTAATGCCTTTACCCTGTACCCATTATGGGCCAGTCCACCCTCAAATTCTTATGAATAGTTTTGGGTTTAAAAAGTCAGCACCAGTAGGAAGTGAGGATTGAAAATTTCATCCTTAATTTACCATCGCCAGAATAAAAACTACCAACTTGACAGGGACATGATGAACTCTGACAAAGTTCCCACCTGACTGGCACCAGAAAGAATGGACTAACCTTGGACTTTCCAGTATTTCCTAGCATTTCCTGAGCCAGAATCACTGCAGATTACTCTGGAGTAATTACTCTGGAGTAATTTCCAGAGTACTCTGGAAATTACATCTTAAAAAGAGTTTATCTCTCCAAACATCACAGGCAAAAATAGCAAGCTGGATGTAGTAAATTGCTTGGCTGTGACTACAGTTTGAAAATAAAGAACTTCATGTCTTCTCACTAACTTACTTCCACTTCAGGGAAGCCTTCAGAATAGACAACATAGATGATTCTAAATTCTTTCAGGGAGTTTAAAAACTTTTCTTTCCCTTTGAAAGAATCTTACCCCTTACACTGCTTTCAAAGGAATCATCATGGGCTGTGAAGCCACAAGCTGATATGAAGATAGAGATCAAATTTTGGAAGATGCTTGTCCTCTCTTTGATTTCATTGAGAGTTAAAAGTCTAAAAACCTCAGATTACAGTCTTGCAGTGGTATGTAAAAAGCAACACTGGCAGCTCCAAACATTCAGAAAGGCAAGACCAAGTCCCTTCCCACACACACAGGAACAGAAATGAGCTTGAAAACTGTAAGATGTGAGCAAAATACGTATAGGAGGGCTTCTGTAAAGGAATTGAGTTTTTGAGCTTCTCTCCACCATCTGATGAGCTAAAAACTTTTGTTTAAAATGAAAGTTTAATGTTTGTTGACAAAAGCTGAGCCTTAATCTGAAAAGTATTCACCACTGTAAGATCTGTGATAAAAGCATGATGGCTGCCAGTAACAAAAGCCTCAGTGTCAGCATTTTAAATAAGGGCTTTGGTCTGGTTATGACACTTGGGTTAAATCACAAGCAGTAAAATATTAGTTCTAATCCCTGTTTGTCAACAGAGAATCACAGAATCATCAAGGTTGGAAGGGACTTTTATGACCATCCAGTCCCCAGTGTTTAACCCATCACTGCCACTGTAACCCCTAAATCACTAAATCATATCACCCAAAACATAGTGGGACAACTTGGAGTATATCCCCAAGCAACTCTTGGAATTCCAATAACAGGATACCTGAGTTCACATCAGCCCAGGACAGAACACTCGCTGGACATATAGTCATGCCCAAAGTAAATGTAACTTTTCTACTAATTCTCTTCAACAACCAAGACACTTTACAATGAAAACAAAATTTAAAACAAAAAACAACCAAAAAAACCCCAAAAAACAAACAAACAAAAAACCCAAACAAACAAACAAAAAAAAACCAACCCAGAAGGTCTTAAACTATAGTAGGAAAAACCATGGGGCAAATATATGAAAATGAAAGACAGTGCTTTGGGTTCACAACAAAAACCCCAGCAGCACCCCTGCCCAGTCACTCCAGCAGCTGATCTTGAGGTCATGCTGCCCCTTTGTAGCTGGGCAGTTCTGCCACAGAAGGCGGGGGAGGAGAGGTGGTGAGAGGAGTCATGGGGTAGCCATCCTGTGAAAAACACAAGCCAAAATTTCCTCAAATTAATTTGGGGTGATCAGTGAACCACGGCAGAATTTGTTCTGTTCCTAGTCCTGCCAAAAACTCAGATTAGAGATGCTCACTTCTGGAACTGACTCTGAAAGCCCAGAGAGAAGCAAAAGGTGATTCTATTCTCACCAACACCAATTTCTCACTCATGCCCTTATATCTCATCAGAATCCCCAGTAATTCTGTAACACATGCTAATAGGACACAAGATAGTAATTCCACAGTAGTGTTTTCAAAAGTAAACCAATAAATTCAGTAGAAAGAATGACTAAACTCAATATGATTAACCAAGACATTAAATTCTAATGATCAAGTAGCTTGGACCAATATTTACCAGCACCTGCTGTTGAGTTTATCAGAATACAGAACTCTTTGTGCATGGAGGAGATAGTCTGTTATCACACTGCAGCTTGTCTTTCACACCACATGCACCACTTAGTACACAACTGAAGCACAGCTTCACAATTTTATTCAGCTGGTCTTCCACAAAAATTCAATTTAAAAACTGCATTATAGTAACTTGTGGATATGGATCCCTTGTCACTTCATATAAGCACCATTTCATCACATTTAAGGTACAATTTTAGTAGGTGCTTTCCTTTTCTTCCCCCATGCTCCCCCCCAAGCCACTTCTGTGTTATTTCAATC
Organism: Muscicapa striata striata; assembly: GCA_030060385.1. NCBI lineage: Eukaryota > Metazoa > Chordata > Aves > Passeriformes > Muscicapidae > Muscicapa > Muscicapa striata. The sequence continues at coordinate 164,952 of JAREIS010000110.1, read as the reverse complement.
TGACTAAAGTTTTTCTATCTGTTTCTCTGCACTTTTGTCATCCTTCTGGCATTCTAAGGCAGATTTGTACATTTTTAGAACCTGTTTAGTCACTGGTGACACATCCTTGCTTCATAGGAAGGAAAGCAGGGAAGATCCGCTTCAGGTACCATGGAAGGGGTTTAAAGACATTTTGTTGCTTTCCCTGACTCTCCATTACTCAACAATACAGCATGAACATTAAACAGAAACTTCAAAAACTGGCTTTCAAAGGTCCTCAGTTACAGACAGATAATTTCATACCATCAGAAGGTGAGGTATGGGCTTCCCTGAGCATCGAAGATCCTCTCCAGTGAGGAGGTGTTTATACCTTGCTGGTTCCTGCACCATCTTGTAACCTCTGCTCCTCTGTCACCTACTCATCTATCTGGTCCTTTTTTGTAAGAGCTATAGCTCAACTCCATGCTAAGGCCATTGTCAAAACTCTGCCAGTATTTCCCTTCAAAACTCTCTCTTTTTCCAAATCTGAAAGTTCTATTCCAGCTGATTTAAAAACAGACTTCTCAGAGCTGAAAACATGGGATCTTGTTATTATTGATCTTGTTAAGGTAATATTTCCATCAAATATTAACTTCTTTTGTATTTTGAAAAATGCACTTCATCACAGCTCTGGCTCATTCACACACTCAGCAAGACAGAGTCTGTGCCTTTTTCAGTTCCCAGCTGGGACAGTGGCCTGAAGGCTGCTTGAACTTGCACCACAGCCTGAAAGCCAGGGAGAAGCAGTGTCAAAATGACCTACATTGTTGTCACAATTCCTTACTTTGACAGAAAATCAGCCAGACTTGAGGCAGCATCTCAAAATCCTCTGACTTCATTCTGTGGTCTCAGAGAAGCACAGCGCTAGTGGAGAATAATAAACAAGTAAGATGCTCTGATAAGGGATGTCCTAGCAGGCAGATTGCACAGGCTGGAGAGTTTGTCTGAAGGGCAAGACTTGATGCCAGATGGGACTTAGTCCCTATTAGGATGCTGTTGGCATTTTTACCAGGATGTGTATGAAACTAAAAGTAATGGAGTAACACGGGTATTTCTTTGTAATATAAGATTACATTTGCAAAACAAATACTGTTAATTGAAAGCTGTGTGGTTATGGGGAATGCCTCATCCTAATACACTGTCTAAGATGAGAAGGCCAATAAGAAATCAATTTTAAGTTAATAATATTCACTCTTCCTACCATTTGCTTCTATTTCACTCAGTTCAAGCACTGACAAATCAATTTCCAGTTACTGACATGCTGTCATAATGCTGTTGGACACTGGAATACAGCACTAAAGCCACGTGAAGACATGCCAATTCCGGCAGTTAGTGACAGTTCCAAAAGATCATGATATAAGAAAAAGGGCAAACTCTAAACATTCAATCACTTTGAAATAATTTGAGTAATACCTACCTACGTCTCACTCATGCCCATTTTTGAGGACTTATACAGCTCAAGAAGGAATTCTGAGACTGCTGACCCAAATTTTCTCCCCTAGCATTTGGTTTGCATGGGTAAAATTACTGTTGGCTCAACAGGGCCATTCCTGATTTAATAAAATTGAAACCAGAACCATGCATTCTATTATAAGGTTCTAAGGAAACTGTGGTTAAGCAGTGAAGATGTCACATATGATATGTGGCAAACCACAAAAAAAGATAAAGCCAACTCCTAATTGTTAAAGTTCATGAAATCATGCTGGTATGTATTTATAATTGCTGATGCCACTGAAGAGCTCCTGAAGATCTGCACTGACCTTTGACAGGTGACTTTGAGGTCTTGAAAGTCCAGAAGTTATTCAGTTGTTACAGTTATTCACAAGAGCACAGCTGGGCTTTTATTAGCCCAAGCATCACAGCCAACACACCAACAGCTTTACCACATTTGTAACACAGACAAGTCACAACTTCCAAGTTGCTGATGTGACTACGTCAGTGCCTTAACCAAAACACCTACTGAGTGGAGCAGCACACCTCAGTTCTGAGAGGCAGAAAATGCAAAAAACACTAACTACTGTGACACACTGTTCTAGGGAATCCCCTCCTTCTCATATCTTTGATCTCTCAGAACTACAAATTAGTACTTTCAGCACTTGGGATCCTTCTTTAAAAATGCCAATAAACAGAATCATGCAGTCAAACCCATATGTGACTTCTTGCTGAAGATTAAATAATGTCTTCTCCAAGAACCAAGCAATGAGCACAGTGAAAAACAGACAAAGCCGCAGGAAGAATCCAAGAGTCCTGGTTCCCACCCCATACTGCACTGCTTAAAAAGCGATTTCCATAAGGAATTGTGAAGAGAATATTTAAAGCATTCCAGCTGCAGGTCTACAAGCACAAACCCTGGTTAGAGTGAAGGTAGAATCAGTTAACAGCAAAACATTGCACAATTGAAATTCACAGCGAAGTCCTCATCTCTCAATCTCATGGGTGTGTTTCCTTGACATTTAAAAGGCTACTTTCATATGAGATGACTAAGGGAAAATAATATTCTGTGGAACAGAATTTGTAAAGTCAAGGTTATTGATCCCAAAACAATCTCAAGAAAATCAAATGGGCTTCTAAGTGATCATCAGCTTCTGGAACACTACACCTTACAATGCTTGCAAGATTCCTTACAGTTTACAAAAACTCCTGCAGCAGTTGAGCATCATGATAAAGTATCAAGGTCTCCAGTATACCTGCTCAAGTCCTTCAACTACCAGTCTGCTTGGAATAAACTGCACACCAAACAGTGGTAATTATTAGTGATACTTGTACATAGCTGCCTTACTCCATGCAATTTACAAAAAAAAAAAATTTCTTGAGCTTCATTTGCTCATTTAATTATCACCAGAACGTGAGATCAAGTATTTTCTTAATAGACATTGTAGTGCTTCTAAAAAGAAATGATCAGCTGTAAAAGACACTATTTGAGCATAAATATTCCTTTTTGCAAAATAAGAACTGCTTTGATCTCTTTGCTGCAGTTCATTGATAAATTTTGTCATGTCTGAGCATGAAGGGGTGGGGGGTAAGGGGAAGGGAGGAATCAAAACCAAAAGACAAACAGCCTGAAATTCTAACAAAGGCCTTCTACATCCTCTGCTTATTCTTTCCACACTGGTCCTGAAAACAAACCCCAATTTTCAAGGCAAAGGACACCTAGGGGGACTTTAGAGGCAAACTATTTATCTTTTTTAAGTCCCCTTTCACAACATTCAGCCAATGTGTAATATTAATTAAGCTACACAAAATCCCCTCCAAATCTATTCCCCTCATCAAACCACCACAAAAAACAATCCTTGGTATGTTCCACTAATATTTATGAATGTACACAAAAAGGCTGAGGCTTGATATTAAGTTTGCTGAGATTTTCCCCATGTAAAAATTGCAGGGCTGGAGCCTCAGTTGTGAATGAAAATGCAGTTTGGAAGTTAAGGACGCAGGTTTGGGCTCCAAGAGGAAACATGCCCCAGTAATCAGACCAAAGAACTGCCAGGACAGATAGATTGCTCTGCCAGTGAATCTATTTAGCAGTTCTATGCTAGCCTGTCTCTCCACTGAGTTCAGAAAAGGAAAGCTCTATTTTAATAATCCTAATGCTCTGGGCAGTTAAAAGGATGCATAAAAATGTTGCTCTTTAAAAAAGAGTTAAGAGATTCTTTTAATTTGGCTGTTAATTCAAGGGAGGAAAGGGGAGTATTAGATGGGAATGAAGCAAGCCTGTGGGGATGTGATTGGGAAGCTGGTATCTTCCATGCACCAAGTCAGTGGATGGACCACAACCACTGGGATGCTGCGGCACTGGCCTGATTTACTCTGGCTTCTGCTTCAAGTAGTTGTCAAAGCAAGTTCAGGCATGGTACATCATTATTATTTCATCAATTAAATGCACTATGCTCAGCTGGCAGCCAGTGAAGTCAGCTGTCACAGATGCATCCAAATCCAGGTCAGAGGGGGTTCTTTGTTCTTGAAAAAAAAAATTAAAATCCACTGTGGAATGAGCTGTTCCATACTAATCAAAACAGAAATGGTGGAAAACCCAAAACCTTAATATCTAGCAGAAGTTGACCAAGGGGAAAAAATTGCTTGCTTTTGTCTCTCTTGTTATTTACTGGAAACACTTTATCTTCTTGGATTCAAGGAAACTTCTATTAGGCAAAAATTCAATACTCAGCACCACTTCAGCAAAATGCTCATGTTGCAAATGGCTCTGAAAAAATCCCAGGCATTTGAGGAATTTTTTTCTTCTCCAGAAACCTTATTCTTTTGCTTTGAATGCAGGAGACAAAGGAACAATACTGCCCAGCCACTGGAATGCCCTCTAAACCTCCAAAACCACTGCTCCCAGCAGCTTTGCTCTCCCAGGGTGCTGATGGAGGTGCAGTGACCTCAGCAAACACAAATCACACGGGCTTTCTGCTCTGAAACAGCCACCCACAAAATTCCTTCACGAGTCATGTCACCAAAATGGAAGAGTGACTCGGACTTCACTGCGGCTTTTAAAACACACCTTTCCTTTGCTCCCCAATCCTTCTGTAAACAACCTTGATCTTACAAATGCATTGAGTGATCAATACTGCCAGCTGTTGAAATCACAGAGACTTTTGAAAGGAGTTTTGTGTATTTTGCATTTCAGTTCTGTTAGCTTATATCATGATCTCATTTGTTCCAAGTCATTATATGCATGGCTTTATACAACATTGATTGTAGGGATGAATGATAAATATGTTTTCTTTTCAGTGGTTATCAGCTGATTAATAATAACCATTAATCTTGACTCGCCATCTAAGACAGGGATTTAGCCCCACGTCTTTCAGAAATTTATATTGGGAAGCAGTTCAGAAAAGAAATGGGTGATCCTTTCCGGAATGACAGCCAATGAACTGAATGCCATGCAGGAGATGGCAAGCACAGCCAGCAACACTGAACTAAAAGCCCGGCCCACATAGCTGACAGGGTCTATTTCATCATGAGAAGCAGCTCAATCTTCCCTGAAGAAGCAGAAAGGCAGGCCAGAGGCTCTGCTCAGCATTCCCGAGGAGCTTCCAGACTATTTTTTTCCCAACTAGTAAGATAATCAATACTGAAAATGACAATAATCAATAATGGTTGCAAACCTAATTACCAGCCATTTTCCATTCATACTGGACTGTCAGGATCATTAATAAAAGCATAAGTGCTCTGACCTAGCTCCCCTTTCAATCAATTGATTCCCGGCCATAACATGTTCTTCATCCTTTATTTCTCCTTTTTGTATATGAGATGGAATTGACTACCTACAGAAAAGGTGTGCCCACAAAAACTAGGTATGTCCCACATTTAAAGGGAAAGTGGACCATGCTACAACAAGTTGGGTGGAAGCCTTTTCTACACAAGCATCTCAAGGCATTTGCATACTACCACATTAAAGCAGAGCTTCACTATCCTCAGCAGCAGATGGAGGGACATGCAGGCCAGAGACATGCAATGATTTGCCCACAGTTACTGACGGCAAAATAAAAGCTGAATACAGTGTTTGGCTGTACAGTGTTTTGCCTGTGGTATTCTTTGAACCACAAGAGTCACTGGAGATCCCCACCTTTCACATATATACAATACAGATTTGTCTTCATAGTTAAGCAAAAGATTAACATGAGCTTTCCTCACAAAATTTCAGCATGACTCCTCTAGTAATGATGTACGTGAAATCAGCATCTTTTCTTACTCTGTGTTCCACAGAATGAGGGGTTATTCAACAACACGAATAGAATAGAATAGAATAGAATAGAATAGAATAGAATAGAATAGAATAGAATAGAATAGAATACTTTTTTTTTTTGGTTGAAAGGAACCTTTCACAGTCATCTAGTTCAACTACTTGACTACTTCAGGGCTGACCAATATTTAAAGCATGCTATGAAGGATGTTGTCCTAATGAGCATCCCTGTGCCACCACTGTGCCACCTTCATCTTGCCAGGACAACAATGGCCTATGGAGCTGTGCCTGAGCCTGGAGGTGGCCCCACACATTGCACCTAGGAGACCTCAACTGAGACCAAGCCCCACATCAGAGACAGTGCACAAACTCAGCACCAGGCAGTTTACTGTCCCAAGGCCCTCCTTAGTAACAAAAGCCAGGCTATTCAGGGGAGATGATGCATAGGCAGGACAACAAACTTGAGGGCATGCTGTAACTGGAGAGGCACCGAAATGACAGCATCCTGACTGGTTTTTCCTTCCACAGGAATTTTAGCCACTGGCTGGTTCTTCCTCACCTGTCCACAAACACCTGCCATCCAATGGTTCTAAACCTGCTGGTACAATCTACATCTCTCTCCCTGCTTTCCCCTCAAAGCAGCAACTACTTCAAAAGCTGTACTTCCTTCAGCATTTACACAATAATACACCACTGAAAACCTCCTGTAGCTACTCCAGCTGAGAGGGTGCTATAATAATCACAGACTACTGTCATTGGGCTGACCACGCACAGATGTCAGAAATTACCAAAAGCTGGATACAAAGGCAGCAGAAAACAGAGAGAGATAAATCTTCAAGGGATGTTGGGAGTTGTGGTCTCTGGAAAATGGCAATATTTCTACATAAAATTTCCTAGGTGATCTCAGCTTTTCTTAACCTCCCAAGGAAAGTTATAGCTCTTGGCATCACTAGTGACACCACTGCTTTCCTCTCCAGCCAGCATCCTGCTGCATCCAGCTGAGCAGCAAAGCATGGATCTAACGTGCTGCTTCTGGCACAGATGATCCTGGACAGGAACACATAGAATCATATAATATAGAATGTCCTGAGCTGGAAGGGACCCCCACGGGTCATCCAGTCCAACTCCTGGCCCTGCTCAAGATATCCCAACAATCCCACCCTGTGCATCCCTGGGAGCATTGTCCAAACGCTCCTGGAGCTCTGGCAGCCTTGGGGTCGTGACCATTCCCTGGAGAGCCTATTCAGTGCCTGACACCCTGTGGGGGAAGAACCTTTCCCTGGTATTCAACCTTAACTGCCCCTGACCCAACTCCAGCCATTCCCTCAGGTTCTGTCCCCAGTCCCAGAGAGCAGAGCTGTGTCTCTGCTGCTCCTTGGGAGGAGCTGCAACCCTGGTGAAGTCTGACCTCAGTCTCCTCCAGCTAAACAGACACAGTGCCCTCATCCATTGCTTGTGTGTGGCCTCTCCAGTCCTTTCTCCATCTTTCTTTTAATCACTCTCCATCTTTCTAATATTCTGGTCCCCAAAACTGCCCAGTGTACTCAAGGTGAGGCTACAGGAACAAGGCATTTACTCTGAAGGAAGGGAAATGAGAGATGCATCTGTTGAGACCCTTCCCTAAGAAATAGACATGGCAGGTGTGAACCTCTGCAATCAGTAGGATTGGCTTCCCTGAGCTTTGAATCTTACCCATCCAGTGCAGTACCCCTTTTAAACTACTACTAATTATTCAGGAAAGGTATTAAAGAACATTGTGCTCAGGACAAACTTGCTTAAAACATGCTGTTTCCACTAACCTTATCCAGCTAGAGCTTATTGTAGCACACACTGACTGCAAACTGCCCAGTGGAAAGACAGGATGATAACAAGTCACACAACACAATTACCAGTCAGGGTTTTCCTGACAAGCTACTACTCCTTAAAAAAAGACTCCTGAATGCTCAAGTGTAGTGGGTTGACCACTGGCAAAATGCCAGGGCACTCACAAAAATATCTACTCATCCTCTTCTGCTCTAATTGAGCTTAGGAGGCATTAAGATTGATTAAAAATTGAGCTCATGGGGTGAGAGAAGGATACTTTAAGGGCAACAAGAGGCTCAAAACTTTTAAAAGGTATAAATATAATTTTATTTAAATAATTACAAGAGGAAGGCTAAGAACTAAAATAAACCTTAGAACACCTTTCCTCCCCCCAGCCCCTCTTTCTTTCCCATCGACAGTGCAAAGAGACAAAACCTGGGATTCTGAGACAGTTTACCACTTCTAAAAATAAGTCTTTCTTCAATTTGCTTAGGGAAAAGCATGCTCCTGCCATGCCACAGGAAGGAATTTCTCGTGGTTTTAATTTCATGGCAAAACAGTCCACCCAGCACCTGCTTGCACAGGGAATCCCTCCCACAGTCTGGCAGTCTTCCCACAACTACCATTTGTGGTCATTCTGGATTATGGGGTACAATTTTTAAGGATGAGCTGTTTTATCAAAGAAGCAGAATCCTCTGAAAGCAAAAGTTCTCTCTCTCTCTCTCTCCATTCAAGTCCCATCACAGCTTTTTTAGCATCTACATTCTCCAGTTCTCAGGGCTGTGGGTGAATGCTGCATTCCCCTATAAGCTTTATGAATTACAGGGAAACAGTCTGGTGTACTGTAGTCTTCACTACAGTTTGCAGAAGAATTTCCGCTCCGAGGCCTGGAGCATCTCCTATTTCTCCTCCCTCTCCATCCACTTGATGTCTCCATGTTCTTCTCCTCACGTGTCTTCACCTTTTGCTTTTCCCTGATTTGGGACAGAATTGGTGTCTGTAGGTTTGCCTGTAGGTTCAGCAGCCGGATCTCAGCTGCCACATTCAGCCTGGGGCCACGCCTCCCAGGCAGGGAAAAAAAACTTCCCACATTTTTTTCGTTCTTAAATATGATTCATAGAGGCGTGCCCAGCCCTTCCAATTTGCTCAGCAGTGCACCCATCCTCAGAGCTAACCAGCTCTTGGTCTTGCCAGGCACAGAGGAAGTTGCTAGTACTCATCACAGAAAAATCACTTCTGTGGAAAACTGACGTTTTCCCTCTTCAACAAAAATCAATTATTGCAAAACCAGCATATCAAGGTTTTACTGGAGTTTCAGTACTGACATTTCACAACTGCAAATAACACAGTTCACTTTTCTTAATTTAAAATTAATTTTATTATTCATATAAAAATACATTATCACACTTGTCTAGAAGTCAGTTCCTTCTAAAAGTATCACACTGTACTATTCCAGACTATAATAGACCTGCATGCTGATTTTTATTTTAAATTAAGGTAACTCAGACTGTAAGATCTTGGGACAGGATCCTTTTCTGATCTGCATTTCTGCAAAAAGCAGGAGAAAGAATCTTGAGCTGTGACTGACATCCATAGGAATTGTCACAATTCCTAGGAAGTTACAAAAAAGAAGTAGTGATTTTCTGCTCCCATTATTTGTCTTAAAATGCTACAGCCAATGCAGTTGCAGGCAGTACAACCTCTCTGGTACATTTCAGCATGGTGTGTCACAGAAAATCAGGTCACCTTTTTCTGTCCTGAACTGAATAGCACAAACACAAATATAAAAATAAGAAAGGACAAAAGCCCTCCTGTGTTTTAAAGCAAACTAGATCAATCAAAAGTAGTGCTGCAAACAGGAAACTAGAAATCCCAGTTGGATGGCTAAGGCCAGACATGGCTTGAATACAGAGTTAAATGCGGCTAAATGTTGCAATTCCATACTAAGATATGCTTGATACACTTCCAAACTTTAATATTTTAACTCTATTTCTGTTTATACAAAATGGCTATTTCTGGGATAATTTCAACCACCCTATAATGCTTTCTAGATTTTGAATTAAGCACAATATTATAACATATATGAACTTGAACTGCAAAACACTAACATAATCTGCATGAACACACTGAACTTTGTGGCATTTTACAGACACCCTCAACCTCTAGCATTAGTTAAGTAGCAGTACACATGCACTCAAGATGGTAAAGGATGATAAAACAAGTATCTTGTCAGTGCCTCTTTTTATTTTTGTCTAGAAAAAGAAATATCTGTTGGCTCAGAGTTTAATTGCTTCATGTTTTTTGAATTTCACAACAACTATGCAAATGATAGTCTCAAATCAGAATATTTTGCCTTTTGTCAAATTATTCAAACCCCTCACATATTCTTTTTTAGCCTAGATGAATTGCCTAGTGCCTGCTAATTTTTTTCAAAAGTAAAACAAAATTTTAAAAAGAGCTGTTCCAAACTTTTAAAAGAAGGACATATACAATATATATGGAAACAGAAATAATGCATATTAAACACAGAACTGGAATTAAAATGCACACTAAATGTTGAACAAAATGGCTTCAAGGGAGCAACTTTTTCTCCTGGGTGAGGATACTCAGGTGACTTTTAGTCACCTGAGGGGACTGTGTTTCCTGGCCAAATAATGGGCTCTAAGCTCAGTTATTCATGATGAAAAAAAGACAAAGTCATAAGATGGCATTAAAGGCACATTATCTGCCAATAGAGCCTGCTCCAAATGTGATTATTACTTGTAGAACACCAGCTTTAACAAGAAATCCATTTGAAAGCACTAGATTTGTTTCATTAGTGTTTGTTCTGGGCTAAGTCCTGTGATTCCTGTATCCTTCTTATTCTTAATAGCATCAGAGAGGGAGCTGTGGAAGAGGAGACATGGGAGTTACAATCCCTGACAAATGGCTTGGGTGATCCATGGGGTTCCATTAATGCATGGAAAGAACTTTCCTGAAGATGGGTCAAATTAAAGACTAATTCAAAAGGGCCTGTTCCTCACCAGAAAAATCTCTTGGATATAAAAATGCACTTAAAAAAAAATCAAGAGCATCCATTTATCATTCTTCCATATACTTATATAAATATATATATTTAGTGGTTTTGTAGTTATTTACATGTTTTCAGGCATATATTTAACTTTTTCCCAAGAAGCTCTCTCTACACATCCGGTTCCCCAGCCCTGCAGTCTCCCTTATGCCCACCAAACAGGAATGGTGCATGACTGCAAAAGCTGGGGCTACTAGAACCCAATGCCTCTCCAGATCATCCTCACACCATCCTGCTGGCAGAACCTGAAGACAGTAACACAGCTATTACAATATTTCAGACACTGAAACATATTCCGTTTCATCCTTTTCCAAAATCCAAAGAGCCAGTAGACACTATCATGGGTTGAATGTTTCCCAAGTACAGCACAGACCAAGTTTTTTCAGCTATGCACACAAAGAAATACCTGAGAAGTGGAGCATTCAGGTGCTGACAGACTTGGCTGTAACAGTGACTGCATAAAGACAAGTCAATGCATTAACAAGGCATTCAGAGTTCTGGAAGCTGACAAAGAACCTAGAGCACCAGGAGAACTCTGACTAGCCCATGCCACTTCGGGCAGTGGAGGATTGTTGGCTCGGGTTTACTGAATGACACGGGTGCAATGGCACCCAAGCACTAACCTTGCCAGCAAATTCAAGGAGCTGGCCTCTGCTCTCTTGACAGCAGAAATATCCTGGGTCTTACTGACACAACTGTGTTCCTAAAATAAAGGCCAGTCTGCATGGTTACATTTTGGAAAAAGACACAGGGTTTCGGATGGTTGCTGTTACTCCTCTGCTAAATTTTCATGTCAGCCAAAAAAAAGGACACAACACAAAATGCTGCCATGGCATGACAGTATGGCTCTTACTTGCTCCCCTTTGCAGCTGGTACTAGTCAAAGAAGCAGAATAGGAGCTGAAAGCCTCTCTGCTGTCAGTAAATAAAAGCAGTATCTATTGAGACTATTATCCTACATCAGGACTGCATTATTTTAATGAAATAAGACTCACACAGAAAAAGGGCCGTAATGACTACACTCCTCTTCATGTCTCAGTGATGCATTAGAGCAAATGAAACTCTGAAATAAGTTTAGAGGTGTTGGGGGTTGGGTTTTTGTTCCTTTACTGCGTGAGTTTGGAGAATTTTTCCCATTGTGATGCTAGCAAAACCTGCCGGCTGTGCCCAGGGTCTTGTGATGGCCCTGGACAGGGTGGGTAGGCGGGACCGGGGCTACTCGGAGGAGCACGAGGGCTTCTGGGCGGGGCTACCCAGAGGAGCGTGCGGGCTTGTGGAGGGGCACTCGTGTTTCTGGTGAGCTGGGAGAAAGGGGACCCGCCCGTCTGCACCGCACGTGGCCAGGAAGCAGAGAGCTGGACCCCCGTGCGATCAACTGCCCTGCAGCTGTCCTGCTACCTCTGAGGACACTGACCACCAGAAACCAAACGCCTCCTACCTCTGGGAATACAACTGGCCTCTGGACACAACAGTGAGCGAGGAGCTGCTCCCACCCGAGCCTAGCCGGGCGCGGCTGCTTCGCCTCCACCTCCGTCGCTCCCGCCGGTGCTTGCAGCTGTGCCGGCCCTGCCATGTGACACATCCCCGGTAACAGACTGAGTGTGTCCGGGGTAAAGAAAGGACTGGAACTGGGTTATTTTCTTCTGTTTTTGTCGGTAATTTTAATAACTGCTGTTGTTTTCTACCTGTGCGGTTAGATATAGTAGTAAAGAGCTGTTACTTCTACCCCTTATCTCTGCCTTGAGTCCTTGATTTCAAATAATTATAACACTTAGAGGGGGTGAAATTAAATTCTCTATTTTAAAGGGGAACTTCTGCTTTTTATTGACAGAACCCTGTCCTAGAAACCAGGACAAGAGGGTTTCACACAGGATCCTCAAGCCCTTTCTCTTTTGACACATTGCATACAGCAAAAGGAGATAGACTGTGGGAAAGCTGTAGGAATGCACACGCCAGTGCACCACCCCATATTGACACCAGGGTTACTGTCACTTTAACAAGCTTCTACTATAGTCCTATTATCATTCAAAGCTTATCATTCCAAGTGCAAATATTATGACTAGCTGAACATCTAGAGTAATCACTGCCGTAACTGTGTACGTGTACTTGTGTTTAATATTGAGGGCTGCTGCTGTCACCAGGCTATAAAAACCGAACTGGCATTAACATCAGCGCTGAGGATTTGCATACAGCTGACAGGGATAGAGCCTGGCACGTTACTGGATGTGCGCAATGCCAAGGGAATGTCTGACCAACACTAGCCTGGACAGAGGGCTCCTCAGCAGCTGCCAGTGCAAAGAGGAGCACAGCAAACAGGCACTGTGCAAAACACTGCTGCCTCTGTAAAGCTAGAAATTGTCTTGTGGCTGCTCCATCCAACACAATCCAAGCTGAGGCTCCAGCATGTCTGGGGTTCTGTCAGGTGGGAAGCAAGGCCCTTTCAGGATGGGCCCCTGTCAGACTGCACTTACACCTAATGCTGCCTGGGAAGATCTGAGACAAAAGTCAGCAGCCAGATGCTCAAAGGTGAAGTGCAGGTTCTTATTTTATTGGAAAGACCTACCAACTGGACTTTGGTAGATTTTTATACCATGAAAGCTTCCAAGCTGTACTTAGTCACAGCAGACTGACACTGGTTCACCCTTGTGAGGTTATTCTGGGACTCAAGGCAAGGGGTGCTGTGCTTGCTTCTGACATGAAGCTTCATCTTCCAGAGTGGCCAAGGGCTCCCACTGATAAGAGCAGGGGAAAGCATTGGGTATTCCTGAAAACCTCTCCATTGATTTCTCAGTGCCTCAATGTGTAAAATAGCAACATCTTACTGCCTGGGAGACTGCAAAGTTCAGAGAAGGTAGAAAAGGAGAAGAGGTACAGTAACTGCCATGGCCCCCAGCTATTTCTGCAACAAAAGCAGTGCCAAACTGTCCTAAACATGCAGAGGTCTTGTTATCACTGTTTAAATGGTGAAGTATTGCAAAGGCTTTTTTCAAATTGATGGCAGAGTTAAATGCCAACTTACATCAGAGGCAAACCTACTGTCATTAACTAGGCTCTGCTCACAAATGTGAATTGCTGCAGTTCCAATTTCTTACAGACCAAAGGAAGCAGAATGTTCTGTCAACTAATGTTTAGTAGGATCACAAAAAACTACATAATGGGCACATGATCACTTGAGGAACACCTTCCATTGCTGACAGCAGTGTGTTACTACATCTACATGGATTTTCAGGAACTTGCCCTTCAGAAGGAAAAGGGCACAGAGTGTAAGAGCTGGACTGGAACAGGGAGGAATTAGCATGGGTATCTGTAACAGAATATGGGCTCTGCCACAGAAACACTTGTTTTTGCTGGATTGTTTCAATCTTGCTTTTCACTGGCATGAAATTCATCAATATGAATGGACAAAGTCAAGAGCCCTCAGCAGCAGCACTAATTAATTTTTTTTTTTCAGAGATATTAAATCCTAAATCAGATTTTTCAAATTGCTACTTGGATTACTTGTGCTGCTACCAAACAATCTGAATTATTCATAAAAACTGTGCTAATCAAATTCTGAAAACCCTGGTGACCCCCTGCTCTTGCCTGATAACTGAGAAGCAGTACTAGAGAGGGCAGGAGGTTGCAAGATTAAAGTTAAAGAGGTTCAGGAGGAAATTGAAGCCAGTGATGCTTTATGTGGCTACATTGTGCTAAGAAAGTAAGCCAGCAGATAGGCTCTCCTGCAAAAGGAGAGGGAATTTGCAGAAGTTTCCAGTCCACAACATCCAGAAAGGAACTGCTCAGATATAATACATAAAAACACAGTTATGTTTTGCTACCATTTTTATATAGACAAATCTTTGGGGTAAGTAGCTGGATATTCACAGTGCTAAAACACAACTGCATTATTTCCAATAACTTGGAATAATTCTGAGCAGAGCAGTTAAAGTTCTAAAAAACAATCACCATTGCTGTATTCACTGTCCATGAACAGTTGCAAATGTCTAGTCCAAGAGGGAAGGTCAAGCACTTGTAGGGAGTTTTTCATTAGCAAATGGATAGACAAAGCTGCATTGACTACAAGCTCCTTTCAATTTCCTAATAGAGCTGCACATAGGCACCATAAGGTACCTGGCTGCACCTCTTTATGCCCATGGTCATTTGGTCTGTCATATCACTCAGGGTGACCTAGCAGAGGACACTGGGTATCTAACATTGCTAGAAAGTGCAAGAGAAAGAATACCGGTTCTTTTAAATACAGGCAACATTGCATTCCACCTAGAAGGGCACTTTAAATTAGAACTTCCTAACTATGATAGTAATCAAAATTCAACAGGGCAAGTATTATAGAGTGAACACCACTAAGAATGTTTCATATAAAGATTAGATCTAATAAGACACTTGTCATATATTTCACAACCACCACATGATTTTTTCAAAACAGATGTATTGAGGGTGACCAGCTGTATAAGACAGTGTGACTTGTAATACTGTAGTTAAAGAAACATTATCAGTTTCAGAAAACAGTGAGATTGCTGTATTTAATATGGGTACAAATGGTGACTAACTGTTATAACTGAACTACAGCAGCAATGAGAAAACTGCCTTTTTAAAGTAAGCTTTGCTATACATTTGACAGCCGCTTTAGTCTAGATGGGTTGAGAGTTTTGCTTTTGATTAGCTGTCTCAGGCAACAGCTATCCAGGGTAGTTATGCTCATATCCATTTACTTCCTCTTGGCAAAAGAGTTAGAAGCATCAGTGGCGATGTAGAATAAAGCTTTTATATTTTAAAATTACATATTTTAAAATAACTCAGTTGGGGTCTCTAAAGGATGTTCTGTAAGACAGTTTCAAAGACAAAAACTTGCAGGGATGCTAAAGCTCTTCTTGTGCTCATGCTGAAACTATACATATATAAATATACATAGAGATTAGTTACCAATATACACGTGTATACACAAATTAATAATCAAACTACAAAGTGCAATCCAACTTCAAAGTTTGGTTGTTAAGATACCATCCTGAGTGACAGAGGTACTGCCATTTGGCAAAGCAACTAAGAAAAGATGTCGCAGTGAAGTTGGGGGCTCTGAGCTGAATTTGAGCCTGTTTTCTCCAGACTTTCTGATAGCTTTCTGCAACAAGTACAGCACATCATGACAGGCCCATAATGCAACATCCTGATCAGTGCAAGAAACCAAGTAATGGTTTCTAAAAACACAGTTTTTAATAGCTTGGTATAAAGCTGTCCTAATTTAATTTTTAGGCATGTCTCTAATTTTTGTTTCATTAATGAAAATTCATGGTCTTACGTTTCATAGCTTTCAAAGAAACAGTTGCCTATATTGATCATTATAAATGTACACTGTCAGCATGATACCATTTTCACCTTTTCTTAAATTAATATTAGGCAGTTTACTCCATCTCTAGCATATATCCCAATATAAACAGTTTAATGGCCTATGCAGGTGACCTGCCAAAAATCAAGACAAATTGAGCATGGCACCCAGAAGTTTACCTTATGTCTCTTCTAAAGTCTTTTTAAAGTTACATTAATTTCTGAAAATTCAATTTTTCCATATTCAAAGCTCTTCATAGCATGATTAATTTCCCCTACTCTTTTTCTCCTTCACTTAAATTTCCTGTTCCAGCTGACCAATAAATTTGCCACCTTCTATAATTCCAGTCAGTAAAGGAAGTTTTCTATGGACTGTTGTCATGACATTGTAGTTTACATACAAATGCACAGAGGAAGCCATGATTCACAGATGGCTTTCCACTCATTATGATAACCAACTCACTTTATAAGCTTGTAATGCTCAAGCTAGAGAAAAGTAATCCATTTGCATTGAGAACATGCAGACCTCATATACTATTTAAAGAGATACTGTGCAATTCCTTTTTGCTACAGCTGCAAAACCACATGGGCATAATTATTTCAGTGAAACATCTTCTGCTGACTAGGTAGATATCACAAAGACAGTGCAGCTGTTCAGAATAAGGTCCAAATCCATAAACACATCTATAAGCTTTTGATTTCAAGGGGCTATTAACAGCAAAAGTCTCTGTGTGTCTGCACACCAGTAAGAAGACCTCTTCACTCCTGCCACAAATGTTTATCGCAACTTTTGTCACACCACTTAAGCCCCATGCTTTTCCTTATCCATGTGTGAACATAGGAAAAGGGCACAAGCCTTATCTACAACAAGGGCTTGGGAGTTTGGTATTAATTTGTGTTTATGAATTACTTGGAGAGCTGAGGAAGAGAAGGAAATGCAAAAGCAAAGTCTTTTTATTGAAGGAAGTTGGATGACAAGAAGTGGGACACCTTCTGTAATCCTGAAGGAGGGCTTCCAGCTGGGAAAGGGTGTTCAGAGGGAGGCAGAATCATGGTCATGGTGGAGTTGCTATCAGGCTTGTCAGTACTCGGCCTCATCCATTCCTGCCTTCTGCACAGTGCCCTATTCTCTCCTATGTATTCCTCAAAATTATTTCATTTAACATTTTTGCCCCAACCTCTGTGATTGTTCTTTTGACCGGTGCTCCCTGCAAACTCTTGGCTCTGTCCTGATGTGCTGAGCTCCCCTGGGAAATTCTGCACAGCCAGAAAAGCCAAAAAGCACCAACCCAGGTTGCCCAGAGTTTTGCCAAAGGGCAGAATCCCACCATCAGAGAAAAAAAAACTCAGCAAACAAATCTCTTCAACATTTTAGGTTGGCAGATCCTTCCCTACCTGCCATACAGTTTACCCTGATTTTACACTGCAGGCTAACTACAAACCCTAAGAACCATACAAGACACAAGTAACAAAGAGATCCCCCCAACATCACAATACAGGAAAATCCTTCAGTGTCCAGTATTATCAGAGCAGTGACTAAGGACAGCTGATCTGCCAAAAGAAACATACAGAAATACAGCCTTATTGGCAAAGGACATAAGCATCTCATCTCTAGAACAGTAAGACAGACTCTACATTTTATTTATTTTATATTATTATCTTTCTGATTTAAAGTTTGCCTCATAACTTCATCCAGGTGGAAATATGCATGTATTTCTAGAAGAGTTGATAGTCATGAAGTGTCCACTCATGTAGTATTAGCATCCAAGACCTTTCTTACAGAGTTAGCTGTCTGGCACTCTTCAAATGTTTTCCATGGGCAATCCCAAATGTTTAACCTCTGGCTTTTTCTGCCATACTAACAAGTAATTGTGTCACACATTTAAATTATCTCTTTTTCTTTGACCTATCATGTCTGCCTAACGACAGAAGCACTTCATAGTCTAAACCACAATTTTGAAGCAACAAGCAAAACACATGCACTGTAACACAAGATGCCTGTTTTGGAGAAATGTGGAAAACATTTGGCTTGCACAAATTCATATTTCTAGCTTATCTGTCCCCAGATTGCTCAAAGACAGTCTATATTAATGCAGATCATAATGCACTTTATTCTGGATGACTGAAAATGGGATTACTGCTCATACACCAAAAGCAAGACACCCAAAATTGCATCCCTTTATTCCTGAGGAACTCAATGATTGTCAGAGCTTAATGGGTTTATCAACAAGAGGCTGAGCCAATGAGGCTAGCTTGAACAGTTCCTGGAGATTATGATTGTGTAAAATGATCCACAGTCAGCATTCCACAGAGCAACTGTCTATAATAGGGATACCCAATCTGAGAAGTGATTCTCTTTGAAGCAGCACCTGCAATTCATAGGGATGTTTCACTAACAGAGCAGTGAATCTGAGGTGGGTTATAGACCATGAACTGTAGCTCCAGAATGCTTGTTCTCCTTCCTGCTTGCTCCTCAGTCAGGCAACAGCAATTAGGTTTCCATGTTCCCTCCCACGGGTGGACCTGAGTGAGCCAGCAGAAGAGGTTGTTTCTTCCCTGTGGGATACAGTTCCCCCAAAGGGTTTTATTCTCCCTAATCTGATCCCAAGGAGCCTCTTGGTATAAATCCTGACACTAGTAGTCCCAACTGTGTGTTACAGAGAGCGAGGGCTGAGCAGGCAGGGAAGCCAGATTCCTCTGTCTAGTGAAGGCATCTGATCCAAACTCTTCTCCACAGTATTTCATGAGGGTTTGGATCAGACTTGAAGGACAGGGCTGATGGCCTGTAGCAGGGATGATGGGCTGGACTGTGACAATCACCATGGAGAACAAGGGGGCCTTCTCTAGGACTGTCAAGCATCAGTATGAGGACATACATCACTATTTCCCAGTCTAAGTTTACTTTTAAGAGAGTATTTGTATTTGCTGAGCCACAAATTGCAGTAGCCACAGTGGAGACTTCATCAGCAAACAATGACAAGATGAAGATATCATGAGAAGGAAAGCCAAGAACCACCACAAGGGTAAAGCATGCTCCTCTTTCAATAGTGCACCACAGAAACACATCTGTCACAGCATTGCAGTCCGAAGTAATCAGTGCAACTAATTATCACTAATTGCAATATAGTTTCTGTCTTGCTCCTAATACGTTTAGACTTGCTAATCAAATCAAACTATTCCAACTTGTTGTGCTGCTTCCAAATAAATATTTCATCAAGGATAAAAAATGAATGTGTTTGGGTTTTTTTTTTTTTTTTTTTTTGTGAGTTTTTTTTTTGTTTGTTTGTGGGGTTCATTGTTGTTGCTGTTATGGCTGTTTGGAGAGGCCAACGGCCTTTTTTTCATTTATTTCACACTGCAACAATACTAGTAGAAGATGCCATCAGGAAGACTATTTGGCACTCTGAATATTTTCATTTAGGAGCCAGAGCATGCTCATATTCCTCCCAGAAGAAGTGTAGAAGAACAACACCTTGACAGGATGCCCATGTGGGTAAACTGATAAACTAGACACAGAAGCCCTGGATTCAGTTTCCAGCTCTGCTGCAAACTTCCCAGCACAACCTTGGTTGCCTTGCTAAATAACTCTGTGCCTCAGCTGCCACACTGTGGAAGTGGAACTATAACCTGTCTTTTTCTAAACTGAAAGCTCTTCAGACAGAAGTTCTCCCCTGTATTTCTGTGCCTGGGTTAACACCAAGAGATTCCAAAGAGGTGTCTGGAAGCTCCTTTAATAGAAAATAATTGACATGTGGTTTCCAAAACTGTAATTACATTTGCAAATATACTATTTTCCTTCACACAGAAAAAAGAGAAAGTAATGGAACTTCTTCCTTTAAAATTTGCACCATTCTATAAATTTTTAATAAGTTCTCTTTTACTAGAGATTCAGGAAAAGAGTTTCAAGCAGGTGAACAAGCAGTTCCAGAGTACTGATGCTGTTGGACTGAACTTGACTATTCCACCCAGAGTCCTGCACAACACAGAGGAAAATTTGCTATAGGCACACACAGAACACTGACATAAGGTTGGAGTTTATTCCCCAAATTACCAATATAGCCCTTGGAAATGTTTCAGATTCCTGAATGATAAGACACTAAGACCTTTCCTTTTTTTTTTCTTTTTTTTTTTTGAGGACTTTCTCCCATCCTAAACCCAACTACTTTCATGTATGCAGCCAACAGCTTTCTGAGGGAAAACCAATAGCCAGTACTTTGTCTTGTGCCACAACAGCAATAAGTCCTCAAAATTCTGTCAACCAGTCCTGCTCCAAAACCTTAGCCACTATTTGTACAAATTCAAATCCAGAAATACCACAGTTAATGCAACAATGGAAGACTATTTCAATATTTAGCAGTGCCTGAAAAGCAATAACCAAATTAACCTGCAGCTACCATTAGTTGCCAGCTTAGCACAAACATCTGACATTCTTAACAAAAAAAGAAAGAAAACAACTAAGTATTTTATCCCAAAGAGGGCCTCAGATTTTAATTAATTTTTAGACTTTGAACTTTGCAAAAAGCTACTGGTAACAGAGTATACAAAGTCCATTTGAAATTGTGGTGCTGATGTAGAAATCAATGTACTTTCACAAAAGGCAACTCATTAGCAGTAAACACTCATAACTGCCAGGTTTTCCACATACAAGAAGCAGCATCTGGAGGCCTCTGAAGCAAACACTAATCACACAGATTTAAAATTGAGACAAGATTATCAAAATTATCTCAATATTGTTAAAAAAAAAAAAAAAAAAAATCTGACCTTCTTAAGAAGACTTCAGTATGCCCAGAGATCACAGCCTGATCTATTCTCCCCAGAGCAGAAACTGCTGATAAGCTGTTGGGCTTCTGTAGGCACTTCCTAAGAAGTGCTACACATCCTCAGCTCCCTGCAGCCCACAGAAGTATGAGGATGTGATCATCTTCCCAATGCTTGACATGGGCAAGACCAAACCTGGGGCAATGGGCAGATCCATCCTGCACTTTGGAGTGCCAGACTAAGCAGCCATTTGGAGATGCAGAGTGCATGTACTGGAAGTCTTTCTAAAGTGTCACATTAGTTGAGTGTACAGCTCAACACTGCCACTGTACTTAGCTGCTGGTTCCAGCTAGGAAGTAGAAAATTTCTTGTCTACCAAGAATACACCTAGGAAGGAACTGAAGCTCAGAGAGGCACTTGGGTGTGTGGTCAGTGACACACCCCCGAGTACCAGTGCCAGAATTACTGAGGTACAGACAAAACTTCACAGGACTTCATTTGGACACATAGTCCCTGCTTCCAGCCCACCACAATCAAATAAAGTCTATGAAATAAGCCACAACAGCAATATTACACTTGAGCAAATCACATAACTTCCAGAAAACTAGTATTTTTTACATAGATTCTATATTTAACACCACCTATGTATGAAGAGTTGAGATTCAAGAAGTTTATCAAGGAACTCTTTCAACTATGTAAAACAGAGCCAAATAAAAAATAAACCCCAAACTTTACCTGGTGAACAATCATGCATTCCATCAGGAATGAGATTAACCTGAGGTATGAGAAACAACTGGAGATATTCTGACTTTGAGGAGGAATCAAAGTGGTGGATGAGAATTCACAGATGAGTGGGTACAAACAAACTGTGTGGGAAGGAACAAGAGCTTGCACAGCACACATCTGTCAACTCTATCAGACTTCACCATCAATAGATACTCCATTATCAACAGACACTCCATGCATTTTGCATGACTTACTGAAGGCCTTTGCAACTGTAAATTACCACACTGATTGCACCAACATGTATGTAAAAATCCCTATTTCTGGGGGACAGAATATGGGTAATACTCCTAAGTTGATTTTTTTTTTTTGTGATTATTCCTTTAAAAATTCAAGTGCAATTTAATATTAGTTACTAACACAGTTATAAATAGTTAACTGCTACAGAACATTGTGTGAAAGAAAGCAACCAAATTGAAAGATTTTACATGACAGATCTGTGGGATTTATCCATTCTGCAGCATGCTGTAAACTTACCAAGATGTCAGATGTTTGCTGGTTATAACAAAGCTGCCATTGCATTGTGTGGGACATTGCTGATCTGTGCGCCTTATGCTGCAAAATAATAGTGCCCAGTTCTGCCTTCCTGAAGAATTGTTTGAGATTAATGAAAACCCTTATCCTGCACAGGGCTCTGATTTACCAATCCATAGCCCAAGGGAATAAATAACTTATTTTTGTGAAGTTAGCTTTGGGTAACTCAGCTCCCTAAGCCAGCTCATCCATTTAAAAATGAGAAAAAATGAGATGGTGCCTTAGTCAACCACCTGAAGTACACATAGCATGAAACCACCAAAATAATGAAGAGATCTTACATCTCCAAAGACCCAAGCCAACAAGCCAGCAACCAGAATAATCTTTCCAAGTCATATCAACACTGGGACCTTTGTATAACTTGTTCCTCCCTTTCTTTGTCACTGTCACAATTAAATGAAGTTTTTGCATAGCTCAATTGGTCTGCTGCCTTTACTCAGAGTTAGTAGCTAGATGGAGGACAAAGGTAGTAAACTTGAGGAAGAACAGTCTTATGGACCTCTATCTGCAGCATGTGGCCTTGACTTTGGCTGGCAAATCACTCTGCATGTAAATTATAACTTCAAACCAAAATCCTCCAGGTTACAGAAAACCTACTTTGTTTTTTTTTGGTTTTTTTTTGCTTTATTCAGGTTCTCAGAGTGGCTTCCTCCAAGAAGCAAAGTCAGCCTGGAGCTTTGGAAGGGAGGAAAGTGGGGTGCTTGGCCCAGTCAAGATGAGGGGGTTCCTATTGCCACTCTTACCCATACTCCAGGGGGGATTAAAAAGCCTGGTCCATTTCAAAATTTTGTCACCTTGTGCTAATTACAGTTTAAAATGTAAAATGCAGTTTTACAATACCTTTGTGTGTTACTTTGAATCTTCTGTGCAATTTCAAGTAAACTGGACAGAAGAGTTGATACTCTGAGGATATTAAGTTATCAGCAAGCTTCACAAAAATGTGAGGTTCACTATGTGGACTAATTGAAGGTCAGGCACCAAAGACAACTTCTCAACAGGCTCTAGAGAATTAATATTTGAGAACACCTTTGTATGCCCCTGTCTCTGCAAAACATTGAAGCAGAGTGTGCTTCTTCCTTAAGCATCAATATAAGGCACAAACACATCAAACTCTAGTGTTCACAGTGTTTATGCTCACAGAACAATGTATATAAGAAAATAAAAATGTTACAAGAATATAAGGCTTAAATATTACCTGATATGCATTTGCAGCAAGTTGACACCTGCACCATTTTGGTAGCCTAACTTAATTGAGCCATGTTTCTAAAATATTTTGAAGGTCAACAATAAAGAAAAAATTCTGGCAATTTCTGCTAAAAAATAGCAAAATAACACCTATTATAATTCAATTTCCACACATGCATAACTTGGCCTTAGAAATACCTGTTTGCAGAATCAGTTCTGACTCCAGGCTTCCCAATCAGATGAAACATCTCTTTGCTTTCCTTTGCTTTGCAGCACCAATGTTTCACCCTCATCCGAAACTTTGCAGGTCACTACTTGACCTTTAGCTTTACCATTGGAGGTTTTCTTAATCTGAGTGAAATTCTTTTGTATGTTTAAGGATCTCCGAGACTGGATGTAAACATATTTTTCCATTTTAAACTCATGTTGTCTCAGCTGTCAAGGACTGATCTGTAGCCCAATGAAGGCAGTGAGAACTAACCCTAGGGCCTGCTGGACTAAGGCCAGCCCTGGAGACAGGAACTTCCCTGATCAAGGACTTGGGGACAGGGACCAGACGTGCTGCTGTGATCAGTCCCTCATGACAACACCCTCATGGGACTGTAGTTACAGACAGGTTTGTCAGGAACACTGGGACACTGTCAAAAGCTTTTGAAAATCCAATTTTGCCTCATTTGCTCCACAGCAAAATGCAGATGTGTTGAGCCAGCAAAGTGTGGCTGACACTTCTCTGAGCAGAACTGCACTTCACAGAACTGCTCCTTATACCACAAGGAACACAGTAATGAGGGCACTGGAGAGCCAAGGCACCTACAGATGTAGAACTGCACTGAAACCCTGACGCCTTGTATTCCTTACAAGCTTCTGACTGTAATCATGTAATGTTAGCTTTATACATGCACATATATATATATATATATATATATATATATATAT
Source organism: Muscicapa striata striata (assembly GCA_030060385.1). Lineage (NCBI taxonomy): Eukaryota > Metazoa > Chordata > Aves > Passeriformes > Muscicapidae > Muscicapa > Muscicapa striata. The sequence goes on along the minus strand of JAREIS010000110.1, from coordinate 140,861 downwards.
ATACATATAACCCTGCTGTGGTTCGTGGAGTTTCAGGTTGAAAATTCATTTTGTTGCATCATCTATAGACTCTTTATACTCGGAAGTATCCCATCTCCAAAGCGATTCACATCGTACTGTACAGATTAAAAATTCCAAAATGACTGAACAGAATGTTTACTTCTAACTACTAACTAGTCTAATAAAATCGGATGGGATAAAAAAAAAGTCTGCAAAATCACAAACCTTCCTTCAGTTCTTTCAGAAGTGAAAGAAGTGAACTGAGTTCTGTTAAAATTCCACCTGTACTCATACTGAGCCAAGTTCTCCATGAGCATAAATGTACAGATTTCTTAACATTTTAAATGAGCAGAAAATATGACCCATCCCTGAGATGTTCTTGTGGATTCAGATGTCCCATTGGAAAAAAAAGATTACAGGATGGCAGAGGGCAAATTTCAAGTACCCCCAACCCCTGTAAATATTGTGGTCAGTCTAAAAGCAGTTTCACATTATAGCATTCTGCCAACTTCTGCAGAGTTATTCCTGCCATACATCAGAATCAGTCTCTATATTAAGCTCTTTGCCTCAAAAATTCATAAAAGACCAAGTCACAGAGCTAAATTCAACATCTCCTTAAAAAGGCAGTACCAGTGCCTGGATAGTCAAGGAAAAAAACAGAAAAACAAAAATCAAAGTAACTGTGTGCTATAAACTGTAACCACAGAGTTCTGTGAATTTTATAATGCAGTGTCAGTGAACAAAAAATTACTGAATGTGGCACTTGGTGCCATGGTGGTGTTGACAAGTCCGAAATTGGGCACGATAATATCAGAGCTGTTTTCCAACCTAAGTCATTCTGTGATTCTATGATTTTATGATTATCAGACAAAGCATGTCACATGTCGAAACAATTATGGTAGGGGACATAGTTTCAACTGGTTCTTCCCCTGTACTAATTATTTTTTAACAAATAATTTTTAACATTTTCGTAGTTCTTTGCACTTTCAGAAGGCTACAGAAATATTAACCAGTTAGTTCACAATCTCAAACTACTCCACTGAGACCCCCTTTCATTAACTGATAAAAACCTTCACCAGTTTCACCTGCATGAAAGAAAACTTTGGATTCAGTAAACAATGGGAGGCTAGGCAGAGCCTGCTGGTCCCGCAGAATCTCACAAACACAGCGCTTAAAATACACTCCTACTTCTTCCAATATCTTTAAACCCTGAACCTCCAAAGCTAGCAGACTCTGGCACCCTAGTTCAGAGGGTAAAACAGTATCTTAATACCCTGCAATCATCACATTTTTTCTGGGAACTGAGAGGGGAGAACTGGAAAGTAAGAGGGATAAGTCTGGGCTCTCAGGCTTGAACTGACAGACACTGAGGAGATAAAAAAAGTTTTTCATCAAAATTACTGAGGGGAAGTGTCATCTTCTTCAGTTACCATCAAGACCCCTTTTTGTCAGGCTGGCCTTTCTGTGTATGTTGCATCAAGATTACATCACATTTGTTTCTTTTCACTTTTCCCCTCCCAATTTCTGTGCCATCCAAATTCAGAGAAGGATAGAAAGACAGACAAACAGATGATAGATTGATTGATAGATAGATAGATAGACAGACAGACTGACAGAGAGATTCACAGATAGATAAGCTTCAACTTTACTGCTATCCCTTACTGGCAGAAAGAAGAAATAAGGATTAAAATACTGTATGTTGCTACTTTTCTTTACAACAGTGTTAAACTCTCCATCCAAGATTATTAATAGCAGTTTCAAAAGCTCACTCGTTCACTTTACAGCACGCATCTGTACAAACCATGCCATCTTCTGGTGCTTCCTGGCAGCTAAAAAAGAAATACCAGTGTCAGAACTTAAATTGTCACCTCTATCTCCATATAGGGAGTCCTCTCTTTATGATCCTGTATCTGAGTGGAGCACTGTACTCTGAAAAAGTGTTTCATGGCTCTTCAGGTGTTTCATGGCTCTCCATAGCTCTTTCAGGTACCACAATCCCAATGAAAAATGAAGTGCCAGAAACAGTATGATTTACATTACTGTGAAAAAAATGTCTGTCCTACAAACTGAGCAATCTGTGCCTTGAAATTCTCTATATTAAACTTACTATTGAAACACTCCTATGTCTGATGCCATATGAACTAGAAGAGAAAATAATTTTGACATCAGTTTCTTAATATGACAAAAGCATCTGTCCATCAAGAAGTTTATGACAGCTGGAACCACCACCCCATATGACATAAAACAGAGATTGGCTAACATGTTAAACTACCCTGTGAGTCCTTAACATTTTTTTTCTGTGATACAGCCATGTGTTTCTATGCAGACTCTTTACAGTGGACAAAGAGCGTCATGCCACTGAGACACATGCTGGCAGCAGGAAATCATGACTGTGTATCAGGCAAGAACTGAATAAAACCAGCTATACTTGCAGCAACTGAGGAATTGCTGGGTAAAAACCAGTCACTTATCATAGGATCACAGAATGGTTTGGGTTGGAAAGGACCTCAAAGATCATCTTGTCCCATCCCGTGCCATGGGCAGGGACACCTTTTACTACTCCAGGTTGCTCAGAGTCCCATCCAACCTGGGATTGGATACTTCCAGGGATAGAGCAGCCACAGTTTCTCTGGACACCTGTGCCAGGGCCTCACCAACCCCACAGCCAAGAATTTCTTTCTAACATCTAATCTAAACCTACTGTTGTGAGAGTCTTTGTGTTGGGGGGTGCACGGACAGTCGGATGTCAGGGACAAACTCAGGCACTCTCTATATGCTGGTCTTCCAGTTTGCTGTTTATTGCATAGGGTGTGGGTATACAGGGCCGTGCTAGGACCTGCCTTCTGCAGCTCAAAGCAGGACAGAGATAGAGCAGGGGGTTACAGGAGTTCTCAGAGATAAGGGAATGGGGTAAGAGAAAGATGGGAGGGGGAGAAGTTAGAGGTAGGAGAGACAGGTAAGAGTGTAAGGGGCGATTTTCCCGTTTACAACACAACAAATCTTCTTCTATGTTGAATGTTCTAATTTCTACTAACCAATCTATTACAAGATACAAATTCTCTACTATTTGCATGCAACCTATAGGAATCACTATATTACCATGTTTTACAGCTTTTCTTATCTCTAAACTTCTCCTGCCATACATGGGAAAGGATGTGGGTCTGCATCCTTGGCATGTATGGCATTTGGTATTGTCTAAACAGAGGAAGAAGGCCTCAAACATTCACACTGTTGCTCTCAGCTCCACAGTCAAAACTGCTATCATTTCTATTTCATTCACAGTTTCAAAATCTTTTGCTAAATGCTCATATTCATAAGGTCTTCCTAACTCCTCGTTCCCAACATACTGTCTCTCAGCATTAAGCTATTTTTCCTTATCCTGTCACACCAGGCCCTTGTAGTCTCTCTCAATCTTTTCTTGCAGGATCCCTTCAGGTGGAAGGCCACAACTGGGTAACCCCACAGCTTCTCTTCTCCAGGCTGAGCAATCCCAATTCTCCCAGCCTTTCCTCACAGCAGAGCTGCAGAAAGTACGCTTTCAAAGAGGTGTTGCCTTCTTGGACCAATGAGCCTTTTCTATTTTGTATTGCAGAAACTACCCTATATATAAGTGTAGTGTTTCTTTAAATAAAGCTCTCCTTTTGCTTCTCCATTACACAAAGAACTATGTTGCATTATCCTTCTCACTGCTCTCCTATAGCCAAAATGCAACATGGGTAATGCTTTAACTTTACTCCAGTTATATAATCCTTCACAGGACCATAGAACCTCTAGAATCCTAGAATGGTTTGGGTTGCAAGGGACCTTAAAGGCCATCCAGATTCAATCCCTGCCATGGGCAGAGACACCTTCCACTATCCCAGGTTGCTCCAAACCCTGTCCAAACTGGCCTTGGATACTTCCAGTAAACAATCTCACTCCATCTTTATTGTCAGCTCCTTCAAGTATTGGAAGGCCACAACTGGGTCACCCCAAGGCTTCTCTTCTCCAGGCTGAACAATCCCAGTTTTCCCAGCCTTTCCTCACAGCCGAGCTGCTCTATCCCTCTGATCACCTTGGTGCCTCCTCTGGACTCACTCCAGCAGCTCCATGTCCTTCCTGTGCTGGGATCCCAGGGCTGGAGGCAGCTCTGCAGGTGAGGTCTCACCTGAGCAGGGCAGAACACCCCCCTCCCCTGCTGCCCACAGCACAAACCCTGTTGTACCATTAGGTCAGAACCCAACCTGTCCAACCCAACCATTAGGTCACAACTCAACCCAGCCTGGTGAGAGCCTGGCATTTTAATCCTCTACCCAGCTGTTACACAGCTCCTTGTAGCACTAAAGGTCAGCAGTGGTAAAGTTCTGGATGAAAGAATGTTCCTGGCTTTTTAAAGAGAATGTTGGAATACCACTCATTTGTTCCCTTGTTTTTTAACAGCCAATATTATTTAATATTAAAAAACAGCACTACTATGCTGTCTTTCATTTATATTTGCTGATTTTTCTATAATGAGCAAAACATTCAGAGTAAACTAAGTCAAGTAAGATTCAACTGTGTTTATGAGCTTTGTTGATTTTTTAGGGTAGTGTGTGATAACACTACAAACATTAGGAATCTGAAAAGAGAGGCAAATATTTCTGCTGATAAACTGAAGTGGTGGCATTTTCTTAAGAAATATAAGGAGTTCCAAAGTGCCCCTCTAATGTTCTGTTCAAGATACCAAATCAATGAATCATTTCTGTTAACACAGACAAATTAAGTGCAGGCTGCAACCCAAAATACTATAATGCCATGGAAGAGGCTTTAAACTTGAGAGGCTTTGCTCCCAGCCATAGTGGGATATAGGTCTTACATTCAAAATAAAACAATAAAAGCTTTAAGTAGGATTCCAGAATTCCATTAGACCTGAAATGGCCCAGATCTTAGGGATATAAAACATTTCCAGCCCTCAGAATAATGCGGGAAAACAAAATAGGGTTGGTTCTTCATCCTCATTATTCAGAATACAGAGGAATGCACTTGACATACCCATGCCCACAGGCAGGGAGACTTCCTTCCTCCCTCTCCTCCATTCACAGCCTTCATCATATCATTATAAACACAGAAGGGCTAGAGATGAGCAGTGCTGTTTTAAGTGTCAGAAGAACCCACCAGCAAGGAACACATATTAGGTAATCACTGCTTCCAAGTCAGGAGCTCATTTCTGAAGCAGATCACCCTGTAATCTGATGGAAGTAGATCTTGTACTTTGTTTCGCAGTACAAAATAATTCAGGAGTGGACCAAGTGGATTCTGCTGGGATTAAAGTCAACAGCAGAGCACACTTCTGGAGCACATGTAACGTTCCACACAGTAACAGCCATTCAGTCCTTGGGATCAGACTAGGGATGGTTAGCACGAATCCCTGGGATGGGTACAGGGTCCTCAGCACCCACAGTTCTGCTCTCCAGACCTTCCACTGCACTGTGGAGTGGCATAACCATCACCTTCCTATGAATTCCAAAAGACCAAAGAAAGTATCTCTTCATGTTTAAATCTAAAAATCCTTCAGGGTGAAAGAGTCAAAGCCATGCAGCAAAGAAAAAAGCCAGAGGGGAGGCAGTACAACTACCAGTGACTGGCAGAAGTTCAGTTTTCACTGTACAACTGCTTGTCCTACTCAGAGAGCATTATAAACATCCACATTAGAAACTGATCATCTTAGTCCTAAGGAAGTGACACCATCTCTCAGCACTTTGTATTTTCCTCCTTGCCCAGCTGAGGTGGGTTTACCTACCTAAACAAACAGAAAGAGAGGTTCCCTCATCCTTTTTGCTAGATCAGATTTATGTTACACCTCCTGGAACACAAGTGAGGAAAGCAAAGTGACACATCCATTCTGGGAATTAAAAGTAAGTTATTTCAATATTGAAATTATTGAGCTTGAAATTACCACTCTGAGGTGGGACATCATCACTCTAAATAGAGGGTTATTCAAACATTTTAACATGGACAATTGAATACAGAAATGCTAGTAATGACACTCCAGCAGAGGAAAATCAATCACACCTCCAGTTACAGCTGGTAATTAAAAATAGATGTAGTATATTAGCCTTGAGAAATAAAAATGCACAGCATTTTGACAACTACTGATTTGGTATTACTGATTGACATTTTGACATTACCGATTTGAATTACATTAAAACTCCACTTCCTGCACATTTACTGGTACACATTCAACAAAAGCTTGTTCCATGAAAGCCTGTGTCAACTTCAAGCAAATAAACAAAGAAAAGAGTGAAAAGTGTGCACAGGAGTGCACCCCTTCTAGCATCAAAATTGCAGAAGAGAATTCCTGCCTATCATCATTATCTAATTAATGTTAAAATGTTCTCCTCTATTTCTCCTGGGAAACAAGGAAATGTGGGAACAGGAGACTGCTCAGACCTATGCCAGTTGTGGGTATCCATAAGGTCACAGTGTGCCTGCCAACAGTTCCTCCACAGAAGCTCCACAGCCTCCTCTTTGCTGGGAATTCAGAAAGAAAATCATCTTCCCATCTCATACTTTGACCTATCCCTCTCTATTTCTCATCCAAATACCAGGACCTCCCTGCTAAGTTCACAAAGATCTTGTAAGTTTCAATTTTAATTCCTTTGCTCCAGATACCACCTCAAATTTGTTTCCTCAAGCTCTTTGTGTGTTTTCATCTCTGTACATATTGTACACCTCTTCTACCAGGTGGAGGGATTTTTCTCTTTAAAATAGGAAGGGTGCTTGTGCCAACACCCTTGAGTTTGGCAGAATCTGGTCCTTGAAACATAAATCCCTGTGCCTACTTTGTCTTCTAAGCCATTTCCACTACAAACATTTTGGGATGCTCTTAACAGTTAGCTGCCCCAAAACAACATTAGACAGGCATGTAAAGCAATCAAATTATTTTTGTTTAAGATGATTCATCGCACATTCAACACAGCAAACCAAATTCCCACAGAAGCCCAGCATCCACTAATTTCAATTCCAAGATTTTTTTTAAGCTGAAAATAGTGTAATGACTTGGGAGGAATTGCACCCACCTAGTGCATCCTTACCGTAGAGAAGGCAAAATTCCTTCAGTGGATAATACCCAACAGTCTACAGGAGTGCTGAGTTCAGTCATGTCAAGACACTACATTTTAATAAACATCAGGTCCTGTACATGTCTAGTCTGCTGAAAACTGTGCATTTTGAAAACTTTATGTATTTATATGATAGGTTGGAACAGGCCAGCTGATGAATACGTAACTACCTGATGATCAAAAAAATATTTTTCAAGGAACAGTGAATCATTAAGTAAACATGTAGCAATTTTCAGCATTATTATTCAGACTTCGTTGTAGAATAACATTTTTAAAGCTATTTTTTGATACTAAAATCTAAAGGTTTAGCCACAGCTTTTTGAGAAAGTCCATCAGCAAACCAGTGGTTGATGCTAACCTCAACTGAAGACAGCTTAATGAAAGAGCAAGAACCTGGAAGATCAAGATAAATGTTGTACCAGGATTGGCCAATTCTGTAGTTTGGGGATGGCAAGGGAACTTCAGTCCACCTGGCCCAGATTTCTGGGAAGTATAAGCAGGTACAGCTCAACTGAACCCATAAACTGAACTATACTATATATAACTGAACTATACTAACTGAACTCAACTATAAAATTGTAACATGAAGATTTCAGACATTTTCCTTCTCTTTTTTTTTTTTTTCCCGAACAATGAACCAAAATAGAAGACTATCAGAAATAGTAATTACAGACAGAGTTGCGCACACCACTTTGCTTAGCTAACACTACTAGAACTAATAGGGGCCATACAGTAGGAAGATCTTTAGAAAATACATTAGTGCAGCTTTCAGAACATTGGATCATCTTACAAAATCTATCATTATCATTTGACAGCACTCGGTTTAATAGGAGGCAATCTCAAAGAGCAACCAGGGACTGAAGTGCAAAAACCCAACAACTCAACTTTGAGAGAACCATAGAAACACAGAATGGCTTAGGATGGAAAGAACATCTTGTTCATAACTATATACTATTTTTCTATAAAATAAGATAGCAAGTTCATAACAGTGGGTGAAATGGACCACCTCAGGCAGCCCAAGCCAGGAAAATTCCAGCTTACTTGCTCTGTATTTGTAACTGTAGGCAGTCACTAAAAGCTGAGTTTTGGGGAAAGTTTATTTTTCCACAGCGCATGGACAATATCAGCTACTACTGCCTTCACTGTTTGCATTACTTTATGGTCTGTGAATCCTGGAGGAGAATCTCACTAAGCCACCCCTAAATACACACAGGATAAAGACAGACCCAGACCCAAAGAGCTTCAGCACATTTAGAAGAATTACTTTAATTAAGAAAGTGCAGGAGGAAAAAAAGGTAAATAACCAACCATGGCCAAATTTTTTCAACCAGGTCATCTGAAATCCAGTGCTTAAATCCAGATATAGTCTCATAAATAAAAATGATATATCTAAAGATGCCAGAAATAAGAATTCATATTGAAGGTCTCATAAACTCTCTGACTTAAAAATATACAAATGCAGTGTCCCAGCCAAAGATACAGATGGAAGCTCAGACTCTATTATCAAAACAAGTCTTCCACCTTTCCTCCACCTCCCCCAGGTTCAGTGCTGGCCTAGATCTCAACCCAATTTCAACCAGTTTTATGAATTTACACCTGAGTCTCAACACCATTGCTAAGAGCTGCTGATGACTCCCTCCTTTAATCATCAGTGCAAGGCCTCTGTGCATGTATGTTTGCACATACACATGGTGGAGAGAAGGGATCAGTCTCCAAAGTAAAAAAAAAAATCAGCTGAATGCTGCACTCCCAAACTGAGTTTGGAATACAAAAACCATAGGCTTTTCACAATCCTTAGTTATATTATTCATGCAGAATGCACTCAGCATTCTATTGTTCCTTTTCTCATTTTTTATAAATGAGTCTTTGCTTCATCTGGGGATGGAGATTCCTTTAAGTTTCCTTTACTAAAAGTACTTCTGTAATGAGGTACAGTGCTAGCACTCAGAAGGTTAAAGAAGTTTCTAGAAATGTTTGTGCTTCTGTGAAAAAAAAGGGTTTTTTTTCTTTATTGAAGGGAAAATGAAACACTGCATCTTGCTGATTTGTTTCAGCCAATCTGATACACAGGTTACTAATCAGGTTACTAATTCCTTTCTAAATGTTTCAGAATATAATTAAGTTCATTTTGTTCTCTCTTACTGCAACATTTCTGAAGGAAATTTCTTAGTATGTTAAGACCCTTGTTTTTATACCTCACATAAATATTCCTAGCTCTATTACATTAAAAAATTAACCTAAGACATGGCCTCTTCAAATGCCATGCCTGGCAAAAATACTATTGCTCATGACAGGACATGAATTGTTCAGTAATAGCAGGTCCCTTTTTGTTAGGGACTTACAGCTACCAAAAAAAAAAAAAAAAAAAAAAAAAAAAAAAAAAGCCTTTGTCTAGCAATATTGCAAATTTCATGATTTTGACAGTTTGGACTGCCATCATTAATCCTGGTGACTGTGCAAGATTCTAAGATTCTAGTGCATTCCCCCAGATCACGGTTTTTTCAATCCAAATTGAGTACATTAACAGTGGGCTGAATTGTGAAAGAAAAAGTAAGTAAATCATAAGGCAACTGAAACACTTCTGGCTCCAGAGGACATCTTTCTGTTTTAAAACCAGTATCACCAAGGTTTAAAGGGGAGGGGACTGCATCCTTTACCTCTCCATTCTTTACTTCTCTTACTGTTTTTAAAGTTCAAAGGACTTCTTTATGCTGCTACTAAGACTGAGATATTGCAGACCCAAAAAAGACAAGAGGCAGGCTGCCACCTGACATACTGAAACCAGAAAACTGGAGAGATCCATCCATATTTTGGAGTGAAAGGAAATTCGGTTTACTGAACTAAGGACTCAAGATATGTAGTAGTTTGCCAGTTAATGGAAATGCATTTATATTTCACTGTTAGGCAGAGAAAAAATTCCATCTCTTTAAAAAACCGTCTCCTGCCTACTTGCAAATGTCAACGGACTTTATGAAACAGATAGGTTTTGTCTTTTTAATATCAACCCCTAATGTATTAGCTCTTAACTGAAGTGTAATGAAGCCATCCCCAAGAGCAGTATCTTTAAGCCAACAATCCCCCATCTTCTCTGGGTTCTTCTAACACTCTGGACTGCCTTCATCTGCCCTCTCCCTTCCTCACCTGCTTTTCTTCCTCTGGTAATATTCTGATTTTTATCACACCAGTGCAAACTCTGGGTAACTCCAGCGAACTCCAGGGAAATATATTTCTGGACTTACACCTGCCTAGCCAGCAGAAAATGTAAATTGAGCTGAATAGTATTTAGTTTGCTCATTAAAGGCATTTTTCCCCTTTAATTTATAAGAAAAAAATGATGAAGTCTAGATTGTATTGCTCATACTCATCTTCAATAATACCACATTCCTCCAAAGACCCTATTGAAAAAAACTACTCACATACTTTTTCACTCAAAGCATATGAGGAGAACTTGGTCTGCAATTAGTAGTGGAGAGAACAAAAAGTATCTTTCAACAAAGATAAGCCCTATAGGTCATTTGAAGGAGGGACAGTAGAGCAGAATTTCAATTGGTTTTTGAAACAGCAGCTTTTTTTTTTTTAATATATTTGCAGTTTAAGCACCAGGTTTTGTCTAAGAAGACAAAAGAATTAAAAGATTGCAAATGCTTCTTCTCCTATACTCCAATTAGTTTTGGAAAGGGAAAGATGAGAGATTAAAATAATTCCATGTAACATGAAGAGTATATAACCTCCAAATCTGGAAGCTCGTTGGTGTGTGCAATGAGGACGAGTGCTGAGTGCAACACATTCATGGGAAAAAAAGTGCACTGAAAAAAAATGGGGGTGTTTTCCATTTAAATCCATGCCTATTCAAAACAGTCATATCTGAATTTCTAAGAGCACACAAAATCAGTATGCATTTACCATAATAAATGCCTTTTTCATCAACTAACAAAACAGAACAGATACAAATGAACCAATCAGGGATTTCAAGTGAGCTATCAGTGTTAGAAAAGCTACTCTGTACATTCCAGTTGAGTCACCACAGAGGAGAAAAAAAAAGGGGGGAAAAGGGGGGAAATAAATTACTGTGTGCAACTCCATCTGCAAACTGCTTCTCCCGCACTGGTATGTAATAAAATGTGTTGCTAAGATACAAGCTGCTAAAGAAGTTCATTAAAGGACACTTTAAACAAAGCTGCCAGACTCTTTTCCCTTTAAAGACTGCTTATTTGGTTCTGTCCCTTGTGTTTATAATTAGATCCTCTATATGAGAGACTGTGTTCCATTCAAGCCCACTCAGCAAAGAATGTTAATAAAATAATGTAAATAAGGCATTGGCTTAGGTTGGATATATTTATGGGCTGTGGAGCTGTTGAAAGAAATGCATCTGGACTCCACCTGTATTTTTAAATGCAAAATAAATGCTTTTCAAAGTAGTTTCTCCATAAGTTGGAGAGCAGAAACATTAGCTTCTGCACCCAGCACTCTAACCCAACTTTTAGAAAATACTTTCAAGCAAAACAACCTGGCTTCTTGCCCAAAGTTTGGAGTTTCTGAGGTGCCTCTCATACAGGCTTTTATGTGCAAGCCTTTGTTATCTACACTGAAATAAAAGGACAAAATTGTTTATGTCTTTCACCCAGCAATCTTTCTCTTTTTCCATCTGTATACAAGCTCCTAGATGTGTGTCAATGATTTGCAGAATTTCCTTGATCTAATATATTCACAAGTAAGTCTCTTTTGTCACATTTTATTGCCAGGAAAGATATGTTATCAAATAGGTCTTTATCTGACTTTATGTAAAATACTTTTAGTCTCTGCAGTAACACTTGCATAGTAGGTATATTTTGGCTTTTGTTCTGGTTGAAGGGAAGAGAATGGGCAAGATGTACTTCGCTTTCAGTCAGGGTGGTGAAACAATATCTTAAAAAATAATTTCAGCATTTATATATTTGGCACTTAATAACACACAAGATGCATAAATCACAGATGAGAGCTAGTATCAGTGATTATTAGGAAATGTTACTTGTCACTTTATAACCCACATCTCATACTAAATTCTGTACTGCAGTCCCCAGTATGTATATATTTTTAATTACATTTTCAGGCTCATTTACATGCGCATATTGGCTTTCTGCCTGAACGATATCAAAGAGAAAGACCTTATGCTCACACCCAGCCACACACACACACACACACACAGAGAAGCAAATTTATACACAGAAACAACCAAGTCTGTACATTTCTGAGAATGGAAGCTTCTCTCTTCCTCATTCTTAGAAAAGCTTCGACTCACCAATAAATCTTTAGGCAATCTTAGCTGATTTGAAGTGCTTTAGAAAAACAGAACGTTATAGAAAATGTAGGTTAATCTCTGCTGCATGTCAAAAGTATCAACGATTCTCACTTGACTCAGTTATTTGAAATGTAATATACAATTTCACTTTCTGTAACCTTATAAGATTTGTCATCAATAGCTGAGTTGCACAGAAAGGCAATTCCACTCCTCCTCACTGGATAATACATAAGCTACATCACAAAGGATCAAGCTAAATCAATGAGGAAACTAAAATAACTTATACACAATATGGACTTAACTTCTGTTTCAAGGCCAATTATACGCTTCTCTCAATTAGACACAAGCAATCAGACCAATCCTCAGGTGAACACACTGTTCTGGCCAGAGCCTCAATGCCCAGGCTCTTAAAACTGAATTACAACTCTGAAAATAAAATTGCCTCTCAAAAGCCTAAATTAACACCAGCCATCATATCTACAGAGTTCCCAAGTACTTTTTTTTTTTTTTTATTGTACTGCAGCTGCACTGATGGTCAGTTCTCTGGTTTACTTTAATTCAGTCAAAGGATTGTTTTGTAGTTTAAACTTGGACATACATTTAAGTTCTCCATGGGTCAAAAAAGGAAAATACATGCTTCTATTTCCTAGTCCTCTATCTATTAACCTGTATATGTGCAAAAAGCCCTGTGGTACATATCAGATTTCAATAGACTCTTACTATTAGCAGTTGCAGGTTGTAGCGAGAACTAAGCCGCATCAGCAATTTCATATGACACTCTGGAAATTGCTACTGCATAACAATAAGCAGCTGATTCAAAAAAGAGAGGGGTGGGAGAGGAAACATTTTTCACAAAGTATATTTTAATTCAAGAAGAACAATTCCAAATAAAAAAGTAGAATCACCTTAAGTTTAAAAAAAAAAACAACATAAATTATATAATATATATATATACACGGACATATAAGAGAAGTGTGGGATGAGGATTGGATAGACCAAATATGATTCTATTACACTGAAATAACTGTCTACTTTAATGGCAGAATGACAAATTTGCATTTCAATTAGTCCATTTCTGGTTCTTTTTTGTTTTCTTCTTTGTTCTTATCTTAAACTTACAGCCTATATTCATACTTCCCTCACCTCCAACTCCTCTGCATGTACCAGTTGCCCTCATTGACATCATGGCCACCCATACACCATTTACCATGGCCTTGTCTTACCAATTTGCAAATTTCTATCTTTTAACTCTGTTGCTTAAAAATTTTGTTGGTGCTTCAGATTTTGTTTTGGGGGTGGAAGGGAGAGGGAGGCATCATTTTATAATCAGGCACAAAAATGCTGCATATTCTTTGATCACACAGAGAAAGGCATAGAAGGAAAAGTTAAAAGTAACTGTGTATGAAGATGTCTTTATATGCCTTCATGCTTTCAACTTGAAAATCAAATCTGAAAATTAGATAAAAAGGGATTTTCTCTGCTTTAACTTAGCAGAAGTGTTTAGAGTTAACCAGTATTCCATTGGAAATGTCATTTAAAACCACTATTCAAAATTCTTCTCTACCATTATGCTGTGGGAAGAAGACATTCCCCTTTTCTTCCACAGATACAAGGAGACTGTGCACCAGATCCTGAAACAAGATGAACTGGTTTAAACATCTGTCATGACATACTGTTCTGGATGAGCCACACACATGGCATGAGCCAGTGGAGATTTGGCTCCATCAAACCAGAGCTCCTGACAAACACTCCTGTAAAAGCGCCACTTAACAGCTACCCAAGCATCCACTGAAAAATTAAAACAAATTCTAACTCCAAGAAGCAGAGTTCCTACACAGAACTCAAGATTCTTTGAAAGAGTCTCCCAGCTAAAGTATTGTGTACATCTGAACAAATACCTGTTTCCTGAAAGTATAAATTATATATTTTAGTGTGTAACAGGTAGCAAGAGTCATTAGCGTAAAACCAGAAATGAAATAAAAAGGTATTGTTGGCATAATTCCTTTTTCTGAATAGACAAAGGCATTGTAAGGAAAAAATTGCTAAATCACAGGGATAATCATCATAGCCAGCTTCTCTAATGAGGCATCATGGGATTACTGGAGTTATAAAAGTCATCTTATTGAAGAAATTCAAAGTTAATTGAAATCAATTGTACTGTTCTGACAGCAGGTGTTTTAAGTGGGTAAAATATCAAAGTGAACTCTTTTAAATGGTTAGAATGAATGTAACATTCTCTTTTCAACAGTTAGCCCTGCTAAGTGATACACTGTACAAGTAGAGAAAAGTGTACAGTCAAAGAAAAATGCTGGAATGAAATAGCATTTCCCATGCCAGTCCTGCAGCTACCAAACAAAATAGGGTTCTAACCCCTCTAGTACAATTTTTTTACAAATGTGCAAATTCCATGAATCTTTATAAGGGCAACCTAATGGCAGCCTGAAAGCCATTTTCCATTCCTCCATGAAAATGTCCTTTATTACCCTTTTTCTCCAATATGACACAGGAATCTCAGTATGCTGTTACTGAAAGCACAAACAGAATGCTAGGATTATCATTATGCAAACTATATTCCTAAGTTTCTTCTCCAAGGGTAAATCCTTCCCTACTATTTTCCCCTCTTTCTACCGATGGCAAAACAAGCAATACATTGCCACCCAATCTTGCAATTTAAATAAATAAATAAATAAATAAAATAAAATAAAGGAACTGAAATTTTCTGGGAACTGGAGCTTTAATTACAATTCAGAACTAATCTTTACTCTGATCCAGTAAGTTCATTTTATTCTGCAGTTGTTCAAGATTCCCAGCAAAGTCAGCAGGACCTCAATATGCAGAAGAATGGCAAAGTCAAGTTCATATTTAATACTTGTTGTCTTTGTGTTTATAGACACACTGAAGTGATAGAAAAGTTTAATATTCCACCTGGGAGCCCATCATCCTGGCTCCCCTGACATCCATGGATGCAATTCTTGCCACAGCAATAAGGAGGGCTGTGCATACCTTGGGTCAGAGTTTGACATCAGGTTCAACTCAATCTGGAAATGCCTTTCAGATTTTACCTTGGTTTCCACTGAAGCTTATAACCCTTATAGTACCTTAATCATTTTAAAAGAACCCAGCCATAAGAAATACTGAGGTCTGGCAATATCAATAATTTACTCTTTAACTCATGTAAACAGTGCTGCCATTTGCAGGCACAGCCCAGCATGAACTTCAACAATCCCAAAATCCACTTCCTGCTCTTCCCCAAAACAAAGAGACAACATCAGCACAATAAGACATCTTGAGCTAAACCATCTCCAGCCACTTGCACAAGAACTGTACTTCAATTTTAAGAAGTCTAACACTTTCCACAAACAGGCTTTGCTGCTGATCACCACAGGCAAAATACAGTCAGTGATTTCATTTCAGATATCCTACCCAAAAAGACCCCAAACCAACAATAACACAGGCTGGGAAAGTCTGCCTGAAACTAATGTTGATTTTCTGCATACACAGTTAATTATGGCAAAGAAATGAGGCAGCACACATGCGAATGGCATAATGTCTTTCAGGAAGGCATATTTTTGCTACTGTGCTCCAGGACAGGCTGTCTGAATTCAGAGTTCATTATAGTAAAAAATATAGTAGCCCACACTACTGTTCATTGTTAAAGACCTGGCTTGCCACTTAACACGTCAATAAGAGGAACAAGTAAAAAGGAATTTCCAATGGAGGTTAAAGATTTGTTTATTTTTTTTACCCTGATCCATTAATTAATAAGAGACAACTTTTTTAGAATTAAAAGACCCTTAACAACTCTTTAAGGACATACAGAGCAAGAAACACATGCAGCACAGCACCTCTGGTGTGCTATTAAGGTCAATGCTGTCTCTTATGATGGCTATTTATTCACATATAAATGCTTGTTGTTTGACAATTTAGATAAAAATGTTACTGCTGCTCTGTATGTGCTGTAGATTGAAGGTGTAAAACCACTGGACTAATTAATGGAGTCTTTACACATCATATCTTGTTAAAGAAGAGGTAACCCACTCTCAAATGTGATGACAATTAATCAAAGCTACATGATCTGAAGGATGTACTTGTGACAGAAGTCTAACTTGCCTTTCTGAGTTGGATGCCAGATTAAGAACTGATTGAAGCTGTTGCCTTCTAGTAATGAAAATTATGGATTTACAGTACTTATTTGAAGACACTGAAAAATATTAAAACTATGCTAAAATCTATATTTCTCTAACCCGTCAACAAAAAAGAAACATTGATGACTAGCCAGGGATCCTTAATTAGGATGCAACTTTAAATCCAGCTGCACATAAAAGCCTACTTGATAAATTTCCCTAAAAAGTTGAGTTTGTCATTCGGTTCTTTCTTATCTTCATTTGTAACTTTCAAGTAAAGTACATGTTGCCACAAATGCCATTTTAGCCATCTAGAAAGAACAGTGATGAGAGATAACGCTCACTCCTGCTATGCTCTAACAGGTGTAGATGGGGGTTTTTGGTTTGTTTTACTACTTCATCATTAACATGTGCAATTAAATTGAAATGAATTTTAGTGTCTTTTGTATTCAGTGCATGCACAATCAAAGGTATACATTATTGAATTATGAATTAGTTGTGCCTAAACAAATCTTTGGAGGGATAAAGGAGGAAGGAATGTAAATACACAAGTAAAAATAACCTCCCTACTTGAACTGCCTATTTAAATTTACACTGGTGTTTCCATGAAAGTGAGGGCTTGAAACCACCAAATAGCTCCACCATTAGCCCATCTGTCGTCTCAGGGGTCCTCACTGCTCCTTCTCTATACCCTCAAGGACACAGAGTTTATTTACAAGCCATTACCTAAGGAGCAACTGCTAATTATAGCAAGTCTGCAAAGTTACACGATGGGTTTGTGACTTGGTCACAAGATCTCCAAACTCATTTCACTTGTGACTCAAGAAGGATTTCAGTGTAGACTTCTGGAGGTGGCAGCCTGGAGCACGACGACACCACACCACCCAGCCAGGCTGTTAATTATGAGCTCTTGTTGCATAGGATGTTGAAAACAGTAAAAGAAATCTAGGGTTTAACCTAAAAATAGGAGGTTTCCTGCTAGGCCAAGTTTTCTGTTTGCAGAATTTAAGTATTTTATGCTTAATTACTTCATGGTCTATAGGTTTATTTACAAGATTATGAGAATGGCAAGTCATAAATATACAACAATTGTTTACTAGTTAGTTTGGATTACATATAAATATGCTGTGCAAGCTTAGCAAAAACCATTTTCCTCAAGCTGAATCAGAATGTTTAAACTGAATTTTCAAATCTGTCTCTCTGCCTTATCTAAATTCCAACATGACATATAATAAATAGCTTCTCATTTACTACGATCATAAAAATTTAAACAGCCTTGAAATAGTTGCTACAATATAGGGGGGAATGATCAAATCTATGTTCCAAATACTCACTTAAAACAGTAAGACTATTTTGATATTTAAGAAACAACACATAAAGATGCATTGCTGCACGAAATGCTTTTACCTTATTAAAAAAAAAACAACAAGGTTCTACCCAATATAGTGGTATTAGAGTCAACAATTTGCTGTTTTACACCGCAAAACAAGGACTAACAGCCCTTACATATCATGTAGTGTCAGATTTGCTTTAAAAAAGAAACTATCTGATTTGATTCTACACAGTGATTAAACATCTTTGTGCTCTGCTGAGTAGGGTATTTTCTCCCCTCCCCCCTCCAAAAATGGCATCAAAGCAATCAAAATGGTAATGTTCAGCATGAATGGGGCCCCATCCCCCACAGGCAAACTCCGCAGACTTTTCTCCATGTTAGGAGGAACCAACACCCCTTCCTCACAAAATGGAAGCTTCCACTACCAAACTGAGAGTGCTGACCAATTCTCATTACAATAAACTGGGAGAAAAAGGGTGGCTTGTAGCCATCACCCGCAGGCACGCATCACACAGGCACTTTGCAACTTTAACCACAACTCAGCAAAACAAACCAAAACACACACCAAAAAATAAAATTAAAAAAAAAAAAAACAAGAAACAACCAACCAACCAACCTAACAAAAAGGGACGGGGAAAAGCGGGGCAGCGGCACGTGTGTCCCCTTTGGCTGTCCCCTCGTCAGGAGGGAGGGAGGGAGGGAGGGAGGGAGGGAAGGGGCGGCTTTGGGCCGGCGGGCGCTGTCCCCGGCCCCGGTGCTGAACGGAGGGGCCGCGCTCCAGGCCGGGAGAGGGAAGCACAGCAGCCGCGGAGGGCCCAGGGGCGACCCGCAAAGTTCAGCCCCGGGATGGAGAGCGGGGCTCCGGCCGGCAGAGCTCCCGCTGGCTTTTCCAGCTGCCTTTCCCGCGCTGGAAGTGCCGGGAGAGAGGCCGGGGGCGCGGGGAGTTGGGCGAACGGGAATGCGAGCGGGAATGCGAGTGGCGCTGTCCGCGGTGCTGAGCGCCCGCGCCGCCCCCCGCTCCAAAACTTTCCTCCCGGGCTCCTCTCGGGCAGAGCAGCGGCCCGGGGGTCACCCGCCACAAAAACAGCGACCAGAAACTTTGGGAAGGGCGGGGGGAGCGGGAAGGGGAGGAGGCAGGAAGGTACGTTTCTGGTTTGTTTTGTTTCTGTCCTCCGTTTTACTAGTTTTTTTCTCCCCTTCCCCTGGCTGCTGAAACAGGTTAATCTGTTTTTATTCGTGTTTTTGGAAAGGGTAGAAAAAAGTGAAAGTGCCTAAGTGAACTCGAATCAAAAGCCAACACGTCAGATCAGACCAAGGGAAGAGAAAGGCAAGTGGGGAGGGAAGAAAAAAAAAAGAAAGAAAAAAAAAAAAAAAAAAAAAGAAAAAAGAAAAAAACAAGAAGAAAAGAAATAAAGTGATCAATAAAAATCAGTTTTGTAATTAAACCCAGAAATGGCTCAAAACGGGGCTCCAGCCTCCTCCTTCCCAACTCTTGTTCTGCACATTACACAGAAGTGCACAAAGTAACCCAAGACAGGAGAATTTTCCATATTCCTAAAACATGTCGACCAACTCAAAATGGACGCCTCTTTTTTTTTTTTTACGTTTTAACTACTGCTTCTCTTTTTACTACTGGTACTGAAATATTTCTTTCCCCCAGCAAGACATCAGAGAATCCGACCTCATTATGAAAACATGCATTTTCTGACTCTATGCAAAAGAAAATGGATGTTATATCCCCTGCCGCCAGTATTTTTCAGCTAACGCAGACACTTTTCGAATGTTTAGATAGTGCATTGTAAAAACAAGAAGAAAAACCAAACACAACTGAATCGATCTGTTCCTTACTTGTTTCTCATTAAGAGCTGCTATTCTTGATTGCCTTTCATGGATTTGTTTCTTAAGATCCCCGTTCTGCAAAAACGGCAACAAGACGCATATTAAAGGCAAAGTGCAAACTAACCCCCGTAATGATTAAACTTGCGAGCTAGAAATTGTTCAAAGGCAAAACCATTCCACCGAAGCCGTACAGAAGCATGCACACACAAAACACCCTCCTTAGCAAGAAAGCTCAGTGCAGACTACGAAATGAGATCTCTTACTGATAAAGTTTCTCATCTTGCTGTCCCAGCACAACTGCGCTTATTACGGCAGGGATAAAATACTGAAGAAGAGAAAAAAAAAAAAATCTGCATTTACCTGTGGATCTTGCTTCATCTGTGCAACTAGTTTCTATAAAAAAAAAAAAAAACGCCCCCAAAAAAGGAGGAATTAGAAACTGTTTCAAGTTTAATGGATTTTTTTAAAATGTATGAATGTGTGTGGAAGGGGGAGGGAGGGGGGTAAGGAACAAAGAGGCAAGTAAACACTGCGAGTCAGTTTCAAGCAAAGCTCATAAATATTCAAGTCTCGTCCTAATCTCTCCAACACACGCACACACATACACACACACACACACACACACTCTCACACTCACGCACATTCACACCCGCACCGACTGCAGCGTTGACTCTGCATCTCCACAACACACACACACACACAAAACTCAGCCAAACAAGCCGCAAAAGTACTTTGGGGAAGTGCTCGCCATTGCGGCGGGGGGCCGGGGGTCCCCGCCGCGCCCCCCCGCGCCCCCTCCCCTGGTCGCTGCGGCACGAAGGCTCTCGCCGAACATGCAACACCGGTCCTGCGAGCCCCGACCGGAGGCAGAGCACGGCTGGTTGCCTCAGCGCTTCATTCTTTTACCTGGTGACATTGGATTTCCACTTTTAACGCCTCTTGCAAGCTGTGTAGCTCCATCCCTGCAACTTGCCAGGCACTTTCCTGCCACTTTCAGATCCGAGTGAAGTTTTTTTGTTTGGTTTGGTTTTTGGTTTGGTTTTGTTTGGCTTTTTTTTTCCCTGCCTTTCTTTTCTTTTTGGCTTTTTTGTTTTGTTTTTGTTTTTTCTCTCCCGCTTTTTGCAACAGACCCGCCAGCCAGCCAGGCAGCCACCCCTCCCTCCGCGGAAAAATGGAAGAAAATAATTTTTTAAGTAACTAAAAAAATAAATAATTAAAGCCAGGAAAAATGTTTTAAAAAATAAAAAAGAAAAGGAGTGGCGGCACCAAGAACAACAATACTACGGAAAAGCGGCAGGACAGCCGGCAGACACAAGTACTCGGTGTGCACGGCAAGTTCTTCGCCTCTTTGCTGGGGACACGGACTCATTACTCACTTTCCGCCGACCGGGGGCCCCTCCCCGCGCACCCCGCCCGCGCGCCCCCCCGCGCGGCCCCGCCGCCCCCGCCCCGCACTCGCCCCACCGCCCCGCGCAGGCCCCCGGGGCCGCTCCAGCGGGGCCGGGCCGGGAGCCGGGGCCGGGCAGAGACTATATTTCCTAGGAGAGAGCGCGCGCCGGGATCCGCGCGCGGGGGGGCAGAAAGTTGTGACACGGCTTTGGCGCGCGCGCGGGTGCCCGGATGGAGCGGGGGGCGGGGGCGGGGAGGGGGTATCTCGCGGCCCCGCGCGTGCGCGGAGCGGCTCCTGCCGCCTCCAGCGCCGCCACAACACAGTGGGGAGGGAGGGGCGGGGGCGGGGGCGGGGGCGGGGCCAGGGTTCGGGAGGGATACAGGGGTAGGATTAGGAGACGGGGATTGGAAATAGGGAAAGGGACAAGAGTAAGGGAATACAGAGAGGGAGAGGGGGCAGGGGTAGAGGATAGAAACAAGGACAGGGATAGGGACAGGGGATACAGAGGGGGATAGGGGATAGGGATAGGGACAGGGACAGGGATAGGGACAGGGGATACAGAGACAGACAGGGGATGGGGATAGGGATAGGGATAGGGATAGGGATAGGGATAGGGATAGGGATAGGGATAGGGATAGGGATAGGGATAGGGATAGGGATAGGGATAGGGATAGGGATAGGGATAGGGCATAGGGATAGGGACAGGGACAGGGGATACAGAGACAGACAGGGGATGGGGATAGGGATAGGGGATAGGGATAGGGATAGGGACAGGGACACGGACAGGGACAGGGGATACAGAGACAGACAGGGGATGGGGATTGGGATAGGGATAGGGACAGGGACAGGTATAGGGACAGGTATAGGGACAGGAACGGGGGATACAGAGACAGATAGGGGACAGAGGATGGGGATAGGGATTGGGATAGGGTGAAGAATTGGGAGAAGGAGAGAAAGAGGGGTAGTGGATAGAGACAAGGATAGAGATAGTAGAAAGGGAGAGGGATAGGAGATAGGGCCAGAGATAGGGATAGGGACAGGAACAGGGTCAGTGGATACAGAGAGGGGTAGGGGATACAGATAGGTATAGGTGATATAGACAGGGTCAAATACGGGATCGGGATGGGGATAAGGATAGGTACAGAAATAGGGACAGGGAGATAGGACAGAGGAAAGGACGGAAGCAGGGACAGGGGATTCAGCTTCCTTTCCTTTCCCCTTCCTGCCCACCCCGAGCGTGTCCACTGTGGACTGCCCTGGGGTGAGGGAGAGGCCCCTCCATCCAACCTGGCGAGAGACCGAACCCCTTCCCACTCAATGCGCTCCCCCTGTACTTGACGCACGTTCCCCTTCTCCAGCCGCCGGATCTCCTCTGCCCTTGCCCGTCCCAGCCCGCACGGAGGGAGCAGGCCGGGCAGCCGCAGCTCGCTCCGTCCCGGCAGTGCCTCCCCCATTCCGTGAGGGACCCAGGGGACCCCCAGCAGCTCGGGCTCGGCCATCCCAAGGGTCCTGGGTGGTGTCACCTGCTTCAGGCAGAGATCCAGGCGCTGGAGAGTCACAGGATCTGGAAGGGTCACAGAGCAGCACATCCAGTTTGTGCGATTCCTCACCCATCCCATCCACCTGCTCCTCACCAGGACAAACTGCTGTACCCCACTGCTGGTGTCCTCGCACCCCAAAGTGGGATGTCAAACCTGAGACACATTAAAAATAAAAATGTAACTAGGGGAGGTAGAATCTTCTGGCAGATGTGATACTTTCAGATCTGCAGCTAAGGGAGAGCACAAATGGGGCTCTAGTAGCCCAAGGGGGAAGGGATGGGTGTGGAACATTTGGACATGGGACCCGCTCAAATGAACCTGCTGCTGAGGGATGGCCATGCGGATCCTCTGACTCTAGTTAATAAATAACAGCAGCGATACTTTAAACTGGCATAGAAGGGTTGACTCAATTGGATGCTCCAGTTCAGCCAAGTCAAGTCATGGTTGCAGCCGTTCATAAGGGATCACCAGGTCACCCTGCACCACAGATGTGCTCCAGATCAGGTGTGGACAGAAACACATCATCCTGATGACTCCTCTTCCATGAATGTGTGATAAGGCTCCAAGTCCTACGGACAGACCCCACCTGATGCAGCATCAAGCCAGCTGCCAACTTTTTTTAAATAGAGTCAATCCAGCAGCATGAATGTATATGAAGTCAGTGTTTCACCATGCAGCTGCAGTATTTTCCATGCAGTAATGGGAGCCGTGCAGTTACATTTAGTGTTGTCTTGATGCATGATTTGAGTAGGATTTGAAGCCAAAAACAATGTTCAGGATAATTTTATTGGTTACAGTCAAAATTTAGGGCACCTTTTAGCAAGCAGTTAGCTGATGAAGTGCTAGGGACCAGAACTTGGGTGTATTTATACTCCCACTACTGCACTGATTGAACATAGATTCACATTTTAGTGAATCTGCACTAAAACACAAAGCTGAAACTCAGCCTAAATCATTAGTCAGTATTTAAAACACCGCTGTTTTATGCTGCAGTTATGCTTGGATGCCAATTTTAATAACTAAGTTCATCTCAAAACTATTTAAAGACACCAATACACACCAAAACCAACTTACACGAACTATAATTAAAACTGGTTTGAGATACAATGTGTTGTGATTCCAAAACAATTTATCCAATTTCCATTAAACTTCTCAGACATACTCTGTTCAAGCATAGCACAAGTTTTTACACTAAAATAATTTGAAGATTCATGGTGAAATATTCTTAGCCTGCCAAAATTAGGAGTAAAGTCTAAACAGAAATTTTCTATTAACCTTACAATGAAATTTTTTTTTTTGGAAGAACCTTATTTGCATTAGTGAGATTTGTTAAGGTAATGGGCTACACTTATAGCATTTGTTTGCGCTGGCATACAGCTTGAAGAGGTGAAAGCAGGAAGTTTCACTCTTTCTCTCAAGATAATATCTAGGTCAGTTTGTTTTCCATAGTGTATTTGATGTTTGGATTTAAAATATCAAAGAGATTTTTAATTGTCAAACAATAAAATGGCTTAGCTGATGAGGGACTTTTAAAATCTAAATTCTACTCACATTTGTATAGACAAATCAGTCAATCCTACAGATACTGATAAGTATGGAACTTTTTCAATATTGAAGCCATGTATTTCTCATGTGTTCTGTACAAATGTATTTTGTAATGTTATACACAACAAAAGCAGGGCTTTGCCAAGTAATTTTGTAAATTGTTGAGGTTATCTTTGTAACTTCTGGTAGCAGAGCAAAGCTTCTGCGAATTCAGCCATTGACTAAAACTGATTAAACTAGTAAAGTACAATTTCTTTTTGTGTTAGCGGTTAATTCATTTGCATTATGCTGGTTGATTTAATTCCATATTCTATTGGTAGGGCAAAGAGCCTTTTTCTTACCATTATAAAATAGTCACTTGCTGACCAGAACAAAACTAGTGATTCCTGTAAACCTGATTTCCTGCCAAGATGTGTATGGGTTCATGAAGTAGACAATTTGACATTAAACTGCAGTGGGTGAGGATTATCATGTCATCCTCCTCACAGCACTGTGATATCGACAGAAAAAGTTTAGAAATTTGTTTCACCTGCTCACCATCCAAAAATTGGTTTATACATCTTCAATGCTACTATGATGGGCCACAAATATTAATATAAATATAAATTATAAATTATTACCCATAATGAAGTGCATTGCTTTTCATTTATTTATGTTGCAAATACTGTTTTCTAGGGAAGTTTTGTAAAATGCATTAATCTGACAAATATATTTATGCAATAATATGCAGTCACCTAGGAAAATGTTACCAGCCTTATGCAATTTACTTGAGGATTATGATGGCAAAAAATCATTCTGCTTGCAAGAGCTCCATGGACTTCCATCTATTCCTCTACATAAGTAACAGCTACAGTTTAGCTGGGAAATGCAAAGTGAATTGGGAGGTGAGTAGGATGGCAGTGTTGCAGGTGGGTTTGCTTAAGCATAGAAATTTATGGTCAGTGCTAAACAAAAAAAAAGGTAATTTTGAGTGAAATGTCATATATCCTGTGATTAAACACATTTTTCATAATCTCCTGGAAAGATTATCTTTGCTCTTAGAACTTGTGGGACTCCAGAGGTCCTCCAGAAGAAACTGTGCCCCTTCTTTCTCCTAGACTGGTGGAGAGATACTATTCAGTACCTCTAAGGGGACTTTTACAAAAGAAATTACTGTGCAGTGCTGGAGAAAATATGTGTGTTGTACAGCAAAATAAAAACATAACTTTTTTGTTGCCAGAATGTATTTTAGTTTCTGTATGACATTTTTGGATGAGAACAAAGAGGCCAATTTTACAAGCACTTCCACTCATGAAAAGTTTAATGCATGTGTATCACTTTCACAGTCCTTGATAATAAAGTTACTTATGTGGACAAACATTTCTAAATCAGAACCTTTATCTGCTAAAAGTTAATGCAGAAATGAATTGATAGATTGACCTGTCTGATGAGATTACCTAAAAATAGAAGACCAATAAATAGCACTCAACAATATTTTCTGCATACAGAGGCTCAGGGCCAATGGTTGTATCAAGAACACAAGACACGCAAAACCTTTTTCTCCCCATGCATCAAATTACAAGTAGCCAGGAATTCAACATCTGGGAGTCTAATCTTACATTTCAAGTCCCCACAAGAGCTAATGATGTTCTTCTCTTATGAGATATTATAACTGATTCAGAACAAGACTTGCAAATTTACAGAGGAGAGCAAGGTACTAAATTCTTTTGGGTAATACTGTCTTTCATTACAGTTAACTTGGAAATTCACATCCCCGCATACCATTGTGCAATATTTTCACTTTCCTACAGAAAGTGCTACAAAGACATGGAGGAATTAAGTACCAAAAGGCAGCTAATGAATTAATGACATTGCAAATTCCATGGACTTCAAATCCTCTTCCCAAACTGGCAAGGAAAGGCAAGATCATGAGGAGCAGAGAAAGAAGAGAATATCTGCTTGATACAAGCTGCCCTGGGAAAGTCCTTGAAGTGACTAGCAATGTACCACAGAACCTTGTCTTTGTACAAGCCACTGTCAACCTCTCTGCAAGAGCAGGGGCTTTTTCTACAAGTGGAAGCCAGTGGTAATAAAACTTCAGAACCAGCAAGGTAAGAAGAAAACCAGGGCAGAGCTTGAAGCTCCACTGAGGGGCTTAAGGCTATCCAATCTATCCAAGACTTGTAGTTTGTATTTTCTGGATACCTCCATTCTGCAATATATTTCTTTCCCTTTCAGGATCATCTCTCCACCTTAGCTGAGAAGATGCTTTAGAGAACAATAATTATTTTATGGAAGTAACTTCTTCCTCTTCTCAAAAGGTTTGTCTGGAGTCTAGGGTCTAGTCAATCATCTTGGTGAGACTGAGAGAAGTAGCCAGCTCTTGTCTCTGGTGGAAAAACCTTTCGGAGAAGCAAAATGAATCAGGATATTCATTAATTCCGTGTGATTATCAGAGGGAAGGGATATGAAGAACAATTAAATGCTGAAGTCTAAGTTATGCAGGAGGCTGAAGCATTTGTCTAGAGATCTGATGCTCTGGGTTCTTTTCTTAGTTTTTGACATCTTCACTATGTCATTACCACGAGTGTCCATATTCCCACAATTCCTTTACCAGAATTGTGAATCAGTTATTCTTCACAGGTTCATAAGGTAGGTCTTGCATGCAGTTGCAAGAGGCATTGTGTTCTTTCCCCTCCTTTACTGGAGTTAAATTAGGGTCACAGAAGCAGAATTTATTCTCCTTGGATAATTTCTGCATTATGCAATTGAAAGCTGAGAGCACCCCAGCTATTAATGACACATTGCTAGGCAAAAAGAAGAACAGACTGCATTGCAATTCCTTTGGAAATTCAGCATGGGAAAAAAGAGCTTATCCTTTCAATCACAAAAAAAAAATGTCTCCTGAATTTTGGCAATCCCCTCTTAAGTGGAATTCTTTAAACTACTTTTCCTTAAGTGCAACTACATACCAAATGTAGACCAACTTAAAAGAAGTTTAAGATACTGCTACACTTTAAAGAAGTATGAGGATTTTTCTGAACATGTTTATCTTCTTGCTTTACTTCTTCCACATCCGCCAAAATGATTCACCCATACTGACTTCTCAGAAATACTCTTAATATCAAGATCCTTCCTAACTTGAAGACTCTAGATGTAAACACACTATCCTATCTTTTTTTTATGGGAAAGGGATTATACTGAAAACTGTAGAAGCTGCAATACCAATCCAACAGGAGCCAGGATGCTGTTCTAGGATATTGCCATAATGTGAAAGCAGATATAGATTTTAGAGTGCAATCAAATTACTCACTTCAGCCTGCCTCTAAAACTTCTGCAAAACTGGCATATATAACAGAACATCTTGAGGCTTTTCTGCAGTCTTAGTCCAATCATTATTAAAGGCAAATTCCTTTCTGTGTGTTCTAGCAAGGCATTCAGGATTTGACTCATGGGACTTTTCTACGTTTCTACATTTGCTTAGATCAGCTGCAGCCCAGTTCTGGAACACAGATTTCCTCAACACTGAAGGTTTGAGAGCCTTTGGACTAAATTTGTAAAGATATTTATCCCATCTGACTTGTCCTCCAAAGCATCAATTTCTTTGATTTCAGAAGGTATTAGGTGTCTATATTGGCTAATATTCTGGCTTTTCTCTCAAAGTAGGAGCTCTTCTTCTTGTGGTCTCAAGTCCAAAATTGTTTGCAATTAAATAGTTTCCTTTCCATTGTCAGCTCTGAGCATTTCTCTAATTATAACCACCCCCCTTGTTGTCTCTTTGTATTATGAGAACTTTCCTGTTTTGCCTTTCATCTCCTTTTTTTCCCTGATTTTTCCCAGCTCTCTCATTTTAGCCTTCTGAATCACAAAACCAAACCTCCCAAGCAGACTCTGAATCTCAAGATGGACAAAACTCTATTCTATGTATCAACAGCTCTTACTGACTTCAGTGGAGAATACCTGGTTCCATCTGCCAAGAAGATTTGGCCCTTTAAACGCAAAATACTACCAGCATTTTTGTGCATTTGACAAATTTCCAGTGGCTTATGTGCCAGTGTAAACCATCAGCTGGGCTTTTGCTTTCATTTTAGACCTTGAAAAATCCCTCCCTGTGTTGTCATATCCACAGGATTTCTGAAAAATGCAGACATGCCAATGCAAGGAAAAAAATCTGTTCATATCAAACATTTTGGCACATTTGCAAGCCTAGCAGCACTGCCCCCATGCTGGTTTTTTTTAAAAACAGCTGCATCAGTAAGTAGAACGTGGAACTTCAGGTAAAAGGGACACTCAACACATTCCACCCTAGTCAAGAGTGAGTGTGAAGGATTGACTGAAGTTCTTTCACTCATCCCCCCATCCCCAAACACCAGATACACACACCTTGTTTGGGGGCAAAGAAGTAAAGTCACCTCCATTCCCTACCCAATTCATTTTTATTCCAAATACCAAACTTAGTTTTTTTGTGCTTCTGCTCACATATCACGCACTTCACAATGTCTGGTAAAGTGAATGAGCTGCTTTTTGGAAGCAGGATGCACTATGGGTGATTTTTGTGTTCATTTTCCCTGGGAAGAGTTAAAACAAAAGAGTTTTCCTCTGAGTCAATTTTTTTTTTTTAAATTTGAAAGAACATTTTGAATCTCTTTAAACACACTTTTAAATCCAAGTAAATGATATATCAAGTGTAGTCCTGTGAAAACCCAAATTCTAGTATGGTTCCCATATGATAGAGCAGCCTCTATGGAAAAGGAGCTAAACTCCACATAGTCTTGGATATTCGGGAAAAGCTGTTCAAGAAAATGGGTTTTTCTGTAAAAGGTTCCTACTGTTTCTGCACAGTCAGTGCAGAAAGAACTGCAGCACCTTACTCCAAGCAGGTGCTGTGCCTGGGTTGAAGCAGGTCCTGAGAGTGTAACCCAGCCCTGATTCACATCTGTGATGCCACTACAAGGCAATTACCACCCATGAGATCACTAATTTTGAAGTGAGGAGTAAAATTCAAATGAGATATAGTAATGCTAGACACTTGTGAAAATCCCTCCGATGACCCTGACGTTCCAGGAATATTGCTAAATTAGATCAGCAAATTCTAATATTTCTCTTCTCACGTTGGAAACGGTGCTAACTTTTTTCTTTTTTTTTTCTGGACAATCAAGTCAATTTGAGATGTACTAAGTTACACACATGAAAACAAAGAGTAGACAAGTTCACTATCCTTCCTTCCTTCTTTCCTTCCTTCCTTCCTTCCTTCCTTCCTTCCTTCCTTCCTTCCTTCCTTCCTTCCTTCCTCCCTCTTTCCTTTTCTTCCTTTTTTTCTAATTTAGAGTAGAAGTATAAGGACAGGGGTATATAGGTAATACAGCATAACATTGTGTCAAAGTGTAAACGGTTCAGAAAAGAAATGCATATCCTTCAAGTGAATCACTCACTTGGATTTGCAGTGCTTCAACCCTTCCAGGATGTGTGCACTCAGACTTAAGCCCCACTGAGTCATTGAAACTGGGCTGCTCATCTCCTTTGAGAAAAGAATCCTATCTCATCTGAACATCCCTTATTCCCAGACATTTCATGTTAATAAGCATTTAATAGGATATTGAAGTTCATAGCAAGTTTTCTCCTTATCTGACTCATTCACTCAGAAATGAGCAGTCCATCCCTTCCAGCATCACTTTCCAGAGCATGCCTTCACCCCTTTTTCAGGCAGGAGGTAATGAGCCAACTGTTTCTACAGAAAGCTTTCTGAAGAGTTTCATCTCCCTATGACACCTGGGAAAACATTGACAGATTGATAGACAAACCTGGTTGAAAGTCACAGTAATAGAAAATATGTCTCATGCTAGGCCTAAGGTTTTCCAAGCTGCCAAGAAGATTTAGAAGCCTCTTTCAAACAAGACTTATGAATTTGAATCTCTTAAACAGTTTGGAAAATAGTTTATTTAGCTTTTTAGTAGGGAAATGTAGGGAAGAATAAGCTGCTATGAGCCCAAGCCTGATTCACAGTTCAACCACACTGTTATAGAAGAGGTACCTATGCCACTAATGTCTTCACTCCACCAAATAAGTCATCTCTCATGGAGGAAATCTGTGTTTGTCCTACTGTTCTAAAAACCAGGCCTGGCTCTGGCAGAGTCCACAAACTTTCTGTTCTCTGCCATATCTCCTTACGGTCAAGTGAAGAAGTGAAACCTGTCACCTTGGCTTCATCAAAATTGACTCAGCTGCCTGATGCCACATTTTGCTCTTACACAAAGTTCATGCACATTTCTTCCCTGTCCCTTCCCCACACCTTGTTCACATCAAGGTTTTGCTCTCTCATGCAGGATTCAACCCAAAGCCATTTTTGCTCCAAAGGAAAATATTAAATTAATTTCTGTGGCAGAAAGCAACAGGGCTTTGTAGTGCAATGAACAGACAGTGACACAGCAGGAAGCAAGAGAAACATTACAATGAAGCCTTCACCTCTCTTTGGCTCTATGCAAAAGTTCCCAGCAGTACTGAGATATATTTTCATAGGACAGTTAAATTTCTGCTGAATGGGATGAAAAGAATGAAGCAGCCCATTTCACCATATCCTGCAGGCTCCTGCACAGAGAAGTCCTGCTTAACATTTCTGCTGAACAAAGCCGCAGGGCAGAAAATATATTGAACTCCCATAGTGGAGTCCCAATAATGGCTTTTTGAAACTATATAAATTTGTATCATTTGCAGAGCACAGATATTTAATATGGTTTCAATTACAGAAACCTCCTAGTTATTGTATTTCTTTTCTCTCTTCATCCCCATCCTCTTTTGCAATTTTGTTGTTGCTGCTGTTGTCCTTCACTTCCAGCCTCACTGTCTTGCAAGGTTGATCTGGTCCCAAAATCCTTTTATCACTCTACTTTGAAGAAGAGAATTGAATTTCTTTTGTACATTGAGGTGAATTTGTACATAACAAATTCAACAAATTTTGCTCCAAGGATCACTCTGAGAATATATTCAGATCAATACCATTCCTGTTAATATCACTGGAAAACAAAATTGCAGAACACCACAGAGTGAGGCTGTGGGAATATCATCTTCAAAACAGGGGATCTGAGTAAGTCAAATGTGAAGTATTGAGCAACAGGATATTGTTCATGCAGTCCATGCACTTATTCTCTGGAGCGGGGTACACTAATTATCTCCTGCTATTGCAGCAGCATACACATAGGCTCCCCAGTATGACAATGTGCTAGGAGCTGTACAAACTGAGGTTAAAAAAATGAAATTTTAAAATGAAATAGTGAAATGAAATGAAATGAAATTAAATACTTATGATAGAAAGTCTCCATGTTCTACGCAATTATTGGTTGTATCTTACTTAACATGTAATCATGGGGAACAGCTCCAAAGAGTATTAAAAAGTACATTCTGAGCTCTCAGGGTTTTTTTTCTCTAAATAAACATAGTGAGGTTCCTTAAATAGTCCTCTCTGCACTAAGCATAAGTGCAATGAAAGATGTGCAAAGACAAAACACAACAGGTTATCAGAAAAAATAGATTAAACCCTTCATGAGTGACATTTCTCTCCCGAGCACCAGCATTTTAGTAAGGCACTAAAGTGTTCTCACTTCGCTTGTGAACTCTCTCCCAAAAGACAGTAAAACAAAAGGCTTCTGAGTGCTTTCCAAAAGTTGCCAGAGATGTCAAAAAAAAAAAGGAGGGAGATGGACACTGAATATACAAACACCATGCCCATGCTCCTTCCCCAGGTGAACACAGAAATTTCTCAGGTGTAGTGGTGTCTCCCACGGGAGATCCTGTGCCCCAGCCATGGCTACACTGCCTTGGTCAGAACAAGCAGACTGAGTGAGAGATTTTGAGCCCAAAAATGGATGCAAATCTCCAAGCTACAGCTCATGCAAGTTAGTCAAAAAGGCCACTGATGTCCTGATACTTTCTGTTTTCCACACTAAATTCCAAGCCTAAGTGCTTTCCCTGTCTTTTTCTGGGCTAAACATCAGCCTCCCTGTCCTTGCCCCAATTAAATACTAGGTGAGTTGTGTAAGGACGCCAAACAATTCATCTTACTACATGTTCTGTGGTGCCTGATTTACTCTCTTTATGTCTCTGCAGAAACCTTTTTTTATACATTGGCCCATGCTTGCAAGACTAGCATTCAACTTGCTTTTCAAATGTCCTTTGCTGGGACTTAAATCCCCTTCTAGTCCTTTTATCTACAGGGAAAAACTTGCAAACATAGCCCAGGCATAGGACAAAACCAGAATCCAAGGACGAACAAAAGGAAGCCCAAATTCGCCTTGAGAACAGCTCATGGGTTTTTTTAAATTCAGTCTCATGACTAGCCAGGAACAGGCTGACTCATGTTGTTTGAGTGCCCTGGCTCAGCAATCCTGAGTTGCTGTTGGAACGTCTGTGTCCTCTGGTCCTCACACTTCCTCATCTCACCCTTGGCTGATTTGCATTGCTGGGGAAATACATGATTACAGAAGGTAAAGGAACAAAATAATTTAAAATAATTTGGACCTAAATAACATGACTTGGAAAGGTGTCTCCTGTACTGCCTGGCTTCTGTTCCCAAAGATTTTCCTTCAAATTCCCAGTTGCAAATATATACTGTAAAAACTTATCACAAAAATAAATGTGATCTTATTAAAAGGACTGGTCCAGCAACTTTCTGTCCTCACTTTCCCTCAGTGATGAGTCCCTTTAGGATCCCTTTTGCAGCAACCAAGTTAAACAAGCTAACAAGTTTTCCTGAGATCCAAGTTTTCACTTCCTTGATTCTACAGGACTGGAAGTGAACCCATGGATATTTTCATTCTATTTTTCAATTTTTGTCAATCTGTTACGATGTCAGTGATACAATACTTTGGGTTAATCTTTTTTTCTTATTTTTTTATGTTAGGCTCTGAAACATGACTGACTCAGCTAAAAGCATTCCACATTCCTTTGCTCAAATGCCATAGGAAATTACAAAATGTATTTGTCATTAGCAATATTTTCATATCTACCTGGTGTAAAACATCCTCAGTTGTCGGTTAAAATGTTATACCTAACACACTAACAGGAATCCAGCAGTAATCATCAGCAGAATAGCAACCACAGATCTCACTCCAGGTCTGGGCATCTGTTTTACAGTATGAAATACCATCAGTTTTGAAACAGGATTCTGCAGCCAAGAAGAAAGATGGAGCAACACTATGTACAAGGACCTGGAGTGATAGGACAAGGAAAAATGGCTTATATACTGAAAAAGAATAGGGTTAGTTTACATATTCCCTGTGAGGCCAGTGAGGCCCTGGCACAGGTTGCCTAGAGAAGCTGTGGCTGCTCCATCCCTGGAAGTGACCAAAGTCAGGTTGGATAGGGTTTGAAGCAACCTGGGATAGTGGAAGCTGCCCCTGCCCATGCCAGGGATGGGATGAGAAGAGCTTTAAGGGCCCTTCCAACCCAAACCATTCCAGGATTCTGTGATTATTTTATATAATGACAAAAATATTAATAAAATGCTAGCAGAATTAGATAGAAATTCAATAAGGACAGGGTAAGAAGAGCAATATTTTCACTAGCCACATGTTTTAAGGAAAAAAATTATATTTGAGCCCAGCCTTCAACACTGTAGAAATATAATTTTATCATATTCTCATATCATATTCTCATATTCAAGGCAACTAAATATCTGCCTATCTATAGAATCATAGAATTTTTTGGGTTGGAAGGGACCTTTCAAGGTCACCTAGCCCAAATCCTCTTGCTGTGGGCAGGAAGATCTTCAACATCTAGCAAATGTTGAAAAATATCCTTTATCTGGCTCTAATCCATAGTTCCTATCCCAGAGCTGAAGAAGCCCTTGAGCCTGTCCAAGAGCCAGGGTGTATTTTATGCCAGCATCCAGATGGATTAAAAAATTGAGTATAAAGGGCCACTGTCCCAGCAAACATCCTGACAGAGTTTTGTTTAGATGACCAGACTGTGGCTGGTCAGCCACAGAAATCTGAGCAAACTCAAGGCACACACACACACAAAACACACCAGAGCTTGGAATTCAAAAAGGAAACACGCAGACCAGAAATTTCTTCACTGAAACAGGTGGAAAGGTGAGGATTGATACAACCTGCTACCAGCCCTCCACTGTTCAATGGAAGATACCAAGAGGTGTTTGGAAAAGCAAGAAGATAGCAAAATGTTGTTGGGAGTAAATGGGCACTTGTTCTTAGGAACAAAATGGATCTGGGAAGAAAATGTGACTCCAAGAGGCCCATCTCAGTCTTCGTGCCTCCTTCTTATGACTGAGGCTTGATGTCACAATTTTGGCTCAATGCTCTGTTATAAAATGTGTAATAAAAATGTAACAATCATCTAAGCCCTACTTAGTTGGTACAAAACTATCACCTTTATATAATTTTTCATTTCAGTGAAAACAACACTGATTATTAACAGATTTTAGCAATTCTCAGAAATGTTGAAGCCCAAACTTCAAAGATGAAAGTGATGGTAGAATGGAGTGGAAGTGCTTGGACTGTTACCTTCATTACAATTCAGACAGGAAAAGAAAACAATTAATGTAAATGTTACAGATTAAAACTACTCTCTCCAGAATGGTTATACTACCAACAGCACAGGTGAATATATATTTTTTTTTAATTTAAACATGTAAAGATCTTTAAAATAAAAAAATTATGTCAAAGTATCCTAGGACACCAAGGACAAATATTGTGAAGTCTGCAATGGAACAATAATAATTTGCTCTGCCAAATCAGCCAGAGAAGTTAATCCAATTTACAATT
Source organism: Muscicapa striata striata (assembly GCA_030060385.1). Lineage (NCBI taxonomy): Eukaryota > Metazoa > Chordata > Aves > Passeriformes > Muscicapidae > Muscicapa > Muscicapa striata. The sequence goes on along the minus strand of JAREIS010000110.1, from coordinate 105,978 downwards.
TAAAATAAAATTCAATCCTACATATTGACATTATATTTGTCTCTTATCACACAGACAATTGTTACAGAGTGGATATTTGGCATTTATAAAGCTATTTATGTCTACATGCATACAGAAATACCTAGACACTCACATATATTCCCAAACCCACATGTTCGAGTGCAAGGTCTATTCCTCAGCTTGCTTTAGTTATTCAAATGTGGTTTCCAACCATATGCACACAGGGCAGCACTCGGTGTGCAAGTGAAGCATCTCTCTGAGGAGCAGAGGCTTGGCACACAGCCCCCAGAGTTCATTATAATCATCACTTCCAAGTTCTTCTCAAAGAGAAACTCTGTTGTCAGGATTCTTTAGAAACCTGAGACCGATACCTCTTAATTTAAACAAGCATTGCTTTGCTGAAATCAAAAGAATAACAAAGAGAACAGTGTTTATAGGGAGACCACTTACAACCGGCACTTCTAATTCTAAAAGCCCTGATAAGGTTTTAGCTTCCACTGTTAGCATTAACCACTTTTATACCAATGATATCAATTAAACAAACTTCTTTATCCCTAGCATAAAAACATAGGGACTAAAAACAAATCTGTTACAAAATATGCATTTTGTTTATACGTATTTACATAGACCTCAGACCTGCATTTATGCAGTACCAGAAGGATAAAGCCATCTGATGCAGAAGATCAGCAAAGCAATCTGTAGGCTGTACAAGGGCCAGAAAAGAAATATTTGTAAGGTGGCAAACAACATTACACAAGACATGCATGTGCTCTAGTTTGTGATGGAGAAACAGTTGCGTAAGTTGTGTATCCAGAGAGACTGGCAGCCATCCATCCTGCACACAAAAGAAAAATCTATTAAGATTTCAAAGCTCAGGGCTACATCCATTCCACTTAAGGATTTAACTGACTCATTGCAGCCTTGCACCTCCTGTCTTCTCAAAGCACATGATGTGTCAGCAAAGTGAGTATGTTTTTTCATCTCACTGAGGAGGAGTGCAATAGGGGAGGAAAAAGGGTAGGAAAGCCTTTCTCCCCTCCTTCCCCAGTGCAGCCTGCTGGGAGATGTAGTCAAGCCGCATCTGTCATGGAACAAAGGAGAGCGGGAGCTGCAGGAAGGGGCCACAGCAACGAGATCCTCCCTGGGTAACCTGTGCAGGGCACCTGGCCAAGGGCAATTTCCAAGGGCATCAGGGCAAGGGGTGCGGCTGGCGGGGAAAGAAGATCACATGGAAGACCTTGCTCCCACAAATCCCCTTGGCTTCAATTTTCTTGGGCATTGGGCGACTTCATGGAAAAGCCTTGTCCGCACATGCTGTGGGAGGAACTGGACAGGGAGGGGACATGTCACCCTCTCTGTGCGCTAGGGCTCGGGCAATGGGAATTGTGGCTCCTGAGTCTGGGGTTGCCAAGCTGGAAAACTTCTACCCTGCTTTGTGTTTGTATATATGAGGTTGTGAAATGGCAGCTGGAAAAATCACTCCTTGGATTTGATGTTGTTCAACATCACACCTCACCAGGACAACACGATGTTCTTCTCAACATCTAACACATTCATTTTAATATTTCTAAATGAAAAATTAAGAATCTCCATCTTTCTCCAGTACTTTCTCAGCATTTTTAACCTACATCTCAATGCACAATTACCCCCTACACCTCTACTGCCACTCCTTAGCTCTTTATTTCTGTATTTATATTCTAACCAGGGGGGAGGGGAGTGAAATGGCTTCTTCCTTTCAGCCTCCTGGGCAAGCAACTGTGGGAATAGAAAATGCAAATTCTTTTAAGTCTTATGAGGGTTTTTCGGTTTTAGGGGTTTTTTTGTTGTTTTGTTTTGGTTTTTTGTTTGTTTGTTTGTTTGTTTTTTGTTTTTGTTTTTTGTAAAGTAAATCAAGCGCTCAGCTTGTACTTCTAAAAAGACAGGGGAAGTGGCTCTTGACCATGCAAAGTCTTTTGCTAATGTTTGCCAGTTTTCTTGGTGATTCTTTCCAAGCTATTGCAGCACAAGGCAATAGACTGGATGACTAGATCTCCTTCTTTTGCTCTCTCCTTTGTCCAGCCACGTTAACCAAGGTTAATCCATAGCTCCCCATGACGAGTCTCTTTACCTACAGTACATCAGCTGTTACTTCTCATTTCATGGCTCACTGGTGAAACTCTTGAGCTCTTTTTCTCCCTACATGTCCAACCTATTTCCTTCCCCACATGCTTTTGACTTCCCTCAAGTCTTTTATCACATCAAAGCTGCTGGGCTTGTGTATTTTATCGGGGTGAGAGCAGGAGGAAGAGCAGGAGAAGGAAGGACAGCCAGCGTGTCCAGCCAGAGCGGGATACCAGAGAAGAGGCCGGAGGGACGGGAGGGATGCGTCAGCTTCTCTCCTTGCCGTGCTGCGAGACGGGGGAACAGGACGGGCTTTGTCCTACACCCGAGGCCGGCAAATTGCACCCAGGTTCAGCTCCAGCTCCTCAGCCCTGGGCTCGCTCAGGAATCATGCGGCTCAAAGAAAGCGGAGAAAGGCAAGCTCCACCTCCTCCCAGGTCCGCAGGAATCTCGTACACCACTCGCCTCTCCGTCTCCGCGTCTCCGCCGGGGCCAGCACACCCTCCTGCCCAGCCGCAGCTTCTCGGGCTCTGCTGCAGCCACGAGCATCCAGGAATACGGGAGAGTTACTGCTGGGTTTGAGGCTTTTCTCTCTCTCTCTCTCTCTTTTTTTTTTTTTTCCTCTCCTCTCTCTCCCTTTTTTTTTTTTTTTTTTTTTTTTTTTTTCTAGTAGCCGGAGAAGCAACCTGCAGAGACTACGTGGAAGGACTGATCAGCAGGCATTCCTCGTCACCGTATCAGGTGGGGGAAGGGAGCCACATCCGACTGATTTAATGACTGGCTGGGGAAAACCGGCTTTGCCTGGGGAAAGAATCTGTTTGGAGGGCAGGGGGAAAGGGGAAGGGTTAAGGAAGGAGCAGCTGCCGAGCTGAACAGACAGCCCCGGAAAAGCGGCTGTGGCCTGTGCTCCCTCAATAGCAGCTGAACGAGCATCGCCTGCAGCTAGCCCCTCGGTCACTCAGCCCACCGCTGGGCTCCGGGCTCTCCTGCTCGCAAGGAGCCGTGAGGACTCCCACCAACTTTGTGCCCCAAAGCCGCACTCAGAGCTCCCAAGAGCATCCAGCAGGCTGCTCTGGATGTGTGGGAACACCTGCCCCCACTCCAGGACTGCCCGGTTTTTACAGGAATTACAAACCTCGTACTCAAAATACGAAATTAGGACTGCTCATTTTCACACAGACTGTAAAAACGACTGCTGGAGTTTGAAATGCATCCTTAGACATTTTTCCTGTTGTTAACCTGCAGGGCAACAAAACTGGGGAAGGGTCTAGAGAGCAAGGTATACGAGGTATGGCTGAGGGAGCTGGGGGCAGGCGGTGGGGGGCTCAGCCTGGAGAAAAGGAGGCTCAGGGGGGACCTTTTCTCTCTCTACAACTCCCTGACATGAGGGTGCAGCCAGGTGGGGCTCAGGCTCTGCTCCCAGGGCAAAAAGTAATGGTACCTCAAGTTTTGCCAAAGATGGTTCATGTTGGACATCAGGAGGAGTTTCTTCATGGAAAGGGCTCTCAGGCTTTGGAAGGGGATATGGTGGAGTCCCTACTCCTGGAGGCATCCAAGGAACAGCTGGATGTGGGACTCAGTGCTCTGGTCTGGTTGACAAGCTGGTGATTGGTCACATCAAGATTAGAGTTAGACTCTAATCTTAAAGGTCTTTTCCAACCTAAATAATTCTATGATAGTATGTATGATCCCTAGTCTTTATTCTCTTTCCCAGGCAACTTTAGTGACTCAGTTTGAATCAGTCACACACCAAAGCCAGGGCCTGTCTGTGGAATACAGGGACGTGGCAGTGACCACACAGCTCCAACCATAGGCTGCAGCGAGAGGAAGCACTAAATGCACAGCTGGGAAATCATCTCACTATGGAATGAAATTCATGGTGCAGCACGGAAACAGAACAGGAATTGAGAGTCATTGGAGTGGGATTGTGGGAGAGGATGGTCCTCAAAATCCATAGGGAAATGGACTTCAGTATTTCATCAAGGACAGACTCTGGATGTCTGCCTACACAGGATACTTCGAAATTGAAGGATCTAAAGGATCCTTCAGGCTGCCTGAGACACCCTGATCAGCCTTTCTACTCAGAGCTTCTTGTTAACCTTCAGCAGACTGCTCTGCCTGCGGACTGTTCTTTAACCTTTGTGTGTTGGTTCTGCAAAGCCTATTTCTTATGGTTTTTTATAGTTTTTTATAGAAGCCACAGGGGTGGCTTCTGTGAGAAGCTGCTGGGAGCTTCCACCACGTCTGGCAGAGCCAACCCTGATGGCTCTGAAGATGGACATGCTGCTGGCCAAGGCCAGGCCAATTAGAGATAATGGTAATGCCTCTGTGATAACAGATTTAAAAAGAAAATCAAATCAGGGATAGTGGGGCAGTTTAATTTCAGATAGAGAAAAGGAGGAGGTTTGAAAATGTGAGGGAAACAACATGGGGAGACCAAGGTCAGGGCAGAAGGAGGGCAGGAGGTGCTCCAGGGGCCAGAGCTGAGATTCCTCTGCAGGCTGTGGTGAGATCATGGTGAAGCAGCTGTGCCCTGCAGCCATGGGGATCCATGGGGGATGCAGAGATCCACCCACAGCCATGGGGATCCATGGAGGATGCAGAGATCTATGCACAGTCCATGGGGATCCACGGGGGATGCAGAGATCCACCTACAGCCCATGGGGATCCATGGGGATCCATGGGGGATGCAGAGATCCACCCACAGCCCATGGGGATCCATGGGGATCAGAGATTCACCCACAGCCCATGGCAGAGGTGCCCACACCAGAGCAGGTGGATGCCTGGAGGAGACTGTGATCCAGTGGAAGACTCAGTGGAGAGAGGGGTCCTGCTTCCAGGCTGGAGCAGCCTGTCCTTGGAGGACTGCACTGTGTGGGAAGAGAGACCCACACTGCAGCAGTTTTCGGAGGACTGCTGCTCATGAGAGTGGAACCACACCGGAGAAGTTCACAGTGAACTGTCTCCCATGGGAAGGGACCCCACGGTCTCATAGGGGAAGGACTCCTCTCCCTGAGCAGTGCAAGAAAATGCTCAGTGATGAACTGACCAAAACCCCCATGCCCTGTCTCCCTGCACTGTCGGTGGGAAGGAGCTGGGGGAAGAAAAGGTGTTTTAAGGGCTTATTTTATTTTTCATTGTCCTCCTCTGATTTTATTATTAAAAGATTCCCTTAATATCTCAAATTGATCCCGTTTTGCCTTTGGAGTATTTTTTCCAGGTCCTTATCTCAACTCATGAACCCTTCATTAAATTTTTCTCTCCCTTGTCCAGCTGTAGCAGGGAAGAGTGAGTGAGCAGCTTTCATGGGTGCCTGGCATTTGGCCAGTGTCAAATCACAATGGTTTGCTAACCCAGCATTGTGCATAAAAGGCTGAAAGTTTCCTTCTGTACTAGGCCTGCATAAATGAGGAATGGTGGTACTTCACATCAGAGAGCTCCCTCCACCACAGAGATGATGCTGGAACTTCCATGTTCTTCTTTTTCTCCTGCTTCCCTTCACACCCCCTGTTCCCCATCACCACTTTTTCTACAGCAGTGGCACTCACAGTTATGTGTCTGCCCAAGTCAGAAACTGATCCAGCTGACTGCTACCCCATCAGAAAAATTAATTGTTTTTTAAAGCAGATTTTTTTCCTCTCCCACATTCTCATGCCTTTGAAGTGTTTAACATTAACAATAGCCACGGAAAGGTGGTGATCTGGGGAGTCACCAACTACAGTAAGAAACTAATCGTTTCATTGAGGATGTTATTTCCCCTGTTAACATTAAAATAATTTAGATCTCTTTTTTGTTGGCTCCTGTTATCCAGATGTGTGAAGTTGCACATTTGCATGTGCCAAAGTGCTGCTGAGCATAATGGGTATTAGCAACCTACCATACCTCATTACACCTTATTCTAATTCTGTACCACTTTCAAGATACAGCTGTACTTTCATGATAAAAATTAAAATTTTTGAACAATGTTCAGTACAAACATTACAGCATTCCAAATGGTGACAGGAAGTGCAACCTTTTAGCTGAAATAAGTGTTACGGAAAACAGACTTCTCATGATTATAACTTGGAGTTAAGAGAAAATTAACAAGATTGAATCCACTTATCAAGTGGGTCCAATAAAGAGTCTCTCATATTTTTTAAGAGGCAAACCCCCATCTTTTACCTAGTAGATCAACTCCTGCATGCCTTGGGAAAAAATGTGTATATGATAGATCTAGAAATAGATAGCTGTCATGGTAATGGATGCTCAGAATAACTAGTTACCCCCTCTGCCTTCCTCTTAATCTCCCACTTATTGACCCCATCCTGGATTACCCGGCTTGCACAACTGGATCCTAAAGGGTGACATACTGGCAGCGAGCCTAGACTGCTGAAATTAACTGGGTATGAGCTGTCTGTGCAGAGATAAGTCAGACTGGCACAGCAGCCAAGGCACTCACAGAGCTGCTCTGCTTGATGAGCACTTGGTGGCAGCAGAATTGTTGGAGCCTGGGTCAGGCTGACCAGCCTCACCTCTCACTGCTGCTAGGGCAGGACAAGAAACATGTGCTGTGGAAATAGGGGTGAGGAAACAATGGAATAGAGCGCAAGCTTTCCTTCAGCAGTCCTGAGAAAACATCTCCCTATGCCAAGACAAACTTGAAAGTGCAAATCTTTGCATTTTCTTAAAAAATCATCCAACTCCTTTCCAACTCCTACTTCTCTCACTCTCTTTTTAGGACATTAGCATTTTTCAGTCTTAAAAGTCTTTGTAATGTATTCGTGAGTTCTTTTGTTACCTCCATATAATTCTCCCAGACAATTATTACCACATCCATTGTTACACAATCCAGTCACAGTAGTTCTTCTATGCCTCTATGCTTCTATGCCTCTATATCTCTTTCTCCTGCTACAAAATGAAATGTTTGAATGAAGAGCTACATTCCTCAAGAAAATGAGCTCTCCAAAAGGAAGGTAATGGAAAGTACATATTAATTAACAATGCTAAATCGTGGGCTGGTATTTATATCACATTGACAGACTAGGAATGGAGAAAGAGTTTATTTTCGCTGGCATAAGTCATCTTATTAACATAAAATAAAAATAGAAAAAAACAACACCCCAAACTAGGAACATACAAACCCATTCTCTTATTCATTTTCTCTGCAGAAACTAGTGAGTGAGCATTTCCTGTCAGTTGATTACTCCCCAGAGAATGCTGCATCCCTGACCCCCAACAAGTGAGAAACTCTCAAACCCTCTCCTCAGTATTTCATAATCTCCTACCAAGGATATCTTTGGTTTCTGCATCACTGGAACAGGCAGGAGAATTACAAAAGCTTTCCTGTATATCAGTTTGAGACAACTGTGGTTAGACTGGCAGGGACAGATGGATCTGCTCCCTCCACCTTTGGGCACCACACCAGACAAAGAGGGGCCCAAGACAGGCCATGGAGCACTGCAGTACAGCCAGGTGGGAGCACATGGCTTTTCAAAATATGTTAGATATTCCTGCCATTTTCACTCCATGTTTGTCCAGTGTCACAGAAAATCAGGTGTTTCCCAGCTGGCAAAATATTTTTCTGTGAGAGGACTGGTCCCTTCAAGGAGCATGTGAAGGGCATTTCAGGCAGTCAATATAGCCTAAGTGTCATCAGAGCAATGCCTGACAGCCTTGTGCACACTGAAGAGCATGTTTTCACACTCGTCTGCCAGCACAACCATGTTGCTTGTGTTGCCTCAAGCCTAAGAGTAGCTGCATAACAGTGGGAGTTTGGTCGGGCTTGTGGTGGCAGCACCTCCTACCACATGCAATGTGATGTGATGTCAGTGTGATTTTATTCATACACAATTACGTCCTGGGTGATGCCTGAAAGATGGGCTGGGAATAAATTCCCATAGACCAGTGTCTACAGAGCAGGTATTTGCTTATTGCAGCCCTGGTGGTGAGGGGGATTTCTTCACCTAACTCACCCACCTTTGCCAAGTGCTGTGGTATATTTACACAGTAAGTATTGCCTATGTCACTACAACATCATCTCATATGTGCTGGAACTAATTTACACAGTATAAGCATGGTTATTAGATAGTTCTTTTGCACTGCACTTGCACCTCCCCAGTTCAGGGGCCATCGGGGGTCTTTGATGAAGGCTTCCAAAATCTTCTTCGTATCTGAACTTTTCAACTTTGTCTTCAGGGCATGCACAGTTAGGGTGTTCCTTGGTCTGTCTGGTCCTACCCAGCCCAAATTCTTTGTTTTGTGGCTAATTGGCTCTGTGCTTGCCAATTTCTCATTAGTACTATACTTATCTATCTCTAAAGCTACCCACCCAGAGAGTTTTTTCTTCTTTTCTTGTGTATTCAGCATTAAGCAACCAGTTAACCATACTAGCCATTACATTGTATAGAAAGTTATTTATATAAGGTATATAGGTATAAAAGTTATGATTCAGGTTGTATAGGTATCAGGTTATAAGGGTATATAAAGAGTCCTGATTAAGGTTCAGGTTATCAGGTTATATTGAAATCTTATAACTCAAGCTATATAAGCATCTTGTAACTTTGATCTCAGTTATATAGGCATAATGGGTTACAGAAGGATAGTGCCAGTGCAGGGTGTAAACAAACCCTGTATTCTACTCCCATCTATGTAATTTCTGACAAATTGTTAATGATGGGTCATTCCCAGTAGCTGCCCAGTGCACACCCAATCCCTCAGGCTACAGGGTGGGTATTAAATGAGATAAGGGAGAAGAAGCAAACCCTTGAGTTTCTTTGTCTTCACAAATTAGTCACAGTAATTCCCTCCAAGGAAGTACCAGCACAGCTACCCATCCTAAGGGGGGGTCACCTCTGTTAATGGGCTATAATCATTCAACAGCACCAGCATAATGAGCACCTGCAATGACGTAAAATCATCGAGAGCTACCAAAAATACCTTATGACTCACAATATTACATAGTTCAATTGTGAAACTCCCCACCCTGGCAGAGGTACTGAGAATTCCCACAGAACCTGACCATATATAACTGGGGTCTTGGGACACCACCTCTACTGGATGGATCCAGAGGAAGATCAGGACTCTCACAGGGCCACCACTTTTGACTGCAATCACCATTTGACAGGAATGTGACCACCACTCTGAACATCAGGGTATTAGGCTGTACTCTGCGGGTTTAAGCCTTTTTTTTCTGTGTATTATTTCGTTTATTGTAACCTTCCTATTAAATTGTAACTCTGATCTGTAACCCCTCTCAAGGTAATTGTATGGGGTTCATTTCTCCTGCTGTTTTACTTTCAAACCAGCACAAATTAGCAAATCAAAACACTTTTCCAATGATGCCTTTGAACCCAAAGTTGCCGTGTTTAGGCCACTTTTAAATGTGTTTCAGTTTAAGGTGCCAGAAGCTCTTGGTGGCCATCTCAGCCTGCAGGCTTTTTTAATATCAATAATTTTGCTACCAAAGTCATCTTAGTTTGGGACACACTTTCAGATATTTCTTTTTATTCAAGTTTAGCTTTCTTCCCTGTATTCTTAGCAAGCTAGGTCAAGACAAAAGCCTATCAAAGAAAAGTCTTTAAAAGTCTCAATGTCTTCCGCACTTAGCCATTTCTTTTCAAAATTTTAGGAAACACTCATGTGACAAAACCCTGTTTTTTCAATCATTCTGAATAAAGATGCTGTATCAAGTTTATATCCCATTGCCATGCAACAACACTTTAGCTACATATAGGGAGAAGCCATCTTCTCCATCTTCACAAACCAGGAACTCTTTCAACCTTGAACTTGACTGGAAACCCTGCTTGAGCAGAGGGAAGCAAGGATTACTTTTTATTCCATTAGGCAAGTTCTGTGATCTGACTCCAGATTTAATCCAGCAGGAAAGCAAGGCTCTAGGGCTGTAATTACAGTCCTTCTGACTAAGGATGGTCCTGATGAGCGTAGCTGCTACAGACATCAATCTAAATAGAAACAGGCCCCATGCGACTGTGTGGCAGATGTCAATTTTCTATTTAAACTCTACTCTCCCTGTGACTAGTGAAGGAGAAAAAAAAATGATCAGATAAAGACTCAAAAATCTTACCCATTTAATCATATGCACAGTTAAATCTCCTTGCAAAAATTGCTGAAAATCAAGGACAGGAGGTGAATAGCATGGAAAATACACATCTGAAGACCAGAGTGGAATTGCAACTTTGTGTCATCTTCATCTCAAAAGCCTATTTGCCCCTCACATAAAAGGAGAATGCATACTTGTGTGGACCAGCAGACAGCTAGTGCCACTTAAAAGAGACATGTGTCTCCTGTGGGACAATTGCATGGCCCAACAGCACAAAGACAGTGGAGATCAGGGCAAAAGCAAAACTAGGGATAGAAAGTTTCCATTTTCACCATTATTCTCTCCAAGGTAAATTACAGCATATTGACTTGAAATAAAAATAAATCTGATAGTAAATAAGTAGTATCTTGAATACTGAAGAGAAGTAACTCTAAATCAAATGCAATATGGTAGAATATTCCAGGGATTCTTAATCTATATGCCTTTTAATTCCCCCAAACAAGGCCTCTTTCTGGAGATGGTAAGTAAAACAGATACAAAGGCAAATAATAAAAGCTTGTTATTTATGATATTGATTTTGGTTTTTTCTTACTAAGAAATAATGCCCTGGAACAAATGCCCTCTGTGAAAGACATCTAATCTAGATCAATTTTAAAAACAGACTCACTGATTTGCTGCAGAAAGACAGTTTCCACTGCCTTATATTTTGTTCAAATATATTAATCTCAGAGGGGCACTAGTCTGCCATAATTTCCTAGTGTGATAGATCCCAAGTCAGACTTGGCAAGAGGCGGGCAAGAAAGGATGGGATGAGAAGCCCTGTGTCTCTGTGTTTCTGTGGTGGGAGCTATGACCATTTATTCATTTCATACAAACCCTGTATGGGCTCCATGAAGTAACCAAAAAGGTTTAAGGATGTACAATTCCCCTGAGCAGTGTCAGAAAGAAAGCAAAAGGTCTTTCTGCTTGCTCCTCTCTAGAGCAGTAAAAAAAAAAAGTGTGATGGCATTATGGAACTTATTTTAGGTTTATATCCAACAGGAATTTGATCAGAATCTGTCCCATTGTTTCAGGTAACCTAATGAACTACAGACAGTGCTGATATTTGTAGTGTTTTTTTTTTTATAATTATTTTTTAGGTTATAAGCTAATAAAACAGTTTCTCCACTGAAGAAATTGCCTAATTTTTTTGCACTGAATACTTCATCTTTAAACTTATTTTTAGCACTGATATAAAGATACTATTTTCATCTAGATAAAGTATTTTCATTATTTGTGTAGTGCTGTAACCTTAACTGCTTTCCTTGTGTTCTAAAGCATCATTCCTGAGCCTCACTCCATTGCCTGAATGCCAAAGCAAGAAGTGCTTCTCTGTGTCCTTGACTAAACTTATTTCAAAGACCTCAGCTATTTTCTCTGACACAGCCTAGAACTGCAAATTTTAACAGGGGATCAGCTTTGACTTTGTTTTTTGCCATACTTTAAATGCTAATATATGCTAGCAGAAAATATGGTTTTTTTTTCTTAAATGAACTTTTGCCTTTTGAGACTCTTTCTCTAGGTTCAAGGGTTATCTCACTACTATGAATCCACACTCCCAGACTTACAGCTTACCTAAATGTGGAAATGTAATAACTATCTGCAAATATTCTAGGATGTTACCAGAACAGTAAATAGGATAAGTTTACTTTGAATTTAAAACAGGAAAATACACTTGGTCAATTATCACATCTTAGCTGAGGGGAAGTAAATTTCTAATACATTTGAATTCAAATGTTGAGGGCCACATGACCATATCAAACTGATTTTATAGATACACTTTTTTTTTAGCATGACAGATTTTAAAAAAAACCAACAACCAAACAAACAAAACAAAAAAAAAAAAAAAAAAACCAACCGGTAAAAACTTGCTTTGTGTCCCCATAAGTGGACACTTTCTATTTATCAAACTGTGTTTCCAGAAGGAAAAACCCAAACTGCACAGAACTGAATGTTATATTTTAGATGTCACACTAAATTATTAGCTCAACCTAAAAATTTATGGTTGCCTGCTCTGTGCTTAATAACATTTTTAAAATAAAGCACAAGGTAGTAACCTAAGTAGCTAGAGATCCAGACCTTTTTATTTTCTCAGCCAAAACCTCACTTTTCAATTAATAAACTGTGTTTGAAAATTTTACTAGTTCTAGCACTGAGAGAGATCTTCTATAAAACATCATTTTTCTATGCAAACACTTAACCTAATTTATAACCAAAGGAACAGGGGCCAGAGCTGTCAGTCAAACTTTAAAGGGCCATTTATTATATTAGATAGTATTAGAGACCACATGGGAAGATTTTGTCATCCTGTGAACAAAGGCCTTGAAGATCAACTTTACCTTAAGAATGGGTGCTTTTAGGATAGAATTTTGAATACACAATCTGTCAGATGCATGTATCAGATTTTTTTTTTTTTTTAGGTAAAATAGTGTTGGTTTCCTGTTCTGTAACAAAACAAAAATTACATAGAAATATAAACATTTTTTGCTGTTTCCTTGTCTACTTTCTTAAAGGTGTTTTTATAGGGCTTTCAGCAGAGAAAAGCCAAGGATTTCAAAGCATCCACTGTGACCACACCAGTCATTGCTCCTGAATTCTTACACAGTTATTTAAGTGCTAAATACCAACTGCCCACAGGAAAATTGCCTATACAAACTCACATAGCTTCCCTCCTTCATGTTTACAAACTTAGTTGCTCCATAACCTCCATACCTGTCTTTTTCTGGGATGGAAGCAGCAGGAAAAAAGGAAAAGTTGGAAGGGAGATTAGGAAAATTGCAAATATCTGTTATCTAGACAATGTGTCTTATAGGCTGCTCCTCCTGCAGTGCTGGAAGACACAAGCATAAGGAGGCTGCAGTGGGTAGAGAAGAACATTTCCCACAGCCTGGAGAAGACAAGCCCCTTCCAGGTGTACAGAGGTCTGGAATGGGCATCCTTAAAGCACTTACCAGGAACAGCAGGGTTTCTGTTCCTCTAGGTGACATCCCTGTGGGAAAAATGGGGATCAGTCTTGCACCATGTCAGAGGGATGTGTAGTACTCCTCACAGAACTGAATGAGAAATTTGGGGATTCTCTCGAGTCCAGAGAGTTTGGAAAGCATCAGCAGAGTGCAGAGAGGGGGCCTGATCTGCTGCCAACATTTCCATCGATGCCAATAGGAGAAACACTGGATTCAAAGGAGAGTGGCTCAGAGCCCTTGCTGCTTTATGAAAACGTTTTCCCTCTCAGCACTTTCACAGCCCATTTTCTTTGTATTTTGGGATAATATTTTTCTCCACCTTCTTCTCTTTCATGTAATTTTTGGAGTTTTTCCTACCTCAGCTCAATGGTACAAAGAGCTGAGGTCGCTTTTTTTGTTGTTGCTTGCAAAACAGTTTAAATATTGCAGGGCAGGAGCCAATTGGAGCAGAGGGGTAATTGCAGCCAGTCCAATGAGAAGGATTAGTATATTTTCCATCTCATTAAAGGAAGAGCAAATCCCTGTGCTCTGTATATTAAAGGTGCCAGAGCATAAGGCTCTCATTGAGAGCATCACAATACAGAGCTGCCTGTAAGAGAAAACAACCAACCTCCATTATTTTGGTAGCATCACAGTCCCAGGAATAGGCACAGCAATTCCCCTTTGGTGCAATCCTAGGTTTTTTGCCTCCCTGCATTCTCCTTCCTCATCTTGTGTGGGAAACTGTACTCAGCCTGATTTCACATCTGATGTACTCCTGCTCCAAGGAAGTTTATGCAGTGGTGGCAGCACTGCCACCTCTCCACCTCCTTATGGAGCTTGAGAATGACACATCCCTGGGGATGCTCTGTCCTTCCAGATGGCCCTCGTGCTGCTGTCACAGTTAGATTATAGGCAACTGGCAATTAACCTATTTCTTGATTTTATAAAAACAGAATAACTTCTTCACCTCACCATGCTCGTGATAAACAGGCAGTGAAGTTGCATGAGAATCCTCAAGTCAATTTTTGATCATAAAAGGTCGGTATCAAAATTCAAACTTTTCTCGGTAGAGCATGAATTGCAATGAAGGGAAAGACTTCTCAACTCCACAAGAAAATCCCAGGAGGATTCAAAGTCAGCAGACACCTCACAAGTGAGGAGGCACCACAGCCAGGCTGAACTCCAGCCTCACAGTTTCCAGGGATCAGTAGTGAGATCTTACAGGGTAGCATCATTTACCACCCTCACGTTTGCTCTTCTGTCCTGCTTCCAACTCCCCCCAGATGTGAGGGGAAAGTATTTTTTCCTCAGACACACTGGAAAGTAGTAGATAAAACCAGAAAAGTCAAGATTGTCAGGAGGAAAAAAAAACTTTTAAAAAAATCTTGGGAGTAAACAGAGGTGGGAGGGGAAACTTTTGGAGCCAGAGCTGGCTGGGAGAGAACTTGGAGCTGTGACCAGGGTGCAGGTAGCTCATAACCTCCAATTGTTTCTGTTGTCCTGATATGAAAGACAGGTGCCTGCCAAGGAAGGTGGGAACCTTCCTGGAATGAAAAGATGGCCTTCATCCTCCAAATTATAATAACTGTGAAATGATGGTGTTCCAGACAAAAACATGGAAAAAATAATGACAGTTCTTTACTATATATACTTTACAGTATATATACATATATAAAACAGAACAAATAACAACAGCAATGAAAACAGTAACAGAATTTCCCCACCTGTTCAGCATGTTTCCCCTTTGGCATTATGACCCCAGCCAGCAATGGTGGGGGCGATGGTGGCTGAGGCAGGGCAGAGGGGCTGCGAACCCTGAGGTTCACGGTGGCCCTGGGTTAATGGCAGCCTCAGACAGAAGGTGGGGGGGTTCTCTTTGGCTGGGCTCTCACATGTCTGGTGCGGTATCCTGGTGTCAGGAAAACCCAAAAATGCCAGAGGTTTATGTCCAAAAAGAAGACAGAGGAGTCACTATATTCAAATAAAGGGAGAGAGACCACCAGAGCACACGCCCACAGTGTTTTCTCTCTCAAGGTTTTGGAGGGTGCAGCCTCTTTTCATCCTAAACTCTCAGCCACATATTGCCCTCTTCTTTCCCCATTGGCTGAGGCATTCAGAAGGTACAGACTTCCCAAACCACCGACCACATATTTCCCCTTGAACCTGGCACTTTACCCCAAAGTTCAGAAGTTCAGGCTTGTGCAGGCCCTTATTTGTTTCAGGAGCCAAGCTGTCTGGGCACTGTAACAAACCTGCTGCAGCAGAGACATTAAAATCCATTTCAAAGACATTAACACACATACCTTCACCCATCAAACTATTTGTAAAGACATTACACTGTGAGAAACGATGTTCACTTTTAAAATTTCAAAGGTTTATAAAATCTTAACCAAATATAACAAATTACTGAATAAGGAAAATTACAACGATGGGAGCATGGAACCAAACCTCCATGTGCTCATTTACAAAATGGATGCTCTGCTTCTTACACCCTTAGCCCCACCTAAAGTCTTGTCAGTCAACTTCTACTCTACCATCCATTGGTGGAGGCTTCTTTTTGGCAACTTGATCGGAGGTCAGTATTGCCATGCTGCACCTTCTAGTAACAAGACTGCCCTTCCCCCAAATGCCCTGACTACCAAGGCGGTCCAGTGGCATCAATAGAAGAGGGGGGGGAAAGAGGTATATGGGGAGAACATAACAAAATAACATAACTATACATGTATAAAACTTCTCTTAACATACACATAATATTCATCCCTTAATTGTGAGAGCAAACCATCACATTACCCATGTGTAACAGCACACATCTTTCCTCTCACTGGCAATGGCAGTCCCGAGGTTCCAATCAACCAGCAGCTGGGACCCTCTATCCAAAGAAAGGGAGGAGGTGGAAGGCCTGAAGCGGTGTGCTTCAGTGGGTTCCTCTGAGAGTGACCTGCGCTTTAGGAGCCCGGAGCATGCTTGCTAAAATACTGGCTGACCACACAGGCAAAGGACAGGTCTTTGTATGAAAATCCGAGGGAAGCTTTATTAGGTCTCAAATTAGGGAGTCCAGGAACAAAACTGGGTTGAGGGCACAGGCCTAAATATGGGACAAAAGAGGTGGATCTGAGGGTCAAAGTCCAATAGGGGCAGGGGAAAGTGGTGCAGGGGAGTGGCTACAGCCTGAGGGAACCAATAGGGTAACAGGGGTGGAGCAATGAGGCAGAACATAGCCAATGGGGATCAAGGAAAGGAAGAACATTCCAGAAAGGGTACATATAGGGTGAACAGAGGCGGAATGGGGTGGAATAACTGTACAAACCAATAGAACTCAAGATGTTACCATGTGCCTGCAAAGGCCTATGGGAGGGAGACACTTCTCACCCCAACCTTAGAGGGTTGTTTCTCCTCCCTTGTTGTTGCCCCTCCAGGGCTGAAATGTTTTAGTCCCAGTAGCAGAGCCTGGAGCACCCACTGGGAACAAGTCTTCTTCTAAAACAACCCTGTAGATTGCAGGAATCTCCCCACAATGGCAGGTGCTGAAAAGTCCTGGTCAGCCATCAGCTCCTGCAAGCTACAGGCTTACCAACAGACAGCAAGGAGAATTCCACAGCATCGCTGAGGGCTGGGTGGAAGTCCAGCACTAAAAACCACAACCATCTCCCCTCCAAGCCAGGCTAAGACTGCCTACACCCAGCTGGGAGTGCCAAAAGTCCATTCCCATCCCCAAAACCATTTCAGTGGTATGTAAGGTCCTTGGCCATTTCCTTTTTTCTCTTAATCTCCATCATTTTACTTAGAAAGCCACCCCCTTCACCCTTCCCCTCCTCCCTGCATTTCGCTGACAACAAATGGGAAGAAATTCCTTTGAGAAAACATAACCCCCAACTCAAGGAAAATGAGAAACACTTTTGGCGTTTTAACTTACTTATCTGCACAATTTGGCTGATGGGGTAATACAATAAGAATTTTCAAATAGGCTATTAAACTGTGGACCACAGTCAAGGCGTTCTAAAAACAGGATCCAGATTCAGTTTTGTTTGCAGTTGCTTCTATCAAATACTGTTATAAGTAACTGTGGAATTATCAGCTTTTGCTGTTACATGTTGACTTTTGCAAATTATTATTAATCACAACAATTTTGATGTAGTACAGTTTGTAATATCTTTTAGCTGTTTTTGATGTAGTATAATTTGTCAGTTTCTGCGGCCGGTGCCCTGGCCATGCTTATCTAGGCATTAGTGTGATAAACAGTATTGCAGTTTAGGCTTTCTTTTAAAATAATGAAATTGAGACTGTTAGCTTTTGTAAGATCCTTTTTTGGTTTGTTTGTTTGTTTGTAGCTAACGGACAATAGAGACAGATACATTTGTGGAAACAGCTTTAAACTGTGTATGATTAGATGACATTGAAGGAACCACACAGATAACATTAGAAAAAGGATGCGGAAAAACTCCTGTTACTGATTCTGCATCTATCAATAATTCCCTGTCTACCATTGTGGGGGAATGGTATGTATACATGTTGTAAGGAAATGGCATACATAACTCCAAAAAACCCAAATCTACACTATTGTACATGGGTCAAGGGTCAAACAAAGCTAAAAGAATTCCAGGAACAAGTAAAAGAATTCACAGGAATGTTTGAATATGCTTAACCTTATAAATATGTATGTAACCAGTGTAATGAAAGAAGTATATAAGAAAATTGTTTTAAGCTCCTGGCAATCTGCTGGGCACCCCAGCACTGGATACTGTCCATTTTATCCTTTATTAAATCTTTAAAAATTTTAAAGAGTGAGCTTTTTTTTTCACAATATTCATACTGAAGGAATTAAAAAGATAGCATTTATGCCAGGTGTTGTTCAAAACCACCATAGAATCAGTCTTTCCTTAACAAAGCTCCATTGAGTTTTAAAAGTCATACAGTCCCTACTGCCCTTTGAGTGGGAAACCTTTGGAAAGAAGTGTCTTCCAAAACAAACTACAAATGTTCTAAACAAGAACAGCTGAAGCCACAAATCCCATACTTGTTCCCAAACTACCAGTATTTTTCCATCCTGACCCCTTCTGGCATGTGACTTTAGCGGAGGGACAACAGGGGCTCCTTGCCTGCTTGCAATATGTTTGGCCCTGCAGGGAAGGTAGGGAAAGGAGAGCTCCTTTGCTCCCCAAATCCTCCCTCCCATCTTTTCCTCTCCTAATCCTTAGTTTTCCCTCAGCTCACAGACAGTCAAAATTATTTGCATTATTATAAAAAACTTGCTCTTCAGATCCCTGTAAATCTGCAACACCATTTACTGTGAGTTTCTCTTTGTGTGTCCCTTAAATGGCTTTTTATTCTTCCTCTCTTTACCTCTAAATTATCTTTTTCTTTTCCCCCCATCACTACTTCTGTGTACCAGGACATATGCAGAGTTCTAAATTTGCTGACACATAAGCTGTTTAAGCAGAGCATCTTTAAGGTGCTAAAATGATTTGAGTACATTGTTAGAAATGTAGGGGAAAATAATTAAGAGTTTACCAGCTGCTCATACTTCTGGTCCTTAAGAATTTCTATTTAAAACAAACACACACACTTGGCAGGTTATTTTCTGTAAAATGTCTAATAGCACTTTGTAGTTTGAGTGTCTTTCTACAGCAAATGAATAGCAAATTCAAGAAAATATTTTTTTCCTACTTTTGTAACTATTACTTTTCTGTCTAAGGAGATATTTACAGGAGTGACTCTGTGGCTCTGAGGCCACTAATTAGCCATACATATGTATATATGTGTGTGGTTTTGTGCCTGGGTGAATAGTAATTGCAAATATATACAAATAATTGGGACAGAGCAGAACTTTCTCACTGTGACAACTTCCCCTCTTCACAAAAAGATTTATTTTTTAAAAAAGTATCATTAAAAATCCTGTGACTGGGAGTTGATGGAGACATTATTCTCTCCTGGATCTCTTTGATCTATCCTAAAGGACAGAGCACTGGCTAGCAACAGCCCAGTGCCAAGGGAGCTCTGTGCTACCTGGCTGAGTGACTTCGAAGGAGCCATTTCAAATGTTGGGAAAGATCCCAACATTTAGCATGAGTGGCATGTTCCCACTTGTGATCTGTTTATGAAGAATGCAATGGAGGAGATGAGTATTCTTCTGATTTCCATTAGTCTTCACTACCCCAATAATTCTGCTCCTTCCCCCACAAGTTCTGGGCCCTACATGATGTCATGCAATGCCACTATAAACAGAACCCCCCAGATGATCCTTTCCTTCAAAGACAGCAGCAGAAACCTCTAGTCTCCATGGTGTGATGATGAGGTCTTACCCTCTGGATTGTGACTTTTTCAGCCCAGGAGATGGATTTTCCCAACTGGTGCTTCTTGAAGGCAGGTGTGGACACCAAAAGCCAGGTTCCTGGCTGAGGTTTCTCAGATAGCACAGGTTGTTCCTGGAACAGGAATTGCACAGAGTGTCTCCAGGATCCTGGTCTAAAGGGAGAAGATGTTTTACTTCCTCAGTTGAGCTCCTACTGCTGAGTAACATTTGGCTACCCAAATCTAGGGCTTGGACCAGACTGCTCCATTGGATTGTTCCTTTGTGGGCCTTCTGTTTCCAGCAAGTGCACACTAGGAGTGTCATCAATTGCTTGGTGAGCTCCGTTTCCTTCCTCAAGGCTTGAGGCAGGTGAGGCTAAGCAAGATAGCTTCAAGCCTGGCTGGTGACACTGGGCCAGCTGTGCAAGGTCAGCTTTGTCCTCCTGCTCCTCTGGATCTGGGAACTATAGGAATCAGAGTTCTCCAACTTCAAAAAGAGTTTGGCTTTGATAAGACAGAGCAGGCACTGATGTCAGTGAGTGTGAATGTTGGCTGTGTCTGGCACAGTGCTGCCTGTCTTCCTAATTAATCCTGGTTTTGCAGTGCTTGATGAAGCAGAAGGCTTCTTAAGATTAAGGAAGATGATTTCACCTTAGCAAGAAGATCTGCCCTACACACAGAGCTGCACCCACAGTACACCTCTGGCTTAGTCCCAGTCAAAGCTCCACTGGCGCTCACGCCCTGCTGGCAGCTGGCACAGGGAGAATTTCCTCCTCTCCAGTTTCTTTACATGTGCAGTGATGACCTGTGGCTCTGAAAACCCAAATGCAGGGATCAGAGCCAAGGAAGGAGCAGAAGAGCATGTTGAAGGGGATGCCATCCCCAGAAATACTGCAGGTTCCAGTATTGGCTTGGGCCCCTGCCTCCACTGCTTCCTGCTTCCATAGTTTTGCCACCACTTAGAGAAGCAGGGATGCGCTAGTTTCCAGTGGCAGCAGAGAGGAGCCCAGTGACGGAAGCCCAGGGCTGAAGGTAGAGGGAAGGAAGGAGAAGGCAGGACAGGGGGCCAGCAGTGTCATTGCAAACACCAGCACGTGTCAGCCTCGTACCTTGCCTCAGACCTTGACTTAGCACAAGACTTGCTTTTTCTCTAAAAGATTTTATTTAATCTCTCCTTATCCTCATTTTGGAGAACTGGCTCTTCACACCACAAGGCAGCCCATGCAGCATTGCAGACCTTTCACTCAGCCTGTCACACTATTTTTTCCTTCAGTTTGGGCCTATTTTTAATAAGGCCTGCAATCTGAATCCTGAAGTCTCTCTACAGTAAAAACACCCACTGATTACACTAGGATTAGACTGCAAAACTGATACTTTCAGGTACTTTTTTTAAGTAGAATAGAAAAGCCAAACCCTTGAAGCTCCCTTACGGCCCCAAATACATGACATAGATGAATAAACACTCCCATTTATTTAGACTTTGTATAGTACACGCAGTTGTCATGGACTAGGTTTCTGAAATAACACTCAACAGCTCTGAGAAAGTAATCTCTTCTCTTCCATGTTTTTTCCAGTTCATTACAGCCTCGATGCTGACAAGACTTGAGCTGATGCATTATTTTAATTTGATATTTGTACATTATCTTAAATAATTTGATCTCAATGAGACTATTCACATATGTGAAGTTATGCACAAGCTTTAATCTTTGCAGAATTGGGATTTGTGGGCTTAATCCAAATCCAAATTTCAATCAGGTTTGGCTCTTTGCCTCTCTGCAAGAGAGTTGAGTTTCTAGTAAAGCACATCACAACTAAGGTGAGAATCTGTCTAGGGACTCAGCTAACTTGGGGTCAGTCCAGAAAAGGCTTGGAATCAGCATCTCTGTGGGAATGTTCAAGTCATTCCTTGGCACGAGCACTTCAGAAAGGCCAAGGTGGCAGCAATTAAGCAAACCAGTCACTGCTGGGATTAGAAACATCCCCCCTCACAGGCCTCCTGAATGTCTTACAGTCACGCTAGGAAGTTGCAGGTGCAGGTACAGTGTTGGAGCACAGAAACCTGGGGGTTTTGAGCTTTCTCTGCTGTCAGGCACTGACCCGCTAGAGAACACTGCTTTTGACCTGAGGCCTTGGAGATGGCTTCTAAATATGAGTGATTAAGTTAAAATCATGAGTGTGTAGTGAAATAGAAGTGTGTTCTTTCACAGGGTGATGGGTTTTAAATTTAAGGTTTATGTAATATAGTAATAAGTATAGGACAATAAGGAGGATTTTGGGTGTTGTCTTTTCCAGTGCTCATCTTTCTTCTTCTTTCTTCTTCTTCATGGATTTCAGGTAGTAGTTTCTGGTTGGTCAGTCAGTCTCACACTAAGGGTCATGGGAATCTAGTTATTGGGTCAAAAGTGTAAATAATATAGGTGTTAATTCTCTATTGGACTGTTTAGCTTTAAAACACCTTGTAGCATCTGCATCTTCCTCCTGTTTTCCTCGCTTCTAGCAGGTAGCTACAAGTGCTGTTGAACTCTCTGTACTTTCTAATAAGCTTTAATAAACAACCAAGCCCAAACACGAGAAAATCTGATTCCATCGTGTTTTTGTTAATCCTGGTTCTGAGTGAAGGCAGACGAGACTGAGACAAACCACTAATTAAGTGGTGCAAAACTCTCACCACTGTTACAGTACAGCAGCCTCTGTCTACACTGCGCAGACCAGGAACTCTCAAGGAGGTGGGTCTCCTGCCCTTGGACTCACCAGGATGTCACCACAACTTAATGTCATGAAAACTCTGCCAGCAGGATCTGCTCATAGCCCAAGAGCCACCTTTCTTCCTGACTTCATCAGCTATAAAACTGAAAAAAGGCCTAATTCCAGAAACAACTTAGGAGTCAGATTATAGTGGTTGTGTGCAAGTCCCCCAGAACATCCCTGAGGGCAGCAGCAGACCTGAATGTGCCTCTTGTTCCCATCAGCTTCTGACAGCTTGTGCCTTTCACAAGTGAGGAAGGCCCAGCAGCACCAGCCCATGTGCCCATGCAATTCTGCTGGCTGGGATAAGGTTCAGCACAGTGTGGGATCACTGTGAGAACTGCTCAGGAGCTCAAGTGCCAACCGGTGGGTACCACACCTGCACGGCCTCCCTCTTCTGCACCTCATACCCAAAGCCCAAAATCAGCATAAACTGGGTCAAGTCCATGTCCCTGGAGATGGGACTCCAACAAAAGCAGAGCTTCCAAAGGTATCTGGAACGCTCTTGGGAGGTTCAAGGGAAAGTTCTCATTAGCCTGGGAAAGTCTGCATTGATTTCAGTAAGAAATCAACCAAAATCAGATGTGTTACAGAGTAAAGCACTTACGATGTGATTTAAAGGTTTTGGAAATCAATTCAAGAATTCCAATTTATTTGAATACCTTTGAATCAGGCCCTAGACATCACAGAGGAATTCTTTAAGAGTCAATGGAAAATTCATAGGTGAAATTTGACCTTAGATTATGTAGGAGAATATTCACATCTCCTCAGCAACTTCTTATGTTTCCCATACGGCAACCAGACTTCCACCAGCACTGAAAACAAGAAGGATGTGGTGTTTTCTATAAAACCTTATGTTTTCAAAAGCTCAAATCCTTCCCAAAACCCTGCCTTTTACAGTCTAACATAACAGAAATGGCCCTTGGCCCATAGCTGAATTTGAGTTGCTTTTAAAGAAACATTACTGCATTATTAAATACTAAAGCATGAGCTTTTTAAAATTGTGGTGACCTTTTCCTCCTCTCCTCTTGCTCCTGCAAACATAGTCCTGAAAGGATGGCATTTGTTGGATCACAAAAATTATAAAATGCTGTTTCAGAACAAGGACACCCACAGAATTTGTCATTTATTAAAGATGCAAAAGAGCCTGCATTCTAGAAAAGTACAGACATAAGCACACACAGCTGGCTCACAGGAGCTCATGCATTTATATTATGACACTTCAATAAAATTAAGCACCTTTCACAAATCTAAATTTTGATTGTGTGAGTTCTTCAAAAGGCACTATTGTTCACAAAATAAACTGTTGACCCATAATAAGGTCTTTATGGCTGCTGGATCACCAAGCCATCTTTAGATGGTCACTACTTTATAATCCCATTAGTTAAAGACTAAAGGCACTGATTTCTTCAAGTGCCTTCATGCTTTAACTCCTTTTAAGAATTATGATAAATCCATCTGCTTATTAAAGTAACAACTTAAAATGGGCAGTTACATTGAAAATGAGGCAATGTGGTCTGCTGAGTCTGTTAGTGCTACTTGCTTCATGTAGTGTTAGCAAAGAGAAGGAGGTGTCACCCAGTCTTCTTCTTTTCAGCTAACAGAGAAAATTACATTTTCTGACCCAATATCCTGCCTTGTGCTTCTGCTCTTCAAAAGAAACAAGCAAACAAAAAATGATGGAAAGAGGAAGAAGGAAACCTGCTGAGTTTTTACTGTTCTTAAGAGCAGCTGGACTTGACTGCTTGCTTCTGAGGCACACAGAGCACTTGCTCCCTTACTCCTTTCACCTTCACACCTGAAGAACTCAACTTGTTCTACTGCCATTGAAGGTGCAACATTGCAAACTCCAAATGTACAAAGACTCATTAACTGGATCCACAGAAAAGCCAAGAATTGTTTACCAAGGGCAGGATAAAAGAAAGGGACAGTAAAAAAAGTGATCACATGCACATTCATTTTCTCTTCCTCCTCATTACTGACTTTGGGCTCACTTTTCATGTGCTGGAGTTTGGATATTGGCAAGGAACAAACTTACAGCAAGCACTTTGGTGATTGAGAGCCCAAAAATCCCACCAGCTTTTGATAACCTCGGCATTCCTTGGAATCTTTTTAAAATTCTTAAAATAAAAAAAAACCAAAAACAAAACAACATTAGAAGTGCCTTTAAGAGTTTCAAAAAGTGAGCAGTGTAGCCCTGTAACTGCCAGGTGCATTGGAGTTGCATTTTAATAACAGGATTGTACTTGTGGCTGAACACACAGTACATGCACTATGAAGATATTTTAGATGCTATGAAATTAGGCTCAGCTATTGAAGTAAAGAACTTTTTAATCCTTTGTGTCCTCTCCCCGGCAAGGGTACAACAGGAGAAATCTCCACTGGGCTTATCTACTTTGCCACATTTCTTCACCAACATTGACTGTTCACCTCTACCCACATTAAAATACTCAGCACACACATTCCCTTCCTCAGCCCTCTCAATGGTCTTTGTGCTTTCTCACAATATAAACTTCTGGCACTGTCACATTATGGTGACAAGGAAGCTGTTTTCCCAATAAATATGTGCCTCCAGTGTGGATTTTGTAATACCTTCTGAAAAGTTTATATTGCCAGCTCTCTGAGCACAGCAGACGACAAAGTTCAAAGGTATCATTTTTAAGAGGAAAATGTGCATTAAACTAAGGCCTCACAATGGAAATAATAGGGATTTTTGTTCATTTACGAAACTAGAGAATACAGGGAAGAGAGTATTTTAGGTTAATATGGAACATTTTTTGTTGATCAATTGGTTTTTTTATGGGGAAGTAGAGAAACTGCATATGGTGATCAAATGAAAGCTGCTGTCCAAACTCTATGGTTTTCAGCTTTTAAAATTATATGTAAGAGTCAAAATATTTAGAATGTGTCAAAACAAAACCTTTTGGATTTTAAAGTGTTTTTTTTTTTTTTTAAGAATAAACTCCAATTTAATAAATTCAGCACTAATCCACATGGCATTTTGCTTTAACAAGGTTCACATCTCCTCCCAAGTGCAGCATGCCATCAGCAGTTGGGAGCTGTTTCTTGGCTGTCCTTTGTGCACCCCAGGCACATCCAGGGTTGCCATGCTCTCAACGCCTGTGTTGAGTTCACACACTTCATTCAGTCAGGCTTTTGCTTTTACTTGAGTCAGTACTTCTGGCAGTGTTTTTCCAGACCAGCCACCACCTTTGCTGGCCTCTGCTGTTCAGCAAACAATTTTGTCACGGGCAACCTGACACTCCTTCTGTTCAAGGGGACCATTCCCTTTACTTTTCTGACTCAATAGCAACCAATCCTTTCCCTCTCTGCTCAGGAGGGAGCAGACAAATTCCCGTGAGCTGACCAGGTTCCACAGCAGGCACCAAACCTTTGGTGACCGAGAGCTCTGAGTCCGTGAGCAGCCAGAGCAATGAGCAGTAACCACTAGATGGCTTTGTCTGGCAAACTTCACTTCCTTCTACTGCAGGATGCTTTCTCCTACCTTTTATTTTTCACCTAATGATTTCAGTCTTAAAATATGAAAAAATTAAAAAAAAAAAAAAAAAAGAAGAAGAAAAATCAGTTTAACCACCCTCTCTCTAGAAAATGTCACCTTGAAGTTTCAGAAAACCTTTACTTGTCTTTCTTTAGGGACCTGCATGGAAGTGAATGCTTCCCAGGTGCTCACTTTAAAAGACCCCTTCACTCAGCCCAGAAATACTTTTACACTTTCCTGTCAGCGAGACCTGGGTCTTAAATCAGGGCATATTTCATGAGCTTCAGCACCTCTTTTCTAACCAACTCTACCTCCCTTACAATGAACAGCCTTAAAATTAGACTAGACAAATCACAGACATGTGGCTACAATTATCAGACTACAGTGAAATAATTTAATCACGTGGGGGGAAAAAAAAGTATCAGGCAACTCAGTACCAGTGAAAAACACAGTGGGAAAGGCAGAGATAGCTACTGACCTTCCTCCTAGAGCAGCCTCTCCTGTCACTCCCCTCTCTGGAGGTGACAACATACTCCCTTCCTACCACAGCCAGCTCTGCTGCAGCCTTACAGAACTTTCCAGAAGGCAAAACACTGACCTGTGTCACCATCCCCTTTTGCCTTGACCAACATCATCTTCTTTACTCTGATATCTGTTCTGATTTCCGTTTGGCTCAGCCAGACTTCAGCTGTAAGTTATGATCCTCTTGGATCCATAAGAAAAGGGAGGAAAAATCAACATCTCTTCTGTACCAGCACCTCACTGATGTTACTGTTGGCAGTGATATAAATGTATATTCAAAGGCAGATAAATAATGTAGAATTCAGGAAAAAATACTGCAATGGGAGAATTATTCAGACAAGTAAGTTTGAAGATAAAAGGGAAAGGATTGCAATATTATTAATGCCCATGCCTGCTCTACATGGTGTTTATTCAACTCTTCTTTTCTTTAAAGACCAAATTTCACATTTTAAAAGATTAAAAGGAACAATTTCTTTTTGCAAGTAGACAGAAACCTTCGAAACTCTGCAGTCTAAAACTTTAGTACACATTTCTCAGTTCCATAAAGTTTGCCCAGTTCTTACTGGCTGAAGTGACTGATTGAGATGACCCAGGTCACTCAGCCAAGCCAAGCTTCCTCCTGAAGTCAGAAGCAACTGCTGGATCTGTGCTACAAGAGAAATTAAATTTTAAAAAATCCTGTTCCATGTCCTCCAGTTCTACAAGGGCTCATTTGCCCATACAGTTCACACCTTACATCTTTTCTACCACAATATTTCTTCACTTACCTCCCTCCAACATGGCACCTTAGCTGGGTCAGTCACTGGTATCCCTGAACCCCTCCCAACTTCAGCAATGCTTGTTTTCAGGGTGCCACATCCGAGGCCACCACCACTAATCCACTTAATGGCTGGGAGGCTTGCAGGGCAAAATGAGGCTTCTGACTCAAAAGGAAAAAAGTCAGTATTAGAATTTTATTTTCAAAGTGTAGCACATTTTCGTCCCCTAAAAGTAAAGCCTTAAAGACAAAGAATGCTGTGGGATTTTTCATTGCCCATACAAAATTTTAGATGAGATACAACTTGACAATTTTGGTGGTTAGAGCCTCAGTTGCTGGAATCAGGTGATTATGAAAGACTCACAGCTTTCATTTCTTATCTTAAATTCACCTCTTCCTATACCATTGTTATTAGTAAGCTCAAAACTTAAAACTTAGAGCTTAAAACTTGAGACAAACAAAAAGGCACTTTTTTTTTTTTTTTTAATGCAACACAATCTAAACTAATAATTTCACTTCAAGTGCTCCTAAAATTGTGTTCATTTCTGGTTGAAGATTACTGTACACAAGTTTGGAAAAAATTGGTAGGAGTTCCCCATTTTATCTCAATTTATTGAGCTGGATACAGCAAGAATAATTATTTGTTGCTTACCTGGCATTTTGAGATACTGCATTCCTACATCCCCGGGTATCTCTTTTGAAACAGCTCTGATCATTTCCATTGTCATAAGGCAACATATCCTAAGTGTGCCATTACACTAATCAGTTCAAAGAGAGCTTACAACTTTAAGTTATAAGTTTTTTTCACTTGAAAGCCCCACAGCAAATGGGCAGGAATAGAATCTGTCTCACCCTTGTCAAAGAGGTTTGGAAATAAAGGTGAGAAGTCTCGTATCTATAAACAGTTCAGGTCATATATTTACTTCCAAGTCAAATTCAAATTAGCACTTTCAGTGTTAAATCTCCTGCATGTTTTGTGACCTGGTTCCTAGGAAACACAGCCTTAACACCTGCCACCCTGACCAAACCTACTGGTACAAGGGGAGCTTGAGGTGAGACCTTAACCCAGTAACATGGATTTAAAAATTCGTGCTATAACTACATTTTTTAGTGTGATTACATACAGAGTGGTGTTTCCTGTGCAGGGCATATTTTAAGCTTCTTAAACAGCTATTAGGGTGGTGAGCAAGTTTCATGTACAGTCATGCAGGTCACACACATTGTTCCCATCACAAGCTCATAATGTGCATAGGCACTTAAGGTCCAGCTGGATTTTTCCAGCTCTGAGCCCATTCCCCCAATTTTAATCACTTCTAGCTGGTTTAAAGTTGGCATATGCATGATGATTGAGTTCTGCATAGCTCAACTCTGATCCCTTTAAATTAAAAGGGCTAAAAAAATATTTTAAAAAGTCTGTATCAGGTATATCTTCGAAGTTTCTCTGCATTTATGTCTGACTCTTGCACTGGTCTCTGTGTGGAGTGTGACTAGTTTGACTCACTGAAGGGTGCCCTGAGGGAAGCACAGAAGCTCCTCCTGACTGCAGCCCAGGTGTCCTGCCCACCAGTGACACGTACAGAGGGCTGAGCAAGTCTCCTCAGAGTATTAATTGCCTTACAGATATGTTCAGTTTCTTAGCATACAGCAGGTGAATGGACTGCATGGCTCTAGAGCTATCACTTTAACATGGGTTTGTCAAGTCTTCCATGTGTTTACAGCATCTATTAACCCTTCAATTTTTTTTTTTTTTTTAATCAGTTAATAGCTTCTTATGAGGAATCCTACACTATGGACAATCCACAGCCATGTATTATCCTGGCAGCCTTTCCAGGAAGGGAACAGCACTATTTATCAGTTATGGCCACTGAAGGCCATCTCTTCTTCTGGCCAACGCCTTAAGTCTTGCAATACCTCAGTGAATAAAGCAGTGGCCTTTGGCACAAGTAAAATAGAAGTTTAAGACTTCGTGGTTCAGACAAAAACAATTAAATCTCTCTGCCTCTATTCTCCATAGAACCAGAATGGGAACTACAAGGTTTGTGCTTCAGCACATACTTGAAAGTTTTCTGGGTGGGAATCTCCTGTGTTGGTTGATTTGCTTTGCTGGACAATGCAAAATAATCCCTACTCCGTCATTTACAGCAGTACACTAAATTTTCACAAGAACTTGAGACTTTTAAGATGGAGCTTTTCAACAAGTTCAGGTTTATGCATGCAAAGGAATTGAGAAAGTCCTCAGTAGAATTTGGTGAGCTTCCTTTGTTGAAATAAAGCTCCCTTCTCTGACTGCCATGACAGTATAATACTGAAGCAGCATAGTAAGGAGTCAGACATATCACAGACTCACAACAACTCAGAGCAGCTCTACACAGTTTTTTGTGCACACATACCTACTTTGGGATGTGATTTCTTTTAAAAATCGTTATCACACCATCTGGAATAAATACAGTTAGAGGAGCATTAAGGCAACTTACACTAACATATCTCTTATTACTTTTATTTCCTGTATGGAAATAAACAATAATTATAAGGAACACTTCCCCAAGTGCACATGTATCAACAACAAAAGGGCTGCAGACAACTTTGTGAAAAGAATTACCTTTATATTCAGTCAAATGAGGGCCCCAAAGAGATCTTTTCCTGCATATAGCTAACGGATTAAAAAATCTCACACAATACACCTCCATCCAGATGCAAACTGACTCACCCATTTTCTGCCAGAGGAGGATTTATAAGCACTTCCTAATTTGCTTCTGGAAAAACTCACCTGGACCAGCCTAAACAGGCTAACTTGCTGTAATTCATCAGCCTGATTTTGGCTTGAGCGTTCAGGCTGGATTCAATCAAGGTGCCTATCCTGACCTGACAGAGGTCCTACTGAAGGCACCTTGGCTGACACCTCAGCACACCTAGGCCAGAGAGGGAGGCAACAGACTTGCCTCATAGCTATAGAGAGCCCCTCATAAACCAAGTGCTACAAAAATCCTGCCAAACAAGCCAGCTGTTGGACAAAACGTGCTATGCTGTGCACAGGATCACATATCCAGCACCTTTGTCTTTTGTCTGGGACAAAGTCACCAGTGGTAGAGTGAATCTTGGAGACTAAACCATCCAACTACTCTCTTCCTGTCAACTGAATAGGATAGTGTCCTGAGTTTGCCTCAAGTGAATTTTTTAGTAAGGAAGAAAAAGGTCAGCGGTGGAAGTGACTTTCCCTGTGGAAAATATTACAACTTCCTCTGTGGACTGACAGAACCAATCACTAGCTAGTTCTGAATATGTCACAGTTCTGAATATGAGACACCAGAGGCAGCTGGATCAAGGCAGCTCTGCAGTCTGCACAGGAGCTAGTCCCGTGGCTGGAGATGAAAGCAGCCGGGGCTGACAAACAGCCATGCATGCAGCCAGAGTGGCTGCTGCCATCCCAGCCCAGTCAGCATGCTTGTCTGTTAAATCTTTCAGTGCTGAAACATTCCACTTGGGAACAAAACAAATCTGTGAACCCCAGTCTTCTCCCGAGCCAGAGAAAAGGAAAGGTGAAGGCGTGTGATGAGAATGACATGGAGACACCAAGGTCAGTGAAGAAGGAGCTGAAGCCCAGAGAGGGGAGAATGAGGAGATGCCCTTGTCTCAGGCTGAAATTCTTGTGTAAGGCCATGGTGAGGGCATGATCCATCCAACTATTACCCTATAATTAATGAAATACATGGAGAGATGGAGCATTCAAACCGCAGTCTATGAGCAAAGGCACCCGTGCTGAAGCAAGGAGATGCTGAAGTCGCTGTGATCTGATGATAAGCTTGAACAGAAAGAGAAATCTTGCCCCAGGGATAGAAAAAGAGAACTTTTACTCCTAGAGATAGAAGAAAAGATCCTTTGCTTCTGTACTAGAACAGTCCATCCTTAAAATTGCACTCCATCAGTTGAGATGGCCCTCGAAAACAGCTGTGGGAAAAAATTTAAGTTGATGTGAGGGACTTTCACATACCAAACAAATTTCCTTTGCCCCAGAAAATTAATTTGCTGTGAAATCAAAGCCACTAGAGAGCTACTTCTTGTGGAAAAGTCTCCATGGCTTTAGGAGAGAGACTCCTCTCCCTAAGTGAAAAGCTTCATTAACCTTTTGGCTGTTTTGCTGTATTCTTGTGTTATGGACATGCATTTATGCTCCTCTGTTAGAAACTGCCATCCTGGCCTTTCTAATTTCATAATGCATCTGATTTTGAAGTCTGCTAAGAATTTAACTGTTTCTGAATCTCTGCTAAGAAAAAAGTGGGAAGACTTGTGATGATATTTCCAAAACACATATGGACTCCAGTGGCTTTGGATAGCCTCTAAATCCTATCTGAAAACCCCAGGTTTAGGTTTCTATTATGAAATGAATCCAACTTTTCCACCCTTCTGTCACAGTCCCCCTCAGTGTTACAGTTCTGTCCATTCCCTCTCACCCCCTGTTGAGTAAACTAGTGTAAATTATCTATGCCAGGTAAATTGGAAAGTTTGCCAAAAAAACCCTCTTTCTGCCTCAGACAAGTGTTAAGGTTAAGGACGCTTGCAGAAAGAGAGAATGAAACTCTATTTAGAATGGAAATGATTAATACCAATCTCTTAAAACAGGGAAACCACTCCTCAAGTTTTGATAGGAAGTGGGAGGTTTCCAGATCAGCCCTGACCTCAACATGGTGTCTTCCTTGCCTTGAAGTGGCAGCACGTGAGTGGTCCTGGACCCCATGGAAAACACTACGTGTACAAAGGCATATATATGCACATACAACATAGATGCATATACTGTATTATATGTAGTGTGTGTATTCATATATATATATATATGTACTGTACATGCATATATATGTGCATACCAAACATATAGCTGTCCTATCTAACAGAGTACAGGGACATGACTCTGGAAACCTGTGGGTTACAAGTTAGGCACCATAACTCAGAGTCAGAGAAAGCCTGTGCTCAAACAGAAAGGGATTGCCAGAGCACTCGAGGGCTGGGCAAAGAGCCTAACAATGGGTCACCCTTTCCTCCTGAGCTGGAATTTCTATAACAGGAAACACCCAAATTTAATGGACAAGAAACCTCGCAAGAAGCAGTTGTAGAGCAGCAGTGACCCCACCTGAGCTGGCTTTGGTGCCCAGTAATCCCCCCTACAGGACCTGTGTTGTCCTGAGGGACCACCAAAGAAGGAGCCCAAAGTGATGGACTAGATGAATTCAAAATCCATTTTGTGGACATTTATGGATATTTTGTAGAGGTGATCCATAAACTAAGGGAATGATATCTGTGTGTTATATCAAATAATGGGGCAGGGAGAGGGGAGGTGGTGATTAGAAGAGTGAAGAGTGTAGGATCTGAGCATGATGTAGATGGTGTGGAAAAAGGGATGAGATGTGCTGACTTGGACTGGGGTAGAGTTAATTTTCTTCCCAGTGGCTGAAATGGGCCTGTATTTTGAATTTGTGCTCAATACCAAGTTGATAATAGAGAGATGTTTTTGCTGAACAGGGATTGCACAGATCCAAGGTCTTTCCTGCCCCTCATATGGCCACACTGGGGAGGGGGCTGGGGGTACTTGGGAGGTTGGGAGGAGACACAACTGGGACAGGTGACCCTGACTGACCCAAAGGATATTCCAGACCATGTGATGTCATGGTCAGTATTTAAAATGGGCAGGAAGAGGGAGGAAGGTGGGTATGTTTGCAGTGATGGTGTTTGTCTTCCCAAATCACCATTTTGCAGGATGGAGCCCTGCTCTCCTGGAGGTGCTGATCACCTTCCTTCCCATGGGAAGTGGAGAATGAATTTCTTGTTTTGCTTTGCTTGTGTGTGCAGCTTTTGCTTTCCCTATTAAATCATCTTTATCTCAACCCGTAAGTCCTCTTTTACCCTTCTGATTCTCTCCCCACTCCCACTGGTGTGGGGGTGAGTGAGCAACTGTGAAGGACTGGGTGCTGGCTGGGGTTAAACCTCAACAGACCTGCAAAGAGGTGCCTTCAAGAGTAGTGATAGATGGACAGGATTTCTCAGCTCTAAGCTGACTAAGCACAATGCAATAAGTGTAAGTAGGGAGCACTTCAGTGCGCAGAGTATGTAAAAGGCTCTGTGACTTGGCAGTGGGGGCTCACTGCATGGTGTGCATCCACAGAGCATGTCCACAGGACAAAGAAGTTTCCTTCACCCTTTACAGCTGGCATGCACATTTTTAAAAATGTCCACATAGTGAAACTCTGAGCCCACTACTTATTAAAAACTTATTTTTCACGTATTTTGTCAGCAATGCAAAAAACTATAATTAGCTGATTTCACCATCCCATCTGCAGTGCGAGGCAGTGTGGATCAGCTGTGGCTGTCTGTAAGGGAACAGGAAGTACACAGCTATGCAAATTGCCCTGCATAGTAGCCAGGTAACACCAGAACTTTGGAATACATGGGAGAAACTCATGATCTGAATGTTCAGTGCAATTATGTGCTTTTAATCACGTTGCTTTCTCTCAGCTGTTTGCCATGCAGCACCTGTTGTTGCACCATTTGCTGGAATAAAGGGTCGTTCAGCCATCATGATCCCATTGCTTCACCCTAATTACAGTCATTAGCAAGGACCAGGACATGACCCAGGCCAGATGGCACATTTGTGCAGAGAAACACCTTTGGACTAATGGTGTCTGCAATACTCCTAATATTTTTCCAGGTTACATCGTTTTTCATTTGCATCACAAAGACTATAAAGTACTTACACACTACAACTCTAAATCCTTTATAATGCATAATGTCAAACAGCCCATTTAGTCGAGACTCCGTGGTATAAAGCAGCATAATACGCTGAAGTTGCTATGCCAAGTTGTGTCAAGAGATCTGCTTTTTAAAGTCCTCCCTAATTGTACAGATGGAAATAGCATATTGGAGCGGTTCAGAAGTTGTTCCAGTGTGGCATGTCAAATACTGCAGTACTATTTTGACAGTGAGTCATCACACAAGACAAAGAAATGAGATAAATATTGATGTGTCTAAACATTTTCTCTTTCCTTTCCCTTTTTATTTCCTTCTTATTTTCCTTTTCCTTTCTTTTTTTTAAATTCCTTTTTTCTTTCTCTTTCTTTGCTTTAATTTCCCTTTTTCTTTTTAATTTCCTTCTTTTTCTTTTTCTTTTTCTTTTTCTTTTTCTTTTTCTTTTTCTTTTTCTCTCTGTTTCTCCTTTTTTCTCTTTTTCCTCTTCCTCTTCCCCTTCCCTTCCTCTTCCTCTTTTCTGTTTTTCCTTCTCTCAAATCACCACAGTGGAGAAAGGAAATTAGATGAGTGGGAGCAAGGTGCAAAGTACAATTTAGAAGCAGCTGACCTGCCATTAACGAGCTTTCTTCAATGATATAAGTGAAAACAATTACAGACACATTAAAGCTGTAATTTGCAGCAAAGAAAGGAAGAAGAATCCCACTGAAATGCCCTCTGCTTTTTTGCTGGCAGAGCCTTGCACTTACACAGCATCTGCTCCAGTGCAGGGGAGTAGCAGAGCAGTTTTAATGCAGATTTCCTCACCACTGCCAAGCCAAGAGAGATCTCTCACATTGCTTTCGGCTATTCTCTGCACAAAACCTATAAGACTTGGCTGAAGAGCTGGGACAGGCATCAGATGAAAGCGATGGAAAGACATGTCTGTAGTGGCTGCTAAAGAGCTGGGTCTTAGGGCATCACTGGTGTTGCAGGACTGGCAGTAGGACTCCCCCATGACTGGTGGTGTGGGGGAACTAAGGGCAAAATGGAAGATCTGAAGGCAAGGGGTTATTTTCATCACACAGGACTTCCCCTCTCATTCCAGGACTGGGCTACCCCAAGCAGTTACCTCTCTACAGTATTAGTGTGTGATTTTGAACTTGAGAGAAGTGTATTTGTCCTCACCTATTGTACAAATAAAATACATCTTACAGTATTGGCTCAAAATAACTTACGATGCTGCCCAGAGCAACAACAGCTGGTGACCTTGCTCATCACACATCAGCACCGACATCTCAACCACAGTGATATAAGGAAAGCTTGTCAGTCATCTGAAAAGAGTATGGGCAGCAGATGAGGGGGGGATTCCCCCCTCTGCCCCACTTAGGTGAGACCTCACCTGCAGAGCTGCCTTCAGCACTGGGATCCCAGCACAGGAAGGACATGGAGCTGCTGGAGTGAGTCCAGAGGAGGCACCAAGGTGATCAGAGGGATGGAGCAGCTCTGCTGTGAGGAAAGGCTGGGAAAACTGGGATTGTTCAGCCTGGAGAAGAGAAGCCTTGGGGTGACCCAGTTGTGGCCTTCCAATACTTGAAGGAGCTGACAATAAAGATGGAGTGAGATTGTTTACTGGAAGTATCCAAGGCCAGTTTGGACAAGGTTTGGAGCAACCTGGGATAGTGGAAGGTGTCTCTGCCCATGGCAGGGATTGAATCTGGATGGCCTTTAAGGTCCCTTGCAACCCAAACCATTCTAGGATTCTAGAGGTTCTATGGTCCTGTGAAGGATTATATAACTGGAGTAAAGTTAAAGCATTACCCATGTTGCATTTTGGCTATAGGAGAGCAGTGAGAAGGATAATGCAACATAGTTCTTTGTGTAATGGAGAAGCAAAAGGAGAGCTTTATTTAAAGAAACACTACACTTATATATAGGGTGGTTTGTGTAATACAAAATAGAAAAGGCTCATTGGTCCAAGAAGGCAACACCTCTTTGAAAACATACTTTCTGCAAAACATCACACGTTTGAACACAGAAAATGTTTAATAATTGTTACAATTTCTTGTGCTTGAGCAGCCTGAGAAACCCAAGGCTTCAAGGCTGCTTTTCCCCCGGTTCCCAGCAGTATCCAATGACATACCCACAGCAAACTAAATCACACAGTAACAACATTAAGAGGAGAAGAAATGTCATACAGACCATTGCTGCGATGCCTGAAATATCCTAACCAAAGCAGGCAGCTGAGTTCATGCAAGTCAAAGGCACAGCCATCTGCTTGCAGAGCTCTGCTGCCTCACACAGACCTTATTTAAGTGTCTTTGTTTTCAGGCAAAATTAATAAAAAAAAGCTTTTTTTTTTTTTTTTGTAGGACTCAGCTGAATTTTGGCAAGGCTGCAGGGGAGCACCAGGTGAAGTATATAGTTCAGGTGTTCCCACATTCCCACACTGCTGTTTTTCTCTGTGAAAGAGACTCCATGCCCATCATGGAATGTGGCCAGAGAATCCCATTCTGCTCGTAAGTAAGTAGGTCAATAAGAAAAACACCCTTCCCCACTGCTATAAAGTTTCCTCTACCAAGTACATTATATCATGCTAAACTGAACACTAAACTCAAACTCCTGCAGAAAATTAGTGGACGGTCAGTTTAATTTCAAATTTTTAGCCAATCCAGAGTGAGAAGATAATTTTGTCCTTAATTACCCCATTCTCTGGGGCAAGCTCATTAAAAGACAGCAATGGTAGACATTACATGTATTGTATGCAGTGTATCATCAAGTGCTCAGACGCAGTATAATACATATGAGTGTTTCCATGGCCTGACAGGGCTCTGGATAAAAGAAAAGGAAAGAAGTAAAGTTTTCATTATTATTTATCCCTGGCTCTCACAGTAATAACCAGTTGTGTTCTCTAGAGCCTGTCCCAAACTTTGCAGCCAGTTTTGAGTTTTAACCTTGAGCCTTTAATGTATTTACCATGCACTAAGGAAATTCAGTCCTTCCCAGTCAAAGACAGGAGGAATCAGTTACTGACCCTTTTTAGATGCAGTTACATTTTGATCTTTGCCTAATAAAATCAGTCTCATATCCAGGGTAGCTGTGGTGGTGCACTCCCCCTTTCCAAGCCTCAGTGTGATCTGAAAAAAATACTTGTTAGGCCTCGCCCTTGAAAATACCACCTGGGCTCAGTTCCCTCCGAGCTTACCAAGAAACATTGTCCCCTCTCAGGAACGCTGAACGAGCTCCTGTTTTTCTCATGACTGGCCTTGGAAAATACTTCTCTAGCCTGAATGGCATAACATTGCTATTCTCACACTGTTTTTGAGTGATCTCATGCGCACTTGTTCAAGACAGAGATATTCCTGGTTTCTCTTAAGTCATCAGTCCATATATCCAGATGAACCTACATGTCAATACAATTTTTTATCCTAAATCTTGGCATGTAACTGTGCTAGCAGTTTCCCCTTGTCTCAGGTCCCCATTTCCACTTCAACAAGAGTTTTGTCCTTATAAATAATATATAATATAATATATTATATATATTATAAATTAAAAATAATATAAAGGCATAAATGAGCTTTTTGTAGTTGTATGCTCTGTAAAACTGTGATATTACTTCAAGGAGATAAAGATTTTAAGGCAAATACAGCACTTAATGTTAGGTTTGGATATTTTGAGCACGCAGACAAACAGATGCGATCAGACTTAACACTCACTAAATATATCTATCTTGCCTTGAGTATTTGTTATTAAAGTCTAAAATTAAATGAAAACATGTAGATTTAAAACTAAATTGAATTCTGCAGATTTAAAATAAAAGTGGAATCTGGAAGATGTAGTTTTAGTTATAATACAGTACTGAAATGGTTAAGGATTTTTTCCGAAGAACTTTAGAGGCACGATAGAGAAGCACAGAAGCATAAATCTGAAGGTTAAATTTGTATTGGCTTTGCTCCTCCTTCCCACAGGAGCACAGATGGTAAGAACCTTAAAGCTACCCCTGCTATTATTATGGAATAAAGGAATTATCAGGTTTCTCCCTCACAGTGCTAACTATGGAAGGCAACTTCCTACTCACATCATGATCAAGATCATTTAAATGAGTAATTGTTGCTTATTTGGTGTGAAAAAAAAGACTAAAAGAAGAAGAAGAAAAGAAAGAAAGAAAAAGATATCTCTGAAAGTTTTGGATCACCCTTTAGACTTGGAGTAATTGCTCCTCAGCTTCTGCATAAAAGAGTCACTGGTTATTTGTTGTGGTATTCACAAGAGATCATGATACTGGAGAAGTGGCATCCCTGAAGGGAAGGTAAAGTAAAAAGAAACCAGCCTTGTGTGTAGTTTCCTGGGAAGATAGTAAGGCAATGTGAGGGATAATGAAAACAAGGCAAGTCAAAGCATTAAAAACATACTGGAGGGAAATATTCTCTCTGATGCCATGATTAAAATAATCTCTTGGAAAAGATGAACCCCATTTTGCTCGTGTTCTGCAAGCCTCAGTGAGGAGTTAACCTTAACTAACATTAAGACCCTGGTAGACTTCTGGAAAGCATCTCTTTACACATAAGCAATTAAAGTAGATGAAACAGGGATTTCAGCTGCTGTTCCAATGTTAAAACGTGGATGAAACACAACCAAGATTTAAATCCCTATGCCAATACTTTTGTTCAAATTCAGTGATAAAAAGGAGCAGACTGTAAGAACTCAGTGAGATACGTCTTAATTAAATAACATTACCAATTGAACCCCAAAGGTCAATGCAAGCACTAACTCCTGTGTGCACTGCCTATAGTTACTTAGTGATTTTTATCATCTCTTCATCTCTTCTTAATACTCTTTGTAGATACATTTTAAAAAAAAAAAAAAAAAAAAGCTGTAGTTTGGTTGTTTGGGTTTGGTTGGTTTGTTTTTTTCCTCTGAATGTTTAAGGCATGTATTTTTTAGCCATTCAGCCAGACGATATTCTCAGTAATCATCTTGTTCCAAGACCTGCATCTTCATGAGCATCTTGAGGGGTCCCAGCTCAGCAACAGGAGATAGCAGCCAGGAAAACCTGCATATATGTTTGCTTCTGTATGCTCTGTGAAGTTACACTGTCAAGTTAATGGGGTCATGTTATACAGCTAATTTATAGCTTGAGGTGTCAGTGCAATAGGTCTGCAATTTTAAAAATAGGAAATGCAATTTTATTTTAAAAGGGAGAGATCATTTAAAATATATCTGTTTTTCTTCAGTCAAGTTATACTATACACAGGCACCTTTTCCCTTTATTTGTCATGGTAGATAATTAGGAAAATATTAGTAATTCCTCTTTCAAAAATGCACATAGTGAAATAACATGGGCACTGAAGTATTTGGATGCAAGTGATATCACTAAAAATAGGAGAAATACAGTAAGGAG
Organism: Muscicapa striata striata; assembly: GCA_030060385.1. Classification (NCBI taxonomy): domain Eukaryota; kingdom Metazoa; phylum Chordata; class Aves; order Passeriformes; family Muscicapidae; genus Muscicapa; species Muscicapa striata. The sequence goes on along the minus strand of JAREIS010000110.1, from coordinate 66,936 downwards.
AAAATAAATAGTTGTTCTCCTCAGGAAAGTTCAGCAAAATACTTCATCTGGCTTATGAACAGTCATTTGTGCTTCGTCATTTGTACAGATGAAAGCAAATTGTTGCACTACTGAATAACACAATTAGATTTTTATTGCTGAGCTCTGTTAGGCCACTTTAGAGCTGCTGCCTGCAGCATAGCAACCGGCCCCACCACAGTAATTGGGGGACCGATCCCAGTAACAGTGGGACCCATTCCATGGAATATGACCAGAAAACAGCAGGGAGGAGGAAGATCACCCGCTGGTCCACCAGGTGGATCAGTGAGTGGAAACTCACTATTTTTAGTGAAGCAGAGGCTATTTTTGGCATCAAACCCTCTATCAGTAGGTATGGATTTCTTTGGGGTGCTTGGTCTATCTGGCATAAGCTTCCAGCCAAGGCTTTTGCAGCTAACTGCTCATGCAGACCCACTGATTTATTCAACACTGAATAAATCTGAATAAATCTGTAGAAACTATCCCTTCAAAGTCCCAGAAACCCAAAAAGGAACTTCCAGTGGAGAAACAAGCAAGCTAGCTTTCCCCAGCTTTTCTGTTGGAAAAATACAAGTGCTTTAAATATCATTGAGCCCCATGGATGCCATGGAAAAGGACTGTGGCTACAGAAATAATTTTTGATATGGTGGCTTCTTTGGCTGTACTCTTTCACACCCCTTTCCTGGGCAGCTGAACTTGCAGGAACCTTACAGCCATCCTCCCTGTATATCCTGCTGCCTCTAAAGCTTGAAGAGCAGCTCTCCCCTCATGCTGAGCTCCTCAGAAGCAAGGCAGCTCCTAGAGCTCTCTGAGAAACACCATATGGGGTGGAACTGAGCACCACATCACCCAGCTGTGCTCATCACGCCAAGACAGGGAAAAAACTTGCAAGAAATAGCAAGAGAGAGACATTAGAGAGAGTTCAGGGACCACTCTTTATCCCTGTAGGATGCAAACTCTCAGTGGATAAAGAATAATATTGCAACTCTACCAATGGGTTGTTTCAGCAATGGAACCAAAAAGGCATCATGTGGGGACAGAGGAGGAGGAACACATGAAGGCAACAAGAGGCAAGGAATATAGCTTGCACTGGTAGACTTCCCACAGATAGGGAACAGGGACAGTTCCCTAGTTTGTGACTTCCACGTTCCGCTCTGAATCCTGCTGTAAAGGCACAGACAGGCAGATGTCAAACACAAATGGTTGGCATGTGATTTTTATGGACAGTAGGTGAACACTGAGTACCTCCTATACAATGAAATGAAACATGGAAGAAGGAAGCATCCTTGTGTTGGAAGACAAAGATAGAGGTGAATTTAGCTGGGCAAAAATGGTTTTTGAGCTGCAATGAGGGCAGAGGGCTCTCTGAATGGGATATGGTGAGGTGTAAGGTAAGGGTACAGAAGCAGCAGCAGCAACAGCAATCAAAAGTAGAGTGTGCACTGGTGGCAGAGAGTGCCCATGCTCCAGCAGTGGCAATTCCCCCCAGTTTACCAGGACATCTGACACTTCCTGCTATCACTTCACCCAACACACTCTTCTAGCCCAGCAGTATAAATTCAGTGTCTCAAGAGCTTGTTTTTACCCTAATTTAACTTTTTGGACTTGCCAACAAGCAAGGGATCTGTATGGTCAACTCCTGCATTAACTCTGTATCCCCTGTCATTTAAGAGCATCTTTCCTGTAATTCTTAAGGAAGCCCTCACCCTGTGAAGATACTCTTTGTTAGAGTACAAATTGATATATATCTTTAGGAACCAAGTGTGGAAAACAAAACACAAGTTGTACTTCAACTATAAATTAAAGTCAGTATTCCAAGGAATAACTGTGTTTATGTATGGCACTCTGTTTACTTGCAGTAACATTGTGAAGAATCAGATATTCTAATTGACACATTCACTGTGGCATGTCTAGCATTTGTAAGTGTCAGCCCTAGGGATGTCAGTCACAGTTGTGAGGCACCACATTTGCACACATGATTGACTTAGTCCTTCTCCTCAAGCCCTTGACCATCTCATAACATTCAACTCTTCAGCTGAGAACTGTGGGCTCTCAGTAATCAGGAAATGAAAATGAAGGGGCCATAAAGGGAAGGGGTGTTATATCTTGGAGACCTGACTTTCTTCCCTAGCTTCCTCATGGCATCCATTGAACTAATTTGAAAATCTCTGGACCTCAGTTCACCTCAGCCGCTCCATCTGTATGCACTTGTCTCTTAAGCCCCTCCAAAATCAGGTAATGCTAATCTAAGCATGGGCTGTTGATGCTGAGCACATAGTGATGCTGCTAAACTCTAAAATAATTTTGTTCATCTTATAATTCACCTTGGAATTACTGGCATGGTAAATCTGTATATCCCATGACTAATTTACAATAACTGGAACTGAAATATGTACAAGTTGTTACTTTTCTAGCTCTGGTTCCCAAAGATGCTAAATGCAGAATGACTACACCAACATTTCAGATCAATTGATCAGCAGCAAAAAGGTGGGGAGCTAAAGTGCTCTTGTCCATTATGCAGAGACAGTAACTAGCAGCAAAAAGTCAGCTTTGAATTAACTACTGCCCAGAAAAAAATCTGATTTTGCATAAGTCTCAGTTATGTTGTGCAGAGGAGCTGAACAGCATAGTGCATCCCTGCCACAGGAATCTTCCCCAGGTTGGCATGGAGGGTGAGGAGCTCCGAGCTGCTCCTGTGGATGGGAGCCAAGAGAAGCACCTGCACTAATTCCTGCTAATTGCCTCTAACCAGGCAATGGCTCTGCATGGGCTGCTTAAGAAAAGCCATCTTCAAAAGTCAGCTCCACCAGGTAAAAGAAATAAAATTCCACAGCACTAAGGACACCCAACATGAAATTTGTATTCACTGTCCAACCACAGTCACCATTAGACCACCCACCACCTCTCCCTGTGTATCACAAGCAATCAAGGGGCTGGTCAAGGCTTGGTGCTCTGGCAGTGGTTTTTGTGCTGCCTGTATTTTTCCCTCATTGGACACAGGGGACTGCTGTGGGAGAGATGGGAATCCAATCAGAAGCTGCACAAAGTGTATCAAGGAATACTGCCAGGGCAGCCAGTTTTCTCTTCACTTGTTGCAGCTCTGTGGGCACAGCCATAATCTCTGTGTGTTATGTGGGAAAAAAATCCGACAAAAAACCTACAGTGATAAAATAATGGAACTCACAAAAGGCAGAGAATTCAGAGCCCATATTGGCAATCTGCTCTCCCTATACAGCTCAGAGAGCCAGAGTAGCTCAGCTAGTGCTGAGAGATTTCAGCCACACAATGAAGTTCAAATGCTCTCTCAGCAGATGCCTGCTGTTTGGAGAGTCTCCACCCAAATGCTTGCCTACCAAGTAGTTAAATTTGACAAGCAGCTTTCATTCCTATTTCTGTGTTGTTTTCCATCAGCTTCGTGTATATCCCTCTTGTTACTGTGTTGTCATGTTTTCATAACTTCATTTCTTTAGCCTGCCTGTCCCCTTGTTCTGCTTCCAAGTGCTCTGTTTCCCAAATTCCTCAATACATCTTGTAGCACTAGAGAAGTGCTTTAATTTCCATAGGACTCTGCTGATCTCTGCTCACCAAAGTAACATCTGAACAGACTCTCTCTTGTATTAGCTGCTGAAGTTTGTTTATTCTGCACCCAGGAGAGGGGAAAACACAAATGAGTGGGATTTTCCATGTCTTCTGAAAAAGTTTAGTTTGAATATCAATCTCATGCAATTTTGTCCTAATTTTTCTGAGACTGTAAGTCCCGCTTTTGCTTCTTTCTGATGTTACTAATTCTCAACATGGGCTGCAGTAAGACTGATATTGTGAGAACCTGAATTCTCTACAGTAAAATCTGTAGCTTATCATATTCAATAATAAGAAAGTAAGTTGTAAAGTTAAAACAATTTCTCTAAACTCATAGTGAAATAAAGCTATGGTGGAAAACCATAAAACACATAAATATTCAATATTTAATATCTACTGGACTAAATTTATTCATGAGATTTATATCTAAATGCCATCCTGTCTTGGGTGGGACAAGTAAATTCTTTTCCTATGACACATATATATAATGATGGAAGAATCTTTCTGATCTAAATTAAATTTTAAATCTAAATTTGAAGCTTAGCAAGAACATAATTGCCACGTGCATTCCTGTGATTTGGTCCAAGATCAATTTCCCGGAGTAGGTAAAAATCTATGGATTAACACACAGACATGCAGACACACACATGCTACAAAGGCTAGATCTCTGCAAATAATTTGTTTCCTTCTCAAAGTGCAAACAAGTTATAAAAAAGAATAGTTTGTAGTCAAAGAAATGAAACAATGTTAATGTCAAGATGGCACTAAAAGGAGATACTTAAGTTAAAACAATAGAAAACATTTCTATGTCACTTCATGTCTTCATGATTAAATTTGTTTCCAACAAAACTTTAAGACCCTTCTGAACTGGTTAAAGGAAGTTCTATTTGGAATTTCTTCTGACTAAACCAGCTTAATTGTAATCAGCATTTCAGTCAATGTGAACTTCTGTTTCTTGAATGAAAAATTAATAAAAATAATCTATTCTGTTCATGTTGAAATCTAATGGCAAAACATGACCAAATATCACCCGCACATAAAGGAGGGCAAAGAAAGCTTCTGAGTGCTCCAACTAGAAGAGTAGAATTTAATGCAGAGTTTTGGGGAAGTGAAAGTAATGGTAATCACATCAAAATTGTAAATAACCTCCTTGCAAGCAGATGCAAAATATTGTTACTTTAAAAACATTTCTGGGATTTTTTAAAAAAATGAGAGAAAACCAAATAAGTTTAGGTTAAAGTTTTCAGAGAAAAATTCAATGCTTCCATTTTTGATAACGCTGTAATTCCAGGGGAGAGAAGTTACAGTCCACAAAAAAATTGTACTTGAAAACAAATTGCTTGTTGAAAACTTGCTTTGATTTTTTTTTTTTTTTTTTTAAGAGTTCATAGCTGCTTTGGTAGAAATAGCTATATTCAAAATATATGAGACAGTAAAAAACCCAAAAATTTCAACAACATAAAATATACTGATTTGATTTACAAAAAGCTGTATAAAATCCTCTTCCTTTGAAAAATTATGCCCAGCTGTATTTAGTGTGCCTTAATTATGCATTTGATCCAGAATGTCATCCATCCTGCTTTCCCCAGCTGATTTCTGACTGAGCATCTCAATGGTAACTGGGTCAGCTATATTTGTGGTGTGAATTGAATGAGAAAATAAGTTTTCATCCCTAAGGAAAATTTGGAATGTATTTGGTTTGGGCTGTGAAGAGAAGTTTGAGGTGAAGGGATCAAGCATGGAAACATATGAAAATTTATTTGTAGTGGAAGAGTTTATACAGGACAAGACAAAATGATTTGCATTGCTGCAGTTACTCTGCAGGTCAACGCTCCTTGTTTTGAGGAACCATCTTGATGTTAGCAACTCTTGGGGACGTATTCCAATACATAGGCAGCATTCAGAGAAAATTCAGTGCAAAAAAAGTGTTGTAACAAACTACTGGTTACTGCTTTGAAATTATCTCTCCCATACCCAAGATCTAAAACTTTCACACCAGAGCCTTGCCTGCATTAGTGAGGAGGAAGATCCCTCTCCAAGACTATTTCTTCCTATTTCTTCCCACACCTTGCCAGATGATAATGAGACAAAGTAATGGAGCTGAACATGGTTCCAGAAAGACAAACAGAAAAGCAAATGTGAAGGAGGTCTAATCACACTGTTATTTTTGATGCACTAATGATTTATTCTTTTGTTTTAATCATTGCCTGTTTGGGAACCAGATCAATTTAAAATAAGGAAACACTTAAAAATATAACATTATGAAGAGATTTCCTCTTTTTCCTCTTCCCTTATAATCTCAAATTGTTTTCACTGGAGTGTGCACCTGAGGACTGTCAAGTGGCAGGGCCCCAGGCATCGTTCTGGGGAATACTTTTGTTAGAAGTATGAAGTTTTATAACCTGAACTGTGAACTAAAGTAAGCCCTAGTTCTCATTTGGATGGGCATTAAGATTGACCTGGTTAAGTACAATCTGTTTTCAGCCCTTTGGAGGAGCTTGTGGCTTCCCAGAGCTGTGAGATTCTCCTCCAGCCCATGGGATGCTTTGGGGAGAGGCTTCCCTGCCGCTGGTGCTGTGGTGATCACATCCAGGTTCATCTCACCACAGGAGCAAAACTTTATCTTTTGTGATTATCTTTGTCTTCATCAGTTCAGGCTTATTAAATTTATTCTGGCTTGTGAGTGTTCATTTAGCCTTAGCTGGCTCTAAGAGGTATTATTATTTCTCACTCAGAAAGGGACACTTAATTGTGAGGTGAATCTGCTCCTCCTGATCCTCAAGATTCCACAGATGGTAACTTTGGCCCTTTCAAAACAATGACTTGAGCATGGCACTGTAAGATAGTTCACACCTCTTCTTGAAATTCACCCAAATTAAACCAGAAAGTGAAACAAGTCCACATAAACTGTGACGAAAGAGGGAAATGTCTGAGTGACGTTGTCCCCAAAAGGCCTTTGTCTGCAAATTTCTGATTCTGCCGTTTCTGCCTGCTTACATAAGCGGGATGACACTGCTGCAGAACAGACAAAGCATCTGTCTTGGGTATTTTTAAAAATGACAATTTTGGAGAAGTGTGATTAGTTGTTTATGGTTTTTTGTAAGTAGAAAGACTGGATGTGAGTCACTGGCTGGGCTGTCCCAATCCTGCAGGTGTTTGGGGACAGGCGCAGGATGTTTTCCATCTCTGCTGCTGAATGTGGGGTGTTGAGGGATAGCTTTGCTGAAGAAGTCTCTGTAAGTGCTGTCTCCTGGGATGGCTTTGCTCTGGGGCCTTTTATTAATAGCAGGATTCCACTTTCCTTGTGCTCGTCATGGCAGCATGGATGTGATGCCACTTGGGCAGTGAAAAACATCTCCATTAAGTTCAACTTCTCCCTGTTTCCTTAGCAGGATAGCACAGCATCTCAGCTGGGAGTGCAATTCCTCCTCTGACACCCCTACTCCCCTCTCGTGTGTATCCTTGTGTAGCTATGGAGCTGCTAGGTGTTAGATGGAATAATGCTCATGCATGTAATCTGACGGCAAAAACCTGCAATTGTTACCTTTACAAATAGATAACAATGCTTTTACCACCCTGTGTTCATTCTCACCCTGGTGCCTCCTGAAAGGGGTTAACAACTAGGATTTCTTCTGGAGCTTGGAGGGTGAATGGCTCTTACAGCAGCCCTGGAATGACACACCTGCCTCTACACTTGCTGAGTGCAAGACTCCTAAGGGATCAAATTTCCCTCATGGCTCTCATTATAAATGTCCAGAAAGTGAGGAACTGCTATGACAGGAAGGAACATCAACACAGTCTGGTGCTTTATGACACTGGTTAAAATAGGCCCTTATTTTCTGACCTGACAGAGGCTCTAGAAGTGGCTCATTTGACTTTCTCCTGACCAATACTTTTGTTTGCAAGTACATCACTCCACTTCCACAGCACTTTTGTAGCTTTTGTTTTGCTGTAGAAGCTGAGCAATTGCTTGATCAGTCTAGATCACTGCATTTTCAACATTTTTCAATTGGAAACCTCTAAATAATTTCCAGAGCCAGTGCAGCCTGTTATTGAGTGGATTTAGGTGTAAGAGGCAAGAGGCTTGCTTCACTGCATGACCTGCCACAAACCCCTTGGAGGCTGTTCTTACTCTGTGGGAATGTTTCCAGAGAAGGATGAAAATTGCAGGTCTGGATCATGAATACCATCCCAGCTTAATCTGGAGCATGCCCATGGGCTGGATGGTGCAGCCACTGCACAGCTTATGGTCCCTCACCGTGTGATTTTGGGGCTATCCTGCCTTTTCTGCCACACCTCTCTATTTCATCTCACACAGCAGGGCATGTTCTGGCATGAATTGGTGCTTTCATTGCTGCTCCTCCTCCAGGGTATCAGCAACAAATTTTGTAGCTTGCAAGTTTTTACCACGATAAGGAAATAGGGAATACCTATTTTCCCAGATATTGTACTGGATATAAGGTATAGCCTGCTGCTAGAAACTGGGCTTACATCCCATCAACTTCAGTGTGATAAAAACATTTATTTCAGTATGTTTACATGATCCCTAAAAGGCAACCTTCTAACACTAGTAGCAGCAGCATGTGCCTACAGCTTTGCATGGCCTTCAGCTGGAGCTGTCATTTATTAGCTCCTCTGAAAACAAATCTTGTCACGACTACACCAGGAAACTTATTGCTGACTTTCAAGAGAAAAATGTCACTGCACTCTCAGTGACAAGATGAAAAATTTAGCAGGAATGAAGATCTGAAGAGACAAAAATCTCTGAGTGGCCCCTTTTCCCCTGCTCAATGGCTAGTCAATGTCTTTCTGATATTCTCTGTGGGAAACCTGCACTGGTGAAAAAACACCCACCTGGCAGGGTAAAAACCTTACTGATGCCCTGATCCAAAACTAATTGAAATGAATCTTAGAGAAAGGGCTACAGAATGATACTTTTACAAAGTTTTAATTGGATTTGGATGCAGGTCTAAAGGGGCTGCTTTTGTGGAAGATGTTTTACCTGCTGTGTTTTTGGGGTTTTTTTGGTTGGTTTTTTTTTTTTTTGTGGGGGGTGGGGGTGTTTTGTTTTGTTTTGTTTTCCCTGTCTCTGGTCTGCTGAGTCCGATAGTGGAATTTTGAATACAGCCTGGTTGCCATCTCCAGTGTCAGACAGAGAATATTTCTGTATTTCTGGGTCTGCCAATGTAAAATTCGCACTGGCGAGTATCCCACACATAAACAGATGCACAGGATGAACTAGAAAGCATCACTAGGGTTATAAAATCAGATAAAGACATAATACAAGGCAAAAGAAAGGCAGTGTAATTCCATGTCAATGTTGTACACTCAAGGGCATTTTTCTGACTTCTTCACAGTAGGTTTTTTTGATCTTAATAAAATCCTTTTAATGCATTTATGAAATCACCCAGGTTTTTTAGTAGCAAATTAAACAACCACAACAAAAATTCTGTTGCTCAGCATTGCACTCATGATCCGTTTGATCAGTAACTTCTCTGGTTTTCCTGGGATGTGAGCTCTCTTCCATCATCCTAGAAGACAGCATCATGTGGTTTTTCATTTCTTGTGCTTCCAGCCATGTTATAAGCATTTTCCTAGTGAAGGCACTTGGCTTGTTCAGCTGAAGAAGAGACTGAGGGGAGACCTCATTGCTCTTCAATATCCTCCCAAGGGGCAATGGAGGGACAGCTCCAATCTCTGCTCTCTGGGACCAGGGATAGGACCTGGGAATGCCTGGAGCTGGGTCAGGGAGGGTCAGGCTGGATATCAGGGAAAGGCTCTTCCCCCAGAGGATGTTGGGCACTGAACAGGCTCCCTGGGGAATGGCCATGGCCCCAAGGCTGCCAGAGCTCCAGGAGAGTTTGGACAACGCTCCCATGGATGCACAGGGTGGGATTGTTGGGGTGTCTGTGCAGAACCAGGAGCTGGGATAGATGATCCTTGTGGGTCCCTTTCAACTTGGAATATTCTATGATTCCTGCTTTGGGTCAGCAGTCTTTGTGTCCTAGCCATCTCCACCTAATTTTTGTTTCTCAGCCTCTACTAGCCTTATTTTCTGCACCCTCAGTCCAGTCACAGGTTTCTTCTGAGCCCCAGCTCCTGGCCCATTAGCCAGTGTCCTCTCCCATCTGGGTTTCCAGTCATACTGGGTAAGGGTGTTCCAGCGTGCCATTTCCAAACACTTTTCCTGAGATCTTTGCTTAAACTTGCAGTCTCAGGGAGTATTCTGCTTAGTCTCTCCTGCATCAATCTCAGTGAGGATAAAATATTTAAAGAAATGAGCTGTGAAGCCTAGAAGGGATTGTCCATACATGTACAAACTGATCTTTTAAAGATTTTGCAACTGGGCCAAATTTTGCCAAAGCTTCATGGTCCCCACAAAAGGTTTATGTTCCATCAAGCAAACTGTCTCCTGAGAATTTCAGGATCTTAATCATAAGGAAGGATTTGAGCAGTGCTCCACAAAAGGAGCACTAAATTTGCGTGTTTACTTTTCCCAGGGTAAGTCCACATCTTTTCCTTTCTTCTTTTTTCTTTTTTTTGTTTACAAGAAGAGTGGATTCCCTTGGAGTGAAATGAAATTTAAAAAAATAAACGAAAACACCCTCATCCTGTCTAAGCCTAATAACTGGAATGGTAAAACTCACCTGAAACATTTGGAGTTTGGGAAAGTCATAAGTAGAGAAAACAGGCCTCAAAATGTCAAATATTGACTAGAAACTAGGCAGCACTGTCAGCTCCACCTCTAAAATTACCAGGTCACCAAGACAGCAGAGGGTAAAAGGAGAAATGCAAAACAAAACCCAGTACAAAAGGGAGATGCTTTAGTGGCTTAGAAAAATAACAATAAGGTACCTACTTGGGCAGTTTGGGATTCTGAGGAGATAATATTCTGGGTTCTTCTTTTTTTTTGCTGGTTGTGTTACAGAGCTGAGAAAGAAAATTGATTTTTCATGCAAAATATTGAGTTTCTGCTCAGTTGTAATTTAATTTATTATTTTTATACTCTGCACATAATTTGTTAGGGCTTTCTCCTATCTCTGTAACATTGTTGGAAAAGGTATTATCGAGCAATTTGCTACCAATATTAATTTGCTATATTATAGGAATTTCTCTTATCAGCTTTACTATTGTTTCCAGGCCATAAAATGTCACTGTTTGTGTGAGCGTGTCAGTATTTGTAGGCTGGGACCATGCTGTGCACTGCCAGGGCACATTGGTCACACAGGTGGGTGGTATATCCACAGCATTTCCAGGCAGAGGACTTTGTCACAGTTGGTGTGAAAAACTAGCTTTGGGGCCTTTGTTTATCAAGATGCTCATCTGTTTCCATTTTTCTTTTTCCCTAGTTCTTAATGCTTCACTCCTGTCTCCCTCATCCTTTTTGTCCTTTATTTATTCTAGGAGCTCAGAAATGCAGGATTGCAAGAAACCAAATTTTCCAATGTTTTTGTCTGATACTGCTTTAAGAGGAGTTACAGTCAGCACAGCTTCATAAGATGAAAAAAAGATCTCAACTACAACTTCACCTTGTAGGATAATATATCATCTCTTCAACTCTCAATCTGATAAATTATTGTTTTCCTTTTATATATTTTTTTTTCTAAAAATATTGATCCAAATTGAACCTAGCTATTATAAGAGTTATTCCAAGGTCAAAGCTGCTTTGATTGGGTTTTTCTTCTTCCTTTTCTCAGTCTTAGTTTAATTATTGCATAGTTCAAAGACACCCCTTGCTCCAAATTTTTTTCAGCATATGAGAACAGCAAGGTAGTCTGCCAAGGGGATGTGATTGTTGAGAGACAGTAAATAGAAATGAGTAACACTTATGTCAGTAGCCAGAGATCTCTAAGCAAAGTTTTATTCTCAGTTCTCATATATGTCCAAAAACCACTTGTTAGTGAACCTCTGCTACCTAGCAAACCTCAGGCAGGAAGGAATATGTCTCTTTTTCATAAAAGCTTTTTTTCCTAGAGTGTGGAAGTGCTGGAGAGTAGCCAGTTGTGTTGGAGTCACCCTATTAACTGCTAAGTCTATACTTTGGGAAAAGATGTATGCACATAGAGAAAAACACAGCAAACACTTTGGGAAAAAATGCCAGTCCTCAGTCAAACATAAAAAAACTCAGGGCTGAATGGAGAGGGCTTTTTGCTTTTTCCTTTTATTTGTCCAAATTGAATTTATGTGCTTTTATGCTGAAAGTGTAATTTCTGAAAAAAGTGCTGAGAAATATCTGCAAGTGACTTGAAGAGTGGGATTGGATCTGAAAGGTGACTCAATACACAGGAGGGCAGGGAACAACATTTCCTTTCTTCAAGTAAGTGCTTGAATTAAATATGGTTAAGGCAGATTGGGGGCATAAGTTCTCTTGGTACATCTCTCATGTGAACCAGCAACTGTGGGCTCATTCTTCGCTGGGGAGCACCTGTGGATGTACCACCCAAACAGGGTCACACCTTGGGAGGGAGATGAGAGCTGCAGGACACCTGGGTACACTGCTTTGGCACTCATCGTGGGAATCTGAAAGAGCTCTGTTTACTACTCATCTGTCATTGCCAGTTCCTAGAAATAGTAATTCCATGAAAGAAAATGGGTGTTTCTAAGTAAGGAGGGTACTTCCTGCGTCAAGTAAGATATTTGCCAATTTTTGTGACATTACAAACAACTGTATTTCAAAGAATGACATGAAGATTACAAAGAAATAAGGAAGAAGTTGTGAAATGTCAGTGTTAAGGTTGTCCTTCCTGTATATACGGTATGACAGAAACTTTAGTAATCAGTTTGGGTAGTATTTTTTCCCATGGAGCTTTTTCAACAGTGGATGTTTGCAGTGTACTCTCAGGGCTTTCTAATGTAGAAAACCTTTTTCATAGGACTTCTATGTCATTTCCTACTGAAATAGCAAGTTGTTATTTGGGTGGGAGATTCCGGAAAGGAAATGAAGTTTCTATGGACTGGAACATGCGACTGCTGCCATGAGGAACTAGATTTCTCCTCTGTTCTTTAGAAACAACCGAAAGTACTTTTTTGTAAAGCACAGTGCTAGAACACACGCACTCAAATGAGATTTAAATGAGCTTGTGCAGGTGCCAGAGACAGTACAGCAGTGTTGGTGTAGGTTTTAACCAAGTCCTTCCAGAGCTACCCAAAACTGTGCTGCATGAACAAATGTTGCATGGCAAAGATATGGACACCTGTAGGGGATGTTGGAGCAATAAATGTCAGATATTAAACTTTCAAAGCTTTACCCTAAGCCCACTGAATCCCACCCACTCATCCATTCAGAAAAAAACCCTCAAAAATGCCCAGGCAAAATGGTGGCTGGCCCCTTTGTCTTTGAGAAAGGAAAAAGCCAGATGGGAACCTGATGAACTTCTGAATTGGTCTCCTCCTCACAGCAGGTGCAGCAGGTGGATTTGGGTGTCCTATCTCGTGTTGCTTCAGCTTCTCTGAAGTGAGCTCAGGGCAGCCCGCTGCTGGCTCTCCAGACTGAAAAAAAAAGAAAAAGTAGAAACAGTTCAGGAGAAAAAAAAGCCAAAAAGGCGCCAAAAGGATTTGTGGGTAAAAGCCTCCAGTCCAAGGGAAGGGAAAAAAGAAACTTCTTGCCTAAGCTGGAAAAACTAATCCAGCAGAGCACTCCCAGCAGAGAGACTTTGAATACAGCCTGAATGAGAGCTCAAAGGGTCCCCGTCCCTGCACCTGCATCATCTTAAAGCCTCAGCAGCCATTTCTAGGCTTACAGCAGACAATTAGGGAATACAGTATCATCATAAAATCATTGCAAGTCAGGAAGGTGGTCATAATTAGTGTACACAAATTTCTTTGTGGAGCAGCTTGTCCCTTCTACCTTGTGGAAAAGTGACCCACACTGCTGCAGTTAGAGGGGGAGTGTTGGCCATGGGATAGACTCATGCTGGAGAACTGTTCATGGAGAACTGTCTCCCATGGGAGGGACCCCAGGGTGCAGCAGTAGCAACTCCTTTCCCAGAGTAGCAGGAGAAACAGTGGGTGATGCACTGACCATAGCCCCCATTCCCTGTCTCCTTGTGCACTGGGGTAGGAGGTAAAGCTGGGAAGGAGGGGATGGGAGGAAGGTGTTTTTAAGGTTTTATGTTATTTCTCATTAGCCTATGATACTGCACATGGACTATAGAATTGAAAGATAGCATGCAGCAGGTCAAGCTGGGGCACATTAAGCACAGGATAGTGGCTAATCAGATGAAAGAATTGGTGGCCCCAGCATTGGTGCAGCCTCCACTCCAGGGCTGCATGCCAGTTTGTGTTCCAGAGTGTAAAGAAGAGTATAAATATTCTAGAATGTATTCTAGAAGGATGACAACTAAAACAGTGAAAGATTTAGGGGGCAAGACTTAGGAGGATTGGCTGAGGACACCAGGTTTAGAGAAGGAGAGGCTGAGGAGTGACCCCACAGCTGTCTACATCTTCCTCATGAGGGGCAGAAAGGAGAGGAGAGGAGAGGAGAGGAGAGGAGAGGAGAGGAGAGGAGAGGAGAGGAGAGGAGGAGAGAGAGAGAGAGGAGAGGAGAGGAGAGGAGAGGAGAGGAGAGGGAGAGGAGAGGAGAGGGAGGAGGGAGGGGAGAGGAGAGAGGAGAGGAGAGGAGAGAGGGAGGGAGAGGAGAGGAGAGGGAGAGGAGAGAGAGGAGAGAGGAGGGAGAGGAGAGGGAGAGGAGAGGAGGGAGAGGAGAGGAGAGGAGAGGAGAGGAGAGGAGAGGAGAGGAGAGGAGAGGAGAGGAGAGGAGCTGATCTCCTCTCTTTGCTGGCTAAATGTAGGACACGAGGCTGGCTTGAGGCTGCATCAGAGAAAGTTCAGATTGGATATAGGGAAAGGGTCTTCACTGAGGGAGTGAAGCACTGAAGCAGGGAAATATAGCTCCCAGAGAAATGTTCATGAACACAAGCCTCTTGGTATCCAAGAAGTTTTTGAGCAACAATCTTAGATGTATGATTTGACTTTTAGGTTGCCCTGTGTGGAATCAGGAGTTGGGCTCTAAGGTCCTTGTGGTTCTCTTCCAGCTCGCCTGCCCCTGCACTGCCAGGCCCTACCCCGGGACACACGCTTGCTGTCTAAATCACAGACACAGATAACAAGCAAGGAGGGACTCAAATTTGTGCAAGAACAACCTTAACAAGTTTCCAAAATACAGAATTTCATGCAGTACACAGAACTGGATGATGAAGCAGGCACTCCTCTACTCTCTCCCTTTATTCTCAAGCTGTACATAAACTACAGCAGAGAGTTTCATAAAAGTAATGGATATATCAGAAATTACTTGGCACAGTAGAACTACATTCCCACACAGCTTCACTGAGGCTGCAATAAAAATGGTAGGTTGTCCTCCATAAATATATTGAACTGCAGAAAAGTCTGACTTACATTCATTTTGTGAACTTTAAGTTGACCATTTCTATCTCTAAAGCTACATATGTTCCCACACAAAACACTGCATTAGTTTACAGTAAAAGTATACAGAGGGTTGTATCCTAAGACTCTATCTAAAACACAATAGGAATTGTAATAATCAGAGATGCAGAAGGTGCAGAGTGGGAAGATACATTGGGGAGAAGGAATAAATTCCTAATACTGACTAAAAATTTGGTTTGTGAGGGGAGTTTCAGTTCTGTTGCTGCAGCTAGAAAGGGGAATGGACAAAAGAGAGAGGCTCCATGACATGGCCAAATATTGGTTAACATAAATCAGAATGAAGACTGATATGCAAATATAACTTTCATTACAAACTTATATCTGATTTTCCCAATTTAAAATATTATCTAAAATGTAGAAAACTGTGATAAAGATTATGCAAGATTTTTCCATAATTTCACTGTGGGCTTTTTTGGTTACAGTATAGCACCAATTTCTGATTATTTTTGGGTTACTATTTGCATTCTTCACTTTTTGGAGAGCAAGTTCCTGATTCATTATGATGTTTAGGCAAAAATGGGCTTTTAGAAAGAACTTTCTCTAAGGCATCTGCATGTTTGCATCCTGTGCTGCATATGTAAAGCTAGTAAAGGAGATAGTAGGAATTTTTCCACTTAAATTAGTTACAATGCTCCCTCCAGCCAAAGCCACACACCAAAACCTCACAGCCATGGCAGCCGGGTCTCCCCATTTCTCTATCTTTTTTGGGATTCATGGGATTTTTACCTTAATTTTTCACAAATCTGCCACAGATAGGCAGGAAGCCTTTGAGGAAGCACCATCATTGGGAAATACTTCTATTCTCCTAATTTACTGAATGCAAATAATGATATTCGTTCCATGTATTGGAGCCCTGTAGGAAAAGCCATAGCAACAAAAGCCCAACCAGTTGTTACAATTAGAAGAAATCTTCTGTGCACCGCTGTTGGCTAAAAGAAACATCAGAAAATCTTACTGGCTGTATCTCACTGGTCCCACTTAAGACTCTCCAATATCCATGCACTTAGAGGTGTGCTGGCTCTGAAAAATGAAAAAGGAGCAAGGCAGTGACTTTGGTTTTCTACCCCAAGATCAAACCACCTCTGCCATATAACTCAAAATGCTGCCCTAGTATAAGTTTACTCTCCAATTTTACGTATGTTCAGGAAGCACTGGCAACAGAGTGCAGTCCAGGCAGGCTTTTATTCTACAGCAAGTATTCTCTGTCCTACTGCAGCTAGGGCAAAGCTGGAATATGGTGCTCTGGCTAATGTGGTGGGGAAAAAAGTGATATTTGTTTAGGAGCCTGCATATGCTCTGGGCCTCAGTGGTGCTGCTGGTGACCAAGTCAGGCACAGACCCAGTTTTAGCTCCTGTAGCACCATGGCCAAACACCCTGCAAAGCGTAACCTGTGCAAGGCCACATCTGGTTTGATATCTGCACCTTACAGGGGCCCATGACAAGCTCCACTGCCCACAACACTCAGGATAAACCTCCAGTCTTGGCACTCAAAACGTCACTGAATGAAACCACGATCAAACAGATCATCATGTTGGGTTTGCTGCAGTCTCCAATAAGGCAGTTCTCCAACCCTCTTGAGCAGGACTCTTTGGCTTGAGGAGCCCAGCTGTATCACATAGTCAGAGAATGAACTTGTAAAGAAAAAACAAAAATCCCAGACAGGTTTTCCCTGGATACCAACAGCTGCATGTTTCGACTCCCTGCAAAACTGCTTTCCCTGTAGCCATCTAGTGGAATGCAACCAGAATGTTCCCAACCAGGGAAAAATTAAGAGAGGGTTATTGCAGGCGCTCAGAAGATCTCAGTACAAATAAAAATCAAACAAGCAGCAACCTTGCAGAAAGTCCTCCTAAAGCATCATTTTCAGCTACATAGTAGCAATTTTAAGAAAATACAACACCATGAATGTAATAGGGTGGTTTTTCCTATAAGCTTGGCTCTCCTTTGGCACAACTGTTCTACATTAATAAACTTGTTTTTGACTACATAAAGGCAAATGAGGTGGGAATGGGCCATATTATGTGTATATTGAGCTGCTTTCCTAAGCAATCTTTTTTTTTTCAGACGCAGAGACTGTCATTTGAGATAGGTATAAACAACTAATAGAAAAACTAGCTCAGTGCTTGAAAAGTCCTGGGTTTGTTTCTACCATTAGCACAGCCACAGGTGGCTTCAAAGGACTGAAATTTCCCTGCAGCTGAGAGTAGGTGTGTACTGATCCATTCTTCATGTTGAAAACTATATTTCTGAATGACACCAACAGAGCAAGAGGATAACCCTACATAGGAAACGTATATGAAGGTTTTAGACTATGAAGCAGGAGGTGCATACTGCTTTATTCTGAGTTGCCTTTTACTCCACAAAAAGGTGGGATAACTGGACAGATTTAGATTGTCTGAAGAACAAGTTACTATCTAGGCAAAGCCAGGACTGTAGAATTTGTCCTTAAGTGGGTGACTTTTATTTATACTTGGAGTTCTTTTTCCCATCCAAGATTGTCCCATATTAGAACCAATTACAGATTCTCAGTTATTCAAGGCTTTAGGTTGTTAGAAACACAAAGGTCTCGGGTTTTATGTTTCTGAATTCCAGGGCTTACTTGCAAATTTCCCATTAATACTGATGTGAGTAAAATATGCTAAAAATCTCAACACAAAAAAAAGAAGTATAATAGACTCCTAAGTGAATGCCTATTATCAAATAACAAAGAGCTGTAGTCTTTGCAAAAGCCAGCAAAGAGTATTCTTTTCAAAGCCTAATAAGTGTCCTATTATACATTTAGCTCAATTACATTGAATGAGTCTGTTTTTTCCAAAGCCTTTCACTTTGTCACAGTGAGTATGGGAGGCTGACAAGAAAGATGAGCCACTGTGAGCTCTTGGGCAGTTACTCTAATCCCTCCTGTACCTCAGTGAGAGCTGGATCCACTCATTAGAAGAAAGGAAACAGGAACGACAATGGCCCCCGGTAGAGCCCTCGAGGTACCGATCTGACAATGATCCCATTGTAAACCTCTCACCATCAAAATGTTTTTATTCTCACCCATTACTCAATCTTCAGGGACTCAGAAAACAAGGAGGAAATGGCTCCCTTCTGAAGTGCTCTGAGGAATATAAGGCACTGCTGAAAATTTAAGCCAAGAGCTACATGCTTTTTAATATGATGTTTCATTCTCAGAAATTGGTCTTGCTGTTTTTCCTCAACAGCACCTTTTTCTTTTATGAGACATCACTTATCTTTTTAGGACAAGCCCTCTGCAGTGCAACAGAATGGGACATAAATACAGTGCTTTCCATCCAGAGGTTTCTCAAGCATCAGTGACACCATCACGAGCTAGTTAATCTTGTCCTACCAAGAGGGTCAGTATCTGAAAAGAGGGAATACAAAACAATTACTGATTTCAAAAATATTTCATAGTACTTTAGTATAAGCTAAAAGGTGGAGTGTAGGGGTAGAGTTCTGTTTTATCACACCTCGTTTTTCATGTGTGAGCAATTCATCCAGCATGCAGAAGACCAGAACAGTAGAATGATTATTATAGACATTCTGCAAGGGACTCACAAGGATCATCAAATCCAACTCTAACCAGTAGCAGAAATCTTACATATATTTTTTTTCCATTCAGTAAATCCTCCAGTTTCTTTAACTGTTGAAACCCACATGTATGCAGTAGAGTGTCTTTGGTCTCTAGAAGACCCCTTAATATATTGGGTAATATATGTTAAAAATTAGATGCCTTTTTTTTTTTTTTTTTAATTATGTATACAGTAATTTCTGAGACATTACAACATGTCTGATAAACCACAAGAAACTAAAAAATTACACTGGTAAACACATACATACATAAAGGTATGATCTACAGATATGTATATAAACAGTTACATACCCAATATGGGTATTTGGATTTATTGCAAGGATTGGATTAAAAGGTGTTGTCCCTACCTTACATAAATTTACTCTGACACCAGGTACTACTGTCCTGCTCCAAGGAATAAGCCTTATTTGAGAAGTCACAATTTATTTTAATACAAAAAAATACTCAATAAATCAGCCCTGAAACAACTTCTGTGGAGGTACTGCAAGTGTGCAGGTTTCTTTTGCTCATTAGAGCCAAGTGCTGTCCGTGTATTCTCATACATAGAACGTACATTCATCTCCCTGCTCCCAGCACAAAACCCAGCCAGCAGCCTACACACAGGGTCCTTCTTGATTTCCCTCATGAGAAATGTTGAGCATTCTCCTCTGCCCTCTCCATTGCCTTTAAAACCCTTTTCAGTATTCAGTGATTCTTTATGCATATGATAATAATCTAAAAGCTAGAGACTCAAAAAATGCTTGATGTTTTGAAATAAATGAGGGCTAAAACAATACACAGAAGTATAACAAAATCAAAAGAAACAAAACCCCCTCCTCCAAAAGCAAAACTCAAAAAACCATCAGCAGAATTTCAAGCATAATTCCAAGTCAGGATAGCTATAACACCTCAAAGACAGCAGGAAATCTGAGCATAAACTATGTGTCAGGCCAGTTTTGTGAGTTCGAAAGGTGCTGCTGCTTAGGAGACTGAACTCACCAAATATTGAAATAAATGCAAAGACTATCACTGTCACCAATGGGAATTGTATTGATCTGAGAATTAATGGCTGTCTTACTGCTGTGTATTTACAAGTTTATCCTTCCCAATATGTATTGGCCATGTCAAAATACTGATTTTCAGAATAAATATTCTTGCCCAGATTCATACGCCTTTTATTTTTTAATCAGTGCCTGCTAAAAAGAAATTATACTTTTCTGCAACACATTCTTCACAATAATTTTAGCTGATTAAAGAAAAGAAATAAGGCTTAAATATCTGTATCAATAAAATCAGAAGATTGAGGATCCATGGTCACATCATCCTGGACAAAAATTATCAAGCAATAACTGACAATTGGCTAGATTGAATTTATTCTATATTTATATGCATTTGGATTAAAACTTAGAATTTCCTTTTCTAACTTTCATCTGCCAGGAGTGATTGTACTAGTAGTGTTTATTATCATCAAGTTGTGAATAAACATCAAAAGTATTTCAGGAATATATACTGAAATAAGGATTCATTTTGTTCCTTTGAAATCCCATTTTCTTCCACTCTTCCATGGAAGTTTCAATAGTCCACTAGGAGAGGAAAAGTAATGTAACAGACTGGGCTTCTTCATACGTATCAAAGAAGGCAATCAAGGATGCCAACTCTGCAGTGACCCTTGATTTGACATGAATTTGGAAAAAGGACTCAGACAATTTTGGGTAACAAACAGGCAGAAGTACCACAACATATTTTTTTAAACAAAATTCTAACATACTGAAGGTAAATGACCTTCCAGAAATGTTTTTTAAAACTCTAGTTCATCTGGGGTTAGAGGCAGAGAAAATTGCTTTGCTCAAACTGCAGCACATTTCCTAGCATGGCTTCAGTACATTATTTGCTGAAGGATGCAGAGATCCAGAAATTAAATTCCAAATCTCAAATTGGACTGATATTAAAAACAAGCAAACAAACAGGAACAGGTGTAAACTATTTAGAAATTAATACAATGATTTAACACCCCTGATACTCTATGCCAGTTTTCCAGGAGGCTTTAGAGAACAAGCAGAAATAAAGACTTACTCATACATAGTCTTTAAACAAATGCAATGCTTGACCCAATTTGTTGTTTCCTAAAAGACTGCCTAAATAGCCGAAAAAAAGGCAAATTCAACTATGTTTACAGCCCATTGTTTTCTCTTCTGGAGGCTACACACTGAGGAATTATTAAAACATTTCTTATTGTCAGCATTTGAAAGGAATAAATGACTAGGTAGGAGTGTTTACCTGAGCACTATTTATTGATCAGTTGGCTTCCAAGTCATCTTTGGCAGAAGGGCCACTTTCAGTATGCAGCTGAACTTAAGTTATTTTGGCAAATAACTACATACAAGCCACTCATGGCTATGCCTAAGGAACCTGCAGGTATCAGAGCGCTTTGAATTTCTTTTGGACAGGATTTGGAGGCCTGCATTGTTATGGTCAGAATTGTATCAAAGGTTTGATAAAATTTAGAGCTTTAACACTCCAACTGGCAGCAAAGCCTGCAGTCCTAGTCTTGTGGAAATTATATGTGTGTCCTAAATGCACAGGTTGAGATGCTATGTAAACTTCATGAAAAATTCTGGCTGAAGACAATAATGAGAATTTCACCCAGAAGAGAATTTCTGGCTGAATAGAATTACAAGAATTTCAGCCATATGAGAACTTCTGGCTGAATAGAAGAACATGAAGGTCCTCTGGAAGGTGCATCACAGCTGTCCAGCAGACTCCAATTTGCAATCCACTCTTGGTGCTTCCCCTCATTCTAGAACTGCAGATTCTAAAAGAAATTGTAACTTTCCTTTCCACCATTCCACTGCAAGGATGAAAAAGGTCTCTTTCATGCATTGCTGTCTGGCTTCTTGAAGGACAAGGTTTGTATTTCAGAAATGAGCCCACATACTTCATGCTTTGGTACAGGGGTTGCCATGGGAGGTGCTTGTTGCAGCAAATCCTTCCACCCAAGTGCCAACAGCACTTGGCAGTAAAATTGATTTACTCTAAATATCTTACCAATTTTTTGAAGGAAATAAACCAAACCTCTTTCAAAGTAACATGAATAACAGTACTACAGAAAAGTGGAAAGAAATAGAAAAAAAATTGAATTAGAGTAATGGGATATTTGAATCATTCTTTGCATCTGTGTGAGCAGTTGTGTGAAAAGCTGTATAAAATGGCTGTTCTTAAAGCAGTGAATTTGCTTTTCTTTGGTGAATTAATGAAATTAAAAGTTTACTCGGGAAATTCCTTTTGTATTATTTCACGAGGGCAGTTACAGCATGGTTGTACCAAGAATGTGAAGACAGAGACAGGGCTTTCTAAAATAAATGTACTTGGTTTTCAGACAAGGGAAAATAATTTTGCTCTGCTAAGAGGCAACATAATGTAATCCATAAATCTCTTCACTTTATAGGACAAAGACTCATCTGTGAGCTATGCTGAAGATACTTTCTATCAAATGAGTACCCAGAAAATCGGTAATCATACACTGAAAATCTTGTATTTAAACCTTTCAGGATAGGAAAAATGCAAAGAAAACAGCATTTTGTACATTTCATGTCATTATTATATCATCACTTAATCTCTGTATAGGTACATAGATGGCCATCTAATCCTTTATTTCCTAGCAGAAAAAAATTACCACCACAATTTCAAATGATGAAATGGCCAGGACCCAGTTCAATACCTTGTGTACTGAAACATGCTCCTTAAACTAGTCAAAAGCCAGAAGAAATGGCCACTCTATATACATAGCAGTTGATGAAGACATGAGACTGTCCACTTACAGTTTTGGCCTCTAAGATGAGGGCTAAAAAGTTGTGATCGATGTTTTTTGTTCTCTGCTTCAGATCCAAGACCTGGGTCCATTTTCCTTAATACACTAATTTTAATTTTTAATTATTTAATTATGTATTTTATAGGTGTCCTTGTTTAGGAATGGCACTGCCCAGTTTAGCACTCCCGAGACTCTCCTGAACTAGACACTGCTTGCTCACTCCCCCATCCTTCCCCTCCCTCTTCCCACTCTGGGGATGGCATTGAGAATTGCAGGCACATAAAGGTAAAAATTACGTTTTGACCTAAGAACAATTTACTGGAAGCAGAAATGAAATAAGAAAATGAACTACAACTGCAACAATATTAATAAGAAAAGGTTTAAGGCAAAAAACTAATTCACACAGAAAAACCATTACAAAATACCAGCTGGCTTTCCCCCACCACTCTGGATGAGCCACTGAGAGACCTTTGCACTTCCCTTGGATAATGCTTCTTTCAAGGTGTGACTAAAAACCTCTGTTTCCTGGAAAGAGTAGATGACTAAGAGATTAGTATTCACTCCTGTTATAACCCTTCTGTACTCCTCCCAACATTATCTTCATCAGTTTGAGAGGTTATTGCCACTTCAACAGTTCTGAGACTGCAGTTTTGGCCAGGTCTGGAGAAGGATCTAGCTGAAAATAGGGGAGAAAGCAGTAACTACTGAAATAAGACCAAACTCTAGCAGTCAGGTAACACAGGCAATAATCTCCAGACTGTGACAGGCTACAAGCAATGTTAACACAGCTGATTTTGCCAATCTGTGAGCAAACTGATCCAAAAGAATAGCAACAGTTATAATCTGAAGTTGAAATAAAATAATCTCCCTAAAGAAATTGCACAGAGAATTTTACTGTGGGATCTGAAGAAGCAAAATTTCTGTTACTGTGTACCACAGGGCAGAGGTCTTAGGGTAAAAAAGACAGGCATGTAGCTCTTTTACTGCATTAAAACATCTTTCTCTTGTGTTCTGCTCTCTTCTGGCTCCAAAGATTAAATACATTGGTTTAAGGAAGCTACTGAGCACTCCAGCACAAACTCTGGCAGGTTTCTGATCAGAGAGGATAGAAATCATCAGACTCTGCACTTTAATATGCAATGTTTTTGTCACCCCCAAGGATATGTGGAGACAGCATTGTTAAACAAAATGAAACTTTTTGCATTAAAAATATTCAGTGTATATTTCAGTTATGGTTAATACAGCCCCAGCACTAATGATCCCTTCAGTTAGTATTAAACTCTCCTTTTATCTTCACAAATACACTGAAAATCCAAAGCATTTGCAATCCCAGGTGCACTGCACACAATATTTTTAACAAGATTATTTAAGTTGCCATGCACTTTGCACAGGGATGACTGACCCAAGAACATCAGCTGTCAGAGGCTGGGTGGAGAAAAGGCAGCTTTCCATGGACAGGCACAACTGGCACATCAGTCAGGACCAGCTACTAACACAAAGATCACCACTCTCTTGAGGACAAAAGCACCATCAAGAGCCCTTCAAAATAAGAATTTTACAAGACTGATGTAATCATGTTAATAATGGACAACAGCTAAGAAGAGGCTTTTTATTAAAGTCTATTATTTGGCTTAGTGAAAATAATAGCTTAACTGCTGCCTAGTCTTTTTCCTACCTGTAAAGCATATTATTTCAAGTATTTCTAGATGTGAAATGAGGGCTTTATTATCCTGGATTATGAAAAATAAAGTAAAAGATGAGAGCAAATCATAATGTTTCCTGACATTTTTTTATACTTGAATCACAAGGACTTAGAAAATACCTTCTACAATAGCTATGAATACCATTTTCTTGGAATATTTGATTGTGACAAAAGCAAATAGCAGTTTCAAATAATTCAGACATCACATGTAGCACCCTTAAATGTCGATCTCCTTAGAGTCCTCATTATAACATTTATTTCAAAGTTATTTTCTAAAAATGCTTGTTCTCCTTTTCTAAAGAATTCTGAAGTTTATAATTTTTCTCATTTCTGACACTTACTAGTTATACGCACTGTGTTGAAATCTCCAGCCAGTTTGGCTGCCAGAAGAACATCTCTCCTCTCCTAGGGAAAGGCAATGGAATCACATTCTATCTACAGAGCCACAGAAGTGGCCTCACCTGTGTGGATGATGGATGGAGAAACTGGTGACAGATTTTGCAGCAGACCTTATCTTAAGTATCCCTAATTCAAATGAAGTCTGTTCACAGTGTAGCTCATGATTATCGAGATGAGAAGACAAATGCAATGGCTCCAAACTGAGCAAAGCAAAGACAGCACCGGACTTTCTTCCTAGCTGGTGTTAGATGAACAGTGGAAAGATCCAGTTTTTTAGTTTTGTTATTAAGAAAGATCATAGAGCACATTTTATGAATTTACGTTATATAAACTCCCTCAAATTTTGCGTTTAAAAATCTCTGATGGTAAGGATAAAGTTACTCTTTGGAGTAGGGTGATTGCCACGAACAAGGCAAAAGTCGGTATTCTTTTCCCTAATGACAGCACGTTAAACTTTCTGTTGTGTCTATAAGGGAGATGTGCAATGGCACCTCCTTGCTAAAAGAGACAAACAAGCAGAGAAGTCAGCAAAGCAGTATTCCACAAGTTTTACTAGACACAACAATCAAAATAAATCTCTTATTAAATTTAGCATTAATGTTTTCCCTTTTCTTAAATATTTTAGCGATGTTAACTCCCACTATTTGGGAGACCAAGAAGGAGGACTTTTGTTGGGAGTTAGGATTTTTCCTTTTATTTCCTTCTCTCATGGAATTTTGTCCCATCTGTTGCTAAGAAACAATAACTACTGATACTTAAGAGAGCAAAATATGTGGCTGGGAGGAGGAGGAGGGGGAAAGACTGCAGCTGGCTACTCTTACCTGGAGGCTTTTCCCTTGGGAAGAGCAGAGTTACTGTGAGGGGGGTGTGGGGCTGGGCTAAAATTTTCTAAAATTTTTACCGATCAAATCAGAGTAGGATAGTAAGAAAAAAACCTGAATCTTAAAGCACCTTCCTCCCACCCCTTTCTTCTTCTTGGGCTCAAATTCAGTCCCAATTTCTGCCCGTCCTCCCCCTGAGCAGCACGGTGGGATAGGGAATGAAGGCTGCGTTCAGTTTCATCGAACACCTCTGCCACTCCTTCCCTGTCACACTCTTCCACTTGCATGGGGCTCCTACCACAGGAGAGTGTTCTCCATAAACTTCTCCTGTGTGGGTCTTTCCCACGGGCTGCAGTTCCTTATAAACTGTTGCAGTGTGGATCCCTTCCACAGACAGGGTCAGTCCTTCAGGAACAGGCTGTTCCAGTGTGGGTCCCCCATATGGTCACAAGTCCTGCCAGCAATCCTGCTCCAGCCTAAGCTACTCTCTCCACAAATCCACAAGTCCTTCCAAGAACCTGCTCCATTGTAGGTTCTCCATAGGGTCACAGCTTCTCTCTGCCATCCCCTTGCTCTGGCATGGATCTCCTCCACAGGCTACAGGTGGATCTCTGCATCCCCCATGGATCTCCATGGCTTCAGGTGGATCTCTGCATCCCCCACAGATCTCCATGAGCTGGACTGTGCCACAGGCTGCAGAGGAATCTTAGATCTGATGCTTGGAGCAGCTCCTGTCCATCTTCCTTCACCAAACTTGGTGTCTTCAGTGCTGTTCTTCTCACATATTCTCACTCCTCTTTTCTCTCCACAATTGCTGTTGTGCAGTAGTTTTCCCCTCCTTCTTAAATATCTTATTCCTGAAGTGCTGCCATTGTCACAGACAGACTCAGCCTTGGCAGGGGACTGAAATGTTATAATTTATGGTTTTAAACATCTTCATGAAGGACTTTTGCCTATTCTAGCAAATCTGCATAAAAGCTGCAGAGAAAACTACCATGCCCTGACTAAGGCCCTGAACTGCTTATTGAAGGAGGTAAGATAAAGTAACTCAAGTCCGGGCTGAGGGAAGAATGCATTCACCTTAGCACCTCTGGGGTGGAGACCACAGCCTCGGGGCTATCAGCTGCCAGATTCGAACAGACCCTCAGACCAAAGGCGGGGAGGAGCAGAGGTTTGGGGTGTGCAGTGAAAAAGCCCCTGGTCAGAGGCAGTGAATACCCATCCTCAGCTGTGCAGACCAGCTCAGCTGTGAGGCCCCTTCACCCTGGGCAAAACTGCATCCCTGTGAAGGACATCAGGGGGCTGACATGGCCCATCAAAGACTCCCAAAGGGGTCCCCAGACCCTGCAGCAGAGCACTGCAGCATGATGCAGCAGATGCACAGTGTTGCAAGGGACAGTGTCAAAATCACCCTCCCCAGGGGAGGAACGGGGGCATTCCCACCTGGCCCAAATGTATATTGATCCATGGGATTATGTACTTTTTGGCAGTAGGGGACCCTCACCAGTTAAACCAGATGGAAGAGAGCAATGACACACTGTTGGGACCCTCGGAAGGGTAATATATTTCTACCTAAGTCCTGTCACTCCCTCCTTCCTTCCTTCCTTCCTTCCTTCCTTCCTTCCTTCCTTCCTTCCTTCCTTCCTTCCTTCCTTCCTTCCTTCCTTCCTTCCTTCCTTCCTTCCTTCCTTCCTTCCTTCCTTCCTTCCTTCCTTCCTTCCTTCCTTCCTTCCTTCCTTCCTTCCTTCCTTCCTCCCTTCCTCTCTTCCCCTCTTTCTTTCTTTCTTTTTTCCTTCTTTCCTTCTCTATTAATATCAATTAATATCAATTTTTTTGGCACCAACACCTAATCTCATTTGGTTTTAATCATGTTTTTTGGCTATATTTCAAGTGTTTCTGAGTTCGATCTGTTTTACTCACAGAGGCTTAGTTTCCCTTGGTCCTCTGTGTTAATTCAGATTGTAACAGCAAGTCCTTCTCGAGAGGCCTGGCCTTGGCTTTGTCAGACATGGGGAAAGCTTCTAGAGGCTGCTCACAGAAGCCATCCCTGTAGCTCATCTACTACTAAACCTGGCCATGCAAACCCATTACAAATAAAAAATGTTCGAGGTATGAGGGATTCTTCCAGGCAGATGCCTTCAAGGCAGATGCCTGCTCAGGGCAGTGGTAACTTGCTGCCTGTGTGGAAAAAAGAGTAGGGAAGAAGAAAGGAAGGGCAGTCTGCCTTCAGCTGCTCCTCGCATTTCTGGCATAGGAGAGGGAGGCAGTAGATGCCATGTGCTAATCCATCTTTGTCCTCCCTCCTTAGTCTCTGACCAGATTAGGGCTTTTAGCACAAGCAAAATGGAAGTGGGGCAGAGAGAGCAGAACCAAATGTCCATGAACATTCAAATCCCTCATCATGATGTGAAGAAATAAAAGTGTTACCAAAAATACAGTAAAATAACTTATCAACACCAACGTAGCAGTAAGAAGCACACATTCTTTATTCAGCTGGATGCATGGGGGGGAATAGCTTCTCCTAAAGCCCTGCATGCTGAGTACAGGAACGTTTCTCTTGATATACTGTACTTTGTATACCTATTCATTGATTGTCCCAGAATAAACATATCATATTAATTTACTGGAAATCATTAACATATTTCCCCTCCCCTTCATGCATGTTCTTCTGCCCTGGGGGTCTCTCTGCTCATTGTAGACCCCAGTGTTCCAGTTGTTATGATCGAGTTATTAAAGTTCTTAGAAATACCTCTGCCCTTATTAAGATGCAAACAAGACCATATGCCAATGTCAATAGTATGGGTTTTATCTCATAATAAATATGAGACAGAGAATTCAGGAATGACTCTGGGGAGCACTTTGCGGGGTCTTTGATGGATTATGACACTCCCTCAGCTGCCTGTCACATGAATGTCCTGAGGATGTGGCCTGTGGGGCTGGGGCCTCCAGAGCTGAGCCAGTTTGTGTAAGGGAAGATGGGTATTCACTGCCTCTGACCAGAGGTAGACCCAAAACCTTCTCCCTTGCCTTGTTTCAGGGGGAATAAACCTGGCTTCTGTGGTCTCCACCACCCCAAATACAGCCAGGGAAGAATCTCTGTTGTGTTTGGCTTTCTTGTGAATGCATTCCTCTTCCTCAGCCTCATTTGTTTTTCCCTAGGCTGAGATGATTGAATAATAGCGTTATATAGGCAGCATAATTTACAGTCCAAAATTCCAGTCAAGTATGTTCTGGGCGGCTTCTTTGGTTGTAGCTTCTTTATACAGCTTTTGTTATAATAGGCAAAACTCTTTGATATCAGTGTTTGAGGCATGAGCTCTTTCAGTCCCTGACACCAGTTGACCTGGCTGAGTTGGCAGGACACTGGCTGGTGAACTTCCAGTTCTCCTTCTTACAAAATGGGCATTGTGCGATTTTCACTGGCCAGTAGTTCTGGAGAACAAGCATTGTGTTAGTTCACCAGGTGTAGACAATTTATCATCTGGTAACAACCCCCCCTTTGAGGATTGTAAAGCTTCTGCTTTTCAATCCTTCGCAAACCTCATCTTTTCTTTTTTTTCTTTTTTTTTTTTTTTTTACTAACATCATATAAAATTTTAAGGCAAGTATCATAATCACAATTATTACCATGATTAGAATTATACTTTGCAAAAGGGATGCTAATCAACCAGTCAGAGAAAATCCAAATTCTTTAAATATTTAATTTAAATAGTTACTTTCTAATCGTGTCCTATTTGATCATTCAGTTTAGCAGTCACATTTGGAATGTGCACACGAGTGTTGTGGTTTAAATTCAAGTAACCACATGCTCCATGGTCATGTAATAGTAATAGGTCTAAAGCTAATCTGTTTTCTAAGGTTTCACATGTGTTCCAAATTTTTGTCAAATTTACTGAAGTTCCACATGGAACTGGATTTTTCTGCAGAGGTTGGTGTTGGCAAACAAGCTCCTTATAGAAGTTAGATTCTGTAATCTTTCAAAATCTTGCACTAAT
Source organism: Muscicapa striata striata (assembly GCA_030060385.1). NCBI lineage: Eukaryota > Metazoa > Chordata > Aves > Passeriformes > Muscicapidae > Muscicapa > Muscicapa striata. Next base: position 37,597 of record JAREIS010000110.1, on the reverse strand, counting down.
TTCAAGACCACATACTCTTTCCTAGCAATTAAGAACATAGTTTATATTATAACTATAAATATGCTATTAATTATGTTTTTCATCTAGATACAATAAACAATATTCCTCCAGAAAATTATATCCTTAACTTAAAACAATAGGATTTATATATATACTTAACAATTCCATGGTTCTAGTGAGTCTTGTTTCTGCTGTGCTTATGTGTTGCTGGTTTTACCCACTTGTGATGAACTCAGGTCTTAATTGCTCCCACCTTGAGTGCGATGTAGGTTACCAGGGACTTGATATGTTCCCTTTCCCTTCTCCTGGATTGGTCCAAAATTCCAGGTTTTGATGTACATTGTATCTTTTGGTTGTAAAGGATGCACATGCAAGTTTAATCCCAATGATTTGTTGATAACAATGTACCTTTTAAAACTTAAAAGGGTTAATTTTAGTACTACTACATGAACTTCAGCAAAAGTTTGAGGCTTCCTTTGCCTTGTTGGTGCACATTGGAAAGTTTCTGGCCATCCAGAAAAGTACCAAAATGCACCTGCTCCCCATTCTGCCTGGGCAGCCTGTAAAATCATTTTGCTACTAATTACCTGGTGAATTCTTCTGTTTTACTAGTCCTGGAGGTGGCCGCCTTCGTCCCTTGAGATTATTTTTCAAAACAAATTATTTATTTTTTAATAACTGATCTATTACTTTCTGCTATTTTTATGCTTACTACATTCCTTTGTAAGCTAGTTACCATATTCTCTATTTCTTAATGTGTTTCCTGATGCTTTAGTTTTGTTTTTATGCATTAATCTGGAGGTACAATTATCTGCCCACGTGAGTTAGCAGTCACCTGCTGGGATTTTCTGTAGTTTCTGATGATGGGGATGAATGCCTGTTTTGGGTTTTGTTCCAGGGCATTCAACTTTTTATTAGGAATTAGTGCAAGAATACTTTTTTTTCAGCAGCCTCTCTAGCTGGTTCTTCAGCTAATTGATTCTTTGTATTAACTGGGGAATCTCCAAACTGATGGACTTCACAAGGGCATCACAGCCATCTTTTTCAGTTTTTGCACACTTTGCAGCAGATTTCTAATTTTTTCTTGGCCCTTCATAGGAGACCTCTGTGCTGATAACAGCCCCCTTTTCTTCCATATGGTTTCATTGGTGTGTACCTTTGTACCTTTTTTCCTTCAGTGATGTCTTGCACTCCGGGTAAGATCACTCATGCTGCTTTTTGTGCTGATGTGTTAAAAGGTAAAGCCTGGGCTTATGTTACCAGAGTCAAGGCTCCCCCTGCATACCCATGCTGCTCCCACTGGTGTGCTGGTTCAGTTCCTGGTCCTGGATGGGATTGTTGAGATCCAGTCTGCCAGGACACACTTGTTCCATGGTTACCAGGCAGTCATGGCACAAAGATCTCCCTCCAGGTTTCTTCTGAACCCTCAAAAAACATGGCTGGGGTTTAAATTACTGTTACCTCAAGTTCAACATTGTCCTACTCTGGTTGAGCAACCTGGTATTTCAGCACCCTGCTGGCAATATCCAATGTATTTTTTGTTCCAAATAATTTATTACCATATATTTTACATACCAGCTTTTGTTTTTCTCTGCAGCTGCCACTGCTCTCAGATATTTGGGTCATTCTTCACTTGTATTGTGCAATTGTTTGGATAGGCTGCTTCCAGGACCCCAAACACTGTCCAGTACTCCTAGTGCCAGGTGCACCTTTTCACACACAAATAACTCAAATGGTTTGGTTTAAATGCAAGAGACCCAATGCAGGGATTGCCATTAAATTTCTTTTGGGGCTTCAAAGGCCGTCTGACTCTCAGGAGTCCATACTAAGTATTTTCAGTGGAGGACCACACAAGGGTTTTCACCAGTACCCCATAATTGGCAATCCATAACTAACACCATCCAGCCATACCTATGGCAGCTTGTGGTCCTTGGCTCCAAAGTCTGTGAATGGCTTCTTCTCAGCTGCTTCCTAAGCTTTTTTTTTTTTGTGCAAGATCTCAATACTAGAATAAATTTCTGCTTCTTTCCCATTTTTGCCATTTTCTTTGACCTCCTGTATTTAGATTGTTCTAAGAAATGTAAGAGACTTACAGTAGGACTGAGGCAATTATTTTCAGTCTTGAGTGCTGGCAGAATACTTTCCAAATTGTTTGTTTGTTTGTTTGTTTGTTTCCACAGTTCATGTTAGCTGCGCCTTTCACCCAGTGCTTGAATTCCCCCACTGAAAAGCAAAAAGTTCTTTTAAAATTATCTGAGTCAAGAGTATTACAGAAAAATGTATCCTTAAGATTGAGCACCGTGAACAATTTGTATTTCCTTTTATGTGCTGTCAAGAGTGTTACAGATTAGCTACTACTGGATGAATATCAGGTACTTTTTATCAATGGCCCTTAAATCATGTACTAATCTATAACTGGTAATACTGGTGTGTCATACTCTGATTCACATTCTTTCAATAACCCATATGGTAGAATATTTTTAATAAGTTTTTACAAGTTTTTCTACCTTTTCCTTTGCTTCACACTTAATAGAATATTGGTTTTACTGTACCAGTCTGGCTTCAGATTTCAGAGTAATTCTCACTGGTGTGGCCACCAGTATCTCAGTTGCCCACACCAACAGGGTTACAGCATTCTTTGCCTCCTCGGGGATTTCTTCCAACTCTTCTGATTCCTGTAACGTAGTGTCTTTGCCTCGATTTGGCTTTTGATTCTGGTGTTTGAATTTGTATTTCCCCATCTTAGAAACTGTTATTTGAACCAATTTTCCCAATAAATCTCTCCCCAACAAGGGGATTAAGCATTTAGGTATATACAAATTGGTGTTTCCCACACTGTTCTATTAATTTAAATAGTAATAGTTGTAAAAAGAAGGGCCTGTTCTCTTTCCTCCTCGTTGCACCCACAAAGCTTACAGCTAAGTTTCCCTCTGCACACATATTCAGTCCTGAATAAGTTGTTCCTGTATCAATTTAAAAATTTACTTTTTCATTCCCAGTAATAATGTAACCAGGGCTCAACTGAGGATGATTCCTCTATTTCCTTCAGGGTGTTTTTCATTTTCACTTAAGGTCTTGAGCTTGATGGCTTGAATAGCCTAGTTTAGGTTCTTTGTTTGATTTTCCCTGGCTGGGGGACACTTCCAAGGTCCCCTTCCTTTACAAATTGCCAAATACACTTCAGCTACTGACTATCACAACACAAACTGCCAAATATACTTTAGCCACTAAATATCACAAAGAAATTGCTAGATATACTTCTGCCACTAATTAATACAAGTTACTAAAGTATACTTTAGTCACCAATTATTATAATAATTGTCCTGGCTTTAAGGACAGTTATCTGCCAATAAAGGCAGAAGCTTCTCTTTGAAATGGAGAATGTAAACCCCCTCCCTCCAAATTATTATAAATTTGAAGTTAAGGGGCTCTCAGGCAAAGATATGGGAATTAGGAATAACAGTTCTTTACTAGGAAAATTAAAATAGACATACAGTATTACAATGAACAAACCCAAAACACTGACAGAGTCAGAATACAACCTGACACCCCATCAGTGAGGGCGTTGGTAGCAGTCTGATCAAATAGTGGCTATGCTCCCCCTGCAGTGGCAGATGTGGTTGAGCTGAAGCAGTGCTCCTGTAGAAGGGTGCAGCCTTCCTCCAAAAGTCCAGGGATGATGTAGGAAAGGTTCGGCTTCTCCTCTGGAATCCAGTGGAAAGAAGGGTAACTTGCCGTCCAACAGCTCCGTTTTTATCTAGGTAGGAGAGGCTTTGTTCCTTCCTGTGGCTGAAGCATCTCTCAATGGGATGATGGAATTTTATCAGTCATACAATGGGACTTAATGGGCCATCAGCAGATGGTGTCTTCCTGGAGGGAGGATGGTTGAGGAAAAGATGATTGCCCCATCTTGTCTTAAAGATGGCCCATTAGCAGATAATGTGTGCCATGGAGATAAGGAATCACTACCCCACCTGGTTTTAACAGATGGTGATAGAATACACATTTCTGGCCACATCAACCCAACACAATAATCAACCAATTGTTTCTGAGTCCTGAGTCCTAGTTATGGTTTTAATTTTTTTAGCAACTCTATCTGGATTTTCCCTATAAACTCCATCATTCATTCCCCCCAGTTCTTTGCCACAGAGCAACCATCAGTCCTAAATCCACCTGCACTTTAATAATCTCTGTCCTATGTTCCACATAAAACAACACCTCTTTCAACCCTTTGCCTTTCTTTCCTTTTCAAGTGCATAAGGAACTTCATCCCACTTATCTTCCCTTCTACAGAACTCATTAATAGCAAAATTGTGTTATACTGTAAGGTTTCATCTTTAGGTCACTTCTCTTGATCTTCCAGCATGTAAAGTGGTCACCATTGATTACAAAATTGTTTAAGTTTTTCATGCATGAGGGGATCACCCCAAATTTTTTTCCAGTGTTTCAAGATACACCCCACGGGTGACACCTGTGATACTCCTTTAGAGGTTTTGTTTCCCATTGTAACAAATTACTGTTTAGGAGTCCTTAGAACAGACTCTAACCCTTCTTTCAAGGGACTCTAACCCTTCCACTTCTGAAGGGACTCTAACCCTTCCCTTTTTGCATCTTAGGTACCTTTAAACCAAACCCTGAGTAGCTGCATCTTACAGGTAGGTTAACAGTTAACACCTTTAGAGTAAAGTAAAGAATGCCTTTATTTTACTAGGGGTCTTGCTCCAATTTCCTTGGACCAAGGATTCTCCCCAAGAATCCCTTAGCGCTGGCTGGAGGTCCTGTGATCCCTCGGATCCATTGAAATTCAGGAGTCTGTCCCATCTTGGTCACCAAAACTGTACAAAAAGATGTCTCTAAATCCTGGAGATAGTTGAAAAAATGGACTGGTAGAGAAGCAGCTGTATATGCAAACTGCTTTTCAGAGTATGGCCATCTATATGATACCAAAATAGGCTGGATAGAAACTTTCTAACACAGTTTTAAGTATTAGAAAGCAGGCCTTCTTTATTGCAGTGTGGTGACCACTTGGAGGATTGTTCCTCCAATCAAGTGCCCTGAGTGTTGGGTGAAAAAGTTTTTACTCCCCCTTTTCTTCAGACTAAGTTCCTTATGGGAACCAGTCTCTTGATATCTGTATGTCATTTTGTAGTGTAAGGCATTACAACAGCTGTAACACTGAATCATGTTGCAAGCTAAAGCATGTATACTAATTATTACGGTGATGGTTGTAAACGAATGTTTAACCAAGTCCATGTGGGTAACCATGAAGTAAGTTTGCTCCAGATTTCTTCAAATCCCCAGAAGGTGTCATCCTGATCTGGGTGATGTAAAATTTGGGGTTTTTTTTTCAGATTTCCTGGGCATCTATAGTCACTCTACCACTTTGATCAATGCATATACAGCAACTGGTGTTATTGACAGTGCATGCTCCTCCTTGTGATGTTAAAAGAAGCTCTAGAGCCATTCAGTTTTGTAAAACAACTTGTAACAAGCTCTTGACTTCTTCCTGCAACACAGTAATGACATCTATTGTACAATTTTCTATATATTCTATGGTAGCAGAAATGTTCACTATGGTCTTCTCTAATTCACTTACTCTTAGCCAGGATAAAAATCCATCTTATGAAAAGATGAAATTTAGTTGGTCACTCAGCATTCAAAGTTCATTTTGTATGACGAAAATAGTTTCTCATCCAAAGTCCTATCAATTATTGTTATGTTCGGGACTAAGGCTCCTAAAGTACAAATGCCTTTTCAGCCTAGGAAAACCCTTTTAAAGCTTTATTTCTACATATCCAATACCACCCTGTTCCATTTGGTACTGGCCAATGATGATTTACTTGTCTGATATTAAGCGTTTGAGCACATTGTGTGTGATTTCTGACAAAAGTCCCAATTTCATTAGTTCAATCTAGTTATCCTGTTCTTTTAGGGAAATTACATCTTTGCACACATGTATGATCATAAGAGAAGTTGGTGGGCACTTGCACACTAACTGGTATGTCTACTTCTTGGCAAAAGGAAGTGTTCACCCAGTAACTAATATTAATTTCTCACAAATATGGAATTGCACAAATGGTTAATGGCTTCACTGTGTTTTCAGGTAAATGGGTGTACAGGCAACAATCATTTTCTGGCTCACATATTGTAATAAAAGTAGATGAAAGTTTTGCTCCCAAGTCAAGGCTGAACTAACTATTGTCAGGACAGCAAAACAAGACTCAAGCATCTTGTGTTTTCTCTCAGACAACTGTTTAATTACCCAAGGGGCTTTGGCCCTTTTAATTCTGGAATAATGCATCCATGATTCTACTCTATCCAGCTTCAGAGCTGTCAATGGTTCTTAGGAAGGTCCCTTCCACTTTGGCTGGATTAGAGTGACTCCCCAGTCTTTCAAGTAGACCCAGTCTCCTAGTTGGAAATCCTGTGCTGGTGTGTTCAATCCCATCAGTCTGGAAATCAACACTGCTAGCTACAAATCCTGTAAGGTTTTAATAAGAAAAATGAGGGAGTTATTTAAATCAATCCCTCCTTTTACATGTGTATTTCCTGTCATATGTAGTACTTGGTAGGGTTGACCATATAGCAGCTCATAGAGGCTTATTTTGCTGGTGCCCCACAGATGAATTCTAATTTGGAGTAACAGGTAAGACTTGGAGCCATGTCAAGGAACTGTCCTTGACATTTTACCCAGTTGCAATTGGATTGTATAACTCATTCACTCTACTTTGCCAATAGCTTGCGGCCTATAAAGAATATGAACATCCCAAGCTATTCCCAAGGCCTTCCTAACATGTTGTTCTTCTGCAATAAAGTGGGAACATCTGTCTGATAACATTCTCAAAGGTACCTTGAATCTAGGTATTATTTGATCCAATAGTATTTTAGTCAGTTCCCTAGCCTGACTAGTGTGACAAGAGAAGACCTCTGGACACCCAGAAAAGTTATCCACCAGAACTAGGAGGTATTTATTTCAGTAAAATCAATCTGCCAGTATTCACCTGGAACATTTCCACATTTTATGGTGCCTAGCCTTACTTTTGTTAGGGGTGTTTCATTAACAAACTACACATTGTTGGATTCTTGATTGTACAATCTGAGCCACTTTAGATTCAATTATAGATTTTTGCATGTTTCAAAAGTTTTTTCAGTACTCCAATGTATACACTTGGCTTCGTGTTCAAGCTCAACTACTTCCCACAAGACTGGTTCTGGCACTACTACTTGCCCTGTTAGGGTAACTGCTGAGCCTTGTGGATCACATCTTGCTTCTAAGCTTTCAAGTAATTGACAGTCCCTAGCAATATACTTTATTTTTTCTACTGGGAGAGGTATCTATAGCAGGGGTATTAAAGAAAAAACATTGTTTTCTAAAATGCCTCTTTCTGCAGCCTCTTTGCTAAATTACTCCTCAATTAGCCTTATTGGCTAAATTCCCCAATTCTGGTTTGGTCTTACTCACTTGGTATGTTCAGCAATGCATTATGGCAACTTCTGCTAGTTTCTGGATACTTTCAAGTAACTCCAAGATTCATTTTCCATTTTTGATCCATTCTGATGTGTCTTGAGATATCAAAATGTCTATTTCTTTCCAGATGGCCCCATGTGCATGTACCACTCCAAAAGCGTATTTTGAATCAGTCAAAGTGTTAACTCATTGTCCTTTACTCAGTTCCAAAGCTGAAGTGAGTGCAATTAGTTCTGCTTTCTGGCCTGAAACACTGGAGTGGAATGCCCCCGATTTGATTACCTAATGGTATGTAGTCACTGAGTATCCAGAGAGCCATTCCTCATGTCAGACAAAGCTGCTCCCAGCAGTAAACAATTCCCAATCAGGCCTGTCCAAGGTTCTAAGTCAGGTGTGCTGGAATACACTTCTTCTATAAGTCTGCAAACAAACATGATCTGGGCTTCTTTGTACTTGTTGGGCAGAAAAACATAGCAGAGTTATTGACAGAACTTGTTTTGAGCATCACGTGGTCTTGCTCCAGTGAGACTACCTGGTATTTTAGCATCCAGCTGGGAGATAGCCAGTGGCCCCCTATTTGCTTAAATACCAACTGGACCATATGTGGTACAAAAACAGCAATGCTTTGTCCCAAAGTCAGTTTTTGAGATTCCTGGATCAAGAGAATGCTAGCTGCTACTGCCCTCAGTCAACTTGCCCAGCCTCGCCTGACATTATCTAGTAGCTTTGAAAAGCAGGCCACAACCCACTTCTGGTCCCTGAGTGCTGTGAGAGCACTCCCAGTGCTGTGTTTTGTCTTTCATAGGTAAATAGTTCAAACATGTGCATGGAGTCTGGGAGCCCCAAAGCAAGGCCCTCTCTTAGGTTTGCATGGCCTGGCTTTGGTAGTGGGGGAGCTACAGGGATGGCTTCTTGAGAAGCTGCTGAAAGCTTCCTCCATGTCTGGCAGAGACTATCCCTGGCAAATCTAAAGATTGACATGCCACTGGTCAAGGCTGGGCTGATTAGAAATGATGGTAACGCCTCTTTGATAACATATATCAGAAAAAAAAGAAAAGAAGAAGTTTTTGCAGTTGTAATTGCAGTCAGAGAAGAGCAGGGTGAGAATATGTGAGAGGAACAACTCTGCAGACACCAAGGTCAGTAAAGAAGGAGGGCAAGATGTTCCCAGCACTGGAGCTGGGATTCCTCTGCAGCCCATGCTGCAGACCATGGTGAGGCAGTTGCGCCCCTGCAGCCCATGGAGATCCATGGGGATGCAGAGATCCACCTGCAGCCTGTGGAGGAGACCCATGCCAGAGCAGGGGGATGCCTGAGAGGAGGCTGTGACCCTGTGGGAGGCTGTGGAAGGAGGAGCCCACACTGGAGCAGCCTGTCCCTGTAAGACTGTACCCATGGCAGAATGACCCACGCTGCAGCAGTTTGATGAGGACTTTCACCTCAGCAGCTGGAGGGACTGGAGGAGGGACTGAGCAGTTTGCAGAGATCTGTTGCCTGTGAGATGGACTCAGGTTGGAGAAGTTCATGGAGAACTGTCTCCCAAGGGAGGGACCCCAGGGTGCAGCAGGGTAACGACTCCTTTCCCAGAGTAGCAGGAGAAACAGTGGGTGATGCACTGACCATAGCCCCCATTCCCTGTCTCCTTGTGCCACTGGGATAGGAGGTAAAGCTGGGAAGGAAGGGGATGGGAGGAAGGTTTTTTTAAGGTTTTATGTTATTTCTCATTCTCCTGCTCTGATTTTGTTAGTCATAAGTTTAAGTAGTATCTCTAATTTTAAGCCTGTTTTGCCAATGATGGTGATGGGGGTTGGGTTTTTGTTCCTTTACTGCGTGAGTTTGGAGAATTTTTCCCATTGTGATGCTAACAAAACCTGCCAGCTGTGCCCAGGGTCTTGTGATGGCCCTGGACAGGGCGGGTAGGCGGGACCGGGGCTACTCGAAGGAGCACGAGGGCTTCTGGGCGGGGCTACCCAGAGGAGCGTGCGGGCTTGTGGAGGGGCACTCGTGTTTCCGGCGAGGGAGCGGAGAGGAGGGACCCCCGGGTCTGCTCAGCATGTGGCCAGGAGGCAGGAGAGCCGGACGCCTGTGTCAACTTCTCTGCATCTTCCCTGCTTAGCCTCCTACCTCTGGGAATACAACTGGCCTCTGGACACAACAGTGAGCGAGGAGCCTGTTCCCACCTGAGCCCAGCATTGCTGTAGCTGCTGCCCTCCACCTCCCTCGCTCCCGCCTGCTCTGCTGCACGTGTTACATCCCCGGGAACGGACAGAGATGGAGTGTGTCCGCGGCTAAAGAAAGGACTGGAACGGGGTTATTTTCTTCTGTTTTTGTCGGTATTTTAATAACTGCTGTTGTTTTCTACCTGTGCGGTTAGATATAGTAGTAAAGAGCTGTTACTTCTACCCCTTATCTCTGCCTTGGGTCCTTGATTTCAAACAACTATAACGCTTAGAGGGGGTGAAATTAAATTCTCTGTTTCAAAGGGGAACTTCTGCCTTTTATTGGCAGAACCCTGTCCTAGAAACTGGGACAGATTTTGGCGCCCAATGTGGGGCAGAGGACATTAAAAGGCGAGTTAAGACAGGAGTAGCAGCTCTTGAGCGGCAACATGTTGTCTCGTTTAATCTTGTTTGGGCTCCATGTGGTCACAGATATTTCTCTCCCATTTGCAAGCCCTTATTTGAATATGGGCCCCCTCACCAAATTTATTGTAGCTATAATCCGATTTGTGTGGTGAATTGATTATGTCAGGAATTCATGTTTTTTAATTTTTTCTGGAAATTGGCCACATGGATCCAGAGCTATTGTACTGTACAGCCTGATCCTGCCCCAGGGACTAGGGATGCTGCCCTAGAGCCTGCCCCAGGGAATAGGGATGCTGCACCAGATCCTGCCCCTGTCCCAGGGACGAGAGATGCTGCCCCAGAGCCTGGTGTTGCCCCACAGCCCACTGCAGAAATGAACCAGCCAGAGTGGGTGGGGGTTCTAGTGAAGGAGATGCAGGACATGGGCCAGGTGTTGAAGAAGCAGGGCCAGGTGTTGAAGGAGCATGACCAGATGTTGAAGGAGCACTTTTCCCCAGCTAGTGAGAAACCCTCCCCCCTGCCCTAAAGAGGGAGAGTCTGATAGTGCTGCAGTGGAACCCGTAGATGTTACATCTGTCCAGGTTCCAGCTGGATCACAGGAACAGCCACAGCCAGCAGCAGTTGCCCCTGTGGAAACTAGGAAATCTAAGATTAAAACAAGGCACCTAGATAATGGGGATCAGCCAGAAGGGTCCTCACAACCAGCAAGGGAGCCAAAGGTTGAGATTGTTACCGAGTCTCTCTCATATGACAGTCTCTGTAACCTGCGAAAAAACATTGTGCGACGGGACCATGAGGCTTTTACAACTTGATTACTCTGGGTCTGGGACCTTACGGGAACAGGTGTACAACTGGATGGCACTAGGGCCAGGAATTTAGGATCCTTGGCCCAGGACTCAGGTGTGGACCAGACATTCGTAAGGGAGCAAGGCCTCCTTTCCCTCTGGGAACGGCTTCTAATGAGTGTGAGAGAGAAGTCTGTCCACAAAGAGAGAATGCAGGAGCACCACCATAGAATGCGCTGGAAGACCATTGAGGAAGGGATCCAGCAGCTGAGGGAAGTGGCAGTATTAGAGGCACTGTTTGGGAGGGATGGACAGCATGACAATGACCCTGACAAGGTCAGGTGCACAGGGCAGATGTTGTGGAATCTGGCAACCCTGGGGCCATCTGAGTATACTACCTACATTGCACTGATTAAGGCTGATGACCACTGAGAGACAGTGGGTTCTGTTGCCAGCAAGCTCTTGAGAGTATGATTAATGGCCCAATGCAGGCCAAGGTCTCTGCTGTGGCCAGGGACCTCCAAGAGGTCCAAGAGGAGGTGAAGGGGATGAGAGGGTTGAAAGGTGAGATGAGGGAGATTATAAGGGAGGAGATAAGGAAGATCAGTGCGGCACCAGTACGAGTTACAGGCCCCAAATCTCATACCCAATGCCCTCCAGCTAGGGACAGAGGATACACCCCCGAACTGACCAATGGTTCTTCCTGCGAGACCATGGGGAAGACATGGAAAAATGGGATGGGAAACCCACTTCTGTCCTGGCAGCACGGGTGCGTCAGCTCAGGGAGGGAAATGCCAGCCGAGGGAACCGCGCTAAAATGAAGGTAGCCTCGACCTCCCACAACCAAGGTGCAGGGTACTACAGAAGGGAGGATGATCTGTCAGATCCCCTGGAAGGAACGTCCACTATGTATGCCCAGGAAGGAAATAATAACCAGGGCTAGAGGGGCCCTGCCTCTAGCCAGGGAGAGGCATGGGATGACAGGATCTATTGAGTAGTGTGGGTGCAATGGCCTGGCACATCAAAGCCACAGAAACATAGAGTGTTAGTTGATACTGGTTCAGAATGCACCCTGATACCATCAGAACATGTGGGGAAGGTACCTGTTTCCATTGTTGGGGTGACAGGGGGATCACAGGAATTCACTTTGCTGGAAGCTGAGATTAGCCTGACAGGGAAGGAGTGGCAGAAACATCCAATTGTAACTGACCCAGGGGCACCGTGCATTCTAGGCATAGACTTCCTCAGGAACGGCCACTACAAAGATCCAAAGGGACTCAGGTGGGTTTTTGGAATAGCTGCTGTAGCAGCAGAGAGCATTAAGCAGTTGAACACCTTGCCTGGACTGTCAGAAAATCCATCTGCAGTGGGACTCCTGAAAGTGACAGAGCAACAGGTACCAATTGCCACCATGACAGTGCACCACCGGCAGTACCGGACAAATCGAGATGCTGTGATCCCCATCCACATAATGATCCATGAGCTAGAGAGCCAAGGGGTGGTCAGCAAAACCCACTCACCCTTCAACAGCCCCATCTGGCCTGTGCGCAAGTCTGAGGGGGAATGGAGATTGACTGTGCACTATCGTGCATTGAATGAAGTGACTCCACTGCTGAGCGCAGCCGTGCCAGACATGCTGGAGCTGCAGTACGAGCTGGAGTCCAAGGCAGCAAGGTGGTATGCCACCATTGACATTGCCAATGCATTTTTCTCCATTCCTTTGGCAGCAGAGTGCGGGCCTCAGTTTGCTTTCATCTGGAAGGGCGTGCAGTACACCTGGAATCGACTGCCCCAGGGGTGGAAACACAGCCCCACCATCTGCCATGGACTGATCCAGGCTGCACTGGAAAAGGGTGAGGCCCCAGAACATTTGCAATACATTGATGACATCATTGTGTGGGGGAAGACGGCAACGGAGGTATTTGAGAAGGGAGAGAAGATCATCCAGATTTTGCTGGAAGCCGGTTTCACCATCAAGAAAAGCAAAGTCAAAGGACCTGCCCAAGAGATCCAGTTCCTGGGAGTGAAGTGGCAAGACGGACGGCGCCAGGTCCCCACTGAGGTCATCAATAAGATCACTGCAATGTCAGCACCAACAAGCAAGAAGGAAACACAAGCTTTCCTAGGTGCCATAGGCTTTTGGAGAATGCACATCCCTGGGTACAGACAGATTGTGAGCCCTCTCTACCTGGTCACCCGCAAGAAGAACGATTTCCACTGGGGTCCTGAACAACAGCAAGCTTTTGCCCAGATCAAACAGGAGATTGCTCATGCTATAGCCCTTGGCCCAGTCAGGACGGGACCAGAGGTAAAGAATGTTCTCTACTCTGCAGCCGGGAACCATGGTCTGTCCTGGAGCCTTTGGCAGAAGGTGCCTGGTGAAACTCGAGACCAACCCTGGGGATTCTGGAGCAGAAGCTACAGAGGTTCTAAAGCCAATTACACTCCCACAGAGAAGGAAATCTTGGCTGCCTATGAAGGAGTTCAAGCTGCCTCAGAGGTAATTGGCACAGAAGCACAACTCCTCCTGGCACCCCGACTGCCAGTGCTGGGGTGGATGTTCAAAGGAAAGGTTCCTTCTACCCACCATGCCACCGATGTGACATGGAGCAAGTGGATTGCCCTCATCACGCAGCGCGCCCTTATTGGCAACCCAAATCGCCCTGGGATTTTAGAGGTAATTACAAACTGGCCAGAAGTGAAGATTTTGGTCTCACTGATGAAGAGGAGCAGAAGAAAGTGACCCGGGCTGAAGAAGCTCCACTGTACAACCAACTGCCAGCAGATGAAACGTGCTATGCTCTTTTCACCGATGGTTCCTGTCGCATCGTGGGAATGAATCGGAATGGAAAGCAGCCGTATGGAGCCCCACACAAAGGTTGCACAAGCTACCAAAGGAGAAGGTGGATCAAGCCAACTTGCTGAACTCAAAGCTGTTCAACTGGCTTTGGACATTGCTGAGAGAGAGAAATGGCCAAAGCTCTACCTTTACACTGATTCATGGATGGTAGCCAATGCTCTGTGGGGCTCGCTGGAAAGGTGGAAAAAGGCTGACTGGCAACGTAGAGGAAAGCCAATCTGGGCTGCTGATGAGTGGAAAGACATTGCCACTCGGATAGAGAAGCTACCCGTGAAAGTCCGCCATGTGGATGCCCATGTTCCCAAGAGTCGGGCTAATGAAGAACACCGGCACAACGAGTGGGTAGATCAGGCTGCACAGATAGAGGTGTCAAAGATAGACTTAGATTGGGAACACAAGGGAGAATTGTTCCTGGCGCAATGGGCCCATGATGCCTCAGGTCATCAGGGCAGAGATGCTACCTATAAGTGGGCACGAGACCGAGGGGTGGATCTAACCATGGACAGTATTTCCCAGGTTATCCATGACTGTGAGATGTGTGCTGCCATTAAGCAAGCCAAGTGGGTGAAGCCCCTCTGGTATGGGGGGCAATGGTCCAAATATAAGTACGGAGAGGCCTGGCAGATTGACTACATCACACTGCCTCAGACCTGCCAAGGCAAGCGCTCCGTGCTGACCATGGTGGAAGCCACCACCACCAGGTGGTTGGAGACCTACCCTGTGCCCCACGCTACCACTCAGAACACCATCCTGGGCCTGGAAAAACAAGTCCTTTGGAGACATGGTACCCCTGAGAGAATTGAGTCAGACAATGGGACTCATTTCAAAAATAGCCTTGTTAGCACCTGGGCCAGAGAACACGGCATTGAGTGGGTGTACCATATTCCCTACCATGCACCAGCGGCTGGGAAAGTCGAACGGTGCAATGGCCTGCTTAAAACCACCTTAAAAGCACTCGGTGGGGGGACTTTTAAGAACTGGGAGATTAATTTACCAAAGGCCACATGGTTGGTGAATACCTGAGGTTCCACTAACCGAGCAGGTCCTGCCCAATCTGAGCCCTTGGGAACACCAGATGGAGATAAGGTCCCAGTGGTACACCTGAGAGGCATGTTAGGGAAAACTGTTTGGGTGAACTCTGCCCCCAGCAAAGACAATCCTGTTCGTGGGGTGGTTTTCGCTCAAGGACCAGGTTGCACTTGGTGGGTGATGCAAAAGGATGGAGAGACCCGATGCATACCCCAAGGAGACCTTGTCCTAGGGTGAACTATCTATGATACTGTGCCTGTAACTGCCTGTATGTATACGATTTAAAGGTTTTAATTTGCTGTAGCATGTTGGCATGGAAAAAATTCGGGGTGGATAATGTTGGGGGTTGGGTTTTTGTTCCTTTACTGCATGAGTTTGGAGAATTTTTCCCATTGTGATGCTAACAAAACCTGCCAGCTGTGCCCAGGGTCTTGTGATGGCCCTGGACAGGGCGGGTAGGCGGGACCGGGGCTACTCGAAGGAGCACGAGGGCTTCTGGGCGGGGCTACCCAGAGGAGCGTGCGGGCTTGTGGAGGGGCACTCGTGTTTCCGGCGAGGGAGCGGAGAGGAGGGACCCCCCAGCCTGCTCAGCATGTGGCCAGGAGGCAGGAGAGCCGGACGCCTGTGTCAACTTCTCTGCATCTTCCCTGCTTAGCCTCCTACCTCTGGGAATACAACTGGCCTCTGGACACAACAGTGAGCGAGGAGCCTGTTCCCACCTGAGCCCAGCATTGCTGTAGCTGCTGCCCTCCACCTCCCCTCGCTCCCGCCTGCTCTGCTGCACGTGTTACATCCCGAGAACGGACAGAGATGGAGTGTGTCCGCGGCTAAAGAAAGGACTGGAACGGGTTATTTTCTTCTGTTTTTGTCGGTAATTTTAATAACTGCTGTTGTTTTCTACCTTACCCGGTTAGATATAGTAGTAAAGAGCTGTTACTTCTACCCCTTATCTCTCAAGAGATCATACAGTGACTTTACCAGCAACCCACAACTGCTGAACCACAGGAAACACCAATCCACCATCCTGAGAAATTCATGCAACTCTCTTACTACTCATGGCTGTGGGAGTTGGCAAATTGCTTCTTTTCATTCCTGTCCCAACCTCCTTTATCCTTGGAGGATTTTTAATTCCACAGAGGTTACTCTGCTCTGGACTGTTTGTGCTTTGTTTTTGAATATTCTATATCCACTTAGTCAAAAAAACTCAACAATGCCAAAATCTGATCCCAACATTGCTGTTTAGTTTCAGTGGATATCAGAATGTTATGTACATACCACAACTCTAACACTGCAATAGTGTTCTGAGTTTTCCATTTCTCCAATTCTTTTGCCAACTGATTTCCAAATATGGTGAGGATATTTTTAAATCGCTTTGGTAGAACTGTTCAAGTTAGGTGGGCTCTTCTCCCTATGTTTGGATTTTCCTATTCAAAAGCAAAAAGCTCTTGACTTTCAGTACTCAAAGGGATACGGGAAAAGGCTAATACTAATACAATTCTAACACTATGAGCCGTTTTAATTTTTCACTCTAGGTTGCTAGCAAGGTATAAGGATTTGCTGCTACTGCATGCATATCTTCTATCTTATTTATGGCTCTAAGGTCCTCTACCAGTCAGTAATCCTTTCCATTTGCCTTGTTAACTGACAAAATATGAGTATTAAATTTGGATTCACATACTTTCAATAGGCCATATTTTATCATTTTTTCCACAAAGGGTAACAACTCCTTATGAATTTCTCTTCTCAAAGAGTATTGCTTTTGTCTTACTGGTCCCACTCCAAATTTCAATTTAATTCTTATAGGCTCTGCTCTTTTGGAATGCCCAAGAACTTCTCCAGCCCAAACTATCAGAATCACTGCATCCTCAAGTGGTACTGGTAGATGGATCATGTCCAGTTTTGGAGACTGTAGTGCAAAAATAGAGGATTCCACATAATTGGATTCTGGAATAATCACCTGTATCCCAAGCATAGGCTTTGGTGAATTGGTTGAGTCATCCATTGTTTTCCCAGCTTAAAAGTCAATGGGCTTCAAAAAAGCTGAGTTTTGCAATTCTCTGTTGCATCAATCATGGTTATAGAATCATTCACATTTCCTTTTACTATATTTAGCACAGAGTAACTAGCTCCTGCATCTACTAAAAATTTTACCTCCCAGTTTACCTCCTCACTCCCCAGTTTACCTGCAATCAGAGGTTCTGCTGGGGAAGAATCCTCAGGTCTCTCTCAGACATCACAGGTGATGGCCATGAGAAGGGGGCTTTTATGTTGCAACTGCGACAATCACGTTTCCAACACCTGTCTTTCTTATAATATGTACATTGATTAATACCAAATTTCCCAGGGGAGCTTGAGGTAGGTTGTCTTGCCCTCATCCCCTTTCTTTCACCATGGGCAGTATTCCTTTGAAAATTCCTTCCATAACTGCAACTATTTTGTTTCTAGTTGTTTCTCACTGTTTTTCTCTGTTCTGATAAACTCTCCAAGCAACACCTAACTGCTTCCCAAAATCAGAGTAGTCTTGTCCCACAGCCTTTTGCAATTTTCTTCTAATATCATCTGAGGATTGTCCCACAAATATAGGGACTAATTGAGTTTTTCCTTCCTGGGTTTCAGGACTGATATTAGTATATTTTTGAGCTATTTCTTTAAGGTGATTTAAAAATTTGAAAGGTGATTCCTTATGGTCTTGCTTAATTTTGAATAATTTTGACATATTGATAGCCTTTGATATGGCATGTCTAATCCCATATGGTATCCATTGTTGATATCTATTTAATCTCTCTATAAACATGGGGCCATTCAGGGTCCCACTCAGTATCCACACTGGGAAAATGAATATGTAGTGTACCTGTCAAGTTACCAGTCAAAATTTACTCTTCTACAAACCTCCTACTGGTTTTAACTACCATCTCTTTCTGTACTATCAAACAACATTACTAACATAGTATCTACACTCTTCCAGTCCAGATCCTGAGTTTTAATCTTTGTTTCAAATGCTTTTGTCTGGGTCATCTTGGTAAGTGCCAGCCACTGACTTCCAGTTATTAAGGTCTGTTACTGAAAACAGAACTTTTACTGTTATTGGACCATCCATACCTACCCCTGATGGAGGGGAGCTGTTCTCACACGTCTGTGTTTAGCTCTAGGTTTCCCTGTAATTGGACTAAAACCCTCTGTTCCCTGATACATCCTCTTTATCCTACCTTCTCTTCTAGATGTGCTAAATCCACCTCTTTCTGTGCCAATTCCTTCAAAATACAAATCTTGGCAGCCTGATTAACAGCTCCCCCATCCAACCTGCAGTCATGACTGACTTTAATATCTAAATCACCTTATCAGTGAGATCTTTAGAACAAATTTGCCCTATGCTGAATATAGAACAACATTTTAACTGTTTTCCTTTTTTCTCTTTGTCAAGACCCAGCAAAAAAGGCTCTGAGAGCATTGGATTCAACCCACAATCTTTCTGCCATTCTGGATGATTCTGCAAAGTGAAAAACATACTAGCATATGTCACCTCATGCCATTTCTGTTCCCATCTTACAAACAGCATGAACTGTGTATTGTAATTCAACGTTCCATTTTGTGGCCACATTTCTCCAGAGTCTAGTTTGTACAATGGCCACCATCGATTACAGTATTTTATCAAATTCTCCCTGGTCACTGCTTCCCCAGAGGCCCCACCAACCTTTTGCAATGTCACTAAATGCAACCAAGTGTAGATTTTTAAAAAAATGACCACTTTAGATTGTCCACTGCCCATTTCTGAATAGTAGACCCAGAATGTTACAGTACAGATAGAAATCCAAATACAAAACAATTACTGATTGATAAAACCAAATCTAAATTCTGGGATACCAAAAAACCCACACAGTGCCTTATTTGGGGAGGATTAAAAAAACAAAACAAAACAAAACAAAAAAAAAGACTTAATATCAAATGGGGTCTTACCTGTGTCCCAGACTGGACTGAGGGTCTGTGGTCTTCTCCAGAAAAGTCTGTGTGAAGATCTAGAGATCCCCTTGGATCTGTGGGAGATCAGGCAGAGAGTCCCATCCTTAGTTGCCAAAAATTATATCAAAATCAGTTAGATAAAAGTTTTCTAACACAGTTTGAATATTAGAAAGCAGGCATTCTTTATTGCAGCACAATGTACACTGGGAGGAGCCTTCTTCCAGCTGAGTGCCCTGAGTGTCAGGTGAACAACATTTTTATCACACACATTGATTACATATTCATGAGCTATTTCCACTTTCTTGGATTTATTTGACACAGTTGCACCCTTTATTGAAAATCTTGTATGATTCTTTGGGGTCTGTCTTCAACATCCAGTGTCCTTTTTACCTGACTGTTCCTTGACTCCCACTTTTGAATAAGTGCAATATCATTGTTTTGCAAAACTTCCACTTTGTCAGCCTTGCAGAGCTGAGCTGGCATCCTGCTTGTGTTTTGCATGACTTCTCTTTACCTAAGGTATATCCTTTATTTATTTTTCCAAGGCTTTGCTGTTCTGTTCAACTGTCCTTGATAAGAGTAAAATGTTGTTCTGTTCTGCTGTCTTTATCAAGTGATGTCTTGGGGTGATTTTATGATGATACATTATTCCTTAATAATCTGCTTTATGCCCAGAAATGTCTCTGGTATCTTCAAGATGAACCAGGGAGCAAGGCTGGACCCTAGAAACTTGGGAGTGGGCTCTGTTCAATCTCTCCAGGATGTAGGCGGCTATGCAGATTGTTACTTCATTACTATTTTCCTGGATTAATTTTTGCCAATTTAGGCAAGTAGCATCAGGGTATTTTGGGGTTTTTTTTCCTTCCTCTGGCCTGGAGGCTTTTCACCAGCAAGTCCTTTCGGCAGTTTGTTTGTTTGTTTGTTTGTTTGTTTGTTTGTTTGTTTGTTTGTTTTTTCTCTCTGGCCTGGAGAGCCTGCAGGGCAGTGATAGCCAGTTTGGATCCTGGAAAAACCAAGCCAGCAAAAGAAGGGACATTAAACTCCACCAGCTTTGCTGGCTGCGAGGAGAAGGCCCCTGCCAAAAATCCAACAGGTTCCCAGCTGCAGAACTGTTCTCCTCCTCTCACAGAGACAAAGAAGGGTAGTTGCCATCTTTGCCTCTTGGCCACGCAGCAAGGTGGGGGTGAGGTGTAAGGTTAAATTTTCTTTTTTTCCTGTGCTTTGTAGGTATCTTGCTTTTGTTAAGCAACAGTTTTACTTTTTTTTTTTTTTTTTTTTTTCACTTGCATCCCCTGGTATTAATTTTTCTCATTGGCAGAAGAAAAGGGAGTTATTAAAACCCTCCATCTCAAAACAAAAACACTCATTTTAGAGCATTTTTCTCCTAGAATTTGTCTCCAAACTGAGACAAGACCTACACTGCTGAGAAACACTGAACTTGCTCCTTACATGTGTAGCAATGTTTTTTCCTCAAATGCCTGTTATTGAGAAGAAAACATTTCAAATAGAAGCTGTAAGAGTGACAGTCTTGAAGAAATTTCAGTGATGGGAGAAATATCATGTTTACATATATGTATGAATACATATATGGACATTGCATATATATATAGTATATCTATGAATATTGTATTTACGTATATAAAAGGTAACACTGAAAATCAAAACCAGCCAGCAGCTCAGTATACTTAATAACCAGCAAATTATCATTTGAAGAAAACAGAAGAACACAGAATGAAGATTCACTAATCCCACACAACCAGAAAGTCTGTACTCAAAAGTACAAATGTACTCCTTCAAGGAGGAGGTTGTACAAGATCCCTGTTTGTCTACAAAATCAGTAACCACATAATTTACTGCAGAAAATACCATCAAGTGCTAACAGTAAGGTAAGTGGGGCAGTGCAAGGTTGTGTTGCTCCTGGACTATACTGTTGGTGACAAAAGTAGGTATTGTATAAGGCTGGTGCAGCTATAGCCAGTATATGAAAAAGGGAAATGCTTATATGCATTCAAAACTAAAATACTTTCAGGACTGCACCAGGACTGAGTATTGTTATCATTCATGCTTTCTATTTCCAATACGTCTGCATATTTCTTGTAGACAAGGCCTGGGGGAAGAGAGAATTCAAATGAGATACACTGCAGTTCAGCTGGCTGAGTCAGTCTGATTAGACTTTCATATATTCTGCAAGATTTACAAATGGATTGTGTGCCTTTATTTTGAAAACATCCTTGTCTACATGACAACCAGCTAATCCAAAGCTGCTGCCCTTTCAAGGACACTTATCCTGAGCATAGGAAGGTGTAAAAAGTATTGACAACGCAGTTCAAAATCTTCCAGCTTCTCTAAAGCAGGAAACGTGAGCCTGAAGGTTTTTAAGAACTTCAGCTAAATAAATATTAAACATTTATTTTGTTGGCTTTGAAAATGGATTCAATTATGAAAACTTAACCAGAACCAAACATGACATTCTTACAATGTAATTCAAAGTCTTTCTGTAGTGTTCATATGTCACGTAACTTTACATCCCCTTTGTATCAGCAGCCACTGACTCTTACATACAGGTAGAGATATTATAAAATAAAGGCTTTCTAAAATATGGTTTAGATCCTGCCCCTCTAGCTAAGCTAGCAGCAGCTTGTAACTTCCCATGTGAAAAAATCATAATAAAAGCAGTTAGCACAACAAACTATTGTAGAGAAAAATGGTCTAAACCTGCAAAAACAAGAAATCTGTCCCATGAGAATCAGTGAACAAAATATGTAAACTAACCAGTACAAGAGATGTTTGATGGATGTGTAAAATTCTAATTACCAACCAATGAACAGTGTCCGTGTGTTGCCAGCCAATTAGATCAAACATGGTACCTTCTGATAATCCCATAAAATATGACCTATGAAATAACAATTCGGCTTTTTCTGCATGAAGAAACTGTCTGCTTATTATTGCAACAACGGACAAGTTCTGGGACCTTTTTATCCGTCCCCAAGTGCCACAAGGAAGGCAGCAAAGACCTTCAACAACCAAGTTCCCTGCTGCACTCCCACATGTTGGGAGCCCGGTATCAGTGAGTGCCACAAGCTGCTCTCTAGTTCCTTTTCCTGTCAAGGCCACGGTCACAGCCATGTCACCTCACTGCTGTGGCCACAAAGGTTTGCCTTGTGCTGAGCTTTCCTGTGGAAGCATTTATTCCTTGCTTCATTATAATCCTTCCACATCCTGCCAGGAAATGCTGCCTTGCTCCCACTTTTCTTAAAGATTTCATGTTTATTGCCTTTTGTTCACCTGTCTCAGCTCTAGAGACACATCCTGGGTGCTGAGAGGTGCCCAATGGGACACACTGCACCTGCCAGTGGACTGGGGTCTGGGGGCAGCAAGAATTCCCTGGGGGGAGCAGGGCGGGCTGGAGGTTGCCAGGGATGGCCCATCTGGACATGGGGACAAGTCAGGTAGCATAAGCTAGTCCTGCTTGTAATCATGTCATACTGAAATCTATACTATCTCCTGACTTTGCTTGGCCTCTTTCACTAAAGTATTTTTGTATACTGTGTGGATTACTCTACATGATGCACTTCACTAGCTTCCTCCTGTAGCACAAAGAAAGCTGGAATAAAAGGATTTTAGTAAGGCTGAGGGAATTCTAAGCCTCCATTCCTGAATTAATCAATTAATGAATTTCCTTAATCTACTTCTCTCCACAAATCAGAATCAAAGACATCTTCTAAAATAATGCACACAAACATTGCATGTATTGTGAACAGCATTCAGTTCCATAATTAATTTACACATACCCTCTCTTACTTGTCCAGATGAAATCTGTGAATTCATAATTCATATTCTTATATTACTAACCAGGGTGGTCTAGATAAAAATAGCTTCCATTTAGAGCTCTGTCCTGGACTTTGTGATGCCATCCCCCTGAGCTGGCAGAATTGTTTCTGCAGCCAGGCAGTAGAACCTGATCAGGAAACTCACCTGAGTGGAAACCATCCTGGCAAAGAAATAAACGAGTTAACATTAATCCAAACCAGTTTTCCAATGTCATCTGCAAAAAACATCTGGCAACGCAGAGGAAACAACAGCTTGAACTGGGAAACTCTTCTGCCAACCGTACCACTTGAAGCATTGATAAAACTCAGCTTTTTTTATTAAACAAGGCTTGCAATGTTAGCTGCACACCAACAAGTGGTTGAATGCCTTCTTGAAGAAGCCTACAGAAGACAACCCTATCAGAGGAAAATCAGATGAATGATCTTGTCTCAATAATTTATGATCAGTATTTTGTACTTTCTTGTGTTGATTGTTTGGGGATTTTTTAAATAGAAGTTTTCAGTCTGCTTCCCAATGATCTATGTGATGCAACACAAGGGTAAACCATGACTTGGTTGAAGAGACTGAAGGGAAAACTGGTGTTACAGAAGGTACAGTGGACAACAGTAACTTGCTAGAAACTCCCTTTCTGAACTCCTTGACTCCTCAGCCTGAAAGAAGCATGGAAAGAAAATTACCCTAGCTGTTGGAACAGTGAAACACCACTATTGAGTCATTGCACACTTCTTCTAAGTTTAAAATCTTTTAAGTTTCCCACCAATTTAGAAACACCTCCTTAATGCTCCTTTCAATTCTTCCCCATCCCATCGTAACTATATCTCCTTAAAATCGCACCTGTCAGCTACAGTTGAACACAATACATAACAGTTAAAGAAAACTGTTAAGGATATTTTGCAGACTTTTTGGACACAGTTCAACTCAGAGTGATACCAGTAAGATCTATCAGTTTTATCAGTGATTAATTTTAAGGGACAATTGTGTGAGACTGCAAGATCCTCAAGTGTAAATGAGGAGCACTTAAAGCAATGAATATTGCAGGGGTGTGGAACAGTCTCTCCTCAATATAAAGTAAGATTTACCTGTAATTGTATGTAAAGTTGCTCTCCAGGAAGTGCAAGAATTTAAACACAAAATGATTGATTTATTTTATGATGAAAGAAACACAGTTTTCCTTGCTCTCTTAGGGAAAAAAATAAGTATTTTTCAAAAAAATGGGACTTCCAATTCTATGGGTGAAAGTTTTTTGCATTATTTATCATGTAGAGGGAAATACTACAGAGATCATATGGGTATCCCAAAAACACACAGGGATTTAACAAACACCCAGCACATATCTTCAGTACCACACCTGCAGAGTATTGTAAAATTTAGTATCTTCCTAAGAAGGCTCTGTTCTTCTACCTATTCACTGATATCATAATATATGATACTATAAAACAGGACTGTATCTTGATAATGATGGCTAAAGGAGCAAGCTTCCCAAGCATGGATAAAAATGTTTTAAAACATTTTCAGTACTTTTGAAAATTATTTCCATTACAAGCTTATAAATAAAATTAATTTACTTTAAAAAAACCCCAAAAACAAACAACACATAAGTTTCCCCTCATTTGGTAAATGACGACTTCTTCCTCTCAGTTTCCTTCCTAAAAAATGACAAAGCCAAAAGGCATTATCCATTGAAACCAAATCCAGGGAAGTTGTACATAGTGTGATGCATTTACATGCACTGAAATTCCTGCCTTTATGCGGGTACATCATAGAACAAGTTAATAGCACAAACATATTGTTTTCAAATGCATAGAGATAATTTCCAATCAGGTGAAAGGCATATAAAAAAACTATACTGAAGAGCAAAGCAGTGGTCTAAATCCCTTCCATTTTACCTAGGTGAACAACAAAATTATCTATCACTTCATTTTAAAAGCGAAGTACTTAAAAACAAGAAAATTAGTATTTAAAGACCCTATAAATATTAGGCTGCCTACATTGTAGATGCACCATTATTTCTAGGTGTAAAAAAAGTCTAAATCATCATAACAAAACAGCCTTCACTACAAAAATCTGAATAAACATTATTCTATATGTAAACATAGCATTAAAAGCCCTGCAAAAAATAAGTATGAAAGCATGCAACACTGGCTGAAAGAAATGAGAGAAATGTAAATAATTTCTCTATAAAACAGAATTGAAAACTGCTCCTCTTGGATGGCAGACACAGTATTATTGTCAAAAAACCCAGGACATATAAATATTTTGTAACATGTTACTCAACAGAGAGTTTTTCTGAGCTGAAAAGACATGTCCATGCCATGTCCACCAGCCACAAAAACCTGTGGTGTCCTCCCAGTGTCCTCCAAACCACTATGGAAAGTGGCTGCCACAGGACGGGTGCTCCATCCCAAGGAACCACACTGCTGTAAAAAATGCTTTTTAGTTTCCCTTATACTTGGCAGCATTTCTAGATTGAGTTCCAACAAAAACCCATGCCATTGAGCACACAAGGATACTTGCTCACTCAAGGAAAGACTCCAGTCTTTCTTACTGCATACTATTCAAATCCTGCTCCAAAAATTAACATTTCCTCCTTGCCCTTTATATTTTCCACTGTCCTAATGTTTCTCATCAAACATGTGCCTCTCTTGAGTAGCCAATCTATTCTTACCTAGCCTAAGAGTGGTGCTGATGGCAGCTGAAGACCTCAGATCACAAGAATCCACAGATTTTAAGTGTTAAGCTAAGCAGAAATGAGCTAAACAGAGAGAGGACAACCTCAGCACTGAGTACCATTTGTGCAATAGGTTTCTGCTTGGTAATGTGTACTAGTTTGAAAGCAAACCAGTGAGAGATTCAAAGTCAGAGATACAATTTAACTGGAAAATTAAAATAAATGCAATAGTGCAGGAACACTGACAGAGTACAACTCGACAGCCTGTTGGTCAGGGTGGTGGTAGCAGTCCGATGAAATGGTGGCTGCAATCCTGCTGAAGTGATGGATGTGGCTCAGTGAAGCAGTGATCCTGTAGAAGGGTCTGGTCTCCCTCGGAAGGTCCAGTGGTTATGTAGCTCTTGTCTTCTGGGAGTCCAGGAGGTAAGGCTGCCCGTGGTGTTCCAAACCTCAGATTACATCCAGGTAGGAACGCTTGGTTCCTCCCCCTGGCAGAGCATCTCACAATGGAATGATGTAATTTTTTTCAGTCACGCAGTGAGTCTTGATGGGCTGTTAACAGACGATATCCCTCCAGAGGGAGTTATCAGGGATGTCATGGAAGAGATAAAGATCACTGCCCCACCCGGCTTTAACAGATGGTGACAGAATACATACTATTGGTTACATCGTACATTGTAACCTAAGACTGTAGTGCTAAACTGCACAGTCTGCCTTCAGCAGCTTTCTGTTAGATTGGTGTTTCTAGCGAACAACTGCAATTTCTGTCCATCTGAAATATCACTAAAGTACTTAGCAGAAAAGTTTATGTATGAAGAATGTTGTGGCTTTAAATCTACTTCAACACTGGAAAAATCCTACTCAAAGTGCAGATTTTTTACAAGTGATCACTAATAGTGATCATGGACGACAATTTGCAGATATCTCGAACACTCAAGGCTGTAAATTAAATCCATTATTGCTGCCCCTAAATAAATGAAGTAACTGAATAATACTAATTGATGTTAAAAACCTCAAACAACAACAAAAAAATAACAGCAAAAACATGCTGAGATGTCTCTTTCACCAAACCACTTCTCTTTCACTCCCGTCAAGCTCTATGTTCCTTAACTCACCAATGAAACTGGTCATTAGTCAGCACAGCCTGGCCCAGCAGAGAACAAACTACAGGTTACCTGACAGCTATGTACAGTAGGTGACAGGCACGAAGCTTCAACAAAAAAAGTGAAAATATATTGCTTTTAGATGCAATGTGGCTCATAAGCAGAAGTGTTGCACATTTCCAGCACAAATTATCCAGAAACTTGGATAACTCCAGTGGGTTATCCACCCATGGATAAATCCACCAACACAAAGCCCACAGATGATACTCATGGTTACTCATAACGTTCAAGTACTCCAAGAACAATTAGCTCTAGACTTCCCAAAATCTCAAATATTTCAATAACACTTTCAGTGATAATTTTTTTCTAGAAACATGTTTCATTTGCTCCCTGTACCCTAGTAATAAGTCAGACTTAAAGGTATTTGGTTTGTTGACTCTGCAGTTGATTCTGTGGATGTGTAAGCAGGTTACTATGGGGAAAATACGTTATTCTCAGACAACAGAGAAAATATTGACTACTATGTAGAACTCGAGTTTTAAGGCTTAGAGATATTCAGCAAATATACATCACAGTTTCTGCAGAGCAAAGTTAAATGAAGACAAAAATATTCATTTGTAAAAGGCTTAATAGTTTGATTCTTTAAAAAATATATTATCTTTTAAAAATCTATTTATTCTTGCTGTCACAGCTTTGGAGGATATTTTCCTTAATACTGACTGAAAATCCCCAATACATATCTTAGATATCCTTTAAGATCAGTAACTCACCTTCCCAGATATATAACTTTGCTCAACTGCCTCTTTTATAATCTATTAAAACCAAAATTCCAATTCCTTAGGGAAAAATACCATTATGCCAACCCTTGATTTCTGGGATGAAGAAAAAAGTCAAAGTTAAGAGATACATCAGAATCAATTATTTCTATAACTGACACACATTTATCCAGCCCCCTTGGACTAGATAGTATTTTTAATCAGTACAACGAGAAAACAAAATAACCTTGGTAGTGTTACAACATTTGGAAAGATGCATGGCTTTTTGCATTTGGAGTCTATAGCATACTAATACACAGAAGTTGAATGCAGACTGTATCTGTTGGTTAAAAATCTCCAGAAACAGGCAAGGCTACAAATTTTCTAGAAGACCTCAAACTGTAACTAGCACTGCAGGTGGCAGGAACCTGTTTCTGGTTTATATATCCCTAATCTGGGGACTCTTGGGCTCTCAGGTCTTCAAAGGTTCAACTCGATGATTTTGGAGCTCTTTTCCAACCTTAAAGATTCTACGATTCTGTTCCATTGCCTTGTGAGAGGGAAAGATGCAAGTCAAGCAAGACAAACCCCAAATCTGTGAATGCTGAAAGTGTTTTTGCAGGCATATAACTACCTCTGCAGTGGAACAAAGGGAGACAGGGAAGGTTCCTGCTTTCCAAACGAACCAGACAAGCCTATATCTCAAGGAAAAGATTCTTTAGCAAGTAGCAGCAGGGCTGTAAATAGCTTTCTGCAAATACAGGTGAAGACTAATGGTCTCCATTAAGTCAAATTCCAGACGCTTATGTTGAACCAGCTTTGGAAGGTAACAGGGAGACTTGTGGCAGGGCTCAGTTCTGAGATTGTACTGGTTTAGGGCAAATTTGGGAGGAAACCTCCGAATGGGGTCCCTCCAGGAAACAGACTCAAACAGTCCCTCCCCCACCTGGTTTGGGAAAATATTTCCTTGGGAAGAAGTGGCGGAAAAAAAAGCTGTTTATTTAACAGGCAAAGCACTTCCCAGCACAAAAATGAACAATACTAAACAGCAAAATCTCTTGCCGCTATGAAGAGATGACAGATTCAGAAGAGTCCCTTTCGTGGGTTGCAGCCCTCATAAATCTAAATGTCTACCTGTAGATAACTATACAACCAAAGGAGATAAAGTCAGTATCACCTGGTGATTCCTGGAAAGCTCCTGAGCTGACCTGACATTTAGCATGTCTCATCTAGAGCTGAACTGAACGGAATTACTCACTCATGAGAACTCATAGTCAACATGAGCTCATTCACAAAGAACACAGGCAGAGGCCCAGATCCTTAATTATTGAGAGCATTAATGTTATTTAAAGCATTTAAAGACAGAGTTCAACCATGGGGAAAATGGCTTCCTCTGGTTCAGGCAACCCCAGCAAGTGGCATTTTCACAGACCTGTTTACTACCACATGAATTAGGGTTAGAACCAGTGGAACCCTTCTGCCGTAAGATGGAACAAAAGGACCCTCACTTTGCTGAGAAAGAAGACAGATTAACCCTGTACTACCAGAGAGGCTCCATTTATCCCACAAGAACCAGGTATGAAGAGCAAAGAAATGTGTTATGCCCAGATTTCTCCCATTGGTCAATACTCATACAGCCCCACAATCCAAAGTGCTTTTGAAGAAATCTACTCAGGCAAAGTATGTTTGTTGAGGAAGTTCAACATCTTCCATCTTCCTTTGATCTTCATTAACATGAACCTATGCCAGGAACACAGAAGTAATACAGCTGGCCCTCTGTGAACCAGGATTCACCAGAAATCTTGCTGGGGAAAGCCAAGTTGGTGGCAAGGAACAATGGTGTAGAAGACGAGAGAGCAGAAAAAGAAAAGAGACTGTTAACTGTGTTAAAGGCTGAGAGTTCTTGGAAATACAGGAGAGTATACAAGATCTGCCAAACCTGTTTACTTGGGGTGTGAGACTAGGAGAGGTCAGACTTACAGACTGCTGTAGCCAAAGGAAGTTAGGAAAGGAGTGGCAAAGGAAAAGCCAGCTTAGGAACAGGACTAGCTGTTATACATAAAATGAAAATGCCATTGGATAGATATTCACGGGGAAGTGGACTGACAAAAGGAATCCTTGCCCTTCTTCCTCCTCAGAGTTTTTCAAGTACATCAAACATGCAGCCATGTTTAATGAACGACATAACAGTCCAACAACTTTTACTCAACTGATTGCAAAGTATTTGATGCTTCTGGAAGTTTGGACCGTGATAGCTAAGGTATTTCTGTGTATTGAGAAGTCTACCCTCGATTTAGTATGTTCAACTAAATGAACACATAAAGTCTGCTTAACGTAATTTCAAAAAAACCCACCTTTATAAGTTCTGCGGTTAGTAACTAGGACAAAATAAAAATCACAGAAACAAATGAAGATTCATAATGAAATGTTCATCTGCCTTTGCCACCAGGTTAAATCACCAGCTATCTAGAGCACTTCAGGCACAGTGGCTTGAGGGTTTTGGCTCAGAACTGGCAGCAAATGCTGCCTAGAAAATGGTGGTTTCTGTTGACTTCCCCCCAGCTTTCTTCAGTCAATAGCAGATGGAATTTCAGTTTTCTCACAAAGACTACAGGCTTTGAAGAACAACTCTTACATTTCCAAAAGAGATGATGGAAAGCAAAAGAACCAATAAAAAGCCCCACACAAACATTCTGGCCACTGAAAGGCAGGTCTGAAGTTCCATTTCACAGAGGTTCTTGCAATGTGCCCACAGTTGCACTGTGGGAGAATCAGGCACTGTATTCCTACCATCAGCTGTAGATTACAACATAACCTGATACTCATGAAGAAACAGTTTTCTAGAAAATGTTAATAAACTTGAAGGCTTCCTAACAGTTTATGGAGATACAGGCAAAATGATGACATCTGTTTCTGCAATGAGGAAAAGCTTACATGTGAAAAATAACTAGTTCAAGTAATTAATATTTTTTAAAATTAAGACAGTTACTGCTGGAAAGAGTTGAAAACTCGTACAAACTAATCTTTTGCTTGATGTCTGGGAGAGTAGAATTTACATTACAGTCAGAGAATGAGAAAACTGACAGTTCTGACCTATTTTGCACTTAAGACTGAGTGGAATGGTGCTGTGCGCACTTTTGGACTGCTGAGACATGTTACTATGACAAATTATTCCATTCTTTCAGAAATAGATTCACCTTAAAACTATATTTGTATGTGTATTTGGTGTATCTGTAAATATGAATTATGGTCACTTTGTAGTGAGTAATTACTATTACAATGATGAGAGTTCCAGTAATGTACACAAGAATCCTGAAAATGGCATCAAAGAAATCTCTTTTCACAGACATTTTTCCAACTGAGCGAGCAGAAACCAAACTGAACAGATATATCCCTGACTTGGAATTTTAACTTGGAACGGTGGCTTCTTTGGACAAATCTGTGGTCTCTATTTAGTGATTATATATTAGTTGAGGAATGTTTTACTGAATTTTTATCTCCTCCTCAATATAGGGGAGAATGCAGAAAAATCCTACTTTTTCCTTTCCCCAATTTTCTAAAAGAAGAAATAAAACACGCCCCACCCCCAAAAAAAAAAAAAAAAAAATTGAACGGAACATTTAGTTTTATTTTGGACAAAGCTTGTCAACTTGTCCTCAATTTGTAATTTCTCAATTTGTAATTTTTGCCTTTCTTTGCCAACAAAACTTTTCAAGTTAGTATGTAATTTTCATTTTTAGAATATTTTAGGGAAGAAACCATGAATAATTTGCATAGATCCTCTACTGTGCTGACCCTCTGTAAGATATTGTGGAGATCTGTCTCCTCAAGCAAATGGGTGTTATGTCTTACAGGGCTTTTTGATATTTGGAGATGAACTTTCCTTATGCATCATACCTGCAAATCCCCTATAAATGTTCTAATTACATTAGACAGCCACCTTTGGTCATTTTTGTGCTGGAGATGAGCATAACACATCAGAAACAGTTTATGGCAAGGACAATCCTATTAAGAGACAACAAAAATGACAGCTCGTTCTTTCCATGAGTATTAAAAAATAGGATCCAACATCCTCCTCACTGGGGAGAACAGTTCTGTTTGAGGCACCTTGATTTTAGCAGAATTGGAAAAAAAAATTGAAAATACAGGAAAGTGTTTCAGGCCTAACTTTACATAAATTAATAAATTAACAGCAAGAGTCAACACATCTTATAGACCACTAGGAGAAAAATTTACCTTTTTTATCCATAATAATCAAAAAGTTTATTTTTAATGCAAACATAAATCCTTTTCTAAGAATTGCATTTACAATTATTTCCATCGACTTTCAATTTTCTAAGTCAGTTGATATTTCAAAGTGCAGATTTTGTAAAAGATCTCCCACATGATCTCTGACTTTGCAATTGTGATTTTTGTTGTTTAGGACATATTTGCTTTTGTTCTTTAAGAAAAAAGTTCCATTTCATTTCAACTCATATTCTTTCCCACTGAGGACCAAAAGACAATGCGGTATTTTGAGGGACTAATTAGAGATTGGTGGTGACATTTTAGCAAATCCTATTCCCTGCTGGGAAATATTAATTTTCTCTTTTATAATTTTTGGGCAAGACCCAAAAATCCAGGGAAACAAAGCCTTTTAAATATAGTTATTTTGAGGCACTTGGGTTTTCAACAGTTGATAGGTAAATACTACAAACCGGAGACAAGGACAAATGGAAAACCCCTAACAAAATTCCAACCCTGGATCAACACTGAGTTTGTCACCTGGTACCTGTCAACAGAAAAAGGTGCTGACCTATTTCACAGATTTTTTCCAACTAAGCTAGCAGAAACCAAACTTAACAACCGTAACTCGGATTTCTAACTTCGAACAGTATTACCACACAGGGCTGAATATTTCAAATAATCAAGTTAATTTGTTTTGTGTGGATCAGGAGGCCTTATACAACAGATCAGCCACATTTCCAGCTAAAATACTTGGTAGGAATTCCTCAGAAACCTTCCAAGCACCTGCACAAATATAAAAAATATCAATGGGGAAATGCCTGGAATCCTGTTAAGCGACCCTGGAAAACTGCTTATTGAAAGAACATTTTATAAATGGATTTTCTCTTGAGCTCTCTCAGTGGCTTACAATAAATACGAGTTGACAGATGAAGCAATTAAAAAAGCTACACTTCCGGAATAACAAAATGTGCAAACAATGGAGAAAATGGTGTAGTTAAATAAAAAAAATATTTAAAAAGAAGATATTTTTATTTTCCCACTTCTTACATTTCAGCATGATATCTGTATTTCGCTTTCTTTGGTTGTTTTCACTTGAAATGCCTCACCCTTGATAAAGGCAGCCAGCCTGTCACAGCCTCATGCTTTCAGCGGCCGTGGTGATGCAATCATGTGCGCAATGACCTTTTCAGCTCAAATCAAGTGTGTTTTGGCAGGGCAGCGCTGGATTCTTCTTTCTGCTCTTTGCTGTTCTCTGCCCCCGCTGGGACGAAATCACCATCTTTATTTTCAGCATTCAGGCCGAAGAGGGTTGGGTATCACCCCCATCTCCGGGTCGCGAAACTATCCCCGATGATCATCGGAACAAGCCACCACTTAGCACGTTTCTGGACAGTGCTTTCCTACATGCCTAGTACACACACTAGCACACTGCTTGCAATTAATATCCCGATTATGGTTAATTGAAACAATAAATTTTTAATTAACGAGAAAAGTGAACCGGCGGCAGGGAAGAGGAAGCAGGCGGGACCAGCAGGATAGCCCGTGACCACCCAGGGCACGGCCGCCCCTCAGCCGCCCTGAGGCGCCTGCCGTGTTGGAAATGATTAATTATATAATTTAGAACTAGCGAACATAAATTTGATAACAACGTATAAACTGGTGAGAAAGTTTTTTATCAGCTTCTGTGTGAAGGCCGAAATGTTGTCGGGCACCCACAAGATACTCCTAACCCGACTCGCTAAAGACGACGTGAAGGGTTTCTGTTTCCCGACGATTCCGGGACAGCTCCCGCAGACCGCGGCTCGCGCCGGAAGTCACGTGACCCAGGTTCTGCCATTGACCTGCTATAAGTTCTTAAGAAAATCACTTCACTTCTGTGTGTCTCAGTTCATCCATGCACAGTCTTGCCCTATCTATTTAGAACCACCACTCTTTATGCTTTCCCACACTTACACTTCGTAGCTCCTCTCTGGAGTATTGCCTATACCTAATTCCACATGAACCACAACACCACTCCAAACCCAGT
The DNA here is from genome assembly GCA_030060385.1 of Muscicapa striata striata. NCBI lineage: Eukaryota > Metazoa > Chordata > Aves > Passeriformes > Muscicapidae > Muscicapa > Muscicapa striata. The sequence continues at coordinate 4,303 of JAREIS010000110.1, read as the reverse complement.
CTGCATTTTGAAGGAGAGTTAATATTTCCTAAAATAATTGCCAGTACACTGCAGTGTCCCAGCACCATAACCTCCTCAAAAACAGGATGTAATTTCATAATGTATGTCAAGAGGAAAGTTCTTTTCACCTAGGCTTAATAGTATCACCTATGTGACAAATTATTTAATAGTACTTATTCAACTTTATTTATTGCATTTATTATTTTTATCTCTTAAATGTGTGGAATTTTCAAATATTTCACTGTTGATTAATCATGATGCTAAACACACACAAATTCTATAAAAGTAGCAGTAGATTTGTCTATTTCCATCTATAAAGGTTTATTCTAAGGACAGTTATTTGGGTTTTTTTGGTAAATTATGCTTTCAATCTCATGACGTGTACTGTAATTTACACGGTAGAAAGACTAAAAAACTGAAAAACTGTAATAAAACTAATTTAATAATCTCTTATCATTAGCTATACGTAATTGTTATTATATTTTCATGGAAGATGTTAAAATATTTTCAAAACTTTCGTTATTAGAGAAGGTATCATATTATTTATCACAAAATAAGCATACTTTTCCTCTGCACAATTGTTTTCAGATGGCTTTCAGGCAGAAAAGGAAGTGTATATACATTCTTGAAATCTATATCCTATTTATACTAAGTGGCAGATTCCTACAGCTCATTATAAATCAGCATGTACAAAATTACTAGGCAGGTGGCAATTAAAAAGTATAGTGAAAATGTGCATATGTGAAAAGCTAATTTTAGATAATTGACCTCGAATCTCTTGATGTAAGCAAAAGGCTAACAAATAGAACAGGCTGAAATATGACAAGATGAGACTACAAAATTGCTTCATGGGAATGTATCACTGCACTTGTTTAGAGTTAATTAAACACATGAAAAGAAAGATGGAGAGCGACTTTTGACAAGAATGTGTAGTGACAAAATAAGAATGGATTCAAACTGAGAAAAAAGTAGGTTTAGATTAGATATTAGGGAAAAATTCTTTGCTGTGGGGTAGGGCACTGGAACAGGCTGCCCACAGAAGCTGTGGATGTCCATCCTGGAAGTGTCTAAGGCCTGGTTGGATGGGGCACTGTTCTTTGTTCAATCAAGTGCAAGAATATCCTTCGAGGGCAGGGGGACTTGAAATAGATCATCTTTAAGGTCCCTTCCAACCGGCCTATGATTCTATGATTCAATAAACCCAGGTTACTGATGGGATTATATTTTCTATGCTGTTTTTCCAGTTCAGCATTTAACTACGCATTAAATGTATTTACAATTAAATTATTGTTTTTCCCAAAATCTAACACCTGAATCTAGCCTTTATGGTAATAAATATTGACTTCAGCAGAAAAGTTTGCTGTGAGTTTTTGCAAAATCTTATTTTCTCTTTGTATATTTTAAACTACATTAATGCAAGTTTCTTATTGGGTACTTTTTACCAGATAGTTTTGTCCATTTTTCATTAGATTATGCAGACACACAACTCTGTACTGAAACAATGCAAATATTATTAATTGTTTCAGGATTGAACTTAATACACACACACACACACGATCAGATTTAAAGTTTAAAAAAAGAATACAGAGAAACATTGGGAAAAGAAACACAATTTAAAGCTAGTCACCTACTGTTCCTAACGCTGGAAATTCTTCTGATCCTCAGATATACTGAATTTCATCAGGAGAATGCCTTGATTCAGCAGGAGAAAGCGAAACATAAGAGTTGAGAAAGCTTTAAATAATACGGTGACATCTGAAATATCTCTGAAAACAGGAAAACAGACCTAGATTTTACCTCTGGTTAACTCATTATTACAAATTTATATATCTTTACCACATTATCACAGCTTCTCCTACTCATGCCATATTCCAATACCTAATCCTTTAAAGGATCAATGATGTTTTTAATTATGTTCCTTTAAAAATATAAGTATACATTCACCATTGTCATTTTTATGACTATCAGTAAAATATAACAGCATATTCCTGCAGTTTAAATTATCTTCAGCATCTCTCCAGTTCTTTCTGACTTCAGGTATCTTTTCTATTTCCATTCTTAAAACTAAATTTAGGCCAAACTTACAAATATCTGTACACAAGCACATCATGCAGAGTGTGATCACATGGCATATATAGGACAACCAAAGGGATCAGCCAGCAGGAAGGGCAGGTCTGCCTGATGAACCCTGACCTCCTTATGCGGCCAGGTGATCTGCCTAGTGGATAAGGAAATGCTGTGGATGTTGTTTACCTGGACTTGATCTGATTTGACACAATCTCCTACAGCAGACTCCTGGAAAATCTGGCAGCACATGGCTTGGACAGGTGCACTCTTCACTAGGTTAGAAGAGCTGCCTGGATGGCCAGGCCCAGAGTGGTGGCGAACAGGGCTGCATCCAGTGGGTGTCGGGTCACTAGAGGGGTCCCCCAGGGATCACTGTGGCCCCAGCCCTGTTTAATATCTTTACTGATGATCTGAATGAGGGATTGAGCATACAGCACTACAGGGTGGGGCAGAGTGAATGGAAAGTGGCCCACTGGGAAGAGACCTGGGGGTGCTGATTGACAGCAGCTGAACTGAGCCAGCTGTGCCCAGATGGCCAAGAAAGCCAATGGCATCCTGGCCTGGATCAGCAATAGTGTGACCAGCAAGGGCAGGACAATGACTGTCCCCCTGTACTTGGCTCTGGTGAGGTCACACCTCAAGTGCCCAGTTCTGGGCCCCTCATTCAGAAAGGCCATTGAGGTGCTGGAATTGATCCAGAGAAGGACAATGAAGTGGTGAAGGGTGTGGAGCACAAGTCCTGTGAGGAGCAGCTGAGAGCTGGGTGTTCAGCCTGGAGGGGACCAAGGGGACCTTTCCTCTCTACAACTCGTTGGAAGGAGGGTGTAGCCAGGTGGGGGCCAGCCTCTTTTTCAAGGCAATCTGAACCAGGACAAGAGGACATAGCCTTCAGCTGTGTCAGGGATGGCTTAGGTTGGACATTAAGAAGAACTTCTTCACAGCAATGGTGATTAAACATTGGCATGGACTGCCCAGGGAGGTGGTGGAGGCACAGTCCCCAGAGGTGTTCAAGGAAAGACTGGATGTGGCACTCCAGCACCATGTTCTAGTTGACATGTGTCGGTCATAGGTTGGACTCAATGATCTCAGAGGTCTTTTCCACCTAGTTGACTGTATTGATTCTGTTGTTTTGTGATATTCTAACTCAGCTTGTTTCCAAGAGTCCAATTTTTCCAGCTAGATCATAATAATCTAATCATATATGTGAAGAAAGAACTCTGCAATTCTGTTTGAACTAGATTTTGTTCAGTTGTGCACTGGAAGTTGAAAACAAGACATGTTAATGCTTAGAATCACAGACTAAAGGCAGCTCAGTACAAAGCTTCAAATCTGATTCATCCTGCTAGCACACAACACAATTTATTTCAGCACAACAAAAGCAGACTTTAGGAAAATAAGTGTTTGGTAACAGGCAGCTTTAAACATACTAACACTATCCTGCCTTACTTATCTTTTACTGGTATGTTTTGTATTTAGTGTTTCAGTTTCTGAGAGTATACATTTTTAAGTATGAAACAATTTTAAATTTAAAGGTTAAACAACAATTATTCATTTTCAGTGAGTCTATTTTAAAAAGCTGATCTAATTATCCTTGTCACATTTCTCTGCTGCTTCCTCACAATCTAATTTTTACCTGTATTTTTTTTTTCACAACTTTTTTGGGGAATAAAAACCCTGCTCAAAACAAATGCTCAAGTCAGATTTTTTGCCCTGATGCTGTAAAGCAAGCCTCGGGTCCTCAGAAAAAAAGGAGCCAAGATGCCTGAGTCACCCCAAAATTAAGCATTTAAAGCTGCTATTTTGACTGCTGCCAGTAAAAACACCAAGTTAAACACCTTCCTTATACCACCCTCAATCCTGCTATTTTCCTATGAACTTTTGCTTTTTCCCAAGTACCACCCCAATATAACCCCCTTTGAAATGTTTTGCAAACTTTCTTAAAATATTTTTTCTTCATTTACAGACCATTCGGCCCAGGCTGATCAAATGATTCTAGTTTCCACTGTATTTGTCTCCTGCTTATACCTAGTTATTCATATCCTATTCCTGCAGCTTGGAACATCCTGCATCATTCTTCTCCGGGTTTTATTTTCCGGGGGTTTACATTGGAAAATATTTCCTGTCAGCTTCATTCTACTCTGAAACACTACTCAGTCTCTTCCTCCAAGGAAAGCTTTTCATCTCCCCTCTTGCCCCCCTTCAGATTAAATCCATCTTTCTCACTCCGGGTGAGATC